>JARHVA010000222.1:2697500-3897500 GCA_037957365.1 Torreya grandis | reverse complement strand
AATATAATGTACCTACCTTCTCTCCTTTTGCTACTACCAGTTATCTGATAATGACCTTCCAAGAATTTTCTATAAATCTAACTATGTATCCCTCACTTCCCAGCTACCCTATTGAAATTAGATTTCTTCTCAACTCAGGAACATACCTCACCTCTTTTAACAACCATTTATTTCTATTCTATAATTTATCTGTATCTTACCCTTTCCTATAATTTTATAGGGTTCACCATCACCAAAATAAACCTATCTAGAATCACCTTGAACATAGTCTTGAAAATATTTTTTATGGGGTGTAGCATAAAATGAAGCCCCTAAATCTAACACCCAAGATTCATTAATATTATCTAAGAAAAGGATTAAATAATATTGTAACAAATCACCTACTACATTTGCTTCATGATTTTTATCTTATTGTCCATCTCCTTATTTTCCTTTTCAAAACCAATAATCTTTCTTTAGGTGTCCTTTATTTACATAAATATAGCACACCAACATTCCACTAGATTTGGATCTTCCCTTCTTAGAGTTACCATGATTCCCTATGCCATTTCCTCTATCCTTTTGTCTTCCCCTATTCTCCATAGTAAATCATTACCTGATGTCTCACTATGCTTTTCCATCACATTTCCTCACTAAGAATAACACCAATAACATCATCAAACTTTAATTTTTTTAAACCAGAGTTAGAATTACTCATAGCCATGACTAAGCCATTCCAACTTTCTAGCAATGAGCACAAAATCAAAAGAGCCCTAATCTCATCATAAAAATTTACTCTGATAGATCTTAATTGATTAGTGATATATTAAATTCATTTAAATAATAATAAATAGACCCACCTTTTGAAATATATAGATTAAATAAATGCTTCATAAGAAATACCTTGTTAGAGGCTGAGTTTTTTTCATATATTCTATCCAATGCCTTTATCACATCCTTCATTATCTTTTCTTTTGAAATATTGATGGCCAATAAACTACCAGGCATAGTCGTATTATTTCTCATGCCTTTCTATCAATAACCTCCCAATATTCATCCTTCATAGTCATTAGATTCTTTGCTATTCCATCTAATGGTAGGAAAATATTATTATGATATAGATAGTCCTCCATTTTCATCTTCCATAGCTGATAGTTTTGGCTATTGAACTTCTTGACCTTAAACTTTTCTACTTATGCCATTACTCCCACTCAAACTAGGAACCCTCTTTTCCTATAATTTTATCTACCAAATAAACCTTTGACTTTGATACTAGTTTTTAGGAATATATAACATAGAATAATATTAATAAATTAAATATGTAAATAAAATATATAAAACATAAGGTAATAGAGATAGATATTTAACATGGTTCACCCAATATGGGCTACATCCAAATTGAACCAACCAGTTCTTATTATTCAATCCAATAAATGAAGGGGAAATTTTTTAATATAACCACTCTAATATCCTATTCAATCACACATAGTATGCCATCATGATTAAAATACCTTCATATCAAAGGATGGTTGCATATTAAGGCAAAAATGCACAAACATAATTTCTACCATTAGATCTATGACCTAATAATAAATGATCTAGATTTACTATGAAATTAAAATATTTTATAATGCATTTATAAAAAAAATTAGTTTGAGTGTGTTACCCCCAAACCCCCACCTGGGGTGATCCAATTATGGTTATGATCCAAGCAACAATTCAGGTGACAATTCGCGTGACGGTTCCACCCCAATTGATGACAAAACTTCCAGGAGCCATAACATTTTTACCGTAGCTCCAATTGACTCACCATT
Organism: Torreya grandis; assembly: GCA_037957365.1. Lineage (NCBI taxonomy): Eukaryota > Viridiplantae > Streptophyta > Pinopsida > Cupressales > Taxaceae > Torreya > Torreya grandis. The sequence continues at coordinate 3,895,707 of JARHVA010000222.1, read as the reverse complement.
TGAACTACTGGAAAGATAAGAATGATGAGAACATGGTTAGATGGCATATGTATTTTATATATGGATTTTGAGCCCTTAAAACCCAATGGAAGTGCCCCAAATTTTAATTTTAGTAGTGCAGTCTAAAAATAATAAGTTTCTAAAAATAGTAATTCCTTAAATTCTATATTATTTTAAATCATGGAAGTCAAACCACTTCATCTCCATCAATATTGGTGACCTTAAACATCCTACCCCTATTTTAAAAATGTGTATAAATTAATATGTAACCTTAAATGGAAATCAGACATCTCTTCTAAGAGAATTTAGTGTTACTATGTTCTTTTTATTTTCTTGAAATATTTTTCAACCAAAAATTTAGAGTTTTGGATCAATGGTATCAAAATGGTTTGTCTTGAGAGTGTATGATCTCGAGGATGAGTTCAGGCTACAAGAATCTTGGGTGGAAAATAATTGAGCTTCCAAACAATCCACCTATTTGGTCCAAATGACTTAAAATGGTAGATGACACTGAGACATACAATCCTTTAAAGGAAATGGTGAATGAATCCTTCCAAAAGTAATAATTATAGATGTTTAAATAATTTTCCCAAATTTTCCAACAACTCTTGATGGGAAATTTTGGCTCCTCATCTACAATTCCTAGCTCCTCATCCATGGAACATCCTTTTAGTGCCCCAACACCCTTCAAGGTTAAAGTGATTTTTTATATTCCTAAAATTGAAGGCAAAATCAATGTTGATGTAGTAGAAAATTAGTTGGATCAATTATCTTCTTACTTCTCTATAAATAAATTCATTGATGGAGAAAAGATCACTTTTTCTCTTTTGAAAGCATCATTGCCTATGAAAAATTAGTGGGAAGTGTACAAAAAGAGGTTTAGTATAGATGAAATTGGCCTTGAGGTGGAACTTACCTAGGATGATTTTTTGGAAGTGGTAAAGGAAGAATACTATCCCATTGGATCATATGATGATCTATACATATAGTGGCAACAACTTTTCCAAGGTAAGGACCAATTTGTTTAAGATTACATAGACATTTTTCATTCTTTGTCTGAAAGATTGGGCATCCAAAAAAGTGAGAAACATAAGACTCTTAAATAGCATGGTGGAATACAATGGTACATAAGAGGGGAAATATAACTCTTTAATTTGGAAACTATTGGTGAGGCATACAAGTTCATAGTGAATATCGAGTAGAATGAATAAAAAGAGTCAGCCCTCAAAATGGAAAAGTGATAAGGAAGGTCAAAAATGAGGCCAAAAGTGGAAGTAAAAGGAGTTTCAAGATAAGAAACCCCAAAAGGGGAAGGCTATAAAATGGTGTGATTACCACAAAATTGGAACTCACTCCAGATAAGAATGTCAAGCCATCAAGTCATTACTTTCTGAGTCATAATAATCAACATCTACTACTCTGTCTCATACACAACCTATAGTCAAAGAGGATGAAGAAGAGATTTTAGATGCTGAGACTGACACCATCTTCACTTCATCATAGACCTATGAGGAAAGGGTAGATGATAAGGAAAGATTGTTTCACTCCAAATTATGGGTAAAAGGTAAGCCACTGCATTTGATTCTTGAGAGTGGGAGTCAAAAGAATTTAATCCCTGCTAAAGTTGTGAAAATTCTAAATCTATCCATGAAGCCTCACCCAAAGCCATACAATATTTGATGGTTGAGCCTAGGGAGACTATGTCACCCATCAGTGTCTTCTTTCATATGTAATAAAACCTTTCCAAGATGAAGTCTTATGTGATGTGGTTAATCTAGATGTTTATGATGTACTTCTAGGTCAGCAATTCATGTATGATCGACATGGAATCTATGAATCAAAAACCTAAATAATAACCCTCACTCTTGGAACATGATGTTATAGGGTACCAGAGGTACCACCTCCCATATCTATCTCCCTTATCAGTGCCAATAAATGTAAGAGATTGATGGAAAAGACAAAGCAATTCATTCTCTTGGTGGTCAAACTACATAAATCTAAGAAGGCTAATGTTCCAATCCTGAATACATAATCAACACAACAATAGAAGTAGATGGGAAAAATCACATGAGAATATGATGACTTATTCAAGTCACCCATAAGAGTTCCATTGCATTGCTAGGTAAAACATTCTATCAATTTGACCCTAGGATCACCTTTACCTAATAGTCTTGTGTATCACAAATCAATTTTAGAGAATGATGAGATAAAAAGATAGATTCAAGAATTGATCCAAAAGGGTCACATCAAGGAAAGCTCTTCACCCTATGGCAGCCCAATTGTCCTGGCACCAAAGAAAGATGGAACATGGAGGCTTTGCATTGATTATCAAGCCCTAAATAAAATCACTATGAAGAATCACTACCTTCTCCCTAAGATTGATGACCTACTGGACCAACTCCATAGTGTAAAGTTATTCACCAAAATTGATCTCAAATATGGCTATCACCAAATTCCCATTAATCCCATTGATGTCTAGAAGACTACATTTAAATCTAAGGAAGGGATCTTTGAATGGTTAGTTATGCCTTTTGGCTTAACTAATTAACCTGTAGCCTTCATGAGGATGATTGATGATATCTTGTGACCCTTCACCAACTCATTCATGGTTGTATACCTATATGACATACTCATCTATAGCAAAACTTGGGAAGAACATCTGCAACATGTTTGTAAGGTGCTTCAAACTCTTTAGGAGCATAAGTTGTATACAAATATTGAAAAATACACATTTGAGATGATAACAATTTAGTACCTCAAGTATGTTGTGAATGAGGAAGGGGTCCATGTTTATCTAAAAAAGATTAAATTTATTCAAGAATGGCCTACACCAAGGACACTCATAGAAATTCATAGCTTCTTAGGTCTTGAAAATTTATATCACATGTTTGTTCTTAGATTTTCACATGTTGTTTGGTCACTAACCTAAGTGACTAAAGGAGGAGTTAAAGCTATATTTTATTGGGGTGAAATAAAATAAAGGGAATTTGAGAATTTGAATAATAGACTTTACTCAGCTCTTATTCTTTCCTTGCCAAATTTGCATCAACTTTTTGAGTTGATGGCATATGCATCTGAATATGCTATGGGAGATATCATCATGTAACATGGACATCCTACTGCATATCATAGTAAAACTTCACTGATATAGTCAAGAAATATCTAACATATGATAAGGAGCTCCATGCCATTGTGTAAGCCTATAAATAATGGAAACACTACATCTTAGGGAAAGAGATGGTCATCCACACTAACCATAAACCATTGGAATTCATTCAGACATAGAGAAAACTATAAAATGAGAGGCACCAAAAGTGGGCCACATATATTCAATAATTCCATATGATAATCAAACACAAAAATGGGAGCTCAAATGCAACTATATATTTTCTAAGCCACCCACCAATTACTGCACTCATAATAGTTCTTGACATATGCAGACATGAGACTACCACTTGGGGTGCTCTGTATGAATTAGATCCTACCTTTGTTGATACATATCAGGTGCTTAAAAAAGGTAAACATGTTTATAATTTATATTTAAAATATTATGTCCTCTGTCATATGGGGCACATCTATGTTCCAGTTGTAGAGCAATAGAAGATGATATGGGAAGCACATTTTAGTAGGACAGCTAGACACTTTGGTGTAGAAAAGACATTGGTAATTCTTTAGAAACACTTTTACTAGCCCCATATGTGAAAGGATGTGGAAATTTATCTCAAATCTTGAACCCCATGTGTGATATCCAAGACAAAAAATAAGAAACAAGGATTGTACATGCCATTTTTAGAACCAATCAGGCCTTAGGAATCTATCTCAATGGATTTTCTCTTAGGTTTGCCCACTTCAAAACATGGCAAGGACTATATTTTTTTTGTAGTTGATCATTTTTCAAAAATGGCTATCATGATTGTTTGTAAGAAAAATATATCTACTAAAGAAACTTCTCAACTATATTTTAGTCATGTATGGCTCCATTTTGGTCTCCCCAAGTCCATTATCTTAGATTAAGATAGTAGGTTCCTAAACATATTTTGGTCCACTCTATATAAGATGATTGATACCAAGCTAATGAATTCCATAGCCTTCCATCCATATATTGATGGTTAGATAGAGGTGGTGAACTACTTGATTATTCACATGATTCAGATGTATCACTCCAAACATCCATGAACATGAGATGAGGGGATTATTTTAATACAACATGAATATAATTGGGCCCTACATAGCTCGAGCAAGCATAGTCCATTCCAAGTATGATTTAGGTTCCAACCCATGGCATCAATTGATATAGATGTTCCATTATCCACCATGGAATACACACCTCATGGAAGATCTGAGGTAGTAAAAGCAACAAAGTTTATTGAACAAATGCAACACATCTAGCATCAATTTCATGACATCTTAGAGAAGATGAATCATAAGTATAAGCAATGCCATGAAAAACATAGGATTTCACACCATTTTTTGTGGGTGACAAGATTTGGTTACATCTTCAGAAGGAATGAATTGTATGCTCACATACAAAAATTTGACCTCTATGATATGGTTCCTACACCATCACTAGAAAAGTTGGAGAAAATGCTTTTAAGTTATACCTACCAACCTACCTTGTTTTACATCCAATATTCAACGTAGATCTCCTCAAACCATATCATCCACCTCTATTAGAAACTTTAGTCATAACATAACAACTAGACATTGATGAGCTTGATCCATAGATTTTTGATCTAGTGGAGGAGGATTAGATTATGGACACCTAGATGAAGACAACAAGAGGATGCTCTATTCAACTTTATCAAGTGGTCAAAAGAGGCTAGCTTAGCCACCAAGGTGAGTGGCTCATAGGAAATCAAATCAAGACAAAACTATCACACTTGATGAGTAACATTAATGCAATGGGAACCATTACTTCTCAAGGAGGGAGGAATGATCTAGTCGATAATTTAGGTTATAATTCCACCCCAATTGATGATGAAACTTTTGAGAGCCATAACATTTGCACCATAGATCTAATTGACTTGTCGTTTGAACTATTGGAAATCTAAGAAAGAGGATAATTTGGTGAGATGGCATGGAGATCTGATTGATGGATTTTGACCCCTTAAAACACAATGGAAGTGGCCCAAATCTCAATTTTAGTAGTGCAGTCTAAAAATAGTAAGTTTTTAAAAATAGTAATTCCTTGAATTTTGTATTGTTTTAAATCATAGAAGTTGAACCACTTCATCTCCCTTAAGATTTGTGACCTTCCACATCCTCCCCCTATTTTAAAAATGTGTATAAATGAAGATGTAGCCCAAAATGGAAATCAGACATCTCTTCCCAAAGATAAGCATATAGTTGTATTGTGATCTTGAGTAATAAAACACCTCTTCTTAGAGAATTCATTATTACTATGTTATTTTTGTGTTCTTAAAATATTTGTCAACCAAAAATTTTGATTTTTAGACCAGGTTACCACCCCCTAGACCCCCATGGCAACCTTATTGGGGAGGGATGTTGCCCCTTACACCCCCTATCAAAAATTGAGAATTAAAATAAGATTAGGCTCCATTATCTAATACCATTCTACAAAAAATTTACCATACCTATCTTTAAAACACCTCTAACTACCTATATGAGTGTAACTGGTGGTAGTGTTTTAAAATTTAAAATTTCATGATAATAATTAGCTCTAACTATGAGATCATATTTATGAATAGAATGTAGGATAACTCTAAAATCTTACATGACTAATGACTTATTATTGTAGGTTCCTAAAAACTTATATGTATCTCACATTTACATGTGTTGGGACCCCTTTTTTATAAGACTTAATCTCATGCCAGTTGGACCAACCCCAGTACATGGAGATGTTGGCACCTCTTTTTTACAAGACTTGATCCCATGCCAACTAGACCAAACCCAACACACAAAGATCTTTGGAGGAAGTGAAGGACCCTTTTTGCACACCTTGACACTGACTAAATATACTCTTTAAATCCTTGAATTAGCTAGATAATGGTTGTATAGTAGAATGAGTCTCGAGGCATACCTGCACATGCTAGTTTGAGGTTTGAGGAGCATAGAGATATTAGTGGATTAGGTAGGTGTATAACCTTGAATAATATCTTGGGACTTGGCATGTTTCCTAGTTATCCTATATGGTGTAATGGAGCTAACAAGCTCTCAACTACCCACCCTTTGGCATGTGCCTATCTAGTCATCAATAAGAGTGGTCAGTGCCTATTTAAAGATGGCCTCCAAGAGTAGATGAGAGATGATTTTTAAATGAATCTCTAGTGAATTTTAGAATAGTAAAAGGATGAAGTATTGAGTGATAAGTAGTGAATTTAAGCCATGCTCATCTATGAGCCTCTGACATAGTAAAATTAGGATTGATCAGTTAAGGCTGCTACTTGTTATTATAATTGAAATAAGATATTAATGATTGAATGTAGATTGTTATTGTTATATCTTAGTCTATTATAGATTGGTTGAGTTGTGAAGTTATTTCCCCATGAGAATGTTGATGAACTAGGACTCACCTTGTAGTAAGTGGTGTCGTGTGCTATTTAGACCTCTTACCCACTATGAATGTCCTTGTGCTAGACCCAACACTAAAGGGTAAACTTAGAATGAATGGACATCCCCATAACTATCCCCCTTTATTAATCATGCATTGATAAACATATCCTTTTAAGCCTCTATGTTAGAGACCCAATGAACCTACTAAACCATAATATCCTACATAACCTATGGTTGCACCGTGATGTAACTAGCCCAACATAAACCTGGTCCCCTCATTATTGTACTTTAGGTGAGTGCATAAAGATCTCACTTATGTGAAACTAATGCCAAAACACTAGTGTGTTTAAATTTTGTGCACCAAACCTTTCTCCCCTTATTCCTAACTCCCATAACCTTAGAAATTCCTAATAACTAGAGTTGCATACATTATCTAGCATTGCACCTACTAAAGAGAACACTTTACCACGACATTTTGGTTTCATTGCCAAGACATGTTGAATTCCATTGTCAAGATTTTATAGTATATCAATGATTTTATTATCACTCAATAATGTTGAGCACTGGCTAGAGTAATTTGAAGATTTCTTTGCACAAAAGTATCCCACATGCAACAGAGAAAAGCTATGGAAATGGGTGCAGAATTATCTATATGACCCATTGTAAAAAGTGTTCTTCTGTGAGCTACCTAAGCATATATATAAATGGTTGGTTTCATATGTTGATACCATACAAAAAAATTATGGATAGCACCTTGAGTGGATCATAGAGTGCATAGAGAGGATAAAAAGCCTAAATAAAGTATGGACATGCACCATAGAAAAGTGGTAGGATGACACTTTGAATAGACACACGTTGGAGTTCATAGTGTTAACCTTTTCATGCATATAATAAGTAGAGCATTAGTTTGTTTGAGAAATAAGGGGTACATTCATGATAGGAATCTGTACTGAGCTAAAGAATTTCATGATAAATTATGGGATAGAGACCATGAGGATGGAAGGCTAAAAGTCCTTTCATTTATGGATAAGTATGAGGGGGAGAAGGGGGAAGTGTAGGAAAGGTGCCATGGAAAAATAAAAACAACTTGATACCCAAGAGATCTAGAGGATAAACTATAGTAAGTGTAGATGAAGGCTGATGGAAGACTTATAACTTGGAAGCGGTAAGAGGACCTGTAGTGCACAAGAAGGGCATGGGGAAGTATATTTTGAAAGACTATAGTGTGTTGAGATGGAGGAAGAACTAAGTGGTTAGATTACATAGATGGGTGTGGGATGTAGTGAGTCCCTACAATATAAGGCACCTGAGGATGTGCTAGAGGCACCTACCCTCTTTGAACCTAAAATATAAGCCCATGTGCTAGATTCCCCCTCTAAAGATAGAAGAAAGGTAACTCAACCTATTACCTTAATAGATTGTGATTGGAACAATATTTTGGATCATGGATTTATGATTAAACAAGTGATATTATATGATGAATTGAGTAATGGTATGACTAATGAAGTAGCTGCTAGTTTAAATGATGAGAACATAAGTGCAAATATTCCTATGTAAGGAATGTTAACAATGCCAATTGGGTAATAGCCCACAAAAAGTGGTACAAAATCACTAGTGGGAAAAGATACACTATCAAGATATACAGTGAAACCTACTCCATTAGGTTCAATTCTCAACCCCACTAATTGTTTCATTGGAGGATCACCCCCTGCATAGACATAAATAGGTCAGGCACCATAGAATCCCATACCACTACCATATCAAGTATAATACAAGAAGTCCATGTATTTACTTGAGTATCATGGATTTGAAAATTCCATGGATCATGTGTTGAACTTTGAGTTATAGTGGTGCACTTAGTGCATTATGTAGTTTGAGCACAAGGAAACATAGTTCATGACAACCTGCTAGATCATGTTCATACCTGGTATCAAAAGTTTGATCTGAAATAGGCTATGGTTGACTATGATGTGTTGAAGGAATAATTTTTAAAGGAGTTTAACATTATTAAGTTTGAATAATAGATCATCATAGTGCTCAAGGAGATTATTCAAGGGTTAACCAAAAGTGTGCACTTATATGATGCATAGTTCAAGACACTCTTCTCTAAGCATCCTTATGATATCCACCCATCCCAACATATGCAATGGTTTTTTGGGGGTTTGTTGGTTCCATTTTAAAGATTTTTATCCTTGAAGACTTTATATAACCCCATGAAGTGCTTGAAGCCATGCTCTAGGCTAAGGTGGTAGGAAGCACTGACACTAGGATTAGTCCCTTCATAAAATCATAGATTGCATCGATGGCCTCTTAGTTATAGAAGCTTACTACTAGACAAGCACATGACTCTTGTAGTGAGATATGATACACTAAATATGAGATATAGGGGAATAATAAGAAAATTTTCCTACATAGGAATGTTTGTGCAATACTCCCCAACTATGAGGTTTACCATGGAACACATGACTTCTAAAATTATCCCCTATTATAGTACATTGGTCAAGTAAATACTAAAATTTACTATGAGATGTATGATGCCTACACACATGTGAAGATAGACTATAGAGTCTTCAATGAGATGCACCAAAACATGGAGAGAGGTGTAAGTCAATATATGACTTTAGGTGGTGGATAGACAGGCCAAGGAAATGAGGGTTATGGCTAGAACAACATGGGTTATGGATACCAAAAAGGAGCACATGGCAAAGGAGGTGGACATGGTGGGGGAAGATTCCCATCATGATATTTTTATAATTGTGGGTAAACTAAGCATTATCAACATAATTTCCCAACACACCCAACATGTGGGTACTATTAAGGCCCACATGTAGTCAACGATGGCCTAGATCTCTATAAGAAGCTGATATAAGGTTAGACTAGTGCAGATAGAGGAGTTGATATGGTGCAACATGAGTCCAAAGAAGGGAGATGGGCCCCTAAGCCACAACAAACTCCCAAAGGGCCTCCAAAGGTATAGATCATAATGTAGAGTGGGTATACCACTCAGCCACCCATTATACCAAACCAAGACCTATGCCTGGAATATGGTGACTCAAGTCACATCAAGTGCATGACATGGCTAGATATAATATTAGTGCCATATCCTAATCCTACATGCCAAAAGGACATCCTAAAGTAAGTGATGAATGTGATACAAGACCTACAAGGTGAACTCTAGTTGGCTAGTGACTTGGAGGCACATGCCACCATGATGCATAGAAAGCAAGATTAGTAGGAAGTTAAGGTCTAGGAGTTGACTAAGATATTGTACCTCCTACAAATGGAAGGGGTATTACCTCTGTTGAAGGATTTGCTTCTAAGGCATGCATAGAAAGCACTAGTGTGGAAAACCATCACCCAAGTAATAGAGATTTTATTATCACATATAGAGTAGACAAAAGAAGTGAGACATACTCAAAACAATGAGTATGACCAATAATTACTAATAGATGCCACCATTAATGGGTGGTCAGTTTGTGAAGTAGAAAAGGTCAATATCTTGACTAAGAATGCTAGGAGAAGATGGGGAGTCCACCCTTGAGATTGTCACCACACATGTTGTTCATATTAAATAAGACCCAAGAATAGCCCATAGGGATCTTGAATGGCACCATTATGGACATCATGAAAACTGAGTTCTAAGCTGAATTTAAGGTCATAGAGTTAGTAGAGGAGGACAACTACTTGAAACTCTTGGGAAGGCCATGATGCTATGAAAACAATGTTGATATGTGATTCAATAAAAGTTATATGACCTTTAAAATTGGAAAAGAGAGGGTGGTGATCCCTCTTTTAGGTGATAAAGGGCCACCTTACATTGAAAGTGTTAACCTTGAGGATGAGGTCAACCACATTTATAGCATCATGACACAAGTCACTAAGACTCTCAATCCTTGTGAGCAAGGGGTGCTCAATTGGGAAGATGGCCAATCAGCCTCAGATACAATAGATTTATCTTGAGAACATTGGGTTAAATATTCCTATGAGGTCACTGGGCATAGATGTTGCCTAGTGCACAAAGCTAGATCTAGACTATTTAGAATAGGATTGGTAAGAATTTTATGACCCTAGAAGAAGTTGACTCCTTGTGATAAGGAGATAGGAAAGAGAGTACTCTAGCTTATCAAGGGAAAGCTTGTAGCACTCCCTAAGTATGAATAAAGCTAGGCTATTAAGAGGTATGTATGGGATATTAAGGCTTGTATACAAAATGAAATTGATTGGTTGGGTACATTGGTATATTCATTGAATAAGTAATATCACACACTAGTGGGCCATAAAAAAACCTATCTTACCCACTTGGTGGGATGTGAAGGTATCCATGTGCACTAGATTTGGTAGAATCAATGAGGATCTAGACATACCTCCTTATGATGGCAATTTTGACCCCATTACACACATCTATCTTTATAAAGAGACTTGGGTAATTTATAGAGAAGATGTGCCATGAGGCTTGTAGGTACATGCATTCGATAACAATCTAAAGATATGGGCATGAGAATGGTATATCATGAATGAGACATGCTAGGAAATAGGAAACTAAGATGTGTTGAAAGAGAATTTTTTTCACACTTTATCCTTATCTTTATAGAACATTGAATTATTAGAGCTACTACAAGTTATCCACCAAGATGTGTTTAAAGACATAGTTATCTTAGAGGAGTGCTTAAAATAGATGTTCAAAGAGAAAGGATTGGCACTTCTAAATTTCTTCAAATAAATTATGTTCCATAGTAGCTTTAGTGAAGAAGATGATGAGACATAGAAAGAGTAAATTTGGAGAGCCTTTGTAGGTAAATAAAAGCTAGTGTGCTTCATTGATGACAACTCTCTAAATGATGGAGACCCAATACACCTCTAGGTTGAGATGATAGAGGGAATGAGTTACGTCAAAGACTCCCACTAAGAGATAAATGAACCCTATCATGTACCCCTCAAGACCACCCAAGTAGACATCAGTACCAAAGGTGAGCCCAAGATGGCCACCATAGGTGTATACTAGTTTGAGGTAGAGATCATGTGCATCATCAACCTTCTAGGGTAATTTCAAGATCTCTTCCCACATAGCTACAAGGAAATGAAGGGAACCTACCCTTCATTAGGAATGATGATCATTAAATTGGTAGACTATATAAGACTAGTCAAGAATCACCCTTATCAGATGAACACCAGTCTCTGCACCAAGGTGAAAGCAAAGATTGATGGAATGTTAGTTGTTGATGTCATCTACCTAATGAAATAATTGGAGTGGGTGGGTCTAATGGTAATCATAATCAATAAATATGGGTGAATATGAATCTACATCAATTATAGGATGTTAAACACCACCTGCATCAATGACCTTTTCCTAACACCATTCACTGACAAGGTCCTAGATGGGGTCATAGGTTACAAAATCTACACTTTCACTGATGGGTTTTCAAGTTACCATCGGGTGTAGATAAAGGAGGAGGACAAGTTCAAAACCACCTTCACCATTGAATGGGGTTGTTTCACTTAAAATGTGATGCCCTTTAGGCTTAAGAACATGCCAACCATATTCTCCATAATGGTAATCACTACTTTCAAGGACTTCATCCATAAGTTCCTCCAAGTATATTTGGACAACTAGATCATGTAGGATCTTGTAAGGGACCACCATGACAAATTATGTATCATGTTTAAAAGGTGTAGATATCTCTAGATCTCACTAAATCTAAATATGTGCATCTTTGTCACCTTATTTAGCACACTACTTAGGCACATCATCTGCAAGAATGGATTGCTCTTTGATCCAATGAAGATTGTAATAATCATCCAAATCTAGACCCCTTCCATGTAAAAAGATGTTTGTACCTTCCTAGGCCACTATAGCTACTATAAGAAGTTCATAAGGGGCTATGCAAATATCATCATGCCTCTAGAGGAACTTTTGTGCAAAGATGGCCCATTCTACTAGGGCGAGGTGCAAGACAAGGCATTTGAAACATTAAAGCTAAAATTGGTGAGTACACTGATACTTTAATTTCCTAACTAGATGACTCCTTTTTACATCCACATTGATGCATCAAGATCAACCATGGGTTCTATTTTGGCATAGCTAGGCAAAGGTAACATGGACTACCCCATTTCCTTTATATGTATAAAGCTAACATAGCCTAAGTAGAACTATACCACCATTGAGTTTGAAGTGTTAGCCATGGTCTATGCCCTGTATAAGTTTAGATAATATATACTATCAAACCATTCACTTTCTTCACCAATCATGAGGTTCTGAAATACCTTGTAAACAAACTAGTTTTGCATGGGTGTATTTATAGATGGGTTGTCATCTTTTAGGATTTTCAATTTTTATTCATGATTAAACCTAGAAAATAGAATTTGGGGCTATACCACTTATCTTACATCAATTCTAGTGATACATTAGTGCCAATTGAGGATGATATGATAGACATAAAGCTCTACTAAGTTCATCATGTTCTTGAAGACTTGGTAGAGATTACCACTTTCCTAACCTCAGGGCTAGTGCCACAAAAACTATCCTCCAAAGAAAAGAAGTAGAATATTTTATGTGCCTCCCCCTTCTATCTCATTGAGGGGGAGATATACAAGATGAGTAGGGATGAAGTCTTGTGCCAATATTTTTTAGAATATGAGTGGGACTCTATCCTTTAGGAAGTATATGAAGAGATAGTTGGAGGACATTACATCAGAGACATAGTGATGTGTAAGATTTTATAATCAAGGTTATGGTGGCCAATACTATTTAATAATTCCAAGGAATACACATGGGCATGTGATATATGACAGTGCATTGGAAAGCCAAACCATTAATATGAGATGCCTCTCATCCCTATTCTAGCCTAGGCACCATTCAAGAAATGGGCCATTGACTTTGTAGGTCCAATCAATCCTACAACATAGCACATAAGGGCTAGATATATCCTCATGATAACTAACTATTTCACTAAGAGGTCCCTATGTGTTACCACTCCATGCATAAATCCAATCAGGTGAGTTGAGAACTTTCACCACTTGTGCATGAGGCTAAACACCTAAGTTATTGGTGTGTGAAGCCTATAGGTCAATCATTAGTAGAAAAAGAAATATATACACAATAGGTGCAGGGTGAGATGGTAAGAGGAGCCATTGAACATGCTAAACTATTAGAGGGCTAGTGCAAGAGAAGATGTTCAACTAGGTTGGACATAAGATGAGATGAGAAGATTCTCAAATATTCACTTCTTATGAAGTGTGTAAGGTAGACGAAGATGCCAAGAACTAGAGGGATAGTCCAAGGAATTTTTATGGGGTAGGATAGACCAAGGCAAGATGATGTGTGAGAAATTGACCAAGATAAAGGAGTGTACTAAAAGAAGAGTGCAGCTAGAAGAAGTAAAACTAAGGAGGTTGAATTGCACACATTTGAGGTGATGCACCTAGGTTTCCACAAGAGAGGTGAGGGCCATGCCAGGGAGACATACAAAAAGAGATCATCAAGCACAGTTGGCATCCACCCATGAAAAGTGAGAAGTGACCATTTGAAAAAGGATGTCACATCACTAGAAAGCCATTATAAGTATTTAATGTGATAGTGGAACAAAGATATGCATTTAATATAGACAAGATATAGAATTTTCAAAGATCTCATGATCTCTTAGGAAATCCAACAATCAAGTCCATATGGTGGTATTAATGATGGTGGTTGAGCATATCAAGATATAAATAGGGTGATATTAAATGAACAATGTTACAAACTTATATGAAATTGACAAATAACTAGATCCAAATGACCCTAAAAGAGTGAATCCCTATAGAGTAGATAATGCATAAAGTAAGGAAGTGATGCAACAAACTAGAGCAAATAACACATCAATTAAGGAAGTGGTGTAGGAAACTAGATCAAAAAGTACATCAAGAGTAAATTGGTGCAGCAAAACTAGAATAGACACCAAGCTATCATTAATGGATAGAGAAGTTTAGGTAGATAACTTGTGCTAAAACAAAATTAGGGGTTTTGATAAGCCACACCTATCACATTTCAACTCTAGTAGATTTATAATGAAAAAGAAGCAAAAGGAATTGAGATATGAAGAGACACACTCAAACCCAAGTGAGTTCAAATAGTAGAGGAAGAAATTACCACCAAGACAAGGGCATAGGTAGTAGAAGCAGTCAGCATTACAATGGTGTAAGTTGAAGTGTTGACTAAGATATACTACTAACACATGTAGTTCCTACCCAAAGTGTTAGTGGGTGAACCCTAGTACTCATTCATGTATGTATGTCAACTAAAATATTACAACCACTAAATTTCAATTCACTTTCAATACTTGACACAAGATTAGATGGTGGACATTAGGTATAAGACCCTAGAGGGAGATACAATCTTTGATGTCTCAATAAGAGATAGATTAAAGGCTTCAATAAAAACTCAAATCTATGAGTTACCCTATTATTAATATCCAAATGATATTTTTTAGTTCCTCATCTTATGCATACATGAAGATTTCATGTAATTTTTAGGCTGGTGCATGAAGATATCTATGTGCCTAATCAATAAGATAACTAGACTACCATACTCTATAAAAGACATCCATTAGCTGATGGGTGATGATGAAGAGGTGGATCACATCACAAATCTTTTTAATTATGTCAAGGGTAAATAAACTTTCCCCATCATCAGGTGTGAGGACCTAGGCATAAGGGTGATGGTGTGATTGGTCAGCTCAAAATTATGCCCAAGAGGGAGATGGACTTATGTGTTCAAGGCATACCTCTAATTAGCCTATCACATGGTGTAGGGGTAAAGTTCAACATGGCATAGTTCATTTCCATATAAATGACCAAGAATGAATTAGAGTGTCACAACATGAAGGGGACATTTATATGGGGATCCATCCTCATCTTGAGAATCATGGAAGAAATCAGGATCCCTAATGGTGGAAGAGATAACTTATGGGTGCTCCCAAAACACCATAAAATCTCAACATATAAATAAAATGACTTCACCTACCCCAAATCCTTCATAACCAAGTATAGAACCCACATATTAAACTCATGTGAGCAATACATAAAATCCTTTGAGTTAGAGTGGTGCATCCCGTAAGGGCTCCCAATGAGCATGTTTGAAATGGTGACCTTTATCATAATGAAACACTATTACATCATCCATATAAAACTCAAGGATGGTAATAAGTCAAGATTATTTAATCTTCCCTTCACCTTCTCAACTAAGTTCTTTAGGGATGCACTCAATAGAATCCCTAATGTGTAGAGCCTTGACTTCCCAGTCCAAGAGCTGGATGCAGAAAGCCAACAGATGAGGCACATATTTCCTTGTGTGTATGGAGGCTCAATAGAAGATGAATATGATGACTTAAATTAGATATATATAAATATTTTGTATGAGTTAAGGATCCTCAGCTTCATCCATAGACTATACTATGTGATGAAGCCTAAAAGAAAGGATGATGGTGTGGCGTCTAGCACTGAGAAACAAAGAGACCCCTAAGTCCTAGTTAATAATGAAGGAACCCCCACACCTTAGGAAAAGAATAATATCCCCATAAATAAGATGGGGGAGATGATATAAGAGATATAATAGAGGTTGAATCTAAATTTAGCTTTATAAGGGGAAGTCTCGATGATAGAATCATACTAGAAGCACATGTGCTTCACATCTTGAGCCCCTACAAGCCTAAAGGAGAAAAATAAAGAGAAGGTACCTTCCCCTATGATAGAATAAGACACATAAAAATATGGGTAAGAAGAGTAAGAGTGGTGATAAGACACTTACATTATGGTTGAGGACATAGAATCATCCCTTAGTGAATAATCCCCTTCACCTCCTCTACATGCAAAGCCAAAAAAACCAATGCGTAGGATAAGGATACTTGGATCCTATGAGGTTGAGACCAAAATGGTGTGGTAGTTAAGGGATAAAAAAGAGGATATAGACAAGGTAGGGGTACCTATCAAGGTCTTCCAAATGGTAGAGGCAAAGGAGTAGAAAATTGAAGTAACATGTAGGGCATGGAGGAAAAAAATGAGTAGAGCAGGTGAAGTTCCTATAAAATGAACTCCCTCTAGTACATGAAACAAATAGGAAGGGTTTTTAAATAAATGGGGATAAATGGACCTAGACTAAGGCCACAGTGACATAGCACTCACCTTATACCAAAGGTGTAAGGAGTTGAGGGCCGCAAGCCTAACTAGGCCAATATTGATTGATTTGAGGTCAAAGAAGTTAAAAAGAGGGAAGAAAAGTGTGATATGAAATTAGTGAAAATAAAGGTCAAGGAAGGGAGGTCCAATAAATAATAAAGGAAGGAGAAGGCATAAGCATAACACATCTAGAAGAAGGAATGAGAAGTAAAAGTGGCCCAAGAAGAAAAGGTGTGCATGTTAAAAGAGAGGGAAAGAAATAAGGGTTTTGATAGTGTGTAGCCTAGGGGAGAAGAAGCCAAGGTAACACTCAACATTAACACCCAAATAGTATAATAAGTCACATATAATTCATTACCTAACTTTGAGAGGGCACCTAAAGAGAAAAAGGATGATGTTAGAACCTTAGAAAAATAAGTAGAAGAAGTGCCACACTAGGAAGAGGATAAGGGGGAAAATTCCATTGAAGAACCCCCACAAGAAAAATTAGATGATGAGCCTAGCATTGGAGAGGAAGGAGAGGAAGAAGAAGATAAATTGAAATAAATAGGGACTAGTATTAGCACTAGTGAAGAAGATGAAGAGAGAGTTGAAGAAATAGGGACTGACACCAGTGCTAATAAAGAAGAAGATCTCAAGGAAAAGGTAGAGGTTGAGTCTAGAAACTATGAGAAAGCATAGATGGGATTAAATTAGGATGATTACTTATACATGATAAATTACATTCGTCCAAGAATCACCACAACCCTTATGCATCACTAAGTTTCATAGGCCATGGATTGCTATATGAATGAGCTAAAGTTTGAGTTCCCTATAAAGGCCATCTAGCATGCCAATAACCATAAAAAGGGTCATGCCTACCATCTAATTAACCCCTATGACATGAACCCCATAAATTTGGCCAATCCTTTGATCAAGATGGCAACATCTGTGGTGCACAATAACATCATCAATGATGTTCACACTAGCAACTGGAGGAAATTTTCTAAAGATAAAGAAAAAGTTTAAGGAAACCAAACTCAAGCTCTAAAAACTAATTAAGTGCATCAAGGAAGTGGAGCCCTCCCTTTGAGACAACATCAACTAATTTGGCATGAAGGAGGTTGATTATTCCTATACACTCATTAAGTGGATGATCCCTAGGCTAAATCTAGTGCTAAAGGAGAAAGAAGACCCCTATGAGGCTATAAGTGGAAAACTAGCAAAGAAGATGGAAGAGGTTGAAAAAATATTCACTAAGATTGAAGAATTCATCGAAGAAGAAGATACCATTTTCTACAACTTCATGTGTCAAGCAAAGATCATCGATGTGTACCTAAAGTAGTTAAAGGGGGAGAAGTATGCCTTGCTCCAGCATTCCTTCATGGTTTCAAAGACTGAGTACATGTAAGTGATAACATAGGTCAACTCCCTCAACATATAATTGAAAATATAAGAGCAAGACCTAGAGGTAGTATTTTATGCCTTTTAGATGAAGGCTAGTGAGCAGGGCAAACTCTTAGATAGAGGGGTGAAAATAGAAAAGGAAAGGATGGAAGCCTTTAGAAAGGAATTAGGAAGCATAGATGTACTTACTCTATAATAAAAATCTATAGAAGTGGATGGCACCATTTAAGAGTTGAAGGGCACCATCTAAGTATTTGAAAATTTTGAGGATTTACAGTAGGTTATGCCCAATTTTTGTGCACCTAAGGTGCTTCATGACAAGTCTCAGGTGGACTATAAATTTTGTATGGGGTGATGTTGGGATCTCTTTTTGAGAATACTTAATGTTGTGCTAGCTAGACCAAACCTATCACATAAATATCCTTAGAAGAAGTAAAGGACCCTTTTTTCACACCTTGGTGCTAACTAGATAGACTCCAAAATCCTTAATCTAGCTAGCTAATAGTTATATAGCAGTGTGAGTCTCGAGGCATATCTACCTAGTCCTACACATGTTAGTTCAGTGCTTGAGAAACATGGAGATATTAATGGAGTAGGTAGGAGTATAGACCTAAATTATATCCTGACACTTGACACATGACTTGATTATCCTATATGGCATAATGGAGTTGACAAGCTCTGAACTACCCACCCTTCGGTATGTACCTATTTAGTTAGTAAGAGAAGTGGCCAATGCCTATTTAAATAATATGTACTTTAAGAGTAGAGGAGACAAAATTTTGTAATGAAGCTCTACTAAATTCAAGAATGATAAAAGGATGAAGTTTTGGTGCTAAGTAGTGAATGTAAGCCATGCTCATCTGTGAGCCTCTTGTATTAGTAGAATTAGGATTGATCAGCAAAGTCTCCTCTTGGTTATTTTAATAGAAATAAGATATTAATGAATGAATGTATATTTCTATTGTTATATGTTATTCTATTATAGATTGGTTGAGTTGTGAAGTTTTTTCCCCATGAGAATGTTGATGAATTGGGACTCACCCTATAGTAAGTGGTGCCTTACACTATTTAGACATCTTACCCACTATGAAGGTCCTTATGTTAGACCCATCACTGAAGGGTGAACTTATGATGAATTTACATCCCCATATCTATCCCTCTTTGTTAATCATGCACCAATAAACCTATCCTTTTGAGCCTCTATAATAGAGACCTAGTGAACCTACTAAACCATAATACCCTACATAACCTGTGGCTACACCATGACACAACTAGCCCAACATGGACCTAGTCCCCTTGCTATCATGATTTGGGTGAGCACATAAGGCTCTCACCTTATGTGAAACTGATGTTAGCATGCCAGTGTGTTTAAATTTTGTGTGTCGGACCTTGCTACCCTTGCACCTAACTCCCATAGCCCTATAAATGCTTGATAATTGGAGTTGTGTGCATGACTGAGAATCACACCTACTAAAGTGAACACTTTACTACAAAATGTCTTAATACAACCAACTAACATCTATTTCACCTATCTCATTATATGAGAAATAAACATGTACTATTGAGTAAGATCCTCTAATCTGAATATGTGTATATTTTTATCCAACCAATAGGCATTTAGTTCACCTATCATAATCATGTGATAAATGAACATGTATTGTCAGTCCAAATCACTTATTCTTGAAATTTTACTTATTCACCACCTATTCACTTAAAGAGATCCATGATAAACCTATTTATTTTATTGCTTTGGATACAAGCATCCATATCACCATTTTCATAACCAAAATAACTATTTTTTGGATAAATTATCAAATGTCTATTTTTGAAAATCACTTTACCAAAATACTTCACAACCCATTTTTTCATGTCATCCAAGAAATAAATAAGCTTTACATTAAAGAACTCACATGAGGACCTGAGATGTCTGATTGATTAGGATTTAATGCAGGCATAGATCATGGTTACGAACATGTGAAATAAGGACCCAAACAAGGAGAGTAAGGAACAATAGACAAATTTTTGTATTTATTTAAAGTAACATATACACACTAAATTGAAATGGGAAAAGGAAACAAGCCAAAATTTAAAAAGAAAAATTATTTACAAGGATCAGAGGAAAATGAGAAGATTATACAAAACCATTCATTAGTTGGGAGAAGTATATGTTATTTTAGAACAATAGATTCAACTTGTGGACTTTGAACACATTTAACAATAGTGAACAAAAAAAATGGGAAAAGGAACTTATATTTATCATTCACATAGGGATGATCATGAATGAACAAATCAACAATGTTTTCATATTTTGAAATGCAATCATAATGAATTCTCTGATCTTATGTGAGCACTTTTAAGTAATACTAAAATTTGTTAATGTTTTCTTGGATAAATTGTAATACATCTATGATAGATACAATATTTGAATTAGATATAAGTGTGTCACATATATGTTTTCAAGATGGAAGCATAATATGATTATCTTGTAGAATGAATGAGGTATTGATATTTTTTTCTAAATCATTTCCTATAGTAGAAATGAATTCATCATTAAATGAGTCATCATCATTATCTTTATCAATTTCTTTTTCTTTGATATTTTCCATTTTGATTGTAGTGATTATTAGGCACCATTCATTTTGTTTTACATTTATGTCTTGTTTGACTTGAACCTTGGCATGATTATGATTTTCAATTTGCATAGTCTTAATTACTTTGGATTTAGATTTTGTAGAGAATTATTCTATGGTAGACCCTAAAAATGAAATACCTAAGGAATGTTCATTTTTTACTAGTGATTCTTTGATTCTAATAGATAAGGTATTTTTTTCTTTTCTAAAAATTAGTCCCACACTATCTTCTCCTTCAGAAAGTATAACATCACACTCTACATTTTTACTCCTTTTTGTTTGTGGTTTTATTAATTACTTTTTAGATAACTCATTTTATCCTAAGACCATGGGTTTAATCAATCTAATGAAATAAGCAAATCTTTCTCTTTTTCACCAAGTAGGAATTCAAATTCTTCATCTATTCTTTGATCAATCATTAGTTCTTCTAACTATTCACCTTCTTCCACAATTGTGAAACTAAAATAATAATATGTGATAGGTATCACTTTCTCTTTTTATTTGTTAGAGTTATAATATGTTTAATCAGGTACTTGGCTTTGAACTTTTTTTTTTAATATTATAGACTCTTGATTGTATTAGGTTTCACTATTACTTTATCATCATTTTCAAAATTTGTAGTGCCTTTTAAAACCTCTTTAGCATTCCAAACATGATCAAATCATATTCAATCTCAATATATTCTTATTTTGCAACCACCAATTCATTTACCTTGTTCCTCATAAAGATGAATTTGATCTCCAGGTAAAGAGAACCAATGAAAATGGAGAGTTGATTATTGATACTTGGTTGCTTTTCCTAAGGGATCAGTCTCAACAATTTATTAAAACATGCTAAGAACTCTCTCATCTACTTATCATCTCAATTTTGAATCTAGAATAAATCTAATAAAAGTGCACACAAGTTCATGGTTAATTTGAATATGTCCAAAAAACTATTCTTTAAAGAGTTCCAATCTATAACACATCCATCTTCTAAGTCCCAAAACCATTCAATAGTAGGTCCAATGAAATTTTTAATGAAAAGTCTCATAGCAACATCCTCATACATAACTCCCAAGATGTTATAGGACACTATGAATTCTGATACATGTTTATCTCCATCTTGACCATTTTCTCTTGATAAAATCAAAATTTCTTCCTTAAGCCTAATGGTAACTCATTGTACTAGGCCAAACCAACATACCAAAATGTTTTCCCCATGGAACATGAGGAACATTGGGGTTATGGTGAACCAATGCTATTTCTTAAATTATAAAGATGTAGGCACTAGCTACTTCATCTCAAGGGATTATACAAACTCCATTCTAGATAAGGTTCCTTAAAATGTCTAAAAAACATGTGCATAAAGCACCTCGATCCCCAGTAGAGTTATGAAAAAAAATTGGCTCAAAAATTTGTAAAGGGGATAAATTATAATTTGAATCAATAGTTTGAGAACTGAGTCCCTTACGTTAGTCATCAATGAAATAAAAATTCCCTCTTCTATTAGTAGGCATAGCTACCTTTATTGAAATCCAAAAAGGGAAAAATAAGGGAAAAGTTATTCACAACTATTTACATCAAAAATATTTTTTTTGGGGGTTCATATTTTTAACCTAAAATTACTAAAAAGAGATAAAAAGGAAATGAGGGGAATGAAGGGAATAATATAAATAAAGGAAGAAAAGAGAAAGCAAAATAATAAGGGATAACAAGGTTATTATAGTAATTTAAACATAGAAACTACTATGATAACCTTAGGAAAAATGAAAGACAACTCCGGGTAGCTAAATATAAAAAATTACTAGAATAATCCAAGAAGGGAAAAACAACATGTGCATTTAAATCTCTCATTCAATGGTGGTAAAGACATAATTACATACTTAAGAGTGCAAAACATACACTAAGACAATTTTATAATACTAATAGTAGACCAAATAGAACCATCCCATGTTTACCCTTAAAAGATAATTAAAATATTGTTTAAACCCCACCAATATTTCACATTCATAGAAACAACACAAGAAGATTCTAAAATAAATACTTAATGTGAAATTCTCATTATTAGATAGTTTGGTAATGATTATGAAGATGAATTGAAAGTATAGATATAAAATTAGGTGAATCAAATACAAATATATAACTTATGAAGAAATTTTGAATATAAATACTATAACATCTCCCAATTTCAATGTTTATTGAGTTGATAACAAAGCTTAGCTCTTCAGACAAAATATCTACATAGTCTCACTACCAAAAAGTCCTTTTACAATGATCCTAACACTCATATTTATAGTGTGGGAAGGTGGTTATAGTGCATAACCATCTTTTTTTCACATTACAGATGGTGCAAAAATGAGTTTACAAAAACACACCACTTGAATAGTGAAAAAATGCTTTGGTGCTTTTACACCACTTGAAATGTATAAATCAAAATTGCACAATTTGAGACTTACAAAGTGATGTGCATTTGCATGAATTGCATTTACAAGTTTACAATTACACAAAATTTACAATTATAAATTACAAAATAAGATCCAAAAATAATATAAAAATACCAAAATCTTTTTATGGAGCCTATTCATCTTCACTTTTGCTGAGGATAATTCCAACTTTCTCTAACAACAACTTGTCTTTATATTTCTAGCATGTTTTGAATCTTTACTCTTCAGGCTTCTTGGTTGTGGCCTTGGAGGGGCAATTTACACGTATAAAGGCATTATGAATCTTGCACAATGTAAAATATCTTTGAAACCTCCACATTAGATAAAGTTTAATAAAAAAATTAAGTTCGAAGAATAGCGCATAGATTTGGAAAGGCCATTTTACACTGTTGGTGGGCTTGTAAAACATGAAAAAGAGTCCTCAAAAGGTTGTATAATCAAAATCATGAATTTATTATGGAAACCATCTTCCAAAAATTTAAAACTATGAACTTTTCCACCAAAACCACCCTCCATTCCCAAAATACCATGAATTTGTTCATAAACCACCTTTTAAAATTTAAAAATCACAAATTATAGGTGGAAAACAAGTTATTTTGAAAAGTCTTTTATAAGGGTAATACCATGAATTATGTGAGAAAAATGCTTTCCAAATAGAATACCATTAATTTATTCTTGAAACCATCATCATTATCCTTTTTCCACAAATTTGGGGAAGTGTAAAATAAAATTGCATGACTCAGGGAAATGTAATTTCAATTTTCACGACTAGGGAAAAGAAAAATTCAATTTGAATGGTCAAGGAAAATAAAAATTAAATTTTCACAAGGGAAAATGCAAAAAGAATTTGTAAATTGAATAGAGTGGAAAAAAGAATTTTCAAGTTACACCGAGTGGAAAAAAATTGTAAAATACATAGAGTGGAAAAAAGAACTTGCAAATTGCACTGAGTGGAAAAAAGTTTGCAAATTATACCAAGAAAAAGAATTTACAAATTACACTGAGTGGAAAAAAAATTGGTAAATTACACAGAATGGAAAAAATAATTTGTAAATTACATGGAGTGGAAAAAATAATTTACAAATTGCACAGAGTGGAAAAAAGAATTTACAAATTGCATGGAATGGAAAAAAAATTGCAAATCACACGGAGTGAAAAAAAGAATTTGCAAATTACACATAGTGGAAAAAAGAATTTTCAGATTGCATAGAATGGAAAAAAGAATCTACAAATTACATGGAATGGAAAAAGTAATTTGCAAATTGCATGACTTGGAGAAGTGTTGGGGCATTTTTCACAACTTAGAATTTGAAAAGTAATTTTGCATGAATTCTAAAAGTGCATTGGTGTTTTTGCATGACTTATAACCTAAAACTATGATTCTGTCCCTTGATATTTGAAGTTCAAGATAAAAAAATTATACCAAGTGTTTATTGTCAAAATTCATCTCTTAGATCTGGTCTCTGCATTAGAAAAAAAATCAAGAACTTTTAGAGAATTTTGATTTTACCTTAAATATTCACTCTAGTGTTGATAAGATCAAATGAATTCATGACTTCTCTCTTCTCTCTATTATAGCATGCTTTCCATGATAATAAAAATATTATTGCACCAAACGAGAAATTGTCAAGATATCTTCAAAATGCTACTTAAAACCTTGAAATATAGTTATATTTCATTATTCTACCCAAGCCTTGTCCATTGGATTATGGATTCGATGTCCCATTTTGTAAAATGTTTACTATCCTTGTCTTTAAAGCACCTCTAATTACTTGTATGGGCACAATTTGGGGTTTTGTCATAAAATTTCATGACAACACTCATTCATTGATTAGTATCATCCCAATGTTTTTGATCACTAACTATAGAGTAAAAATTGTGCATGTATCCCACTAAACCCATTTTTGAGGGTATAGGTATAGTGAGAGTAAATTATCATAGGTGATACCATTTTTGGTTGCACCACAAATCAAATGACTAAAATAGGCTTCTTATAGTATAAATAATGGGTCCTAGACATTTTCAATATACTATGAGGTATGTGGAAATTAAATTATGTGTTTAGTGTTGTATAATGGCTATGAGTATTAGGGTAAGCCCCTCATGCCATGATGTTTGTAAATAGATCAATATGTATCCCTTCACAATAATTACTAAGTAGTTTGAAAATTCTTGGAACACAATTTTTAAAAATAAGCAAAAGCAATCTAAAAAAATATAGAAAAAATGAAAGATTTTTATGTATAGACATTAATAAATTTCAACCTAGGGTCAAAATAAAGAGCTTGTGTTAGATTTTATCCAAGGTGACAAGAAAAACTTCTTTAGTTTTGGATTAAATCCAAGGTCAAATAAGTTGAATCATTATGTTTTAGATTTATATCCAATATCAAAGGTCATTTTATTTTAGTTTCAAGAATTTACATAAATTTAATGAAACCCTGATAAAAAATCAAGAAAATAACAAGAAATTAATGTTCAAAAGAAATATCATGTTAACCAAGATGTTTAATATATTTTGAATTGAAACTAATTATATTAAAAAATATTAATCTATTAAAATGATAATGTTGAATATATAGATTAGATATTAAAATATAATAGGCTACTTAATTTTACATAATTTATAATTTGTTAAAAATAGTAAATGAGCCTAAGAATAAGTAAACCTTCATAAAATAGATTTAACATTAATTGTGACTAGAAACTATTTGAAAATACATGAAAATAGTATCACATCTAAAAATATAACTACAAATTGTGTTGGGACAAGGAAAAAAAGGGGATAAGGGCATAGTGTAACCTTGTCTATCGATCATGGACATGTCCTAGTTGATTGTGAGATTAATTTTTGATTTGGATCTTTGTGCCTATAAATGAGGGTTTCCTAATTTTGTGTGAGAGATGAATAGACATGTGGAAGACCTATAAAACATAAACCCTTGTTCTTGTATAATAAATAAGATAGAGATCAAATGTAAAGGGGAAAAATAGGTAAGGGCAATAGTTGAGCTATAGTTAGAAATATCTACGTAATTTGAGTGCCACCTATGTAGCCCAAATGGGCCTAAATATATTATAGTTCTACGTCTTAGGGTGATTGTGTGATCTATGACTATGTAATTATATGTAATTAAATAGAATATTGATTAAAATGATTGATAATGGATGCCCTTAAACTATAATAAATGATATCCAAACTTGGTCTATGACTGTTAAAAAGTAGCATAATTGAAATTGGAATAAATGTTGATCTTTTACGTAGTGTGTAATAATTTAAAATCAACTTGCTAGGGGTTTCAAGTGAATACTTTGATGTGCTTTTACATGGGAATGATTAGAATATTTTATCTAACTAACTTTAAAAAATGAGTGGGAGAGTTTCTATGAAACATCTTGATTTGAAAAATTGAGTATTAGAGTGTGGGGTACAAGGCCATACTATGGGATAAGGCCATAATGTGGCCCTATCTGACCCAATGTGGTCATGTCCTAGGAAGATAGAGACTGTTGGAAAAATCTTGAAAAGTGCCTATAGGTTTAATAGGGATAATATGGGTAGAAATAAGAATGTATATATGATATTTTTTATTTTCTCAATATAGTAAAGGTTATCTTATATATTTTTGAGTTAGGATAATGGTAAGTAGACCAAGCAGGGTAAGGATGTCAAGATAAAACATTATCAAACACTTAATGACTGATCTTATGTGTCTAAAAAATGAGACCTTAATTTGTCTATATATAAGTCAAGTCATTTTATTTATCATTCCATTGGACCAACCCTCAGGAAAGGTTTGATTTTAAAATTAACCATTTTTAGGAACAAGTCAGTTTAGACTAGATCAGGTCATTATCGAGTAGTGATATTGATCTAAACTAAAGGTACAGAGATGTATGTGTAAGATATCTAACAGGTTTGAAATAGATAGAGAGGTTCTTATAGGTGTATAACAATATAATGGAAGGTTCAACTCATAAGTGTTAATAAAAGTGTGAGATAATGGAAAATTAAGATCTTAAATTTATGTTCAAGTCATGTATGATAAATTATGTCAAGATTGTAATTATCAAGTACCAAAACCTATATTTTAGTATCTACAAATGCCCCTCTTTTATTATAGTAATTTAATTTCTAGATTAAAAGGATAAAATGTACATGACTGTGTACAACACATTATCTTTGGTATGAAGCAAAAACTATGAAATTCACTCAATAGCAAAACTTACAATCATGTGTAGTTAATGTCCATGGATTAAAAAAATTAATCTGAAACTATTTTTTTTTAAATTTATAAAAAAAGGCTAAGAGTACACATGTG
The DNA here is from genome assembly GCA_037957365.1 of Torreya grandis. Classification (NCBI taxonomy): domain Eukaryota; kingdom Viridiplantae; phylum Streptophyta; class Pinopsida; order Cupressales; family Taxaceae; genus Torreya; species Torreya grandis. The sequence goes on along the minus strand of JARHVA010000222.1, from coordinate 3,868,285 downwards.
TGTTTTTTAAATCCATGTTTCCCTTTCAACTTATTGGATATGATGTTTCCTTGTTGAAACATTATATAAATATGTGCTTCCTCGTTGAAGCACATGGAGAATTGGGGTGACTAGCCCCAAACTCATGTAACTATCTAGGATCTTTGGTTAAGAGTAAAAATTCCCTAACCCTCATAAATGTGGGGAAAGTTAAATAATTTAATAACTCAAAAAACTATGCATGTAAATATATAACAATCAATAATAATCAAACTAGGTTTTCTCAAATAAACTAAATCAACCACTACATATGGATTGTATATTTTCACTAAATTTCACTCAAGTTTACTCTATGTACACAAAAATTCATGATAAAAAAGGAATGAAAAATATGCATTATTTTCATCATGAATGTAGGGTTGATTGTATAATCTCACTCAATTTTGCTTAATGTTAAATATAATATGCATGATCGAAAGATAATGAACAATGTTCATGCCCCCATCTTGAATGTGGATCTCGTAAGTGTGAATTGGAATGACAACTATTTTTTATTCAATTATAAATTATAGTGTTGTGTATTTTCATGAACCAATATCACACCTCATGAATATGAAAGTGTGTATATGTTAATGAACCCATATTATGCCCCCTAAATATGTACCAATTGATATAGAATGTTATGCATCTATATGTTGAATTTGAGAACCTAAAACTCAAATTTATGTGTATGTGAAAACCTATAATTCTTGTTTATGTCAATTATGTGCATATACCCATACATATTCACCCAATTTTGTATGAATATGTGCCTAAATGTATATAAATTGAGTGCATATACAAGTTATATTCCCTCATAATATATGTTGATGTGCCAATATATGTCATGTAATTGAACCATGTAATATATGAACCATTATTAATTTTTGAAATTTGTACTCTGATCTAATATTCTATCATGGAGGCTTATGTCTCCATGATAATCCCACTATAATTCCCCACTTTTATGATGAAGGATGTGTCCTGTAAATCACTCATATCAAAATAAGAGTTAATTATATCAGTTCATGTATAAATATAACATCATATAATATCATGAAAATATGTGTATAATATGTTATCATAATAATGTATATGTCTATCAAGGCATCTATGTAATATATATAATGTAAGAATATAAATGTCATGTCTAGATATATGTATCAAATAAGCATGTATTATAATGATTTGTGAATAAACCTACATATTAAGAGTGCATGATATAGATCATGGAAACACTTAGTGTTAACAAACTCAACAAGTGTAATTGTTAGTGTCACACATAAGACCAAGGTTCGCATACAAGGGGAATAAATACATCATAATAAATAAAGGCTAATGGCCACATGTAATGGACATAAAGATATTTCAAACAAGGGACATCAAAGATGTCACATTAAATAAGGCCAAAGGTAACATTCAAGGGAAAAAAATTAGTTGGAAACTAAGCTCAAGGGTCGTACACATAGGCAAACATAAAGATACTATCATTCAAAAGAGAAATAATATCAATGGATTATATAGAAATGGACTAGTCTATACTTGTAGATATTAAAATCTAGTCTTTAGTACTTGAAAATGACAAGTTTGACACACATTTACCATACATAACTTGAGCACTCAAATAAAGTCCTAATACACTATTCTCTCACATTTGTGTGCTATCTTGTGAATCAAGCCTTCCATTTTATTGTTGCACACCTATAAAAACATCACTGTCTATTTTAAACTTTCTAAATAAACTGCACAAATATATCCATACTCTTAGTTTAGTATACATACACATAGGTTGTCTCCACTCAACCAGATTTAGTCAATATTACCAATTCCTAATCTAGTTAATACCAACCCACTCTCAACAACATCTATTTTCCAAAATAAAACCCATCCTTGGGGTCATCCCATTTACATACCATATTAGTGGCATGATAAATTATCTAATTAGACTCATATATAAACAAATCAAGGTCTCATTCAAAAAATACTTAACACTTATTTGGAACACATATATACACTATTACACATTGATCAAATTTTCTCTATTCTTCTAAAATTATGAATATATCACTAGAAGAAGTCAAAAGATAAGCCTAAATAACATTAAATCTAACTCAAATCACATATTTCCAATTGTTAAATCCAAATAATTAGCTCTATACACATAGTGAAGGAGGACAATTTCATAATTACTCTAGGTTTCTATCCCTCACAAGGACAACTAAAGTTTCAAGATTAAAAAAATATATTTCTAGGGATTTGTGCTTCTTTGGTGGAGCTATCAATTATAACTAGTTTATAGGTTGTGACATTGCATTAATTATAATCATTGCCTAATGTTTGTTATCATTGGGTTTGACCTTGTAGCTTAGTTTTATTTGAATATTTGTTGTTTAATTAGTCATAAGAGTAGATGTATACTTTAGTTTGGTCAAAGATATGAGTTTGACTTCTCTGTCCCTTAATGTATATAATAGTTCATCAAAGGATTTGAATCTCTTGAATATAATTATTTCATGGAGTGGTGTTAGCAATATTTGCTTAAATATATCTTATAATTCATTATTGGCCATAAAATTTGTCATCTTGGTTAACATAGTCTCATACTAAAGTAAATAGGCATTGATTGATTCATTAGATCCTTTGAGTTGAGAAATTTGTGCATAAGATAGCTTATCATCAATGTTGATGGTAAAATGTGCTATAAATTATTCATCTAAGGGGTTGAATGCTCTTAAAAATTGGAGGGGGAGATCATAGAACCATCACAATGCATATTTATTGAGACTTAAAGGAAATATTTTGGTCAATAATTTTTCATATATGCATAGTCAAGGCATGTTGTGTGGAATGATCTAAGGTGTTACTCGAGATCAATTTTACCTTTATATAATGGAATCTTGTGAATTACAAACCCTATTGGTAAAGGATATGTTGTTATCTCAAAGGATAATTAGTTATGGATCAAATCATGTGAATTCATGGAATGATTAGCTCCTAATGCATCTTGCTTTAGATGAAACATCTTAACATGTAAAGTGGTAATCAAGGAAACATGTAGTAGGTCAGGTTGATAATATAACATGTATAGTCATCATGGGAGGGGTAAAGGTTGCTTACATAAGAATAGGTATGGAGATTTTTTGGAGTCTTTATGTTGTCCCCAAAACCTTGGGTGGTTATCACATAGGTCAATATAGGTGTAGGCATAAGTATAATACCATTATTAGAGGTCTGAACAACTAGTGTGGAATTACTATCTTGAAAATATTAGTTGATAATAGTAAATGGATCTTATTTTTATGTGTGAGATGAGCAATCTTAATTGGGTGTGTAACCTTAGATGTTAAAATAAATTGGATGATTCTAACCACATCTTTAGGATATTTATGGGATCATTGGAAAAAATTGGACAAGGCTTTAACTTGGTTAGGATCAACCCCATTAAATTCATAGTTATTTTGATTGTTATGTTCATTTTGATTATCTTGATTGTCATGTTCTTGGAGGATTGTCAACATAATCATCAGCTTTCACACATTTATAGATAATTACACCATCAAAAGAAGAATAAACATTCATTAAATACATTCTATTTGAAGTAGAAGGAATCTAATTATGTTCTCTATGGGTTCCACTTAATCTAGCACTATGTTTTATAGATATAAGGGAAATAACATTCTTGGATAACATAAGATGTGATCATGCAAGTATACAGAAGGCTAGATCCAAAGGTAAAAAGTGTAGATACTAAATTTTGATTATATATAGAATCTTAATCTTATATACTTGATAGATACTAATTAGGGCTCTACCCTTTAGTCATATATCTTTTGCCTATCAAAAGGCTTGAATTCACCATCTCACTATGCCTAATTACTTACATTATAGTCTAACCCTATCATTATAATGACCCAGATCACCTATATGCAATAGAAATCTTAAAATATGATTTATATACTTGAATATCAATTATATACCCTCAATAGTTTTATATAATGTTGGACACTTCATTTTCATAAAGACAATAGAATCAACAATAGTGTCAAATTTCGTTATAAAGTGTTTGTACCTCAAAAGTAATTCAAATTAAAAAACTTTCAAAACATATGGGTCAACATATTTGTCTTATATAACCCTTCCATGAGATACTTTCAAAATGTGTACTTTAAATAAAAAACAAATACCATTCATCATTATTAAGCACACATGTAGAAAATACCAAACAAGTACCTATTCAAGCTCATTTAATCAATTTCTATATCAGTCATAAGAGCAATCATATTACATGTATGAAGCAATCAAATAATATCCCATGAGTGATATTTATCAGGTTATAAGCTATATAATTACAAGCCCTTGAATATATCATATTTCACCCTTGTGAACCCAAAATTCTACACTTATGGGAAAATTACATATGTCTAAGGCCCTCTTTAGAGTATTGGATATGTAAACAATGTGCATTTATAGTGGGGTCCTTGAGATCAAATCAACTTCATGAACCCACTAAACCATTTTTGGTAAGGTGACCTAAACTAAGGTGGCTAACTAGGATTTTGAGCTATACATGATCATATAGAGATTATTTATGTGATCTAGATACATAAATATAAAGGTGACCAAAAACCCTCACAACCACTAGTAGTCACTTTGAAATAAAATGAATATTTTATACAAGACACAACTATCGATACATAGACAAAAGTGTCGACCCAAGTGTCCACAAGTCAATGTAAGTGTCTAGGCCTCTAGAAATATTATTTATAGAATCTGATGATTGGATCATGAGCATCAACCTAATTTCTTCCAACTATGTACAAATCATATCTACTTTCACATCTATAAATAAACTAAGTATCATCCCTTCTTTGTGTTATAATTATCATAATATCAATTGGTATTGTACTTTACATATTTAGTAATTTTCCAAATTTAGTATATTATGTTATCTACATAAATTTAATTATCTTACTCTAGAATAATTTTATTCATCCATTTAATTAGGATATTCTACCCCTTTAACCCTAATACCTTTTAATCCAAAAAATGGTTAAACATTTGTTGAACCTAACGTGAACCTGACCTCTATGTCTTCTTATCTAAACACTAGCTTGCCTTAGTTTTTTTATTTTTTATTACAATAATTATTTAATTATGCTTTCCTTATCATGTTGGATTATTTTATAACATTCATACCTCTACCTTTTATTTTTCTGATCTTAATCTTTGGAACATTTAAAATAGATAAAAGGAACCTATTTCTCACCCTAAGGATGGTGATAACTACCATCCCTTTAACTAGGTCTATGTTATCATCACTCCAAGGGGTAAGGTAGCCCATCCTATAATTTAAAATGAAGATAATGTAAGGAAATTACTTAGATTATTTACAACATTAGAATTATATAGGACATAATTAAGATAATAATAAGTAGATACACAACAATAATTGGTGAAAGAGTAAAATACTTGAATATTATGACTAAGCCACTTTGAGGGGGTAACCTTCAAAATAATTCAATAAGAATATAATTCACAATATGATAATAAAATATTAACTTTTACCTCCTACATATACTCTACTTATCCATGGTTATTTCATAGGCCAACCATACTAAGAACATCGATAAATGCAACAAGCTAATATGAAGATGTGTAATCCACAAGTTAGCCATAAATATCCCTAGATGCACTATAGGTTAGGGCATAACACACCCATCCCCTTAAAAAAACATTATCCTCAATTTTAAATCAAACTAGGATGTTTTTATAGTAATTATTCATCCTCTCATGTGGCATATTTAAAATGTGTATTATTCCATTTGATCAAATGTTGCTTAATGGCTCCAATTCATAATTGCTTAGTGCACATATGAAAGATCTCCTCAAGCTCTAGAATGAATCTTTATTCTTAATTTAATTTATGTAACATATTTAAAGGGGAAAATCTTTGTCTAATTACCTTATTCAATCAAGATAAATGGAATATTATATGTATGCGAGTGGTTGGGGTAATTCTAACTTGTAAGCCACACTACCAATTTTTTGCAAGATCTAGTAAGAGCCATAATACTTAGGTGATATGAGAGGATCCTTCTACAAAAAATTAATTAAAATTCATGAAATAATATATTTATTTAATTAAAATACATGAAATATTAGATCTATATAATTAATAAAAACACCAAATGAATTATATTGATCATAGGCCACTTCGAGGGGGTAGCCTCTTTTGAACAAGCTCAATACAATATTCATGGATTCCTTCATTGGCCTCAACACTTATATATTAAGTATAATATAAGAAACTACTACTACTCTTGAATGTGATGTAAAATAAAATTCTCACAAGATAACTTACAAATCATATGCATCGAAAGCAACTAATAAACTAACAAAGTAAAGAGAAGGGATATCACAGGTTCCTAACATCCCCTCCCTCTTAGAAAAAAGCTATATCCTCCAAGATTAAGATGTGGTAATTGGTGTTTAATATAAAATAGTGGTTCTCATGTTACATCCACTGGTTTCATTTTATTTCATTGAATTAATACCTATGTGATGGAGTGGGAGTGAAGTTAGTGTGTGCACATGTCCAGGGTTGCACTTTAATGTTTGTGACAAGAAATTTCTTTAGACAAAAGACATAAAATATTGGGTTAAATCAAGAATAATGTGGGAGATCCAACTTATAAGTGATTGATCTAATTTTTTAGAGAACCTCATATGGCCCATAGAACTTGGGATCCAACTTATGATGCCCTTTGAGTTTTAGGGAGGATTGTTTATATGGATACAGTAAAATAAAAACCATATCACCTACTTGAAAAGTGTACTTGAAATGGTGTTTATTATCCTATTGTTCCATTATATTTTGTGCCATATAAATATTATATTTCAAGGTGTTAAGGATCTGATCTTGGGTTTGGAGAATCATGTTGATTGCTTAAATTGGTGAACTACTGGGAGTGTATGGAAGGATCACTAGTGGTGTTTGACCATAGACTACTTCATATGGAGTCACTTTAGTTAAATTTTGGTAGGAGGTATTATACCACCATTCTATTAGAGTGAGCTATGTTTCCCACTAATGTTATTATTCTAAGGTGAATCAATGAAGGAATGTTTCCAAGCATTTGTTGACAATTTTAGTTTGGCCATCCATTTATGGATGATACCCAAAACTCATCTTTAATTGGGTTCCAATGCATCAAAATAGTTCTATCTAAAAATGGTGAGTGAAGGTTACATCATGATCTAAGATAATGAAAGAAGGAATGCCATGAAGATAGAAAATTTGGTCTAAGAAAATTTGTGCAACTATGGAGGCAGTATAGGGATGGTTGAGGGGAAAAAAATGACTATATTTGGAGAGGTGATCAACCACAACCAAGATAACTATTTTTACCTCTATATTTAGGGATTTTCTCAATGAAATCCATATAAATATCTATCCTAATCAAGTTAGGGATAGGTAAGGGTTCGAGTAACCCAAAAATGATGTATTGTTTCACCCTTATTGCATTGGTAGGTATCACATTCAACCACCATATATACAATTACATTGTTAATTCCCTTCCAAAATAAGTGTCATGCCCACTCATAATTTTTGATAAAACATAAGTTCCTTGTAGATGAAGTAGCATAGATTTCATAGAGTATAGCATGCTAAAGATCTGTGCTCTAGAGAAGAACTGGATGACCTTTGTATCATAGAGAAGCACCATCTTAAGAATAGTGTGTATGGTACAGGGGTTATTGGTAAAATATTGAATGATTTGAGATAATTAGGATTCATTGACATACCCCTATTATATATCATCCAACTAATTTGTAATAAGCATTAAAATAGTTCAAAGGGAAGCTTGGTCTATAAATATGCAAGATAGAGCATCAGCCATAATATTATCATTACTCTTATTGTAAATGTTATCATAATCATAACCCATGATTTTTTTGACCCATTTATATTTTGATGGGGTAGATACCCATTTTTATAGGAAATATTTGACTTTGGTGATTAGTTTTGATGCAAAAATGATTCCTAGGAGGTATGTCTACCACTTTTGTACTGCATGAAAAATGACCATCATTTCGTTCTCATACGTAGAGAGGAATAAATTATTTATATAAAGGTATTTGCTGATGAATTAAATAGGTCATCCTTCTTGGAGGATAAAATCACCAATTCCATTATCACAAGCATTGCTCTTAATAGTAAAGGTCTTGACAAAATTTAGCATGGCTAGACTAGGTGTAGCACATATAGCTTATTTCAATTCCTCAAATGTACAATTCATAGCTTATATTCATGTAAAATCATCATTTTTCAACATATCTATCATTAGAGTTTAAATATTCCTATAATCCTTGACAAACTTGTGATAGTATCCAATTAACCCCAAAAAACCATGAAGGCTCTTGAATGTCTAAGGATGAGGCCAATTTGTTATGGCAATTATTTTTTTAGGATCCACCCAAACCCCTTGGGCTGAAATAATATGAATGAGATACTCTAATTTTTCCTTACCAAAAACACATTTGGACACTTTTACATAGAGATGATGACCAGAGAGAAGTTTCAGTGTGAGCTTTAGATGTTGGAGATGCTCAGACCATGTTTTAATATAGGTGAGGATATCATTGAAGAAGACAAAAATTAATTTTCATAGGTAGCGCCAAAATATTTTATTCATACATGCCTATAATTTTGAAGGATCATTATTGAGGCCAAAGGGCATGACCAAAAACTCATAGTGGCCATCATGCATGTGAAAAACTGTCTTAGGAATATCATCCTCATGAATTCAGATCTGGTGATATCTAGAGTAAAGATCCAACTTGAATAAAAAATGAGTGCCATGAAGCTCATCAAAAATCTCATTAATAATAGGGATCCGGAACTTATCCTTTATTGTGATGTGATTAAGTGCTCAAAATTCAATGTATAGGTACCATGACCCATCTTTTTTCTAGACAAGGATAATTGGGGAAGAATATAGGCTGGTATTAGCATGAATAATGCCTTGCTTTAGTAATTTTTTAATGAGAATCTTTATATTAGTCTTCTACTAAAATGGGTAGTGATAGGGCTTTATGTTAAGAGGAACATTTATAAGAAGGAACTGAATGTGGTGGTCCTCTAGCCATGAAGATGGCAATCCTATTGGTATAGCAAAGACACATGCATACCTATGTAGAATGGTTTGTAGCTCAGAAGGAGTAATGGAGATGATTGATAGTTGTACTTGAATATAATGGAGTTGGGCAATGACATCATGTGAATTATTATTAAAAAACTAATTCATGTGATGTGCACTTATGATGTTGAGAAATCCCGAGTGTAAGCCTTTCAATGTGTGTTTTTACCCATTGTCTAAAAATTACATCCAAAGTTCAATAGAATTATATAAGATGGGTCCAAGTGTGTGTAAATATTAGGATCCCAAAACATTAGATCCACCTAAGGGCAAACCAAAGATGTATAATTAAAAGTTATAATCTCCAATAGAAATATGCACATTATGACACTTCCCTTTGTAAGGTAATGTGCCCACATTGGTAATCATGAATTCAAATTTAGAGCAAGGATGGATAAAATAATCAACTTGTTTGGTGATCTGAGGGTTAATGAAATTATGAGTGCTACCAAAATCAATGAGTATTATGAAAGGGATATTATTTAAATAACCTCTAACCTAAATGGTTTTTGGAGTGGTGACTCCTTTTAAGGTATGGAGAGAGATATTTGATTGGTCTTCTTGAGAAGAAAGTTCCATAATTAGCTGAGATTGTTTAGAATCATTTGTTGTATCCTAAACATCTTCCTAAACTTTAGTTTTAGGTGGAGAGCTCACATCCAATAGGTAGAGATTTTTTTTGACACATCGATGTGCTTAAGTGAATTTGTCATCATAATTATAACATATTCCTTTTTCTTGACTTACTCGTATCTCTGCTTTAGTCAAATGTTTGATAGGAGTGGTTCTAGGGATTAGTGGTATGTGAGATTATTATGGAGTTATATTTCTGAATAGATCAAAATTAGATTTGAATTATTGATAAGTTATGATCTTCTCCTCTACCAACTTATCCAACCTTAGGGATTCCATCATCATGTTGAGCCAAAACATTTTGACCTCAGATCAAATTGCATCCTTAAATATACTAACAAATTAACTATTAAAGAATTAATCAAATAATCCCTCTATGTGATTGACCAATTTTTCAAATTTTATTTGATATTCTCTCATGATTCCTATTTGGAAAAGTTTAGTGAGTGCTCTAGTGAAGTCATAAAAATCACTAGGCCAAATTATTTCAAAATGAATGTGCAAAAATAAATCCATATTGGCTCATCATGAGCCTTGATATACTAATGATACCATTCAAGGGATTCATGTTCCAAGTGAAAGGATGCAAATGGGACATTGTTGGCATCAAAATGATTATGTAAACTAAAATGTTATTCTACCCAATAAATCCATCCAGTTGAATCTACACCATTGAATTAAATAAAATCAAACTTTAACCCATGAAAATTATTGAAATAAAATCTAGTGTCTAAAGAGGACTCTGGATGTTATCTATTGTTTAAGGCAGTATGTTGAAGATTAAGGCCAAGAATTTTTCATCAAGATCTTTGATTTGGGTCTTGAGGGATGAAATTTCATCCTCCATGTTTTTTTCTCCTATTCAAGTTACTACCATGGATAGAATAAGTTATTTCTTTTTTTTTTGCAATGGGTAGGAAAACTAGAGTTAAGACATGTTTAGTAAGTAAATTTTTTACTTTGGGTGAAATCAGAAGGGGTAAAGGTACTTTTACTAAATTTTTTGCATAGTGGGAGTATAATTGATGAAGGTAAGGGAAATTTAAAAATTGAACATGAAAAAATTGGAAATTTTATGGACAAAGGATCAGATAAGGGAGATGAACATTATGAATTTCTTTTTGAGGCAAATGGATAAAAACATAAGTAATGGCAAAACCTAAAAAAAGAGAAAATTGAAATTTACAAGAATTAGGAATGGAATTGAGATATGGAACCTCAATAATAAAATGTGGAAAATGGAATTTTAGGTGTCTAAATAAATTTTTAGGAACAATGGGGCTTCATATGGAGAGATATAGCAAAAAATGAAAAAGATTTTACTCTAATTTTTGTTTGGATTTCTGATTTCTAGTTTTTGTCAAATGTCTGGCTACAAGTCCTCTGACTGAGAGTCTTATAATACTCTATTTATAGTTTTATAAAATGGATAGGATGAAGATTTTTTGGTTTTTTTTAATCAAATGTTTGGCTACAAGTCCTCTAAGAGTCTTTTAAGAATATTCTAAAACTAGTATGTCAAGTCTACTAATATTTTGTTGGTAATATGTAAAGATTTGATATGACAAGTTTTTTGATACTCCACTGGTAATATTCTAAAATTGATAGAAATGGGCCCCAATTTTCCATGACTACCTAAGGTTTTAAACATATATCTCTAACCACCATTGTCATCTAAGTGAGTACCACTCTCTAGAAAAAATTTAGCCATGGATTTACCTCTAAATGATAGATCTTGGTTTTCCTCATAGGTGGGAACTAGTCAATCAGGATGGGGTTGTTACCCATTTTACTAGTATGTCTTCTCAATGGGCCAGCTAATTTGGGGTTCCTATGGTACTCCTCACTATGATTTTTAGGGATTACACTTAAGCACTTCCCATAGTTATGTAGATAGGTATTTACCCTGATCCAAAATAGATTATTGTGATACAGAAAAGTACTTAAATGAATTATGTAGTAGAATAGAAAAAACACTTCTAAGAGAAAAAATTGGCCTTGAAAATCATTATAATACCAGATGAGAGGATCCTCCTACAACCAATTATGAAAATTAATGAAATAACAAATTTATTTAATGAAAATACATGAAATATCATATTTATATAATTAACAAAAACATTGAATGGATTATATTGATCACATGCCACTTCAATGGGGTAACCTCCTTTAAGAAATATAAATACAAAAAATTCATGGATGCCTTCATTGACCTCAACACTTACTTATATATTAATTCTAATATAAGTAACTACTACTCATGAATGTGGGATAAAACAAAATTCTCATGGGATAACTTACAAAGCATATGCATCTAAATCAACTAATATACTAACAAAGTAAATATAAGGGTTAGCACGAGTTCCTAACATGATTGCTTGTTATCATTTTTATGTTGCTTTATAGACATATATTTATATGGGTGAAAACACATAAAGACCCAATCACCTATGTCAAAATGCCACTCATTAAGGTGTTGATCTTCTTATTACTTCATTAAATTTTGTGCCATTGCTAGATTCTCTCACAAACTGACTAACACCTCTTATTGACAGTGGATTTTTTCTCAACAACTTGAACCTTAGGATGCAATATCAAAACTAAATTTATGGATGTGGAGTGATACCCATATAATGCCACAAATTCATATATCTTTTAAGAATTTTGAAAAGAAGTGTTATACCACCATTCAAAAAGTGGCAACCAATGAACCCATTTGTCCTATTTATTAGAAATAAAATAATGAAGATACCCTTCAATAAATTTATTGACTACCTCTATTTCTCCATTAGATTCAGGATGATAGAATGAGCTTTGAGCCAACTAGATACCCAATCATGTAAATAATTTAGTCCAAAAATTATTAGTAACTATGGGATCTCGATTATTTACAATGATATTTGGAGTGCCATGTAATTTTTGAACTGTATTAAGAAAATCAAAAGCTAATATAATAGAAAAAAATGGCTATGATACAGAGAAAATATGAGCATACTTGGTGAGTCAATCCATAACTACCATGATAACATTTTCATCCTCAGACCTTGGTAACCCTATAATGAAATCCATGGAAACCTCTTCCCAATGTTGGATAGGGATGGATGAAAGTTGTAAAATACCTAGGATCTTAATGGTTTCACCTTTATTTTCTTATCATACCATACATTCATCCACATATTTTTTAACATCCCCTTTGAGTCCTTCCCAAAATAATTCTTACTTGATTATATGATATGTTTTCAAAAATCCTGAGTGTCCTCCAAATGGAAAGGTATGAAGTTCCTGAAGAATTTTATGTTTGAGGTGAGAATGCTTACAAAGGTATAATCTATCTTTATAAATATTCCCCTTTCATGTAATTTTTTTAGATTTATTATAACCCTATTGAAGATTATGAATTAAATCTTTGGTAGTACTATCATTCTCCCATTTTGATCTTGCTTCCTCTAGCCAATTTGCCTACCATGTGATCATGGAGCATAATAATGCCTCAATTGATTCATCCTACTAAGATAGGGCATCTACCACCACATTATCTTTTCCTTTCTTATACACTATTCAAAAGTCATATCCTAACATTTTAGTCACCCATTTTTTTGTTCTTTCGATGACAAGCATTTGTTTTAAAAATTATTTAAGACTATCATGATCAATCTTTATTTGAAAGTGATGACCCATTAAATATGGTCTCCATTGCCTCATTACATGAAAAATAGCCATCATCTCTTTCTCATATATTTATTTGAGCCTATTTTCTCCCTTAATTTGGTGACTTTCAAATGCGAGTGGTCTACCTTATTACATGAGTATATCCCCCATGCCATATCCTGATACATCACACTCCACAACAAAAGTTTTTGAAAAATCAGGAGTAGCCAAAATTAGAATTATTCACATAACCATTTTCAACTATTCAAATGCCTTGGTAGCTAAATCAAACCATTATAAATAGTCTTTATTTAACAAATAGGTGAGTGGGGCTACAATGCTACCATAATTTTTGACAAACCTATGATAGTAACTGGTTAGCCTAAAAACTCCATGGAGCATCTTAAGGGTCTTAGGAACCTACCACTCTATAATTTCTTGGATTTTATTAAGATCAACTTTCACTAATTCATGTGAAACAATATGACCCAATTACACCACCTCTTGGACACCAAAATCACATTTGGAAGGTTTGGTATAAATCTAATGTTGCTTCAAAATTGAAATCGCCTATTTCACATGCTTCAAATGGTCTTCCCAATTTTTATTGTAGATGAGGATATCACCAAAAAATAATAATACAATTTTTCTCAAAAATGGCCTAAAAATAGTATTCCTCAAAATCTAAAATGTATATGGTGCATTTGTGAGGCCAAAAGGCATGACCATAAATCCATAATGACCTTCATGAGTTCTAAAAGCTATTTTAGGTATTTCCTCATTGCGGATGTGAATTTGATGATATCTAGAGTGAAGATATAACTTGGTAAAATAAATAGTACTATGTAATTCATCTAGAAAATCATAAATTATTAGAATAGGAAACTCATCTTTTATGGTGTATTTATTGAGTTCTATATAGTCTAGGTATACCTTCTAGTTATCACCCTTATTCTGGACCATGACCACTAGGGAGGAATATTCACTTTGACTATGTTAAATGATTCTTTCCTCCAACATCTCTTATACCATATTTTCAATTTCACTCTTTTGGGCATAAGGATACTAGTAGGGTCTAATATTAGGTGGTGTACTTCCTAGAATGAGTTTTAATGCATGATCATGTGCATGACTTGGAGGAATTCCTTTTGGCATGTCACCAAAAACAACAAAATGGTCATCCAACACTTTTTCAAAATCAGGATGTGTAGCCTCCTTATTTAGTTGAATCTCCATGGAAAATAAGTGTGCCATAAAACCTTCTACAACTTTTTGAGATTCTTCATCATCCAGTGAGAACTAACTAGTTGAGAGATTTATCCTATAATCCATGTAGTTCAAAAGTCCTTCCTTATGAATGAAACGTCATGAATAATTCCTTAAAAATTATCCTAATAGTGACCAAAGTGGTAAGCCATTACACTCCCAAAACAATGTCAGCTCCTCCCATAGGAATAAAAAACATAGGGGAATCTAAAAAATAGTCTCCCATAATAAGCTCAATACTATGACATTTTATAGAATAGTTGAATGTACCACCATCTACAATCATGGCCTAAAAGTTTGGAGATGGGAAAATAAAACAATTCAAATTAGTAGCCAACTTGCTATTGATGAATTTATGTGTAATCCCAGAGTCAATTAACATGGTCACCTTTTGTTTCTTTAATAAATCCACCACCTTAAGATTTTGAGGAATACTAATACCTAAAATTGTATGATAGGAAATAGTAGCTTGAGAATCTTCAAATTCATCCTCAAGTTCTTCTAACCCTTCCCCTAAAGCCTCCTCATCATTGGCACCATCAATGTAAAATAACATATTTTTAGCATATCTATGCCCTTTACTCCATTTTCTATCATAGTGAAAACACAAACCTTTTGCATGCTTTTCTTCCACTTGTTGAGGTGTCAATATGGTAGGCTGATGAAATAATGGTGCTAAAAAGGTGCATTCACAAATATTGGTGAAAGGTCTACATCTAATTAACTCTTTTTATTTAACTGTGTGTGCCTTTGGTATGGCTTCAGATATATGCAAACCTACAATTGGATTCTATCTTTGAGGCCACAAAAAAATAGGTCAGTATGAATTTCCTCAGTGATGTCTACGACACATAAGGAGAGATTTTGAAATTGATGAATGTAACCCTTGATAGTCTTGGTTTAGAACAACTTGGATAACTAACTAAATTAATTTTAAGAGACATGTTTTGTGATATTAGATCTGAAACTCCTCAAAAATATCAACCATGAAACTATGACACTTTTCTTTTTATTTTGAGCACACAACTAATGATACCAAATGAATGGCCTAGGTTCTAGATAGAGAAATCCCATGACCAACTTTTTTGAACATGGAGTTTGATGTAGATCAAATAAATTTTCAATTTGAGTGAACCAAGTGAGTGGATCACTACCATAAAACTTGCATAGGTCCACTTTTGGTAACATCAACTTAGGGTGAGAATTTGTATTGGTATTGTTTGGAGTAGGAGAACTAAACTAAAGTGGTGGAGGATTATTTTATAGTGGTTGAGCTGACAAGTTGACTAATTTCCCAGATATTTGTTAAAATTGATCCTTCATGTTATTCAAGTCCCCTTTCAAACCTATAATTTCCCCTTGAACCATGTCAAAATCATCTTTTTTCACAATGCCCTATAACTATAACTTAATTTTTTGAACTACCTCTAAAATAGATGGATTAGAAGTTTTAGATTCTATGTCATACTTGTGAGGATTTTTTGGATTTTCTTTCTCTTTCTTTCATCTATGAGTGTTTAGACTAGCCATGCATAAACCATAGGAGGGTTTCATCCCTAAAAAATGTATCATTGGAATACACCATTGTGATCATCTTACCAATATGAATCTAACTACTACTATTATGCAAAAGGGTGAAAAGTTTTGCCCTAAAAAAGTGTACTGATGGAATACACCATTTTTATTGTCTCATAGATATAAATCCAATGACTACTAATTTTCAAAAAAAAATAAAAAATCTAGACTACTTATTTTTACCTAGAAAAATGTTTTTTTATTTTTTTTAAAAACCTCACAAATAAAACTATGGTGATGAAAAAATCAAATCCTCTCATATCATAAGTTATGTTTTTTTCATCCTTCTGGTGCTCAAGATGCTAGATCCAAAAAAATTTAGAAACTTTCCCAAATCAATGCTTTGATACCAATTGCAATTAAATTACTTAGATGATTCACAATAGTAGAATTATATAAGGAAAAATTAAGAGAAGAATAAGTAGATATATAATAACAATTGGAAAAGGAGAAGAATACTTGAATAATATGACTAATCCACTTTGAGGGGGAAACTTCAATATTAATTTAATAAGAATAGAATTCACAATATGATAATAAAAGATTAACCACTGCCTATTATATATACTCTAGTTAGCCATGGTTATTATATAGGCCAACCATACTAAGAAAATTGAGAAATACAACAAGCTAATATGAAGATGTGTAAGCCATAAATTATCCACACATATCCCTAGATGCACTATAGGTTAAGGAAATAATATATAATCAATACATCCTTCTTTAAATCCCTCTAGATCCCACATCTTCTTTAGATGGTGTGTATGCATATTCAATATGAAGAACCTAGGGTTTGTGCTTATGAAATTCCTAAAATATAAAATCATTACTATGAGTAATTTACTATAAGAGTTGAAAAATAAGTTTAGTTCAATGATAACATTATTAGAAAATTAGATTACATACCTAAAAAATCTGAAATATGCTAGTGTTAATCATGTGTTTCCATCCTCATCTAAAAATATTATACCCAACAAGGTTTCATATCAAAATACGTAGATAAAAGAGAGTTCATCTACAACCAATGATTCACAAAGTGAACAAAAAACTAATAAAATTTCAAGTGAAATTTAAAGTTAAATACTTTGAAATAAAGTGATCAAATTACCTCTTGTACATCCTCTTATAATATTAAACTATTATTGGGCATTTCATAGAATACATGGGCATCATGTACATTTTTTTTTTGTTTTAAAAAACAAAAAACAAAGTCTCAAAGATAGTGGTGATCATATCATTGATACATCAATCAAGAAACCCACTCACATTATGAGTACCTCTTATAAATCACAAATTTAAAAATAAAAAATATGGATACCAAAGGATAATTCAATACAAAATAAATACAAATGAAATAATTATAAAAATAAAATGATCCAAATATACCTCTAAATAATGATACTCATCTTTTGAAACAATATGGTTTTGGACAACAATATCTAAAACACTTTGTTTATCATGGTCAAATATTGGGAAAACATGCACAAAGCATCACTTGTCCTATAGATCCACATCTAATCATAATGATCATCAAGGCTTGGGATATATTGGCAATACTAATGTAAATAATTCAAACATGCATATTCATTTTGTTAATGCAAAAGAACAAGAAGCTGCAAACAAAAATAAGATACAAAAGAATAATTACAAAAAAATCAAGACATGCATCAAAAGGATAATGATACACATTTTCCTTCATATGAATAAATTATGAATCATTCCTCAAAGCACCAAATCATTGAATCTTGCATAGATGGAAAGTAAGGTCAAAATATCATAGTTGACCCAACTTGTGAATTCAATATATGTACTTGGAAATTCATTACATCTATAGGATATGGCATGGAACATGTGAATAATGTTATTGCATCTAATTTTTGATTTGGATTTATTCAATGGCATTTAACACTTGGATTAACATCATGTTATATTCTATTGTGTATTAGTCCATTTTTGACTCTATATAATGCCAAACTTATAAAACCATAGTTACTAGCAATGAAGGAAAATATATCTGAAGAAAAGATACTAAGTACAAACCTACTAAATTAATGTGATATACTTTCTAATCATACTACCTCTTTACAAATATAGAGTCCTATGGGACATACATAGAGTACCATAAACTCTACAGTTCTAAATATGACACCTATGTATGCCCCTTGGTAGTATCACCAATTTCATGTACCACATTATGAGTTTATATCTTGTTATGAACATCCCTTATATATAATAATAAGATATTTTTTCCTTTCAAATATTCTAAAAAACTAGATATTCCATTAAAATACAAAAATATTCAAAAAAATCAAAAATACAAAAAAATATTCAGCATACACATGTTTACTAGCTCCTTGTCATTGATTTACCTTTTTTAGGATTATGGAATGCAATGCTAAGGTTGATCAAGAGCTAAGTAATAAACCAAAGAATAAAATACTATAATATCAATAGCCACTAACTTTTATAATAATTAACTTATTTGAATATTCTATAAATATTAATGAATTAAAAAATGTGTACTTAGCTTTAAAATATGTTTGATATGAATAAGTGTCAGGCTAAGAACTTATGTAAGGGTAGTGAAGAGTGTCATCATTAGATAACAAGTGTCATAACCTTTTAAGAAAATAGTGTGGCCATATTTTCCAATATCTCACTACAATATTACCCTTCCATATTATATTAATGACCCTATGCAGGTGAAGTAGTGAAATTCTATGCAGACTTTCACTCTATTTTGGGAAGCTTGTGCTCATATGATCAAGACCTAGATCATCATTTGTTCTACACTTTGACAAATTTCACTCTAAAACCCTAAGCCTCCATGCTTAATAGGGATTTTTTGAACACAAGTGAAAGAAGAGTGGTGTTAGTAGGGTAGGTTGGTGAGCCCTCAACACCCCATGTGTTGAGTGTTGCCTACATTCCAATACCTCAAAAAGGGATCAAGATAGATGTAGTTCTCCTAATCTAAGTGCTAGTGCAAGTGAGAGTGATTATAGTATGTCTAAGTATGAATGCCAATTTTAATTCTTTGAATGTGAATTGAGACTAGAAACATGAGTAAAAATAAGCTTTAGGTTGTTATAGATGGATGTATGTAGAAATAGGGGTAAATATGGATCAATAACCTTAATTTACACAATTATTTCTGATCTTTTTCATGAAAATTTCCATCTAAGAAATAAATAAATGAGAGTGGTCTTTATATAGTGTTCTAATGCTTTTCAAGAAATGAAATTATTCTAGGCTAACCTTAAGATGCTTTAGGGAGTGTATAGATATCCATTAGGGTAAAGGAAGTTAAATGTCAATAATGTTTCTCCCTTTTCCAATAACACATTGTGTTATATACTAGTGGGGCCATGTTATTATCTAGGTGGTTGGAACATGTGAAAAAAGATTGGGGATTCCTAGGTGATGTTTCAATCCAACTATTGGTATATATGGTAATAGGCTAGATATGCATAAAATTTAGAAAAGGGATTGAAAGAGGCCCTAAGATAGGTCTAGGTCTAATCTAAGGATAGGGTGGTCTCAAGTGACACTCATTGCATTAAATTACATTTTAGATGAGTATATTCACCCCTTTATTCTATAAATGTAGCAAAGTGAAATAACTAGGATAAAAGAAAGAGAAATGTACCTGGACTTACCTTTGAGGCAAAACACATGAATGTGGGTACAATTCTACAAAATATGCTCCATTTCATGTCCTAAAAATGAAACCTATATGAATTAGTCCTTATTAAATATCAAAATCAAAGACAAAATTGAGTAAATATATGTGAGAGAGAGGAAATGAATAAATACAGCTCATTGGGTATGTGAACCAATGAAAAAACTTGGTCAAATCATGTGTGTAGATTATGATCAAATGATAAATATCTTCAATTGGGTTGATGTATTTCCCAATACCCATGTGTGGGTGGTTGCATAACTCAATTTGGTTATGACTCCATCATTTCCCACCCTTATTTGGTGGATCATAATCTATGAATAACTTGGATTGGAATGATGACTTGTTTAATCCTCTTATATGGGTGTCTCAAGAACCCAAGTGAGATATGACTTCATCATTACCTTCCTATGTGTAGTATAATAAGCTAAAAATAAAACTTTATGGTGATATGAAGATATAAAATATGGCTCTGGGCCACTCAAGAATTTTGAAATGTAAAATAGACCAGGGACCATTTAGGAACTCATGATTGTAAAATAGCTCTAGCCCACTCAGGAATGCCAACTATTGTAGATGTAATGAGGCATAAATATGGTGTAATCTTAGTGAAAAATTGGTGCATATGGTGTCTATGGTATACAACATAGATCATTACATGGGTTTGTCATTCCATCTAAGATAACTAGTATAAAACTAAGCATATAGAAATAATATGTCACTCACATATCCCTAATTCTGATATCTATGCATATGTATTCTAGATTGAGTCAAAGTAATTTATGTTTGTGCATATTTGAAACTGAAATGGGGGTGATCATGCCACACATGATGCCCCCAATCTGAGAAAACCTATGTAATTTTATGTAAAAATTGAATATATATTGAGCATATTTGATAATCTGGCTAAGACTATGCAAATATAAATTATAACTAATATACCTTTCTTTGTAATTCTAAAATTTTCTATTTTGAGGCTACTATAAAATACTGCATTGGGTGGACTATAATGCATTATGTTCTTGGTAGTTTACTATACTATTTTATATAAGTGTTATTTCTAATTAAAATTGAGATTGATCTATGTGTGATTATATTCCACTATATTTTCCTAAGTCTAAGCTCTATAATCTATGTTTGCATACTAAAAACTATGTTTTAAGTACTCTACGATTGCCTTATCTCTATGACAAACCCCTATGAATTCCTCCTCTTTTGAGGGGATTTGTTTAACCTCTACAATAACTATCCTCAAAAGAAAATATATGAATCATGTGTGTTAGACTAAATATATATGATATATGTGTGATAAACCAATATAATGTGTATACATGACATCAAAATGTAAAAGATATTGAGCATAAGTTGGCAATCTAGGATTTATGTTATAGAATATAATTTGAGTAAACTAATTGGGGGTATATGTCATGATGTCCATCAAGGCACCCAAGGAGGAAGGGGATATGCATGAGGTCCCTCATGGCATTTCAAGCTATATATGAAAGCAACAAATAAGATATAAGTGCCATGGCCATAATTCATACTTGAAAAGATACATCAAACACATGAGGCACGTAAAGTAGTCAAAGAGTTTCAATACAAGGGACATGGGCATATGTCACTAAGTCTAAGAAAAGGAATACATACAAGGACATGTTCAAATATCTGCATATGCAAAAGATAATGCAAGTTTGGCTTAAATCCACATGGAAGTACATGTTGAAATGTCCACATATACAATCAAGAATCATACAAAAAGACATGGGCACATGTCCAAAGTATGAAATAAATGAAAGGACAATTGCATATTTAAATGCCATCAAGTAGATGTAAAAATAAAGAGATAATCAAATCTAAAATAGTAAATATAGAAATGAAATTATTTAATAATCATGTGGTAGAAATCTATATAAGAGAAAAAAATTAAATAAGATAAGTCTATAGTAGTAGTCATCAAAAAACTACTGTAGTATAGGATTATCAATATCAAGATATAATCAATGCTAAATCTGTTATATGGAATATAGAAAGATATAACCTAAAAAATCAAAATTTATGTGTATAATGTCCCCAATGGGATAATATATCAATTTTGAATCAATGTATATGTGTATACACCCTCGATGGGTAGATAGTAGTAAATTTGGATCTATGTAGAAGACTAGAGTCTTATAGTAATCTATGAACACTTGAAGGGAACAAGTGAAGCATGTATGTATGATAAAAATGATTACACTAACATAGATAGCATATGTAGTACCTAAAAAATAGAATTAATGTAAACATGGAAATGCAAAAAATCTAAAATTTGTATTTTTTGAGCAATATTTGAATGTTTTTGTATTTTTGAACAAATTATATTGTTTTAATATTTTTAGAGTATAAGCTATGGACATGCAACATAAAAATGAAATTATGTATAAGGAGCAAGATAAAGGAAACTATGTACAAGTAATATTAAAAGTAAATGATATTATTTACAAATGAAATGTAGTGACTCTAAAGAGCTAAGAGCACATCCATAGGATGTGGATAGTCAAATGGTGGATCTGGTGGGAGGTCATCTAATGTCAGATATTGAATCTACCCAAACTTGAATAAATCATCATCATTATGATCATAAAACCATTTTATCTACATAAATATAAACTTATCCTTGGTATTAGTCAATATTTTGTGCATTCAAATAGCATGATGCTCTACTATGTAAGAAAACTCTTATGTGGTCCCAAGGTAGACCATATTGGACCGCTACATGTATGTATGAAATATATGATTTTCATCTAGGCCATCATGTAAAATACAAACTATGTGTCTCTCATGATTGAAAGTTAAATGTTTGTTAGTCTGATTGACTATGGCATCCATTTCCTATAACCATCTACTATCAAGTGTAACCTATATGTGAGTGCTTATTCTCATGATAAAAAGTAATGTTTTAACCACCTTAGGGCCACATGCAACTAGTAGTGTGATATGTCCTAAAGATTCCTAACAATTTATATCATGTTGTAGCTCTATTTCCTAATGCCCTATATGTTTTAAGAATGCCAAAATGAAATTTTTGGGATCAAAATCCTCACCCATATCAACATTTGGGATGTATTAAACCTTAATGAAATCTTGAATAGTCAATAGATCATTCTTTGAATGTCAAGGTCAATGAATATTTTATCATGGTGTCTGTACTAGTGGAGGTAGAGGTTATGTGATTTGGATAATTCCTTGAGCTTTAAATTTATTCATTTTCTATTGTAATGTTGAGTGAGTATCTATATCATCACTGATAATCTTATGAAAAAGACAAAAGGGTCTATCATCCTACGATGATAATTTTATAATGGATCTATGGAAAACTATGGGCAATGCCATCAATCCTCTATCAAGTAATATATATAAAATTATTTTTGGTATGTCTTGTGGATTACCTACCTGAATCTAGATAACTAGCTCAATATCTATAGATTTAACCATATGTACTGAGTGTATATAATAATCTACCTTTAATTCAAATGAGTATCTTGACCTATATCCAAGGTATTATGAATTGGTGGTGATTCCTATGTAGGTAAAGTTATGAGTGCCTTATAATCATCTTTGTAATCTTTAGGGCCTACTAATGTGAACATCAATATACATATATAATCATCAATGTTCATGGGTGCTATATTATCCTCTATGGTGGTATGGCAATATTTATCTATGTTTTGAATGTATATTTCCTCTGAGTTAACAAATAATCATAATTATCCTATGAGTATCTCATCATCCATCATGGGTGGGGATAATTGTGTTGTAGGAGGGTCATTATCCATCATGGGTGAAGGTAACTCTATTGTAGGAGGGTTTGGAATAGGTGTGGGAATATTGGTGCTAGATTTCTCAACCTCATATGTATGCATTTTTCTATATGAATGATATGAGGTGGGGACTCTATGATAACATGAGGTGTCCCATCTAAATATATAATCAGGGTAGTTAGCTCAATGACTCTGTAATATTTTAATGGTTGGTTATCTACTAGACAAGTGTATAAGTATCCATAATGTTAAAACTTGACACATTTGGGCAAGGTAGAGGGTATTAACTCCATGTCATGTATCCAAGGTCTCTTAAATAATAAATTATAATGAAAATGATTAGGCATCACCTATAACTGTGTGGATAGGGTCTTTGGTTAGATCATGATATCCAAAGTAATAAAACCCAATGCCTATCGGGGAGTGTCATCAAAACCTCAATTATTCTTATATGTCTTATAAATAGATGCTATATCAACCTGCATAGTCTATAAAAATGTGAGGTTTCATATGTTAAGACTTGAACCACTATTAATTATAAATTTTTTTAATAATGGTGGTTTTAATTTTTGCTTGAATAAAGACTAGTAGATTCTGATTAATAATTGTCTGTGAGGGTAAATCCTCATTGGCAAAAGATATAACATCCTTGATGTCCTTTATAATGTTCATGACTTATGAAAAATAAGCTAGCTATGTATCACAAGGCAAATATGTATGTTTGAGTGTTTGAAAAAGAATATATTTGAATTTAGTCACCTTTTCAATTATTTATAATATAAAAATCTTAGTTATTATATTTCTTGATAACTACTTGTGAGGGTAAATCCTCATTGGCAAAAGATATAACATCCTCAATGTTAATTATAGTGTTCATAATAGATTAAAAAAAATCTATCTATGCATCACAAGGAAAATATGTATGACATAGTGTTTGAAAAAGAATATCTTTGAAAATGGTTTCCTTTTGAAGTGATTCTAATATAGAAATCTTGGCTGGTGTATTTCTTGATAACTCTATGTAAGGGAAAATCCTCATTGTAAAAATATAGAACATCCTTAATATTAGTTATAGTGTTCATGATAGATACAAAATAAGTTATCTTTGTATAATGAAGAAAAGATGTATGATTTAGTGTTTGAAAAAGAATATATTTGAAAATGGTTTCCTTTTGAAGTAATTCTAATATAGAAATATTGGTGAGTGTATTTCTCAACTCATCAACAATATCATATGCTCTATGTTAATCCACATGTATTGTTGTATTATGTTTGGGATGAAGATGGATCATGGGATTACGTGTTCTTATATATTCCACGGAGGCATATGATTTCATCTAGTAACAACTTGAATCGTAGGGTCTACTATTTGTCAAGGCCTAGTAGTAGAGGCAGGATGTGAGTGAATGTATTCCATAGGTCTAGGTGGAGGAGGAATAAAAGTATTCATTTGATCTCTTTGTCATTGAGTCATAACTAGAGGGAACTCAAAATATTCATGTAATAATGCTCTCCATATAAGGTAGGATCAGGATGAGGTGGACCAATGTATGAAATAAGGTGAGTTCTAACATGATCCATGAGAGGAGTGACATACATGTGCATCATTATACAAATGGTAGGTAATAAGCATGTGAGACAAACCACAATACTTTGTCCCAAAAAATTAAAAATGTCTTCCATCATGATGATCATGATGAAAAGGGTGAAAATTGAGTAAAATCTAGAAAATAAAAAGGGAAACCCCAATGGTGCATTAGGGTTTTAGGCAATATGTTCAAAGTAAGTTGAGTTCAACAAATAATTTATATTTTTTAATATTATGGAATGTACCCCTAAGGTTGATAAAGATAAAGTAATTAATTAGGTAATAAAATACTATAGTATCAATAGCTACTAATATTTATAATAATTAACTTATTTGAATGTTCTATAAATAGCAATGAATTAGAAAAGGTGTACTTAGATGGAAAATATGATTGAGATATATAATTGATAGGTTGGGAAGTTATGCAAGAGTAGTTTAGAGTTTCATAAGTAGAGGAAAAGTGTTATAACCATCTTCAAACAATAGTACATCCTTTTTTGCCAATAGTGAACTATGTTATTGACCTTTTGTGCTATCTTAATGGCTTTATGCAGGTGAAGTAGTTAAATTTTGGGTATACCTTCACTCTATTTTGGTAATCTGATGCTCATATAACCAAGACCTAGATCATCATATATTATGTGCTTTGATTTATTTGATTGTAAAACCCTAAGCCTTCATGCTTACTAGGGATTTTGTGAATACAAGTGGAAGAAGAGTGGCATTATTAGGGTAGGTTGGGTGAGACCTCAACACCCCATGTGCTGAGTGTTACCTACATACCAATACCTTGAAATGGGATCAATATCACTATATTTCTCTCAAGTTAAGTGTTTTTAAAAGTGAGATTGATGTTATTATGTCTAAGTATGAATGCCAATTTGAATTCTTTGAGAGTTAATTAAGATTGAAAAATGATTAAAACTAAGATCTGGGTTATTATATATGGATGTATGTAGAAATAAGGGTAAATAGGGATCAATAACCTTAATTTACACAACTATTTTTGAGCTTGTTCATGAGATTTTCCATCTAATGGATAAATGAATGAGAATGGTCTTTATATAGTATTTTAGTTCTTGTCAACACACGAAATGAGTCTAAACCAACCTTAAGATGCTTTAGGGAGTGAAAAGATATATGTTAGGGGGAAATGAAGCTAAGGGTCAATAGCATTGCCCCCTTTTCCAATAGTGAACTGAATTATAAACTAATGGGGCCATGTTATTGTCTAGGTGGTTGTAACATGTGAAAAAGGATTGGGGATGCCTAAGTGATGGCTCAATGTGGTTTATAGTACATCTAATAATAGGCTAGATGTGCATAAAAGTTGAAAGAGGATCAAAATAGGCCCTAATATAGGTCTATTATTAACCTAAGGATGGAGTGGTCTCAAGTGACACTCATTGAATTAAATGGAATTTTATATGACTATAGGCATCTATGTTTTTTACTTTATGTTAGTAGATAACATGTGATTTATTTTCTATACGCATGTATGTTTCACGTATACTTGAGTGCAATATAAGCATACACCAAACCCATGCTACTTGCACATATAGATGTTGAACCTTTCCTCTTCACATGTGGCATACTATGTTAGGGGCATCTGCTTCTTTGATCATAATGAACACAAGTTATATTATTTTACTATCACTTTTAAATTATCATGTTGAGCTTATATGATATTTATTACACATACATGCACTCATGTTTACATATTACATCATGTACTTGATATACTATGTTACATGACTTTTTTTATAACACATATATGTAGGGAATAGTATGATATGCTTATATTGGTTTCTTATAATTCATTCATTTATATTGTCAATTATTTGAGTGCACTTCTTGTTATTTTATTACTTGTGTAACATTTGAATATGTTCCTTACTTGTATGCCTGTATGCCATTGAGTGTTATTTATTTATGTGTGGAAATTGTAATATATCCTCCCTTTAAGTGTGTGGCATTTGAACATGCCCCTTGTTTTTGGTCTCCTTAGACCCATTTTGTTTGACATTTAATGCTCTTGTGTGTGTGCTTGATATTTAGTTGAGTTTATATTATTACTTTTTAAAAGTTACCATGATATATATCATTCAACTTAGGGCTTGCTATAATCACATACTATGAGATTCAATGATATATCTAATTATACATGTTACTCCTATATGCTACATGATTCATACATAGATAATAAATTTATCTTATCCTTTTTAGGTAATGTGACTATAGAGATGGATTACAAAGATGGTTAGATCAAGTATTAGTGAAGAAAACCAATAAAAATTCATAAGAACATAAGAATATAAGCCAAACTATTTAAATGAGGTTTTACAAATGATAATTAAGATCAAATTAAGGAAAATATACACAATACCTTCCAAAGAGCATTCCATCACACAAATTCAGCTTAAAAAATGATTTTCCCTTTGATTTGGTACTCATGTCTTCAACAAGGATGCATGGTAAATCTCCTCCATCATCTTTTGCTCACCAATGAAACTAGGCTCATGATATTCTATCAAATTTGTGTCTATATTGAAGCTATCTTATTTCAAATAAATCATTATCACACTACTCACAAATGGCTTGTAGAGATAATCCTGCATTATATGTTTACATAAACAAAGCTTAAAAATTATGGCCTTGGCCATCCTATCTATAGATTTTTTCAGTTGATCAGAATAAAACTTGATCATCCATTTTGAGATCAAGATGTGTGGTCAATAATCCATTTAATTTTTTAGGCTTAAATCATAAACACCTTCATGAATATTTGGAAGGAAGGGGCATTAAAGAGGCATAGGAGGCCTTAAACCTGATATTTGTTACATTTATGGCTTATGGATGCCACCCCATTGATGATGTACATAATAGGAATACATTTTTAATTAAAATATATGCAATAACTTCCATGTATTTTCCACTTAATCTCTTAATTTGGGTTAATTTGCCTAAGTGAGATTAATCAATTTTATGCAATTCTTTGGAAATTATTTGCATAATTAATCAAACTAATCAAAATGTCATATTACTAGGTCATAATTTGAATAGAGTGGAATTAGAGGATGATGTTAGTTTCATATAGACCAATGTCCATTTTAAGATGTTTTTGACACATAATAACACATGCACATACCATGTGCTTGAGAATTTGGTAGAAAAGAGTGATCCAGAGCACCTAAATGCATTTTTACCATTTTGACTCAAAATGATTTGAGAAAATTTAATAATCACATAAAATTAATTCACCCATTTTGGGATACATTATCCTAAATTAGTACTTATATATGACAATCTCGAACCATTTAGCATGTTTAATTGATTTTGGCCTAATTTGTGCATTTTCATAAATTTGATTAAGATTGACAATTTCAACACAATGATGTTAGGAATTGGATGTCTAGATTTTGTCCCTATTTGAGAAGGAATATCAAAACATTTATTTGAAGCAACATATTTTAAAATAAAATATTTATCAGGAAGATGAAATGACACATGATGCCCCCTCGAGAGGACATACAAGGATGAAAGAGAAGGATGGACTCTCAAAAAGAGAGAGAAAGTGAGATTAACCCATTGAATAGATTAAATATAAATGATTTAATGCTTTCATGTGTGTATTACATCAATGATAAAAATATAATTAGAATATAAAAGCCCCCAAGGATGGGAGGAATGGGAAGGATACAATCCAAAAATATAAGCAACACACTTTGAACAACACCAATGAAATAATAGCGATAGATAACATTGTAGGAGAAATCATCACTGACATTTAGTCATGAGTGATAATTTATCATGTATATATGGTATTTTGATAATAATATAGTGGCACATATCATCACCATTCACCAATATAGTAAGCAAAAAAATAAATCATTTTCCTTTGAAGTTTTAGTTTACAATATAATATCTTCATTCAACAAAATAATATAATATCTATATTCTTCACTCAATAAAATTTAGTCCAATTTATATTCTCATTTATTATTTTTATTCACTAACTAAATAATATATGTATTCTAGTTAATATTTTTGTTGAAATTTTTTAAACACAATTAGAATAATAAACATAGTTCAATATTATACACAGTCTAGTTTATACGCAGTCCAATTTATACTCTGATCCAATTTTAGAGAGAACATTTTTATTGAACATTTTTTGAGTTTAGATAATAGTATATTCACCAAATAAAAAAAATTAATCATAGTAATACAAATCGCAATAAATCATGCCACTAGAATTTGTGGAAAGCCAAAAAGGGGAAAACATGTTACTTTATTAAGGCCACATGTATACATTGGAATGTAAGACTCGAATAAAATACATATAGAGATGCACATAATACACCAACCAAACAAAAAAATATAAATTATGTGCACATATAGAGCTAGATACTATTATAGTCACCCAACAACACAATCACATTGTAAACTTTTTAAAGGTAGAATTGAAGCAAATACTTAGAAATGTGAAAGATTAAGCATCAACAAGTGTCGAAACCTCAAAACATGTTATTTTTGAAAATGTGGACATAGAATCTAATGTATTTTCAAGTCAAATCCCTCCAATTACAAATATTAAAACAATAATTTATCATATCAAAAGGGAAAAAACATCTATGAATTCATCATCTCTAGAAATAATAGAAATACTAGAGCATTTCAAGAAAATTGTGGCTGGTGAAGAAATTTCGTTGTTTGATACTAGCCCTAAAAAATATTGTATCATAATTTTTGGTACACAAAAAATGTTAGAAGTAATGGATACCACTCTAAATTAGTTTGTAGATGGCATATTCAAATGTAATCTACCACTGTTTGATCAACTATACACCATCCATATTTTGAAGAATCATACAGTGATACTTGTGATATATGCTCTAATGCCAAACCCAAAAAAAACATACAAGAGATTTTTCAAAGTATTAAAAGACATCAAAAACTCCCTATAACTAGAAACTATCATGATAGACCTTAAAACAATTACAATTAAAGTATTTTAGTTATCCTTCCCCAACAGTATTCAGAGAGGATATTTATTCCACCTTACTCAATTCTTTTGAAAAAAAATCTAATGAGAGCTCCAAAAACTGTATGAAAGAGATTCAAATTTTGCACTTTATGTCTACCAGTTAACTACACTAGTGTACATTCTAGTGGAGCATGTACCTGAAGCATTTCAAGATTTGTGCAACTCTCTATACTATAAACATGATAGTCTAGATGGAAAAATAAAAAATGATCTTCAAAAAGTTGTACAATACTGTGAGAACACTTGGATTGGTCAAATAATTCACATTACAAACCAAAGAAGAGGAAAAATTTTAATTGACCTATGGAAATATTATGAAGTCATTTCCATCGGTCTACTCCATACTAATAATTTCATATACAAGTAGCATAGAGGATTCAACCAGCTCCTCACATGCCAACACCCAACACTCTAAAAACTCATAAAAGCTCTACAAAAGTAACAAAGTGTCACTGATGTCACCATGGAATAGTATGTAGTAGGACTTGAAGGACCCCCATAGAAGAAAAAATATAGGGACATTACTATGAAAATAGAAAGAGTAGTAACAAGTTATTCTCTAGATAATCACTTGGAATATTTATGAGTCATTGCACACAACTTTCAATTACAAGTCTAAATTCATGAAATTGTATTTTTATCTATTTATTTTTTACGAATTAGGTGTATTATGATTCTCACTATATTTTTTCTACATTCTCAATTTTGCTATGTTTTGTAATTGCTACATTTTCTCTTGTAATATTATGTCTATGCTACATTTTCTCCCACTACGTTTTTACCTCTATGTTATCACAATAATCAATCTTGAGACAAGTTTCACACTAAAATATTTCCATAACAAGGGCAAAAGTCTAAAGAGATTTAAATTAGAAGAAAAGGAAAATCATGTCTCTAGAGAGAGGAAATAATAATGGTGCCCAAGAAGAGTGAATTTGATCTTTTGATAAATCAATTTTATCCCATTAGGGTTAGTTTTGATCACTGATAAATAATGGATTTCCCCTTTAGGGTTGATTTAGATTTGTGACTGGTTTAGATGTTTTTCCCCATTAGGGAAAATTGGTAAGCATATCTCAAAGATATAACCTAATACCTAGATTAAATATGAGTAGGTACAAATGTAAATGTGATGGTTGAATGACTTGAAAAATCCACAAAAACCAAGGATTTGAAGATGCACAAAGTGATGAAAGAGATGAAAAAATAATGAAGGTGGTCAAGCTAACTTGAGATAGTCATGTATCTAAGTGCTACCTACATGGTCTAGATAGACCTCAAGCCAATGTAGTTCACCCAGATGTGGGAGAACATGGAATGAGGAATGGAGAATAGAGGAAAAAAAACCATTGTCTAATTAGAATCATAATGTATTCCAAGAGATGCATGACTTTCATAGAGTTAGGTATGAGATAAGACATCAATACCTATTTTAATTGGTTCAATTTGAGAGCTATTCATTAGAGATGCATTGACTTTATGATTTGAATCCAAATCACATAGTGCTTACTATAGGAAAATTGAAATTATGCACCATAAGTATGAGTAACATAGAATGATATGTTATTTCAATTATGATGAGCCAGTTAAAATGTGAATATATATAACTAAGGATAATTATAAGAACTACCAATACCATATTTATGACTATTTACATTTAAATAAAAACAAATAAAAATAACATAGATGTAGTCTAACTTAAAATCTAGATATAAACAATCAAGACTTAAGCAGGAACAAGAATGTGGGAAAGAAAAATAAGAAAAACATGATAAATAAAATTAAATAAAGATATGAATTATCAAGATCCATGTGGAATATCAAGATGTACTTGGAAAATAGAACAAAAAAGACAAAACAAAACAAAAAATAATAATCAAATAAATATACACAAATAAGAGTCAGTCTAATGTTAGTGTGAGAAGAAAATAATTGTTTGTGTATGTGTAGTAGAGGCATTAATTTATACCATATAATAACAAGAACAATGACAAAATTTCCTCAAAATTATAATGAAATAACATAGAAGTGCTAGGAATAAAAAACTTCTAAATCTAGATCTACTATACCATAAACTAGATATAAATATATGCAATATCATGAAAACATTCCTTAATTCACCATTAATATGAAAGAACAAATGAGATCAAGATAAAAATAACATATATAACATATATCTAACATGGTTCACCTAATGTGGGCTACATCTACCAATGAATGTTTTAAAATAAATCAGTAATCTAAAACAAGATTATAATGAACTCTCACAAAGATAGAAAAAATACCTTGTAGAAAGTGTTACATAAAAAGTTGCACTTTCACCTTCACCTGCACAATTCTATATCTCACAATTTTCTAAAATACACCATATAATAAACACCTACACTTTATAAAACACCTGCACTTTGACTCTGATCCTAAAAACCACACCCTATAAAATAAACCATCAACCTCTAAAGGCCACACCACACCCTATATATATAAAAAAAATGAAGAAAATCCATAAAAGGATGAGAAAATATGCAATTATTATCCAAAATAAGCATTATCAAATAAGTGACAACCTTTTTTCACCTCATCAAGCTTATCTAAAAGCTCTCCCAAGGAGAAATTCACCATATTCATATTCTCCACCTTTTAAGGGAACATTTTCCCATGAACATGTGATCAAAACCAACTCCACTCAACAAGGAAGGAGTTCCCTTTTCCAAAAAAAAAAAGATTCCTCAAAACAAGGAATTTAATATGGGAAAAGGAATGTAACAACTAACTCCATGAAATATGGAATACATAGAAATTAGGAATACAAGGAATATTCCACTTATATGTGGAGAACATGAAAATTATGCCCCCCACATCCTTGGATCTCTTTAGGTCCCCAAAATGTATTCATATGGTCATGTGATATCCCCAAAGGGATCCACACTCAAGAAGAAGAAGAATGTGGGGAAAATAAGAAAAGGAAGGGGGTAGTCGAGCTGACTCTAGATGTGTAAGACAAGTGGACGTTACTTACATAGTTATATGTACATGAGGCCCACCATGAACTTTAGGCCAAATGTAGTTCCCACAAGAAATGGGATAGAAGATAAGTGAACATAAGAAACATGATGGATGTTTTAGAGGAAATAAGATAAGAGTCTTGTAAAATGGTAAGCTAGTGGGATAATTACTTGTAAAATGGTAAGATCATGGAGAGATCATAATAAACAAGAATGAAAAACTATGTTTTTATTATTATGTGGATCCTTGTCTAATGTTTTTGTGTTTTGGGATTTAAGGATTATGAATATAAACAGTGGAATAGGAAACCTACTAATCAAGGAGATGTCATCCTAGATTAGTAATTCTAATAATAGCTAAAACTAGTTACAATGGCATATGATCACAAGTCAATGAGAGAAATATCCTACCAAGGAAATAATGCCTACCAAATGGTAGTAAAATAATAGAATAGTGTGTAGCATAAGATAACTCTAAAGAACCATTCAGTAGGCAAGGATCTTGAGCTGAAGATGCATCCATGTTCACTTGTCTATAAAAGAAGCTACAAAATATTATCCATGATAATTGCTTTGTAAAACTACATTGAAGGTGTTCATAATGCCTATGAGTCATAATCAAGATCATAATTGGTTAAGGGATAAAAGTGTCTAGGTTATAATGGCCCAAGACATGAAAAGAATATGGTTCTTAAAAAGAATGGTTTAGAATGAATATGGTCCAAAAGAGGACAATTCAAAATAAATATGGTCCAAAAGAGAATGGTCTAGGGTGGGATAAAATGTGTTCAGAGTGCCAACAGTCTAAATATATCACTATCTAGAGTCATGAAAATAATATGGTTCTTGTAAGAATGGTACAATGTAGGTCAAAACAAAATAACCAAATTCCATCATGGGATGGTTTAGGATATAATGGTAGGATAAAATATTTCATCACAAGTTACCCCCAAGTAAGGGGTCTTGTAGAAAATGGTTTAAATATTTGTCAAGAATAGAACCTCTTAAGATGTACAATGTTCATGGGCTCTAGAAGTTATTCACCATTTGAATTTTCTAGTTAGTATTCTCTTGATCCATAGTTTGTCATGATAACATAAGTTCCAGGCTAATTGGGTTAGAACTTGCCCTTTTTATTGCATTCAACATTCATGTTCTTTTGGTTCTCTTTCAAGACCAAATCACCAATCTCAAAATCCTAAGGAAGAATGAGATTATTTTATCTTCTTTGCAATATATTTTGATAGGCTTATAAGTTTTCTAGGGTAGCCAAATACTTGCCATCAAAAATTTATAGTTATTTCAACATTAAAACTCTATAATGCTCATCATCTTCAATATTCTCCAAATAAACTCACGATGAAGGCAACTTGATATCAATCAAGATAATAGATTTTGTGCCATAAATAAAGGAGTATGGAGTGGCTCTTATAGTGATTCAATGACTGGTTGGATAATCCCAAAGGCCAGGAAAATTTTGTAAGTGCCAATTATAGCTAGCATCAATGACAATCTTATTTAAAATGGCTACAATATTTTTGTTTGATGCCTCAACTTATTTGTTTCCTTATAGGTTATATGTTATGGATTTATTGTGCTTGATTTTTAATTGTGTATAAAGATATTTTACTTCTTGATTTACAAAGGATCTATCATTATCGAATATAATATGTGTTTGGATGTTATATCGATAGATGATATGGTAATTAATGAATTTTTCAATCTACTTCTCAGTGATGTATGTGAGATAAATGGCCTTAATCTACTTATTAAAATACTCTATCAGTTAAAATGTGTTTATGGTCATCTAAAGATGTTGGGTTTATTTTCCTGATGAGATCGAGGCCCCACGTAGAAAATAGCCATGGTGTTGTGATTGGTTGTAGTGGTAAGTAAGGTGTGTGTATAAAATTTCAATGTTGTTGACAAGAAACACACTTCCTTACATAATTTTAATCATTTGTCTCCATTTTTGGCCAATAATAACCTATTCTAAGGATCTTTTTAGCTAATACTACACCATTGGTATGGGCCCCACACATTCTTTCATGAACCTCTGTTAGTGCTAGATTGTATTCTCCTAAGGATAAACAACAAAGTAACATTACATCATAGCCTTTATGATAAAAACATGTTTACAAGGAGGGTTTAGTGGGCTAGGTGGTGAAGGAAAAGGTTTTATTGGTTATTAGATAAGTTGGGTGGAAAAATGTGATCATAGAAATAATTATAAAAATATTGGAACCAAGGCAATTCAAGTGGGAGATTGGGACTAGGAATAGTGCATATCATTTCTAAATATACCAAAATATAGGTAGGATAAAAAATATTTTCAATGAGAAACTAATATTATTTAGCACTACTATCAATCTATATCATGAAACCAAATATTTCTATTGCATTGGTAGATCTATTATTATCCCTTGGTACTTGTTTAAATTATACAAATTTAAAATGAGTCTTGAGATTATCAGCAATCTACTTCTAGGGTACAAGATTATCATCTCTAGTTTGATATTGATTTGTGGCTTGATTTATGATCAAATGGGAATATCCATAGACCATTAAGTGTTGGATATCCCATTATAATATAAGATGAAGTCCTACAACAAGCACTTCATATTCAGCCATATTGTTGGTATAATGAAAATTGATGTGAAATGTTTTGGGAATTAGATCCCCTTATAGTATAATAAACAATATGTTGTATCCAAATCCTCTAGAAGTTAAGGAACCATCAAAATATAGTTTTCATTATTTAGGTTCATGTTTTACTTCATCCACTACCATGATAGAATAATCTTGAAAGTTATTCCTGAGTGGTTGAGTGTCTTTAATAGGGGCTTTTATAAGTTGATCAATAATGACCTTCCCCTTGATAGCTTTTTGATTTTTATACTCAACATCAAACTCTCTTAATATAATGACCCATTTGGTCATATGTCCTATGAGATCTACTTTGGATAATAAAAATTTGAAAGGATACACCTTAGCAATAACAATGGTTTTATTATTCAACATATAATGTTGTAATTTTTGGGATGAAAACATCATAGCTAAACCTGCCTTATCAATAGGTGTATAATTATTTTCATAAGCCACCAGATTTAAATAATAGATTGCATGTTCTTTAATTTGATCATCATGTTTGTTTAAATATACCCCCAGTGCATACTTGATCACTAAAATGTAAATAAGTAGTAGTTGTCTAGGTGTTAGCGGTCTCAAAACTAGCAAGTTTTTGAAATAGGTTTTGAGCTTCATAAATGATAATTGAAAATCTTTATCCCATTGAAACATAACCCCTTTCTTTAAAAGATGTGTAAATGGGTGGCACTTATCTGCCAATTGATAAGTGAGCCTCCAGATAGATTGTATCTTTCCTTGAAGGATTTAGATTTATATAAGATTTGAACGTGGAGGCATCTCAACAATAGTCATGACCTTAACATGGTCAACTTAGATCCATCTTTATGATACAATGAACCCTAGAAATTTTCCTAAAGTAATGCCAAAACCACACTTCTTATAATTCAAGAGAACTTTATATTTATGAAGTCTCTCAAATATTATTCATAGAAAATCAAGATGTCCAACACGTGTTATTGATTTAGCTAAAATGTCATCAACATATTCCTCAAAAATATCATGTATCATGTCATAAAATATGACAGTCATGGCATGCTGATAAGTGGATCTATCATTCTTCAAGCCAAATGGCATGACTTAATAATAGAATATTATCCATGAAGTGGTGAATGTATCCTTGTGATGTTCTTTTTAGGTTATCTTGGTTTGATTGTATTTATAAAATCCATCCATGAGGGATAACATCTCATACCCAGTAGTAGAAGCAATAATCATGTTGACATTGGGCAGATAAAAATCATTTTTTGGGTATGCTTTGTTGATATCTATAAAATTGGTATAAAAACGTATACCCTATGCATTTTTGATGACTATAACTATGTTTGATATCCATTAAAAATAGTCTAGTGGTCAAATGAAGCCTACTCCAAATAATTTTTGTAAATCGGTGATTACCAATAGAGCAATGGGTGGATACATCTTCCTCAATTTATGTTTGACTAGCTTAGCATATGGATGAACAACAAGTTGATGCACAACCAAGTGAGGGTCTAATATTGGCATGTCTGAATATGCCCAAGTAAAAATGTCAATGAAATCCATCAAAATGGATATAATGTGTTCACATTCTACTTCAGTAAAGGAAGCTCTAAGATAAATGATTTTGGGATTATCATATGTTCTACGTTCACTTCAACAATGTTTTCTACAAGAAATGTAGATCCATCTTCAAGAATGGTAGGAAATGTTTGATTGTGATCATATTATTTTATTATAGTTTATTTTTATTCCTCCTAAAGCTTTAGATAATATAATGAATCTAAATTTGCCATCTTAAGTAATGGCCAAGTAGAAAATATCTCTAGAAACTCAAGAGCTAGATGCTTAAAAAAATTAGGTGCTCTAAAGGGATGTTTGTAATGGATATAGATCTAGGACTTGATGGACCTTGTGCATCCTATTGGGATGAGAAAAAATTTCCATCCAAGAGTGTTTGAAATGGGTTTTCACTTGAGGTCTTATATTTGTCTTTACTTCTCCATAATCAATGATCACTCAAAGAGGTTTTTACCTAAAGATCTTGATGTTTTATATTTTTATGACCAAGAAAGTTTGCCTACTCTTCAAAGGAGGAACAAGGATATAATGAAAAATAAAATCCTTGTTTATTATCACCAATGGATAATCTATCTTTGAGGCCCATATATTCTATAATTGATTCTTCATTCTATAATTCATCAAGGTATATGATTGAATTTTTCCAGTCGCAATCAATGAGTTTAGAATGGCAAAGACATAGGGGATAATTAGGGGTTATGGTTATAATGTAATTTTGATCAAATAAAACTAAGTCAACAAGCTTATAAAAAAGGCTATAGTGGGATGCTACATCATTGCTAAGAGCCTTATCACTATTCTATTTAGAATAATCACTATCAAAAGTCATGAGGTCACCCCCAGGTGTTATAAATATAAGACCATGATTTAAATTGGGTATACCAAATAATAAAGGTTCTAGGATTCCTTGTGCTCATGGGCCAAGGCCTCTTTCTATATAATAAAAATTATCCATAATATAATTAGGGATAGAATATTTTAGATTTTGAAAGTAATCAGCAATGCCATCAGAATATAACTAGTCTCCTTCAGTGAAAGCCTCTTGATCCTATTTTGGTGAAGTAGCAGGTATAAATACCATAGGTGGTTTCCATTGTTATTTCTTTTGTTTCTAAATAAATTTAGGTCTATTATGATTTTATAAGGTTTGGGTTTACCAAATGTTTCAGGAGACTTTAGCAACATAGCAAAGTGGAATGCATCCTTAATATAGTACATGGGAATCCCCATGTCTTCTATAATAACCTATTTTGTAGGAGTTATGGGAAATGGATTATACAAAGTGAAATTTAGGTCATTAGGGTTGATTTAATTAGATTTAGGTAGATGTGAAACTATTTACTTGTTATTCTTTGCAACAAATTTGGAACTAGGATAATAGTTATAATTATGATACTCAGCCTCTATATGTTTGTAATATTGATAAGGTTGTAGGTCGGTGGGTATAGTAACCTCAATACCATCATCGAGAAACTTAAGGAGCTAATATAAGGTGGATGGAATGGCCTATTCATGGATCCAAGGATGACCAAGAAGTACGTTATAAGGCAACTCAATATCCATGATATGTAACAATGTGTGGTGGGAAATAGAGCCAATAATGATAAAAAATAAATGGTACCAAAAGACTCCCTCTCATCATTATATTAAGCCTTTATGGTGATTATCTATGGATGAATGTCCTTCATAGTGTAGCCCAATATATGTATGAGCTTAAAGGACATTATGTTTAGCCTTGAACCATTATTTATAGAAACCTTTTTAATTTTATGGTTTTCAATGACTACCTCAATATATAATGGGTTATTATGGTTAGGACCAAGGGTGGACATGTGTTTTTGATCAAAAGTTACCTGATGAAATGAAGATAAATTTCCCACAAGTGTTTGGAACTATTCAAGATTAATATCATTAGGAATAGTGGATTGTTGTAAAAGATTACTCAAAATAGTTCTATAGACTTTAGATGTATAAATAAGAGCCAAAATGTAGCTTTGTGCAGGGGTTTTGCTCAGTTGGTCTGATAGACTATAAGGATTTTCAATAGTAAGATGAGATGGATTGGCCTTAGCTAGAACAGTTTTTGGCTTTGGATCTGAAGGAATAATGTTCATGTTGGGTTCAATGTTAGAAAAAGAGGGCAAATGGCCCTAAAGAGTAAATTGTGTGCATCTAGTCACAACTACATAACATAGAGGTGGTAAGGAGCCATTATAATTAAAAGATAAAGGTGAAGGGCCTTGGAGGGTGACTAGTGGGTGTCTAGTTGTGTTTGAAGAATTTTGAGTTGATGAGGAAACATTATAATTAGAGGAAGGGTGAGGTCTAGAAATAGTAACCCATGAAAATGGAGGTGTAATAATATTTCAGGAAATCAACATGGTGTTACTAGAAAGAGGGTGTTGACTCTATAATAATGGGTCTAATACTTTAAAGAGCATAAGATGGTTCATGGGTTTTAACAGTAACAGTGGTGATGTGGTTTAAAAAAATTAATCCCATGGTATTATTATAGTCATAAGTTATGTTGTTGTAACCCAATTTGTTAGCATGGATACATATTATGACCATGATTATGCTCATGCTAATTATGATTTTGACCTTGATGTTGATTTTGATTCTGCCACTAATTTATTCCTTGGTTCTGATTGTTCTTTAATGGTTGTTGATTGTGTCAAGGAAATGGATATTTATATATTTCCTTATCCTAATTAATGTCCTAGAGAGCAAGTTTGATCTCAACAATTCCACTTTCAATCAAATCTTCAATAAGGTGTTGCAATTAGATGCAATGATAAGGATCATAACTAAAAAATGATGGAAGTTGTAAAATTCATTTTCCTTGTACCAATCAGGCTTTGGTTAATTTATAGGAAATGGCATTGGTATAGGCCATATAATTAGGTTATATACTACAAGAATTTGGAACACTACCTCAATCGGATCTCCCAATTTTTCTAAAGACTCTAAATTGATTGTGGAATGTCGTCTATGGAAGAACTCTTTACAAATTGGCTAGTGTATTAGGGGGAGTTAATTACAAATTTGGAGCTGGTGGAGCCTACATCATTTATATGTGTCTTGATTTAGTCACTCCATTCTCTATCATGTTTTTTTTCTTGTTTAAACCCTTAGGTTTCTCTTGCACAACCATTTGAACTGGTGATTGGGTTTTATTTGATGTTTGACCATATGTGTAAATATTGACAAGGCCTTTGGTAATAAGTGACTTCTCAATTGGTACCCATTTGTCAATTATTTCTTCAAATGTGTTTACACAAGCAAGTTATAGATTGTGCATGACCTCAAGGTGTAAGTTTTGTCTAAATATGTCTACCAACTATTTGCCAGGTAAATTATGTTACAAGTGATCAGCTAATGCTCTCCACTACTATATATGCCATAAAAATTTATCTATATCATGGTTTAGCTTTGCATAAGTCAAAAATGGTAAATTCATGCTCAATGTTTTATGAAAAGTGGTTGATGAACTTTTCATGTAGGTTGTTCCAATCTATAACCAATACCTTGGGTAACTTAAGTAGCCTATCTAGATCTTGTCCCACTAAACTTCATAGAAACAAACAAAGTAAATACATTCTATTGTATGTGACCTCTTGAAATAACACAAAGAATGCCTAAATGTGTTCATGACAATCATCATTTCCTTTGTATTTGTTGAATTTGGGTTCCTCAAAATGAAGTGGAAAGGGGACTTGGAGAATACTTAAATCAAATGTATATGGACATATCTTGTTAAATTTGTACTTCTTGATTATGTTTCCTATCTCCAATCATGACACAATATCATTCATGGAATTCCACTCTTTCATGTTAGTGCATTCATGGGTTGAAAATAATTCTATTAGGGTGGTATGTGCCCTTGTTAGATGAATTTGTTAGGGATATATACCCTACAGTTCCTGACTATGTTTTTATTTTCTCCTTGAGTTGAGTAAGTCATTGATTTCTAGGTTGATTAAAATTCCTTGAAATATATTGCCTTGGATTATACATGTTATATTAATTTGGGGATTCTGTGGTCTATTTACCAAAGTACATATTGGATGAGATGAACTAGACAAATTATTTTGTATGATTTTTTCAATATACACCAAATGTTTTGGTCCTTGGTTTTTTAAAGGAACAAGAGGTTATTGATGATTGAAAAATGTATGTTCCATGCCTAGTGAATTGTGTTTTGAAACCTCTTTGGACTTGTTATGTTTAGTTGAGATACCTTGATCCATCATAGTTGCATTCTCAACTAAATTTTATTGTGTTGGTTCAATCACATTCCCTTATTCCTTGAAAGTGTCGTTATGGATTGAAGTGTCAACTAAAGATTCTATTAAGTCTATGATAAGTTAGTCTACATATCTTTGACTTATCTATTTTATT
Source organism: Torreya grandis (assembly GCA_037957365.1). Lineage (NCBI taxonomy): Eukaryota > Viridiplantae > Streptophyta > Pinopsida > Cupressales > Taxaceae > Torreya > Torreya grandis. The sequence goes on along the minus strand of JARHVA010000222.1, from coordinate 3,826,219 downwards.
TTGGTGACAAGATCTTGATCATTAGGCTTTGAATTTATAAGTACTTCCTTTCCTTTAATAGAAGAAGGTATGTTTTTTTTTCAATATGCACTAAGGACTATTCTCATTATTGCTTTCCTTCTCTAACCAAGGTATGTAATTATTCATAGGAAATTTTGAGGGTAGCCTAGTACTAGATTCAATAAACCTTAGGAGTGCTTCATCCTTGTCCTCTTGGGGTTAATATTCTAAATAGTCTTCCTCAAATCTTATAATTATGGGAATATCTTCAAAGACCACAAAATTTTCCTAACCATCATAATAATGCTCCTCCTCATAGCTAGGGTTGTAAGATACCCCACTATGAGTGTATATTTGAGTCATGTATAGAAAGGATTGTTCCCTACATTTGGTAAGTTTTGGAAAATATTTTATAAAAGTTAATAAAGTGTTTTTCAATTTTATCTAAACAAATGATAAGGTACAAAAGAGGCTATAATAAATTAAGGTGGTTTATTACCACATAATTGAAATAAATGTTCATGAAATCACTCAACCTTTGGTAGGGTTCAAATCATATAAATTAGAAAATGGTATGATAACTCAAAAATCAAAGTGTAATCTAGTACACCAAATGTAGGTTTAGATATATGTCAATACCGTAAAAGCTAGTTTATCTTTGAAAAATTTCTACTAGAAAATTAGAAGAAAGCCATTTGGATTGGGAAGGTGAAAATTTGAACTAATAAACTCAAGATTTGAAAACATGCAATTATTTCTAAGTATAAAACTATAAGCATCTAGGTAGCACAATGCCTCCATATGATAATAGAGAGTAGGATAAAATGTGTTCTAGAACATAGAGTGTAAGAAAAAATAAAGATAACCTAAGTTCACAATGATCAAATGATGATGAGTCTATAAAAAACCTTCAACCCAAATGGGAAATTGAACCCAAGTTATCTCAAGTCAAGTGTAAATGGAAAAACTAATTAACACATTAACCTAGAACTTAGAAAGGTGTAATTTTGAATTTGAATTATTAATGGACTTAATGATTTTTGGAAAATGGTTTAGACTCAAATGGGTAGCATAAAAATGTTGTTTATACAAAGACAAACACAATGTTTAAGATGAGTTTTTGAACAAGGCAAAGATGATTTGCATTTTACCAATGTAATGCCTCCTTGTTCAAAAAATGGTGGCCAAAAAATGTGTTTGGTTATGATGTGGTTTTTAGAAACAAGTTTTATTCTTAAATAAAGACCAAGTAAGCAAAGGTTAACAAGACCAAACACAACTTGTCCTAAGCCTTAAACTAACAAAGTTGCATCATATTATTGAAATCCATCTATATACATTCTCTTGGGAGGATTTTAAGTGTTAATCCAAAAATAAAAGCACCAAAAGTAGTAGGGTATTTTACACCCCCTTATCCCAAGAGATTGTATGGTGGCATGGACCTTTGGGTTACTCACTGTACATCAACAATATGTCCATGACAAGTGGAGTTATTTTAAAACATAAATTTTTGACCATCTAGATGGTCCTAAGTGTGGTTAACAATAGAGATTCCTCAAAAAAATTGAGTTCATACTGATTAACTTATTATGTAAAGGATTTTTCCTTTACATAGTGATTCCATCTATGTACTACTTAGTGGAATCCCATGGTTAATCAGACCTAAATCATATTTTTATTATGAAAGGAGAGGTTAGCCACTTAACCCCTAGCTCTTGTAGAATGTGTGGCCTAATTTATATGCCCCACCATGGATTAGGGCTGAAAAAATGTTGTGAGATGAAAACCTGGGTCAAAGTTTCAGTAAATAACTCATGAAAAAGTTATGAACTCCCCTCCTCTAGATGCCTAAATGTGTATCATAGGTGCCTAGAGTGTTTAAGAACACTTCTCATTTTAGAATTCCTAAGAATTCAATGCATGAGTTGTATGTTATTATAATCATGTTATCTTTGATAGAATAGAGGCAAAGCAAGTGAAGCCACCATGGCCAAATAACAGATCTATGAAAAATTTGAAGTATCTATGCTAAGAACAGTGAATTATGATCAAGATCTAATCTAAGGACTAATATAAGATGGATATCTATAATGAAAATTAAACTAGAGTGAATTGGTTAAAAAAGATCAAAAGTAAGGGTAGGGTAGAAAAGAGATGTTGATGATATTTATTATAAATATTATGACAAAGTTCAAATATCATCTAGGCATGCACTTAACCAATGTATAACATGAAGTAGCATAACATCATATCCTATAATACATCAGGAAAGATTCTAAAGAATATGGAAATAATACAAATAAGAACTAGGTTCAATTTAAAGATTTACCCTATAGGCAAACAACATTAGCCCAAATAAAAGAAGAGTAAGAAAATGTTATGAACCTAAGGAATTTCAGTTAACATAATATTCGGAATAGTTAACATCTCTACAATTAAATGTATACACTAGGAATTCATAACAACCATTCAAATCTAGAAATTAAAACCAACAAGTGAGAGAGAAACCATAATAACAAATGACACAAATGAATAAGGATAATCTTTGTAGAATTCCTCACTTGTATTAGTTGCTCAAAAGTTTACAAAGTGATTTTGGTTCTAATAACTCTCCCCCACTTTTAAAAATAACAATACTTTTTTTATAAAATGCAAGGAAGTATGTCAGTCAGTTATGTCCAATTACAAAACTCCACATGTAAGGACACTATCCTTTCTTCAAAAGTTCTAGAATACATTAAACTTTTCCAAGTAGATTGCCCTATAGGAAATGTGTTCTACAATATTCACATGCCTTTACAAAAGAATATTCTACTTTCAAAATGTTACAAATATCTACAAAAAAAATATTCCTAACTAACTTGAGGCCCCTGAGTTGATGTAACTCCATGTTTTTTCTAAAGAATATTCATCTTATAATGTTGTTCATTAATGAATTGGAGGTCAATAATAGGCTTTAAAAAAAGATCTTTCTATGATCCTCGAGGTCCTTGAGGTTCCTCTCAAGATTTTGTATTTCTTTCTTGATGCCCTTAGCATTTCCCATTTTTTATTTAGATGATAGAAGTAGGCCCATGGTCTTCTTGTTGTCATCTATTGTTTGGCCTTGCCCTTGGTTTATCACTTCCTATATAAACTAAATGGTTATATGGTTTAACTCTTCATCAATTATAAGACCGAATGAGCTGAGTGAAGTGGGTTATTTGATCAAACTATCTAGGATGTGAAACATTCCATCTTCTTATTTTTTTAAGTCCTTAGCTAATCTTCCATCTACTTGGACCAGTTGTTTAGGGCTTGGACCTTATTTATCAATATGGCCATAGCCATATTCAAGTGTGTTAAGATGATATTTATAAATTCAAGGACTAGGTTATTAGTCAAGGCTTTGATCAATTTTTTCACTTGATATCTTGAAGCCTACCATTGGCTAACATGGCATGTAGTCTTAGTAATTTGCTTCTCCATTATTCCCTACTTGGTTTCAGCTGCCTTCAAAGAGTTGAAAGGTCAATCATGGTGTCCTCAAACATTCTAAATCTATCTTTATGGATTGATAATACAATAACTTCTTTTAACTTCTTATTTTATTGTAAAAGGCCCTTGATCATTATTTGCAACTATTGAGATTGGGCTTAGGCTATATCAAGGATCTTTTCTTTGAATATCATATCTTCTCCTAGATTTTGGCCTATAATAAAGGTTAGATATGTGAATGGATCATATTTTAGAGGGAAAATTCCTCACCTCTAACTATGGATTTATTTTCAATCACTCTTTCTAAACTAGCAGTCTCTAGATTAAAATTAACTCCCACTGATGATTGAGTCATTTTTAGAGGTTCTAGAGTTTTCATTTATGTGCCACTTGATGACTACTTGGTGATTTCGTGCCCTTTGAAAATTCTTCATTGATCTCACACCATTGGATCATGTAGGTATAAATCAACATGGATCATTGATATTTAAAAGGTGCTTAGGCTTTAATGTGTACTAGGCTTTGAGGTTATCCCACTTGGCAGTCCCACGAGCCTTCTGAGCTCTATACTTTGTTAGTCCTGCCAGGTAATGCACTTTCACCATGTGGTAGTCTCATGTTAACTGAGAGATCTATTGAATAGTCTTGATGTGATACACTTTATTGATCTATATTTGTATGCTTGAATTCATACCATAGATCTTTGGTAAGATGCTCGATGTTTAAATTGGGGTCCATGGCTTGAATTTTTAACATCGATCTCACTCTATTGGATTAAATTTTTCCAATCAAACATGAGTCATTGATCATGATCTGAGCTATCTAATGTGATTGGTTCCTATATAAAAAGGAGATTGAGTAAGCTTAGGAATATATAATTTAGACCAAAGTCTTAGACTAATATTTTTATTTGTATGAATAAATTTTAGTCTAAGGTCTTTAAGCTAAGTAATAAATATGATAGAAAGGACATTGTGTTAGGTAATCATAAATCCCAAGCTTGAAACATGAAAAAATGGAGATTTTGAATAATAGAGTCATAACATAAAATTTTAGCCTAAGGTTTTATTATATTAATAAAAATAATTAAAACCTTAGGGTAAAAACTTAGGTTAAGTCTATGCCATAAAAAGGTGGGGACCCATTTTTATCTCACATCATTAGATCTTGGTGATCTAAGTAAATGTATATCATCGATCTTGATCCATGGGGTCGAGTGAGATTGGTTTCATGGAGTAAAGTCTTTGACTTATCAGGCTCATCTCACAACATTTGATTAAATTTACTTGAGTAAATGTAGGTTGTTGATCCTCCAAAGGAACATAGTGTTTAAGTTAGGACTCAAAGACATACAAAACTTGGGTTAAATTCAAAAGACTAAGGTCTTTTTTATGTTAATAAACATGAATAAGAATTTAGTACTAAGATTTTAGCCTAATTTTATAGCAAAAAGGGCCATGTGTTACTTTAGACCAAGCTAGGAACATAAAACAAGAATCCTACAAATAATAAAGTTAGACCATACTTAAGAGAAAAGGTAATAAGGGGCTTAGGATATAAAGGGACCAAACAAATAATTTTTAGACTAAGGTTGGGTTATATTTAAAAACATGACCAAGCCTTAGTATAAAAATTATACTAAGTCCATAGAATTTTTAAAGTGTTCTCGCATAATTTGTTCTCACCAATTTTGAATTTGATTCAAAGGGATTAAGCTAGGGTTTATTATCCAAGGGTTTTATGATGCTCAGCCATGAATTCAATTTGGATTTTATTAGACTAAAGGCTAGTAAAAGGCCAAATCAAGATAAAACCATTCAAATTATTAAGCTAGAAATTATCTATTCCAAATGGACCCCATTAGAATTGTAAGATAAAATAAGAAGATACATTTTTATCAATATTAGGCAAGATTAAAATAGATCCATGAACAAAATAAACCAACCACACCATGGTGTGGATAATCTTAAAATACAAATAATGTGAAAACATGCTAGTGACATTCTAATCAAGTGAATTTTAAATTTTAAGGCACAAATTTGAATAATTTGACACAAGGGTCCCCATTTATCAAAATTAGGGGTATGTTAACCTCAACAAATGGAAATTTCTAAGGGAAACATAGTAATATCTTAGAATTCAAAGACTTCAGTTTAGACAAATAATTAGGATACTTATCCCACTTGATAAATTACCATTATTTAGATCAGTTCATGGTTGAAATGAGCCTTGCACATATAGAAATGGGATTAAACATCAAGACCTAACCATGTTATGTGTGTTTTGATTCCAATTACTATTTGTCATGGGATTTAGGAAACAACTTCTAGATTCCATGCCTTTAACCATCAACATTGACTTATATCATATTTGGATATCCATTAAAAACCATGCTTTGGCTTAAAGAAGGCTTGGGCATTACTCTGATACTAGCCAAGTGTCCATATCCCTAATAGAGATGCCTTTGGCTCCACTCAAGGCCTTGTTCCACTACTAGCCAAACATCCATAGTCTTAGTGGAAATTACCAAAATCATCTTTTCTTAGAAAGCTTTTGATTTTTAAATAGGCTCTTATTTTTTTATTTTTTAGATCATTTTTGGATTTATAGTAAATATTGGGAACCAAATTAGCCATGTTTAGGGATTTGGTCAAGTTCTTGATCTTTAGATAATCACATATGGTTGTAGCCTTTGTCCTAAACAAGGATGTTTATTAAGTGCAAACATGATTGTGTCCTAATGATTCAAGCTTTCATCCCACATGTGCAATATTTTTACAAACCAAGTATAGATCAAAATAATGTTAAAAATATTTTGGAATAGTTAACCCATCCACTAGTCCTTACTAGTTTCTCAAAATTATAACATTAAGCTCCTTTTTCAAACCCATGGTCAACACTTGCTTAAGGTTCATACCTACCTTCTTGAACTTATGGATTTTTTGAGTAATTAGGTGAATCTTGAGTGAGAATTTTCCAAAAAGACTTAATTAAAAGAAAAGAACAAATTAATAAAAAAGAAACAAATATAAATAACCACTATATACAAATAAGGGATAGTAAAGAAAAAAGACACTAAACAAAGAATAGGAAAGAAACTAAACTAAGCCCTATACTAAATACATTAATTACTTACCCCCATGGTCAAATAGAAAGTTATTTAGCCTACCATAGATCCTTAAATCATGATTTCTTTCATTCAGTGGCCTCTTCTTGTGGATGGGAGAATTTTCATGCTTGTGTCCTTTAGGTGATGTAGCTTGGTCTCCTATCAACATTCTTAGATGCATGGATTGAAGATATAAATCTAAGACCCAATCATCTTCCTCCCAAATTGTTTTAATTTGTATTAATAGTGATATTTCTACTTCATCCATAGATACATAGTGGCTTATATCATCTTTACCCAATAATGGTAGCTTAGATAACATCCTTAGACTAATGTTTTCATTGGGTTTTTTTGAGGTGGAAATGGACTATCAATCTTTGCACAATAATCTTCCAAGTCATCCCAAAAGGATTTTTCATCTTGATCTACTGAATGATGTTCATCTAGACTCCCATCAGGAACATGTTGGTCCCATACTCTTGACCTTTTGATGAATTCATATGACAATTCCTAATCTATTTCATGCACTTCATCTTTATCATTGATGAATAAAGGTAACTCTTCTACCTAATTAAGTTCTAGCTCATCTAGTTTTGGGTTTTCCAAGACATCATTACCTTCTTAGGACATCTAAATTTCTTTGAAAAAATCCTAATGTAATTGCTACACATGGTCATCTTCTTTAGCAGTATCTTCTATTCCATTAGTGATTTCATATAAAGTGTCCTCACAACTATCTTCTGAAGAGAAGTTATCTTGTATCTGATCATGTTCATGAGGTTACTCATCTTTAAGATTTATTCCTTCTTCCAGAGTATCCTTAGGTTCACTTTATTATTCAAATATAAAATAAAAGGCCTCTATCATGAAACCTTGAGATGTCCTTACAAATCTAAATGTCCCTGTAATATTGTCTTTGTTATGTATAATTTTAATTGCATCCCTTTTACCTTGAGATGCTTCAAAAACATTACAATGATCAGACAAATCTATATCATAGAAAATAATCTATATGTTTTCAAATGATCAATTATTGTTGATATTATGAAACATGTTTGGAGGCCTATTGAACCTTTGAAAATCATATTTTATGTTAGATCCATCCCCTTTATTTCCTACTTACTTTTGCAATTGAAGAAAGTTAGTGCTTAGTTTCTGGACCACTTCTAATATAAATTCATTTGAATTTTTTGGTGTCTTAGGCTTATGAAATGGAGCATTACTATTGGATGTGGGTATTTTAGTTCCCTAATTGTATGGATGAATCCCACTAGTAGTGTTATTTAGGAACCCTAGGTTTTGGCCAGGATATGGATGATTTAATAGTAATTGGTTCCAAATTGGGGGTTGGTTTAGAGTAGGTATATTCTAATTGGAATTAGGGGTGGAATATGCCATTTGATCTTAGAGTTACTTTTTTTCATTAATGATCATATCTTTAGCATAAACTATGCTAATATATTGATGGCATTTATAGATCTTTCAAGTTATCCCAAAAGGCTTCTTCATCCTAATCAATTGAATGATGTTCATCTAGACTCCCATTAGGAACATGTTAGTCCCATAATATGGCCTTTTAATGAATTCATATGATAATTCATGATTGGTTTCACCCACTTCATCTTCATCCTTGATGAATAAAGGTAGCTCTTCTACCCAACTATGTTTTAGCTCATCTAGTTTTGGGGTTTCCAGGATATCATTACCTTCTTAGGACATCTCAATTTATTTCAAAAAATCTTGATGTAATTGCTACCCATAGTCATCTTCTTCATTAGTATCCTCTATTCCATTAGTGATTTCATATGAATTGTCCTCATAGCTATCTTCTAAAGAGAAGTCAGCTTGTATCTGATCTTGTTCATGAGGTTGCTCATCTTGAAGAGTTATTCCTTCTTTGAGAGTATCTTTAGGTTCACTTTCTTATTCAAATGGAAAATTAAAGGCCTCTATCATGAAACCTTTCTATGCCCTTACAAATCCAAATGTCCCTATAATATTGTCTTTGTTAGGTATAATTTTAGTTGTATTCATTTCACCTTGATATGCTTCAAAAATATTGTAATGATCAGCCAAATCTATATCACAAAAATTCATTTGTACATTTTTAGATGATCCATTATTATTTTTATCATGAAACATGTTTGGAGGCATATTAAACCTTTGAAAATCATAGTTTATCTTAGATCCCTCCTCTTTATTTCCTTCTTACTTTTATAACTGAAGAAAGTTAGTGCTTATTTTTTGGACCATTTCTAATACCAAGTCATTTGAATTTTTTGGTGTCTCAGGATCATGAACTAGAGAATTAATATTAGATGTTAGTATTTTAGTTCCCTCATTTTTTAAATGAAGTCCACTAGTAGTTCTATTCAAAAACCCTAGGCTTTAGCCAGGATATAGATGACTCAATAGTAATTAGTTCCAAACTAGGTGTTAGTTCAAAGTAGGTATATTATGATTGGCATTAGGGATATAGTATGCCCTTTGACCTTGGAGTTATTTTTGTTCATTAATGATCATAGCTTCAGCATAATCTAATGCTAATGTATTGATGACATTTTTAAATCTTTTCAAGAACATATAGGTCATGAGGTCTAAGGCATCCCTATAAATCTCTAAAGCTAAATCTACATCAGGTTTATATGGGTCCATGGTCTTTTCAAATATCTTTTGAAACCTATCATTAAAGGCTCTTATGGTCTCATTGAAATACCTCTTAACTATGATGAACTATTTGTAAATGGTGCATGGACTAATAGTTTTTCCAAATTAAATAATGAAAATATTATTAAAGTCATTCCAACTAGTAATGTAGTTCTCATGTATATGTACACTATAGAACTTGAGAAACCTTTGATCTGAACCAATCATATGCAACATCTTTGAAAGTGAATGGGAACAATCTACATGCTACATCTTCATGAACTACATTTAATAGTCTCAAAGTAGCCTTGAATGATTTAATATATTCTTTAGTAGTGACAACATTATTGGGATTGAAATAAGGCAAATACCTTTTAGTATTTTTTGGTAAGTCATGTACTAACCAGGCATATTGATAGAAGAACCACCTAGCCAAGCCATACCTTAAACACATGAGCACCCTGAATTGGTGAAGTTTATTGAGACCATAAAATTTTACGCTCACCTAGGTCTCACTTCTAGAAATTCTAGTTTGTGACCTTGAAGCTTGTTTAAAATACAATGCACCAAACCAACCTTTGTAAATTATAAGGATTAATTTTGCATGTTAATCCAATTTTCAATAAATACATGTAAAACATGACTAGATTTAAATAATTAGGATAAAATATATGTTTGGACTAATGAATGAGAGGGATATTTACTCTTCTAAGCTTGAATAAACTCAAATTTTCAAAAAACCAATTATTATTTGTACAAAATTGCTATTACTAACCTGAAATGAGGGGAATATACATAGCATGAACTACCTATGCACTAACATCCACAGATCTTCAAAAAATATTTATCATTGGCTAAAGGAAGCCCAAAGACTATTCTAAAACCATAAAGATTGATGATATTTACATAATTAAGTAAAGGATCACATAAACATGTAAAGAATACACCAATCTTTGATAAAAAAACACTATAATTAGCAAAGATTCTACATATTCACAAAGATCTAACTAAAGCCCCTCTTTCTAGCACCAACAAAGATTCACCTATTGATGCCTAAATGTGTATCATAGGTGCCCATAGTGTTTAACAACATTTATCACTTTAAAATTCTTAAGAACTCAATGCATGAGTTGTAGGTTGTGATAATCCTATTATCTTTGATGGAACAAAGGCAAAGCAAGTGGACTATTTCACAATATTTATAATATTTGGTGGTTAGGAACCACTATGGCCAAATAGTAGATCTATGAAAAATATGAATTATCTATGCTAAGAATAGTAAATTATGATCAATATCTAATCTAAGATGGATATTTACAATGATAATTAAACTATAGTGAATTGGTTAAAAAGGAGCAAAAGGAAGGGTAGGGTAGAAAAGAGATGTTGTTGATCTTCATTCCAAATATTATGACAAAGTTCAAATATCATCCAAGCATGCACTTAACCAATGTATAACATGAAGTAGCATAAGCTCAAATACTATAAAACATCAGTCAAGCTTATAAATAAGGTGGACATATTATAAATAAGAACCAAGTTCAATTTAATGATTTATCATGCAGGCAGATATCATTAGTCCAAATGCAAAAAGAGTAGGAAAATGAAATGAATCTAAGGAATTTCAATCAACATACAATTAGCACAAATTAATAGCTCTGAATTCAAATGTACACACCAAAAATTCATAAGAACCATTCAAATCTAGAAATCAAAACCAATGAGTGACAGGGAAACAATAATAATAAGTGACATAAATGAATATGGACAATCTTTGAAAAATTCCTCACTTGTATTAGTTGATCAAAACTTTACAAAGTGATTTTGGTTCTAAAAAATCTCCCCTCAATTTTACAAATGAAAATACTCCTTTTTATAGAATGCAAGGATGTATGTTGATCAGTTATGTCCAATTAGAAAAGTCCACATGTAAGGATAGTTGTCCTTTCTTCAAAAGTTCTAAAATACACTAAACTTTTCCAAGTGGACTAACCTATAGGAAATGTGTTTTACAAGATGCAGATGCCTTTAAAAAATAATATTCTACTTTCAAAATGTTATAAAGCTCTACAAAAAAATTATTCCTAACTAATTTTATGCCCTGAGGTGATGCAGCTCCTTATTTTTTTTGAAGAATTTTAATCCTATAGTGTTTCTCATTGATGAAGTGGAGGTTAACAAGAGGCTTTAATAAGAGCTCTTTTCCATGATCCTCTAAGTCCTTGAGGTTCCTATCAAGCTTCTCTATTACTTTCTTGATACCCTTGGAATTTCCCATTTTATCTTTAGATGATAGAAGTAGGCCCATGATCTTCTTGTTATCATCTATTGTTCGGCCTTACCCTTGGTTTCTCACTTACTACATAGATTGAAAGGTTATGTGCTTGAACTCTTCATCAATTATAAGACCTAATGAACTAAGTGAAGTGCGTTCTTTGATCAAACTATCTAGGATGTACAACATTCCATCTTCCTATTATTTGAAGTCCTTGGCTAGGTCTTCCATCTACTTAGACTAGTTGCTTAGGGATTGTATCTTATCTACCAATATGTCCATGTCCATATTCAAGTGTGCTAAGTTTATAGTCCTAAAGCCAGGGACTAGGTTCTTGGTTAAGGCCTTGATCAAGTCTTTCACTTGATAGGTTGAAGCCTATCATTAGCCAACTTAGCCTATAGGTTTAGTGATTTATTTCTCCTTTATTCACTACCTAGTTTTGACTACCTTTAAAAAGTTGAAAAGGTTAGTCATGGTGTCCTCAAACTTCCTGAATCTATCTTCATGGATTGATAGGATAACAACTTCTTTTAAATTTTTGTTTTGTTTCAAGAGGCCCTTGATCATGGTTTTTAACTCTTAAGATTGGGCTTGGGATACATCAAGGATCTATTCTTCAAATATCATGTCTTTTCCTAGAATTTAGCCTTTAATAGGGCCTAGACCTATGAATGGTTATATTTTTTGGAGGGTGGATTCTTCACCTCTGACAATGGATTTATTTTAAATCACTCTTTCTAAACTAGTGGTCTCTAGATTAAACTGAACTCCCACTGATAATTTAGTCATTTTTGGAGGTTCTATATTTTCCATTTGGGTGCCAAAATATGATTTCTTGATGCTTTTATGCCCTTTGAAAACTCTACATTGATATTACACCATTGGATCATGTAGGTATAAATCAATGTAGACCATTAATATTTAAAAGGTGCTCAAACTTTAATGTGTACTAGGCTCCAAATTTTTGCCACTTGGTAGTCCAACGGGCCTTCTGAGCTCTGCACCTTGTCAATCCTACTAGTTAATGCACTTTCACCATGTGTAAGTCTCACATTAACTCAGAGATCCATTGAATACTCTTGACTTGATATGCTCCATTGATATGGATTCATAAGCTTGAATGTGTACCATAGATCTTTGGCAAGATGCTCGATGTTTAAACTGAGGTCCATGGCTTGAATTCTCAAATTTGATCTCACTCCATTGGATTAACTTTGTCTGATGAAATGTGAGTCATTGATCATGATCTAGGTAATTGAACATGATTGGTTCCTCTATAAAAAGGAGCTTGAGTAAGCCTAAGAATATAAAATTTAGACCAAAGTCTTATAATAATGTTTTTATTTGTATGAATAAAAATGAATAAATTTTAGCCTAAGGTCTTTAATTTAAGTTATAAATATGATAAAAAGGACCCTATGTTAGGTAAGCATAAATCCTAAGCTTGAAACATGACAAAAGGGACCTTTCAAATAATAAATTCATAACATACAATTTAAGACTAAAGTTTTATTATATTAATAAATACAATTAAAACCTTAGGGTAAAAACTTAGGTTAGGTCTATGTCATAAAAAGGTGGGGACCCATTTTGATCTCACACCATTGGATCTTGGTGATTCAAGTAAATATAGATCATTGATCTCGATCCATGGGGTTGAGCAAGATTGGTTCCATGGATTAAAGTCTTTGAATTATTGTGCTCATATACCACCTTTCAATTAACTTTACCTAAGTAAATGATAGTTGTTAATATTGTAAAGGAACATAGTGTTTAAGTTAGGACTCAAAGACATATGGAACCTAGGATAAAGTCTTAGGAATAAGGTCTTGTTTATGTTAATAAACATGAATAAGACTTTAGGACTAATATTTTAGCCTAAGTTTATTTTTGAAGAGGCCATTTGTTACTTTAGACCAAGATAGGAACATAATAAAAGGATCCTAAAAAAAAAAAAATTAGACCATGTTAAAGATAAAATGGAATAAGGGGCTCAGGACATAAAGGGACCAAACATATCATTTTTAGAATAAGTTTAGGTTATGTTTAAGAACATGACCAAGTGTTAGTATACAAATTATAATAATTCCATATCATTTTTAAAGTTTTCCCATGTAATCTATTCCTGCCAATTTTGAATTTGATTCAAAGGGCTTGAGATAGGGTTTCTTAACTAAGGGTTTCATGATGCTCAGACATGAATTTGATTTGGTTTTATCATACTAAAGGCTATTAAAAGGCCAAATTGAGATAAAACCATTAAAATTATAAAGTTCAAAATTTATTTTTTCCAAATGGACCCCATTAGACCTATAAGCTAAAATAAGAATATCCATTATTATCAGCATTAGGCAAGATTAAACTAGATCCACTAATAAAAATAAACTAGCCACACTATGGTGTGGATGATATTAAAATACAAATAATGTGAAAACATGTTAGTGACATTTTGATCAAGTGAATTTTAAATTTTAAGGGAAAAATTTGCACAATTTGACATTCCCTAGTTTTTAGAAATAGGGGTATGTTGACCTCAACAAATGATGACTTATGGGGGAAACATAGCAACATGTTAAAATTTATAGACTCTAGTTTAGACAAATAATTAGGCTACTTATCCCACTTGATCAAGTACCATTATTTAGATTAGTTCATGGTTAAAACAAGCTTTGCACATATAGAATTAGGATTAAACATCAAGACCTAGAAATGATGTGTGTGTGCTTTTATTCCACTTACTATTCAGTATCAGATTTAAGAAACAACTTCTAAATTTCATTTCTTTAACCATCAACATTGATTACATCATATTTGGATATCCATTAAGAACCATGCTTTGGCTCAGGGAAGGCTTGTGCATTGCTCTACTACTAGCTAGGTGTCCATAGCCCAGATAAAGATGCCTTTAGCTCTACTCACAGACTTGCTCTACTGCCATCCAGGCATCTATAACCTTGATGGAGATTACCATAATCACCTTTGCTTTAAAAGATTTCAATTTTTCAATAAGCTTATATTTTTGTATTTTTTAGATCATTTTTGGCTTTCTAGTAAAGGTTGGCAACCAGGTCAGCCATGTTTAGGGATTTCATCAAGTGTTTGATCTTTAGACAATCACCTATGGTTGCAACCTTTGTTTCAAGCAATGATGTTTATTAGATGTAAACATGATTGTGTCCTAATGATTAAATATTTCATCCCTCATGTGTAATATTTTTTCAAACCAAGTTTAGATCAAAACAATGTTACAAATCTTATGAAGAGTTAACCCATTAACTAGTCCTTACTAGTTTCTCAAAATTATAACTTTAAGCTCCTATTTTAAATCCATGGTCAACACTTACTTAAGTTTCATACCTTCCTTATTGAACTTGTGGAGTTCCTAATTAATAAAGTGAATCTTGAGCTAAGAATTATCCAAAAGGACATATTTAAAAGAAAGAAACAAAGCAAGAAAAAAAATATATAAACAAGAACTATATACAAAACAAGGGATAAGAAAGAAAAAGACAAGAAATAAAGATTAAGAAAGAAACTAAACTAAGTCCTATTCTAACTACATAAATTAATTACCCCTAGTGTCAAATGGAAAGTTATTTAGCCTACCATAAAGCCTTAAAGTGTGCTTAATTTTATTTAGTGGCCTCTTCTTGTGGATGGGAGCATTTGAATGCTTGTGTCCTCTAGGTGATGTAGTTTGGTCTCCTATCAACATCATCAGAGACATGGATCAAAGATATGAATCTAAGACCCAACCATCTTCCTCCAAAATTCTTCTACTTTGTAACAAGAATGCTAGTTTTGATTAATCCATAGATAGATAGTGTCTTATATCATATTCACCTAATAATGATAGCTTGACTAAAATCCTTAGATTAATATTTTCATTGGGTTTTTCTTGAGGTAAAAATGGACTATCAATCTTTTCAAAAAAATCTTCCAAGTCATCCCAAAATGCTTATTCATCCTGATCAAATAAATGATGTTCATCTAGACTCCCATCAGGAACATCTTAGTCCCATATGCCTAACCTTTTGATGAAGTCATATGACAATTCTTGATCTATTTCACTTGCTTCATCTTCATCTTTGATGAAGAAAGGCAGATCTTCTACCTAATTGAGTTCTAACTCATCTAGTTTTGGGATTTATAGGACATCATTGCCTTCTTGGGACATCTCAATTTATTTCAACGAATATTGGTGTAATTTATTCCCATGGTCATATTCTTCAATAATATCCTCTATTCCATTAGTGATTTCATATGAAGTGTTATCATAGCTATCTTTTGAAGAGAATTTAGCTTGTATCTAATCTTATTCATGAGGTTTCTCATCTTGAAGATTTTTTCCTTCTTCTAGAGTATCTTCAGGTTCACTTTCTTCTTCAAATATAAAATCAAAGGCCTCTATCATGAAACCTTGAGATGTCCTTGTAAAGATATATATCCCTGCAATATTGTCTTAGTTAGGCACAATTTTAGTTGTATCCCTTTCACCTTGAGATGCTTCAAAAAAATTGAAATTATTAGCCAAATATATATCACAAACACTCATTTATACATTTTTATATGATCCATTATTGTTGTTATCATGAAACCTATTTGGAGGCCTATTAAACCTTTGAGAAGTGTAGTTTTTGTTAGAGCCCTCCCCTTTATTTCCTACTTGTTTTTGTAACTGAAGATAGTTAGTTCTCAATTTTTGGACCATTTCTAATATCAAGTCATTTGAAATTTTTGGTGTCTTAGGCTCATGAACTATAACATTAATATTGGATGTGGATAGTTGAGTTCCTTGATTTTTTGGATGAAGCCCACTATCAATGTTATTCAAGAACCCTAGGTTTTGTCCATGATATAGATGAATCAATAGTAATTGGTTCCAAACTAGGTATTTTTTTAGAGTAGGTATATTTTGATTGGTATCAAGGTTGGAGTATGTCATTTGACCTTGGGGTTACATTTGGTCATTAATAATCATAGCTTTAGCATATGCTAGTGCTAATGTATTGATGATATTTGTAGATCTTGTCAATAAAAAAAAGGTCATGGGGTCTAAGGCATCCCTATAAATATCTAAATCCAAAGCCACATTAGGTTTATATGGGTTCCATGGTCCTACTAAACATATTTTGAAACTTATAATTAAAGGTTCTTATGGTCTCATTGAAATACCTCTTAATTATGATGAACTATTGGTAAAGGGTGCATGGACTGATAATTTTTCCAAATTAATCAATGAAAATATTATTAAAGTCATTCTAACTAATAATTTACTTCTCAAGTAGGTTGAGAAACCAATCATATGCAACATATGTGAAAGTGAATGGGAAAAATTGACACACTACATCTTCATGAACTAAATTTAATAGTCTCAAAGTAGCCTTGAATGATTTAATATATTATTTGGTAGGGATAATGATATTGGTATTAAAATAATTCAAATACCTTCCAGGGTTTTTTGGTAAGTCATGTACTTGACTAAGCACATTGATAGAAGAACTACCTTGCCAAGCCATAACTTAAACACATGAGTACCCTATTTTGGTGAAGTTGGTTTAAAACTTGAAATTTTACACTCAACTCAATCTCAATTCTAGTAATTTTGACTTGTGACCTTAAAACTTATTTAAAATATGATGCACCAAACCAACCTTTATAAATTATAATTATTAATTTTACACATTAAGCCAATTTTGTACAAATACATGTAAAACATGACTATATTTAACTAAATAAGCTCAAAGATATGTCTGGACTAATGAATGAGAGGGATATTTACTCCTCTAAGCTTGAATAAACTCAAATTTTCAAAAACCCAATCAATATTTATACATAATTGCTATTACTAACCTTAAATGAGGGGAATACATAAAACATGAACTACTTGTGCATGAACATCCATGGATCTTCAAATAATATTAATCATTTTCTAAAGGAAGACCAAAGACTAGTCTAAAACCATAAATATCAATTATATTTACACAATTGAGTAAAATATCACATAAATATGCAAATAATACACCACTATTTGATCAAAACACACTAGAATTAGTAAAGATTCTCCAAATTCACAAAGATCTAACTAAATGCCCTCCTTCTAGCACTAGGAAAACTCTACCTATTGATGCCTAAATGTGTGCCATAGGTGTCTAGAGTGTTTAAGAACACTTCTCATTTTATAATTCTTAATATCTCAATGCATGAGTTGTAGGTTTTGATAATCATGTTATCTTTGACGGATTAGAGGCAGACCAAGTGGAATATTTCATAATATTTATAATATGTGGTGGTTGGGAGCCACCATGGCCAGATAGGAGATCTATTCAAAATATGAAGTATCTATGATAATAATAGTTAATTATGACTAAGATCTAATCTAAGATGGATATTTATAATGACAATTAAACTATAGTGAATTGGTTAAAAAAGAGCAAAAAGAAGGGTAAGGCAAAAAAGAGATGTTATTGATCTTCATTCTAAATATTATGAAAAATTTAAAATATCATCCAAGAATACACTTAAAAAATGAATAATATGAAGTATCATAAGCTCAAATACTATTACACATTAGGAAAGCTTTTAAGGAAGGTATAAATAATGCAAATAAGAACTAGGTTCAATTTAAAGATTTACCCTGCAGAAAAATAACATTAGCCCAAATGCAATAAGAGTAAGAAAATGAAATGAACCTAAGGACTTTTAGTCAACATAGAATTATCATAAATTAATAGATCTACATTCAAATGTACACACCAAGAATTAATAAGAACCTTTCAAATCTAGAAAACAAAACCAACAAGTGAGAGAGAAACCATAATAATAAATGACACAAATGAATATGGACAATATTTGCATAATTCCTCACTTGTATTAGTTGAGAAAAAGTTTACAAAGTGATTTTGGTTCTAATAACTACCCCCTACCCTCCCTACTTTTACAAATGACAATACTCCTTTTTATAAAATGTAAGTATATCGGCAGTTGTGTCTAATTACAAAAGTCCATGTGTAATGATAATTGTCCTTTCTTCAAACATTCTAGAATACACTAAACTTTTCCAAGTGGACTAACATATAGGAAATGTGTTTTAAAAGATGCACATGCCTTTAAAAAATAATATTCTACATTCAAAACATTATAAATCTCTACAAAAAATATATTTCTAACTAACTTGAAGTCCCTGAGTTGATGTAGCTCCTTATCATACATGAATTTTATTTGGATTTTATCATACCAAAGGTTAGTAAAAGGCCAAATTGAGATAAAACCATTAGAATTATGAAGCTCAAAAATTGTCTATTCCAAATAGACCCCATTAGACTTATAAGATAAAACAAGAAGATCCATTATTATCAACATTAGGAAAGATTAAACTAAATCCATAAACAAAATAAACCAACCATACCATGGTGTGAATGATTTTCAAATGCAAATAATGTGCAAACATGCTAGTGAAATTTTGATCAAATGAATTTTAAATTTTAAGGCACAAATTTGAACAATTTGACACAAGTGTCCCAATTTTTTATAAATGAGGGTATGTTGACCTCAACACATCCATAAAC
Source organism: Torreya grandis (assembly GCA_037957365.1). Taxonomy (NCBI): domain Eukaryota; kingdom Viridiplantae; phylum Streptophyta; class Pinopsida; order Cupressales; family Taxaceae; genus Torreya; species Torreya grandis. The sequence goes on along the minus strand of JARHVA010000222.1, from coordinate 3,807,141 downwards.
CAAGTTGCATAAAATAAAACTAAGTGAAAATAATGTAGAGTTTGCTTTTATATCACCCAAACCATACGATTTTTGGAGAGAGCCTAGGAAACTTTCTTTTCATGCCTTGGATAAAGGCACAATCATAATGAAAGGGAACTTTTGGTCAACCAAGTTCCATAAAGGAGATGAGGGGAGATCATAAATGCACTCTTTGTTTTTATCAAATAAAAAACAAGCAATAATTTATCTAACATAAAACAACACACTTTTGAAAAGATTGCAACTTAAGTGAATGTTAGTTTTAAGCACCAAAATTGAAATGTGTAATGAATTTATTGGCCCTTTGGCCTTAGTGTATAAAAACTTTGAAAAACTTCACAAACAACTAAACTTAAAAAAATCTAGGTTCATTTTAAACACCAAAGGGAAGGTTCAAGAATTAAACAAGCTCAAATTTTGCATTTTTCCATGCACATGACCCGCAAGTGTTAGAGGGTTTCCATTTGCTTTGAAATAATTTTGAGAATAATCAAATTACTTATCAAAAATTAGATCTTGAGTTTACATAGTATAAAACCATATAACATAGTACAAAACCATAACTCTATAAAATTGAAATAGTTAGAGAAAAATTATAACTTATGGGAAAAATAATATAAAAATGAAAAACTACAACTCTATGGGCAAAAAAACAACTTACAAGGCAAAATTACTCAATACAAAGTCATGATATTGTAACCAAACCTAAAATGATCTACCTAACTACTAGCAGTTAGGCAAAAATGCAATTGGCTAAGCAATATCATGATTCACAAATCATGGTATTGTGATATCATGACTATAAATTTATGATATTATAAGATCATAGATAACCCCTACACAAAAAAAAACTAGTTGGACCAAAACATAGTTAGATGTAAAATTATGAGTATAAAATCAAAACTGTGACTGTGTAAACTGTGATATTGTGGTCATGAGGCCAAAATCATGATTCCATAGAGAAAATTTTCTACTTCTATAAAATGTCTTTTTGCTTGAGTTTTTTACCTACTTGGTCAGTAAGTCCAAGTTTTTTCATGAAAAATATTAATAGGGTGGTTTTATAAGCCTTATAAGAAAATTTGTGTGGTATGCATCCCACCAGGTGTGCCAAGATGTAGACATGGATTACAAAGATGGTTAGATCAAGAATTAGTCAAGAAAACCAAGAAAAATGCATAATAGCATAACAATCTAAGTCATGAACATGAATTAACAGGGGAGCATAAGGGAAGGGAGCATGGACGAGGACGTGGATACAGCCCTACTATATCCCTTTCCTCTGCAGCTACTTCCTCAGTCGATGGAGACCTATTCTCAGCCTGAGGATGGTGGGTTCTATTGTGTTGGGGTGCGGTGCCTAAAGATCTTTTTTATTGCACAGATCTGTCTTCTTACCTCGGATTTCCATTTTGCCATTGTTGCGCTGACCATTAACCTATTTTAAGCGGATCTATGTTTGTTTATTAGAGATATTTGGTATGCCATGGTGGCGAGGTGGTGATCTTTGCAGACATTAGGGTGGATGGGTTGGGCGGTGGAGGCGACGGGTCTGGGGGTTAGTTTTGTAGGGGAAACCCCTGTGGGAGGGCTACACAAAGTGTCATTTTGTGGCCATTCATGTTTTTTAGGGTTTGATGGAACAAACTCAGGTTTGACCGTCACTATTACTAGATTTGATGGTGTTTTTATTTTTCTTGGTGACAAATAACATAAGATTCTAGGGTTTTTTGTCACGGCTTATGCTTGCTGCTATTGTTATATTTTTTTAGCATGGGTTCAGGTTGTTAAACTTGGTCTTGTTGAGGTTTTAGGTCATTGTAAAACCTGGTCTTGTTACTATTGTTCAGTGGGTTTGCCTTCCTTGGTGGTTTGTAATGTTTTATCTTTCTTGATCTGTACAGGGTTTTGGGGCCCCTTCAAAACCTATTTTTACCTTAATCTAAAACATAACAATCTAAGTCAACCTATTCAAACCAGGTTTTGTAAATGACAATTAAGACAAATGAAGGAAAACATACACAATATCTTCCCAAGAACATCCCATCACACAAATGCATCTCAAAACATTATTTTCCCCATGATTTGGTGCTTATGTCTTCAATAATGATGTATGGCAAAGCTCCTCCATCATCTCTTGCTCACCAACAAAACTAGGCTCATGATATTCTATCAAATGTATGCATATCTTGAAGTTATCCTATTGAAAATAAATCATCATCATGCTACTCATAAATGGCTTTTATAAATAATATTACATTATAATTTTACACAATTGAAGATTAAAAATGGTGGCCTTGGCCCTCCTATTTATAGATTTTTGTAATTGATCAGAATGAACCATGATCATCCATATTGAGATCAAGATGTGTGGCCAAGAATCCATTCAATTTTAGAGGCTTAAAACATAAATACCCTCATAAATGTTTGGAAATAAGGGGCATTAAAGAGGCATGGGAGGCCTTAAACCTGATATTTGTTGTATTTATGGCTTATGGATGCCACCCCACTGATGATGGAATTTGATGATACATATAATAGGAATCAATTTCCAATTAAAATATATTTAATAACTTCTATGTATTTTCCACTTAATCTCTTAATTTGGGTTAATTTGCATAAGTGAGATTAATCAATTTTATGCAATTCTTTGAAAATTGTTTGTATAATTAATCAAACTAGTCAGAATGTCATATTACTAGGTCATAAATTGATTGGAGTGGAATTAGAGGACAATTTTAGTTGAGTACAGAAAAATATCCCATTTAGGATGTTATTGACATAAAATAACACATGCACATGTTGTGCACTTGAGAATTTGGTAAAAAGAGTGATCCAGAGCCCCCAAATGTGTTTTTGCCATTTTGACTCAAAATGATTTGAGAAAATTTAATAAACACATAAAATTAATTACCCCATTTAGATAAACATTAGCCTAAATTGGCACTTGTATACAACAATATCGAATCATTTATTGTGTTTAAGTTATTTTGGCCTAATTTGTGCATTTTCACAAATTTGAGTAAGATGGATAATTTCAACACAATGGTGTTAAGCATTGTATGTCTAAAATGACTACATATTTAACCCTAAAATATAGGTTAGGGTAATCTATGGTTCAATGGGTAGAGATATCCTAGGGCACAAGGATGGTAGACTTTCTCTAAATTAGGCCAATTAATTATAAAACTTAGATAAAACATATACTAGATTTACTATGTTGAGATATGTTAAAATAAAAAGTGCAATTATGATAGTTAATGTAATGCTAATGAAAATAAAATACTTATTTGGTTATAATGATCATATATATTTGGATCTAGAACAAGTAAAAAGTACACAAGATATATATTATAGATTAGTTACCTAATTCTGGAAATTATACCTCTTTATCCATGAACACTTGCATCAACTTGGAATGATTACATCAATGCTTCTATATAGATCATACACAAATGTCCAATATGGAATAAATACTAAAACTAGATGCAACCACCTAGATTCTTTCAATTTTTGTGTCACCTTCACTCTGATGTACTCATATCTAGGTCATAGACTATTCCTCATTATCAAATAGAAAAACCATAGTTCTTCATATTCATAGTGGCTATGTAAAAAATAAGTTAGTGGGCACATGGTGTTAATTTAACACTAAAGACCCATTTTTTAGTGGGTTTTATCTACATATCCACTACTTAAAATAGGGCCTAAGAATCATGTAGTCCTCCCCTACATGTGAGCTTGTGTGTGCATAAAGATGCAATGCATGATAAGTAAGTACATAGAGTGACCTAGCTTGTAACTTGGCAAATGTGGCTCATGAGATGTTTCTTTAATACTTCAAACCTATAGTTATGTTATCCTTATGAATAATATGGAAATAGGATAATATAGGGAAGTTCTGGTCACTTGAGTGGTTAATTTAATGCCTTTATTAAATTTATGCATATACCCATATTTGGTACAAACATAGTTTCATAGCATGTTTTCATAGCCTTTTACATATATGCATCTTTTGACTAAGATTTAGTATCTAGTAGCATTGTCTTATGTATACTTCTTTGGTTCCATCTTATTTCACTTGCTTTATATGCTTCTGTGAGATTATATGTTGTAAATTGTCTTTTATCTAGTGTATCTAAGGGATCCCAACATGTGTTTTCTATTATCCCTATGTTTTTAGTCTCGATACACTTGTGTCTATCTTAGATTATTACATCGATGAAAGTTTCTAACAATTATGCAAGCATCCAACAATGATGCAAGTGTCTAGACTTATCATTTTATTATTTTCTATATCTTTCACTTGGTGACCATTTATTTTATCCCTTTTATGCATCTTATTATCATATTTTTACATGACACTAGGTCCTAATTAAAAATCAAGAGATACTTATATATACAAAGGTTATGGTTTAATTACATCACCTATAAATTTGATCAAGTAAGTTCTAATTAGAAAGTATTTTATATTCTAATCTATCAAACTACACTGTCGTACTATATTAAATATCTAAAGTACTCAAAAGGTCACCATACTCTTTCATTATTTGTACCAAGGCTTACTATAGGAGAAAGATCATATAGTTGCATAGTTAAAATTCCACACACATGCCTAAGAGGGAGAACTACATGAGAGTCTGAGGCCCTATTTGGATTTTTGGCTATGTAGGTAGCACTTATCAACACCTAAGGTTACTAGGGTTATCTTGACTCACATGCTAACCCCTTTTTACCAAGTTATAAGAGGACAAAGGCAAGAAGATTAGGGTTTTTTATTATTGGTTGGATCTCACTCAAAAATGGACATATGCCAGGGTAACAAATAGTCACACATGTGATAGTTAGGATTGACAAGAGTTTTGATCCACTTTTATGTATACTTTAGGTTAGACACCTACATCAAAATTAGACATTTTTGTCAATGTAATTATCTATGGTTAATGCAAGTGTCTTGTGGGTGAAAATAGACAAAAATTTACAGTGATAAGACCTCAGAGCCTAATAAATATTTTAAAATTATTCCAAATCATTGTCATAACTCAAATCTAAACTAAGAACAAGATATGATTTCTTTGTCCTTTGGTTGCATTCTATTTAATTTTATTTATTTTATATTTTAAATTAGATAAATTTGTATTATTTGTTGTATTATAATTTGAATTTGAATATAATCTTACTCCTTTAAAATAATTTTATTTTCTTAAATTTTTTTGTGTAAAACCCCAAATAGCATAAAATATAATGGTGAAACCAACCTTTTCTTGATGAACCCAAAACCCTATTTAGCATATTAGGGTTCTCTCCTTCTTCAAAAATTTTCTTTCAAGTTTTTGTATTTATTTTTTAGATCTGATTTATTGCATGTGTATTTCTTAAGGAATGCTTATTTATTTATTTACTCTAGGCATTTTTCTTGCTCTATTTGTGATTGTGTGCAAAGTTGAATTTTTTATGGATTTTTTCTACTAGGCCCCATAAATCCCTACCCTTTGGATTGTTTATTTAATATTATTTATGATAAATTTATTACATATGAGAATCTTATGTCATATCAAAAACATGATAGTACCTCTTATTTTTCTTATAACTATGATAATGAAAGAGTTAATGATGAAAAAATTAGTATAAATGAACATGGTAATGATCATAGTACCATTTTATATGGTTATGAGTGTGATTTTATTTTTGTCACTTGTATTTTCACCCTCCTCATCTAAGTGGCACAATTGAAACATCTCACTTGTTATGGGCAGTCAATTTAGTGAGATGAATCTCTCGAATGAAGGGCTAGTTCCCTAGATGTGCCTTGAAATGCTTTCACCTATACTAACTGATTATTTATGGATAAAATGGATAGATTTGGCATGAAATGAAAACTATTTTAAGTGGTGATGCACCAATATTTTTACCATAAGACTATTTTACTCCATTTTGAAACAAAGCATACAACTCTAATTTAAGAGTCCTAGAATGCATTAACATCAGTATTTCAATATGAAGGTGATATATATGAAAAATATCTAAGGTAAGTGGAAACATATATCATTTTGTATATGATAAGACTTATTTTTACACTTAATAACATGACCACACACTTCAAAACACTTCATATGACCTGATAGGCATGGAATCACTTGCATCAAACATAGAAGGATTGAGAGAAAGTAAGGATAAATAAATATCTCTTAACCATTCACTATCATCTCTTCACACACTTTAAAAATCTGATATATTAAATCATAAATGAATTTAATCTATTTTATAAATCAATTACAATGTCAAAACTAATAGGGATTCACCTCACCTAGTGTGCTATTAGATTACAAAGGCCAAAATGATAGCTCTTATAGAGTTAGAGAGAGAGAGAGAGAGAGAGAGAGAGAGAGAGAGAGAGAGAGAGAGAGAGAGAGAGAGAGAGAGAGAGAGAGAGAGAGAGAGAGAGAGAGAGAGAGAGAGAGAGAGAGAGAGAGAGAGAGAGAGAGAGAGAGAGAGAGAGAGAGAGAGAGAGAGAGAGAGAGGAAGAGAGAAGTTTAAGGGTCACTAGGACACTTTTCAAGATGAGAGAAGTATTTAATTGTTTATGATAATATGATATGGGATGAATCATGTAATTTTTAGAAGCACAAGTGTCAATTCAAGGCATAAACTTCATGAAAAGTGGCATAAAACTCCTTGTCTTGGCTCAGAAAAACTACCTTCATGATTATCCCTATTTTAATTCCTCATAAATAATTAGTATAAGGTCCAATTATTGGAATGAAATTTTAGGCTTTCAAACATGCCTCTCTATGCATTAAATTTAGGCTTGGTCCTCTAAAATTACTTGGGAAAGAGATATCATCATTTACGGTCTAGAAAACTCTTCTTTCATGTACCTTGCACACTTAGCTTTAAAAAAGAGATAAATTTCTCATGAAAATATGTGGGAGGGATTTTATGACACCTTTAAATAACCTCCATTTCATTAGAGATATTAGGCATGCTTTAAAATCAGCTTACATGAAGTTTTTCACCCTTCTCATCAGCTTGTTCACTAGGCCAATTTTGACTGGCTGAGTTAAAGCACCTAGTTTGGACACTGAGAAGTTTTTTATTGGAATAAAATAGTCATATGTAGTTATAAAAAGTATAAATCTTCCATCAAAACTTTATCTCATCTTCATACTCCTTTATCCTAAAAAACACATAAAATGGTCAAAATAGCTTGTTTTACACCTTGTCCATACAAGTCCTTACAACCAAAAATAATTGGGAGTATATTAAGTGAGTAATTTAAAATTTATAATCATCCTCATAGTCAAAATATCCCATCATATTAGCTTTCTAACTCCATTTTCTCAAACTAGTCTCTGTAAGGGTTTTGGAGTAGTTTCACCTCTTAAGGTTGTTTCATAAAAAATTGACATCCAACTTGAAAAAATGTTCCATAAGGATGATCTTTAGGGACCCTTATAACACCTATAAACTCCTTGGGCAACCATGAAATTATTTTTTAAAGATATGAACATCTAAAACTAGGCTATTAAACTTGTTTCCCTTATTCCAATAGGCCTAGTGGGTTTTTGAGCCAAACATTGCTTCTCAAAGGTTTATTTTGAAATTTGGAATCTTTAAAACATCTATTGAGACCTCATGAACATTATAAAATAGTTTTAAATTATCATTCCATGTTAAAATTGAAGGTGACCATCCATTTGGGGTCAATTCTAAAACCCTACTCCTGAGCTTAATTGCAACCTAGAGCTTAACATGATATTTTATGGTTTTAATTGATTAAAAGTGGCTCAATAAATTATATTATGATCTCATAAACATTTTACAACAATATATATACCATTATTATGGATATAAGTGTAAGTGACGCTTCATTTGGGCACTAGGCCTCATTATGTCCACTAAGCCTATCTAAAACTTTGAGAGAATAGAACACCCTATTTATTTTCTCTCTTATGTTCTTGGTTTTCTATTATTTTATGTGTTATGAAAATTTCAAAACCTTACTGAATAGTCTCTTTATCTTATGGTCCATCTTTACTTTACAAAACTATAGGTTTGTGTATGAGGGGAATGCCCTCTATCTGAGACAAAATAGAGGACACTCCATTTGTTTTATTATACAAGGTGAAACATTGATAGGGTTATTAAAGTGATGTATAACATTTTTACCAATTTTTAGTCTTTTATCAAGGCAACAAACCCCATAACTCCTTCAAATCCTAAGACAGACTCCTAGAAGGAAACTATATGCAGGGTCATTTATGTAGACTATGTTTTGTTTGTTTGAGCCCTCTCCTCTATTAAAAAATCCACTTATGAGAGTTTCATTATATTATTATGTATATAATTAATGTGATTTAGGTTTTTACATAATTTATAACTCCCACGTACCCCTTTCCAAGACCTTGACTAGTCAAGATAGTGTCATTTTTTGACTGTGACTATGTTTCTCATTTGAAAAGGCACCTTTAGGTGTTATTGTGTATTTTATGTCTATAAAAAATAAAAAATTAATTATTTATCTTCCAAAATTCCTTTTAAAATCATACAATCAATTTGACATTAGGCTTATACCATTCTAGCATCAAGAGTACCATGCTTCTAACTCACTATCTATATACCTTGCTTAATAGACCCCTATAGGTGACTATTTATATTATATTTAGCTTTGTAAATAGTCAAAATATATATTAAAATCTTAAAATATTAATTCCCCCTATTCCCTTGCTTAACTTTACACTTTTTAGGCTAAAAATGTCTCAAGACTAGTCAAGATTAGTTGACTAGGTATTATGCCTTCTTGACTATTGTAGGTGTTCATGTGCCTATAATTTGACTTGTTCATAGTATGGAGAGGTTATCAATGAATAATGAAAACCAATTTAGGCTATAATATATATATTTTAACCTTAACCCAACTTTTACATCATTAAATCACTATTTGGGTATCAATCTTGGGTCACTATCCTATACCCAACTATAGATGGGCACTTCTCAGGCCATGGTACAAACTGTAGGTGACCATAGGGTTTGCATAACCATGTATCAACCTCCCTTTATTTCCCTCATTAAATTTGTGTCTCATTAACTAATTTAACCATACCAAACATGAAATTATGTTTCATTTACCTTTTAAGACATCAAAAGCCATTTAAAACACAAAACTTGTAGATAACACTATGAGAATTCAGTGTTTAAAGAACAGCTTTATACCTTCCAAACATCAATCTTCCCTAACTATTTGTACATAAAACTTTTTCAATTAATTATAAATGATATATAATATAATTCAAATCCATTATGAATATCCAAAGGTCTTCATAGTCTTGCCATATGATATCCACAAAAAATCTTCTAACATTTGTTTTGCATTTTTAGGGACTGTGGGCTAGAAATCATTCTCTTCTTGATATATTATACCTTAAAAATTTTCCAATAAATATAACCTTTTGAAAAACATCATGATATTTTCACCATTTTAATACTTTAACTAAGGTTCATTCCTTATTCAACTTCCATACTATCAATTCCATATCTCTGTTAAGTTACATGTAGGTACATCTTCTAGTGTGCAGGTAACAACTATGGATTTAGGTAGTAGACATGGTTTCAAGATTAAAAATTAGTTTATATAATATAATAACACATATAAAATCATCATAAAACCATATATGGCATGAAACAAGTATTAATACCTCCCTTTTAATGTGAATTCATTCATGAGAGCTCTTGGAGATGAGCAAAATGGCAGGAGACTATGCATGACTAGCTACCATAGTCCCTTGCTAAACTCCTTGAATGTATAATTTTATATTAATATCCTAATATCATGATAAAAAACTTAAGATCAAAATTAACTCTCCATAAAGTCTATGTAGACCTTTTTTGTACATTACTCACCATGGTTGACTATGTGTAACAGTCATAGAGCAAACTAATTGTATGTGTGGTATATAGATACAAACCATGAAAATTTCTTGGATAAATAAGATTAAATTTGAAGAGGGGGTCAATATAAATTTTAAAACATATAAATTACACTAACATAACCCCCTAAATCCATGAACAAGCATGAAAATTTGATGATGGTGGAAAACTAGTTTGTCACTCCAAGTGAGAGTAGTCTGTAAATTTGAGATGATTTTCCCATCACAACACCTTAATACATGAAAAAAAGTATGGGTAGAATTATATAATTAATTTAAAAATCTATAGAACTAATATAAATAACTAGTTTGTATATACCTAACCAAATAAGAGCAAAACTTGTTAAGTGCATAGATAAGCAAGCAAAAAAGATAGTCTAACTTCTTAGGAATGGTTCATAAAGCTCAAAACACCATTTATCTACTTAAAAAATCAAATGGAATATAAATAATCATATAATATACCCCTAATATTATTTTTCTTGAAACCCATTGTGTTGATAGTACCAAGTACAAACCTGTAGGTCACTTCTACTGCTAAGAATGGTGAAAAAGAAGCAAAATGGTTTTAGCTCAAAAATGACACTTCCAAATCAAACCAAGCATGGAATTTATCATGGGGAAGTTTAAGACACACTTCTTGACCATTTATCATGTGGAACACTTCCCAAACAGGTCATACAAGTTTTAAACTCTTCTTTTCCTCAAGAAAACTACCCTTTTTTGCATAACCTACCTTCTTTCAGTTATGCCAGATACTTAAGACTTATAAGGACACATAGGGCATGACATTATGTTATAGAACCTTCATACTTCCCAATAAATCCATAAAAATCATTAAATATACATTTTTTACCCATGAAATGACCCAAAATGATTAAAAGGACTAAAATAACTAATGACCAAGGATAGTATAACATCATTGACATTAATTAACCTATAAAACACCTTGTGACTATTTCACTAAATTTTGTTTATTTCAAATCTAAAGGAAAATATAAAATAATGATATGGATAAGTGAGAATAATGAACCCAAATTGGTTTGTCTACTATATCCAAACATGATGAACACTCCTCTTTGGCTAGGGAAGACTACCTACAAGTAAGAAAACACTACCAAAAGATGTTTATTAGTAGTAAAATGAGTGGGCTACCAAGCTATGCACTTGTTATAAGAGTGTGAAATTTCCTTAGAGATGATATTCCACTTTTGAGAGACAAAATATTAATAAATAACTAAAAGAGAGGTAAAGAGAGAGTGAAAGAGATATAATATTATTGTTATTCACAACTTGAGTGCAGCAGAGAGTGACAAGGTGCAGGTGGTGTATTTTATTTGTATTTTATAAGTTGTTTGGGTAGGTTTTGAAGAGGTTAGGGAATCCATATTCACCAAAATTGGTAGGGGAGTGATCGATATCAGTTATACTATTGAGGTCGGTTGTGAAGGTGACTAATGTCAGCTAGGCTATCAAGGTTGGTAGGGGAAATAATTTCCCAAGAGTTTACAAAAGGATTTTTTGAGTCTTGGAAATGGTTTTGATCAAGTCTAAGAGGTTAGGGATAGTTATGAGAGAGTGTATGATTTGGGTAGATCTAGCCTGAGGTTTGGTGTGTTAGGTCAAGGGGAAACAAATAAGGAAGCTTTATAACTCCCTCATAGGGGTTTGATCAGGGGTATGTAAAGTAATGAATAGTAGATATGAAGTGATATCAAAGTAAATACTTAAAAGACCTATAAAATAAGTGATGTAATTAGATATATTAGTCACTAAATTATAAGTGTTATATTTATGGCCCTTATCAGGTAGTCTGAATTGATGGCCTAAACAAAGAGAACAAATGGGTGTTATTGGTCCTCAAGAGCTTAGTTACTAATCATGATTGACTTACACAAGATGAAAGTAATCTAGGATGTAAAAATTTGAATGATAAGACCTTGAATGTAAGTAAGAATCAATTTTCCAAAATTTTTTGGACCTAAACTTCAGGTTGGATTTTGGCTTATATTGTCGATGTCAGTGATCTCGTAGATGTCAGCCATGGGTTGACTAATGTTGATGGCCATAGAATATGTAAACCTTACTATTTTTGACATGTTTTTTTTTTATCTTCATGCCAAGTGTGGCATCTATTAAAAAATGGTAAAAATAAGAGGTTAAGGAGGTAGTTGATTAGGAATTTAGTTTAGAAGTAAGAATAAGTCTTGGGTAGTTAAGATGAGGGGACCATGTCTTGAGGTGACCCATCAGGTGAGAATTAGTCATAGGGAAAGGTGGCCAAGTAAGGTGGAAAAATGGGTTTTTAATTAACTTAATTAAGTATTTTAAATTAATTAAATTTTTGATGGGTAAAAGCATGGGTTAGGGATGTTAATTATTATTATTATTGAAAAATGGGCTAAAAGGGGTTTTGACACAAGGAGTTAAAAACATATGTGTGACATAATTTTTGGTGTCTACATTTGCCCCTTTTTTGTTTGGTAATTTTTAATAATAAGTTTTCAAGACAAAAAATAAGATTTAGATGCTCCAAGTATTGGATGAGGTACCCCCCCTCAAAATGGGAATCGATGGAGGAGAAATCAAAATTGGGTACCGATTTGATAAAAAGGTAATTGGGTGAGTGGTGAAGAATTGAGTATTGATTTATATGTGTATAATACTATGAGATATATTTGACAAAGTCAAGAATATGCAAGGTTGAGGAGGACTTAGATAGAAGTAAAAAAAATCACAACTTGTAAGTGATAGCTGATAGGTCAAAATAATCAAAGTTGTAGCTCTAATGGTTGATGTGTTCCAGGTATGTGGGGTAGGAAGTGCCCCTAGGACACATAAAAGGGTTGAATGTTATAGGATAGGCTTGGTTTCCATCCACAACACCTAATATACATGCATGTACATAATAGCCAACTATAGTGGAATAGCATAAGTGATCAAGACAAGCAATGCAAGGTTGGTGTAAAAGGGTTAATGAGCAAGGAGATATGTGTTATCTCCAAGCAAAGTCATCATGGGTGAAGATTTAAGTGATCTCCAATGGCATTTATCATTGTTGGGGAGATATCCATGATCTTTAATTTCCATAGAATATGGGTAAAGTCTAAAAATTTGGGGTTGCTTTTCTAGGGAAAATAGTGGAGGCAATAGTGTCAATGTTAGTGGCATTACTGATATCATAATAAATAGTGTCAATGTTAGCACATTAGGGCAAAGCTACCAATTTTGATAAGCATAAGCATTGATATTGATGGATTAGGTCAATAATGTTGATGTCAACAACTTACCAAACCTAATAAAAGGAGATTTGGTGACTTACCAAACTCATTTGCAACTTTGTGATTGGAGAGAAAAAATAGAGTTGTGAGAGTGACCAAGATGGTAGAGCAAAGAGGGGACCCAAAAAGAGGCATACCATTATAGGAGCCAACTGTGCTAGCTAGGATGAGATAGAGAGATGATGTAAGAATCTCTACTAGTTATTTTGAAATTTGATTCGGGTATTTTTAGTTTTTAGGATAATTTAGAGGTGGAGGTATAAAAAATGTTAGTAAAGGGGTAGGAAATAGGGTAGGGTAGGGATAGGATAAGTTAGGGGGAATTTGGGGTAGGTTTTTAGGTTAAATTTATAGTTTAGTTAGTTAGGTGGGTATGTGGCTGAGTTAACCTCAGAAGACCCTATGTCAGCTAAGTGCTACCAACATAGCTTGGTTTAGGGCCTCAGACCAATGTAGTTCTCCTAGAGAGAAGGGAAAAAGGGTAGTGATAGAGTATATTAAAAGGTATGTGACTAGAGTTGTGTGTGTATGGATGTAGGTGAGGATGGATTTGACATTATGGGATCATCTATCAAGGCTTTTGACATATATGAGGAGGGATGTCACCCCAAATGAGTGACATCACATGGTAGTGGTGGGATTAGGAGGAGTGTTATGCTATTATTGAGTCACCCAAGATGTAAGCCTCATGATAACATTAATTGAGAGGTGGGATCATACCACCAACACCTTCTATCTACTGATCAGAGAGTTGATAGTGACTCAAGAGGATGTTTACAAGATTTTATAGCTACCACTCAAGGATGAGGGGCTCTTCGCATGCTCAAGAGAGGAGCATGATATCCATATGGTGGCTTTGTATGGTGAGCATGTTATTGAGGTGACTTATCATTTTATGAGTTTTGCCTATAAGCCATTGTATATGGCCAATGAGGAGTAACATTGACTGAGCATCTTGATGATGATCAAGATCATGGTGTATGCATTACTAGATGTAAATGGTGTTAGATTTTTAATTACATTGATAGGTGTGCTTGCATAGATGGCTAAGTAGTAGACTATTTTTGCCTAGGGTTCAATATTTTTAGTGTAGTTATACATAGAGCTATGTATTTTGAGACTATGATGGTGATATAGTTTATGTGTTGGCCATCTACTACACTATTGGGTGTATGAGCATATCATGGTGACATGACCATTGGGGTTACCTACTATGATCCTATCTAGCTTTAGGGTTGGTTTTAAATGGTAAAGAGAGGGCATGGCATAGACCTAAGTGGATGTCATAATCCATGATATCACCTATTATAGGTGTATGATTGAGGGTTTGATCCCTAAATATATTTCATGGAGACCCTACCTAACATACCCAATTTTTAGAGGATAGGCACAATGGCTTATTGGTTTACAAAGTTCACTATGGGTCAGGAGAGACAAGTTGGTGAGTTGGAGATGGTACCCATGACATGGGTTAAGAGGTAGTTGTGTCTAGTTTAGGATATTCCACATACCTTCCCTTGATATAGGAAGGATGACATAGAGTCACCCCTACATTTCCCTAAGAGATAGATGGGCCAAATTTTGAGGAGCTACCAATAGGGCCAGGTATTGGAGATTTAGGGTTCAAAGTGGCATATAAAGCTTGGTGGGTAGGTTTACATCCCATAGTGGAGGTCAAGAGGCCACCACCAAATTTATAAATGTTGGTGAGAGAGAGGTATGCAATGGTATAGGCTCGAGATGTAGCAATGCAAGCTAGAAATATAACTCAGGCATAGTTATCATCCTTACAAGGGTAAGTGGTGATGTTGTAGGGTTAAGTTGGAGCACTACAGGGTTAGGTTGTAGTCTTGCAAGGTTAGGTTGTAGTCTTATAGGATCAGGTGACCATAGTGATAGTAGAGAGAAATAGTCTGAAAGTAGTAGGTCAAGCTACTCCTCCACCACCAAAAAGACTAGTACAAGCTGGGCCATCATCAATAGGTGTTATGGGAATACCATAAATCATGTCTTTAGCTAGATATAAGACTACCCTATATGATATTACATATTATGAGAATGCTATCAAGGAGTTTTTATAGATTCAAAGACATTTAGAGTTCAAAGAGTAGGAGAGGTATATGTCATGTACCATGGCTTTTAGCTCATACAGACATAGACGGGCAAAGAGTGGTGATGACACTACTTCCTCATGACCATCTGGAGAGCCTCAAGGAACCTAAGTGTCAGAGCTTGCCATTTTTTATTATATATGTTACATGTATACTAGCTTATGAGCTAAAGATGTGAGTTGTATATTTTAAGAGAGAGAGATGATTTATGATGATGTATTTATGGACATGTATTGATCCTATATATATATATATATATATATATATATATGAGATGTTTATTTATTGTGATGTTGAGATGTATATATTGTGATAGATGATGATGATATGGATGATGATTATTTTATGCCATGTTAATTTTGATGTTAATGTTAACCATGTTAGTTGAGTTAGACTATCCTTTCCCATATGTGTGATGGTATATGCATAGTTGGTTTGTTAGTTTCATCTTAGATTTTTTCTATATTTTGTGATGGTGTTTGATTAAAATTAATAAATTGGTTATGTTAGTTTATTTCAGCATTTTCCCATATTTTTGATGGTGTATGTGTAAAATAAATTGAGTAGGTTTTGATAGTGTTGGTATGACATTATTTATCCATCTTAATAGAGAGATCAGCATGTGATGTGGATGGGAAAAAAGAGGGGAAAATTCTCATGTACTAGCAAAGACCATAATCAGAACATAAATAGGCTCAAGAAAATGAGACTCTTTCATGCTTTATATCTTTGAACCATTGTGTTTATTAGAGAAGCATCATGTTTACCTTATATTAAGTGAGCTTCATAGTCCCTTGAAATAGTATGAAGGAAAAAAAGGTAAAGTGAGGGAAAATTTTTGGATAGCATAACCTATAAAGTGGGAATGATATTCCCTTATTTTGGGGTGACCTGAGAGCTACTATAGGCAAGTCCATGACTCAAATCTTTTTTTTTTGTGTGTGTAAGCTGATCAATGTAAGAAGCCTACAATGGGATTTTGTTTTTGTGAAGGTCACATAAATCTAATCAATGTGAGAAGCCTTTTTCACTTGTATTTCCCTTTGATAACAAATCCTAGTCTAGCCATCTTTCTAGGGAGTGGTCTAAGCATTTATTTTTAAGTTTAAATAAATGTCCTTCAAGGGAGCAATCTATTGATATTAGTAAAGGGAAGTTACATAGTTATCCTTCAAGGGAGAAGTATACATTGAGAAGGATGACCTTAGACTTTATAACTTTTTCACATATCCCATTTTTTTTAATGCTTTTAGTCATGGACAAGACTATAGAGGCTTAGGATTTTTCCACTTTGAGGGAAACACCATACCACTGTATAAGTTAACTAAGTGTATAGGATTAAGGGTGAAGAGGAAGGGAAATGAATGTAATAAGGATGCTTGAGGGATGATCTCAAGTTAAACATGAGGTAAAGTGATGCTTGTTTAAAAAAATAATGGCTATAGGTGTAAGGCATTTAAAAGCTTAGGTTCTAGCCTTGCTTCAAGAGAAGACAAGAGATAAGTTCCTAAGCCATACTTGTGAGTTATGATATAAGGTCTAAGCCAATTAGGATCAAACTTACCCCATTTGATTTTCTCTATGTTCATCACATGTTGATTTTATTTTAAGACAAGATCTTCTACATTCAAATCTCACTCTTTGAGGTTTTTATTATAAGCATGTTTGATATGCTCTTGATAGATTTGGAGGTGGTTTAGGGCAATGAGATAGAAATCATCAAGAAATTTAAGTTGAGCTAAATTTTTTTGGAAAAATTCATCGGTAGTAAGTATGTATTGTATGTAAATGTGAAGAAAAGGAATCTAGACTTCAAGAGGCAAAATATACTCCATCCCATATACCAAGGACAAATGTGTAGCACCCATAGGGGTTCGAATGCTAGTGCGGTAAGCCCATAAAGTAAAAAGAATGTGTGTGTGCCAATCCTTCCCTGTATCATTGACTACCTTCATGAGAATTTTGTTTAATGTTTTTTTAGAAGCTTCTACTTGTCCATTAGCTTGTGGATAGTATAGTGATGAGAAGCTTAATTTTATTCCAAATGTATCACAAAGACTTTAAACAGTCTTGTTTTTGAAATATTTGTTATTATCTGTTATAATTTTATGAGGGACACCAAAATGATAGATGATGTGATGGTTAATGAAGTCAATAATTTTTTCAACTTTAGTGGAGATTAGAGAGACAGCCTTGACTGACTTGGTGAAGTATTTAGTGGTAGTAATGATAGAATAATGATGGAGGGATGAATGAGGGTTAATCTCCCCAATTAGATCTAATCCCCATTGAGAGAAGGGCCAAAAGTATTTGGTGACTTGTAATGTATGACTTGGAACATGAAATAGGTTAGCGTGTTGTTGACACTCGATACAATGCCAAATGAAATCAACACAGTCTTGATGAAGTGTGGGCCAATAATAGCCAAGTGGAAGGATACGCTTGGAAACTACATGACCATTGAAATTCCCACCACAAATCCCATCATGAACTTATTTAATAGTGAAGGGAGTCTCAGTACTAGTGAGGCATCTAAGGATAAGACCATTAAAACCTCACTTGTAGAGAAGTCCCCCTAGTATAGTGTAATAAGTGGCACATTTTATGAAGGCACATTTCCCATTATTGGAAAAATTAGAGGGGGTAATAGAAAAAAAAGGTAATCCATGAGTTATTTATACCATAAGTCATGGTGGCTAGTTGTTACATTTTTGATAAAGAGGATGTTAGTTGATACACATGAGGGTAATGTTAATCGATGCACGATGACATAGATTATCAAGGAAGAGGATGAAGAGGGTATGTGTGAAGCAAGTGAAGCCATCTTATCAACAAACTTATTTGTAGATCAAGGAATAATTTGTAAGAGATAAGAGTCAAATTATCTTAATAGCATATCTAAATGATGTTTATACCATTGTAGAATTTTGTTTTTGCATAGGTAAGAACCATTAACTTAGTTAACCACTAGCTGAGAATCACCAAAAATAGTTATAGATTTGATACCCAAGAAGAGAACTATTTGAAGTCCTAGAATCAAAGCCTCATATTTAGCCATACTGTTAGTGCATTCAAAATCTAGTTTAAATGACAAAGGTACAGGCTTTCCATCTAGAGTAATAATAATGACCCCCATACCATGATCATATTTACATTTAGATTTATCTAAGAACATCATCATTTGATAGGAGATGTCATTGGTGGAGAGTGTTATAATGGATTCATCAAGTAATTTGAGGTTTAAAGGTTGATTATTAGGTAAAGGGGTAGTAGCTAACTAGTTAATTATTATTTTCCCCTTAATAGACTTTTTTTGAATGAATTTTAATTCAAATTCAGCTAGAAGCATTAGCCACATGTTGGTTGTGATATGGTTTAGAATACATGCATTTGAGGGGATCATTATGGGTTACCACATAGGTTTTGTGATTTATGAGATAAGGGTGAAGCTTGGAGGCAAAAAAACTAATGCAAGACAATTTTTTTTCATATGGGTATATTGAGTCTCATAATAAATAAGTGTGTGGTTTATGTAGTAAATTGCCTACTCTCGATGTTAGTTATCTCGGTGTGCAATCATAGCACCTAGAGAATGGTCTATTACAGAGATGTATAGGTAGAAAGGGTGATTTTACTTAGGTGGAATAATAAATAGTGGGGAAAGGAGGTATTTTATAAGT
The DNA here is from genome assembly GCA_037957365.1 of Torreya grandis. NCBI lineage: Eukaryota > Viridiplantae > Streptophyta > Pinopsida > Cupressales > Taxaceae > Torreya > Torreya grandis. The sequence continues at coordinate 3,788,122 of JARHVA010000222.1, read as the reverse complement.
GCATCAAAAGCTTCCTATTAATCTATATTCTAATGGAAGGAGACATCATTTTTGAGGAGATGGTGAAAGGGTTGGAAATGATCTAACAATTGAGAAATGAAGCAGAAAATTGATTGAAGTTTGCCTTGTAAGCTATGGAGTTATTTAATATTAGTAGGTAGAGGCATCTCTAATATTTCTCTAAAATTAGTAGGATCGACTTCAATACCATAGAGAGAAATGATAAAATGTAAGAGCTTACTAGAAAGAACTCCAAAGACACATTTCTTTGGGTTCAGTCAAACATTATATTAGAAAAGATAAGTAAATATGGTTTTGAGAATCATTAAGTGGTCTTGATGAAATTTAGATTTGTTAAGTAAGTCATCCACATAATCTTCCATAATTTTTTGTAGGAGATCATGAAAGATGTAAGTCATGGCATGTTGGTAGGTTACACCAGCATTCTTCATCCCTAAAGGTATGACCTGATAATATAAATTCCCCCATGGAGTAATGGAGGTTATATTATGTTGATCCTCAAGAGTAACCAGGATTTGATTATATCTAGAGAATCCATCCATAAGTGATAGCATCTCATGGCTGGTCATCAGATCAACAAGCTAGTTAATACTTGGTAATGAAAAGTCATCTTTTGGACAAGTGAGATTTAAATCATGATAGTCAATGAAAATAAGGATTCACTCAATCATTTAATGATAGGAAAATATTAGAAATCCATAGGTGTTAACAAAAAGGAGGTGTTAGAGCTCTTCTTTGACAAGGAGAGCAATATGAGGATACATCTTATGAAGTTTTTGCTTAAGCAGTTTAGCATCTTGATTGGTGACAATGCTATAGGTGATGATAGAGGGGTTAATACCAAGAATGTCATTATAAGACCAAGTGAAGGATTTATTGTGGTCATTAAGAAATGTGATATAATTAGCTTTCTCAAAGGAATCTAAAGATTGGCCAATCATGAGGACGTGAGGGTTATCATGAGAGGGAAGGTTGATGTCAATGGTTGATTCATTTAACATAACTTATGTTTCTTATGGGAGTGATCATTAGATATAGGAATCATCTGTACCCACATATGTGAGAATTACACCATCATCTTTACATTAGATAGTGTTAATAGTGGGAGAGTCTTCATCAATTATTTTAGGATGAATGAGAGGAAGGGACCTTGTTTCCTTACACTGGTGATAGGTGAGAGGCCCAAAATGGATGGCATTTATTGAAAAAAATTAGGAGGTATAGATACCTCTGATTTGGTAGGTGATGGTGGGGAAGAAGGTAGAGAAAGAGAGCCTGGTTCTTTGATAATTGGTACATGAGAAGTTTTAATGAGCTTAGTTGGTTTGTCATATCCCTCTCCATGCCTCTTTTTGGTGTTTTCAATGGTGTTGCTAATAGGATATTCAATTGGCATATGCACACCTTGTTCATAGTGACCCAAACCAAATCCTTTCTATTCTAGGCACACCTATAGAGATATGTGTGATAAAATCTAGGTTCACTCAAGAAAGAGAAGTTACAAGAAAATGGTTGTGGAAAAGAAGATGGATTGTTGACATGGGATCTTGATCAATTCCCCCATATGTGAAATTGGTTTGAAGGTTAGGGGGTCCATAAGGGATGACCATCCCAATACAGGGATCATAATTTGGGTTCATGTGAAGCCTTCCATATTCTTGTGGAGTATATAACATGTCAAGCATCAACAAATGATATTTTTTGAGTGACAAATGTTGAAAAGTTTCCTCCATAGGATCCTTATCAAGAATTTGTGTAGCTAGTATTTGAGTAACCATGAGAGTGGAGCTTATGGAAGTTTCAAGAGTATCATGTGAGGAATATGATGTTTTCAATGGAATGAGAACATCATTGGGACTATAAGTCATGTTTCATGTTTTAAATGGAGGTGGGTCAGCAGGTATAACATTTACTTTTCCATCATATTCAAACTTGACATAGTGGTGCAAAGTTGAGGGTACACATGCCATAGCACATATCCAAGGTCATCTAAGTAGTATGTTATATTATAAATCTCCTTCCCCAACATAGAAGAGCTCGAGAATAGTTCAAAGACCTACATGGATATGTAAGATAATAGTGCCCACTATAGTATTTGTACTATCATTAAAGGAGTGGAATATCACATCGGTTTGAGACATGCAATTATTGGGAAGGGCTAGCTATTTTTAGGCATGAGTGGAACTAATATTAATACTATCTCCCCATTGATCATGACTCTCTTGACATGAGTTTGATCAATATATGTAGTAATAAAAAGGGTAGAATCTTGATCTTCAAGATGTTGAAGTGGAATTTTTGAATCACTAAAAGAAATCAAGGAGATGTAATTAAGGGAGCCAGCCAAAGCTACAAGAGGTTGGGGATCATTATATTGTACCTCAATCACCTTCAAGGCACTAATCAAAGCTTGATGATGTTGGGATAAGTTTTGGATTATCTCATATAAAGATATTTTCATAGGAGTTTGGTGAAGTTTCTTCACCATTGAGCTTTGAATAACATCTGAAGATGTTGTTTTAGGAATTCCCAAGATGGAAATATTAGGATTAGGAGGAGTGTCTTTGGTGAAGGGATGAGCCCAAGGAGTAGTGACCTTTTCCTTAGCTTTATCTTTTTTATTTTTGTGACTGTGTGGCCACATTAACTATATTGATCTAAAATGTATGTGAAAGATGTCATAAAGGGGTTCAACCACATCTTTGGGTATGCATTTAGGTGGAATAATAGGAAGGTTAATGGGAGAATCATTGAAGAAAGTGTCAACATCGAAGTGTTTTCTAATGACTATTGTGAGTGCTTTACAACTCTCAGTATCGTGTCCAGGTGAATGATGATATAAACACACTTGTGTATCATTAAACCAAGATGGATTCATTTGAAGAGGACTATAAGGCTTAATGGGAGGAATATTTATTATGGAATATTTCAATATTTGATGTAGGAAAAAGCTCTAAGAGCCTACAAGTTCGCTTGCACTTGTTGTGCTAGTAAGAGTAGACACATTCTTTTATTTCAGTTTTGAAAAGATAATTTTATGTGATGCTTTGTTTGGTGATGGTGGAGTTGCATGTTTTGCTATCACTTTCTTAGTGTCAGATGTGAAATTCCTACCAGATGGAAAAGGCAAGAGTGGAGGTAGCTTAACCTTTTATTTTTCTTGATTTGGAAATATTCCAACTAAAGTAGAGGGATGTGGTCCCAAAGTGGATGGTAAAGTTGAGGGTTAGGATCGGTGAGATCTAGGAAGCTTAATTTTTTTTATAATTTAGGCCATGAAATTATAACTTGTGGTTGAGGATCTAAATCTAATTTCACCTACAGATGATTTAAATTAGAGATGGGGTGTACACCTAAGGGTGTAGTCTACTTTAATGTGGTAGATTCTTGTGAGGGTGAGGGTTCTAACATAGATGGCTAAACTTCAACTAATTTTGGTGAAGAATCTCTAGCTTTGTCAAATACCTTGGGGTAAAGGGTAGTGAGAGGGTTGTGGTAAAGGTTGACATTCATTGTGTTGGGTAAGGATTTTTAAGTTGGTCCCAAAATGCCACATGATCTAGCTTCGTGGAGTCAAGAAATTATAGAATTTGCACCCAATGCGAGAAGGGTTTAGATGAAGTTGATGTAAGCATTACGATTATGTCTTTAAAAGGATGAGGTGTTTGGGAAAGAGGAAAATTACTAGTTTCTGCTACTTTGGGCCAAAGATGAGAAATAACCACAATGGGGTCCTCTTCGACAGAGATAGGAGAAGAGACATGGTCTGTTATGGGTGGAGGGGAGGTAGGTGAAGAAGGTTCCTCAAGAAGGTAAATCATAGGTATTATGGCTCCCTCAACATGTGGGTGAGATATAGGTAATGTATGATCCTCTATAGGTAAAATAAGGGGTAAGAGTGGTATAATAGGAGTAGGCACAATAGGTTTCTCATCTATTATGGGAGTAGATAATACTAACTCTTCTAAGTGCTAAGGTGGGGTGGATGGAGTACTACTCTCTATAGGTGGAGGAGAGGTATGCAAATAAGGTTCCTTAAGAGGGTATAATGTGATAATGATGTTCCCTTCAACATGTGGTTGAGGAATGGGTAGGGTGTGGTCTCCAAGTGGTAAGAGGATAGGTAATATTGGTACACAAGGAATTGGCATTATAGGCTCCTCATATGGCAAAAGAAGTGGTAAAGGAGTCTCTTCCTCATGAGGGAGTGAAATGGTTGAAATAGGTTTTACCTAGGGAGGAAGAGTAGGCAAAACCAATACCACTAAATGTGTGGGAGGAGTCAATGAAATGGGTGTCTCTTGTTAAGGGGAAGGTTGAACTAAAAGTAAAGGAAAGACCATATTAATCATATGGATATTATGGTTACCTAAGTTAGTTGTGGTCTGAATAATATTTTGATTGGGTGAATGGTTAGGAATAGGGTGTTTGAACACATCCACACTTTGATTAGGGGGTATTAGGATTATCCAAGATGAGATCACTCCTATCAAGCATATCTTGAATAATGTTCTTGAATGTCTTATAGTTATTAGAATTGTGGCCTTTAACTTGATGGTAATCATAAAACTCATCTTCCTTATACCAAGTTGGGATAGGATGGGAAGGTTTGAACTATATAAGAGATTTAATTTGAGGAAGATTTATGATACCTTGTTGCAATAGTTTCTCTAAAATGGATGTATATGACTCCCCAATGGGAGGGTATTATCTTTGTTCATACCATTGTTAGAATTGCTTGGTCTTATTTTGGGATGTCAAAGAATTCTATTGGTTTATGGTTGTGGAAGATGTTGACTTAATGACCACTATGTTGGTAGAGCCTTTAGATTTATAGTTATAAGGAGATGTTTTAGAGGATTAGGAGTCATTTTATTTAGAATTGGGATTCTTACTATGCAACTTGACTTTGCCTTCATCTATAATATGAACCTCAAGTTTTTGTGCCATTGTAAAGGGTTCATCAAATGTGCAAAAAAATTATACCTAGAGTGTGGATGAGATGTACTTAGCAGATGCCCTTGAGAAAAGTTTAATAAGCTAAGGTTGGGGTAAAGAGAAGGAAATTTGATTGTTCAAGATTCTCTAGTGAGTGATAAAATTTGTAATAGACTCATCATCAAATTGTCTAATAAAATAAAAGTCTATTATAGAAACCTTTTTAGAAATGTTAATAGAGAAATGATCTAGGAATATTTGTGCAAGTTAGGTAAATGAGAAAAGGGAGTGTTGAGGTATAGATCTATACCAATCCAATGTAGTTCCTGAAAGAGACAGGGAAAGTGTGAAGTAGTAACGCATCATCATGCCCTATTAAATAACAAGCATGTATAAATGCTAGCAAGTGTTTTTGTAGGCCCTTTTTACTTTAGAAATGAGTAAATTTTGGGAGTTCCCATTGGCTTGGATAAGTTAAAATAGGCATAGAAATATGGATGGGTTCATTGCATATCTAATCATAAGATAACACATTCTTTGAACTAGAAATGGATGTCTCTAGATTAGACATCTTGTCCATTAGCATCTTAATGAGGTCTAGAGGGGGATTGTTTTGGGGATACCTCCTAAATTATAGGGAACTTGATAGGAAGTACAAGGAGCATATGGCATAGCTTTTTGAGGTTGTGTTGGGGAAACATAAGGATAATGAGTCATAGGTTGGGATGTAGAAAGAAAAGGGGCTTATCCCATTGTGTTAGAGCCTATGTTTGGTTGGTTGTTGTTATTATAGGTTGGATTATTTGCATGGTTAGATTGAATGAAGGGTGATTCATAACTTAGTTAATTATAAGCATGATGGTAGATGGAATAGGTACCACTAAATTTTGAAATGCGGTAAGACTTGACTAAACTGGTTGTGGCTATGAAAGTAGGGAAGTCACACTAGGGTTTAGGTGGGATTGAGCAGTTGGTGATGCTAAACTTTGGACATTAATTATATTTGGGTTACTTATCAAAGTGGTGGTTTGGGTAACCATGGGTAAAATAGTGGAGGTAACTAAAACTAAGGTTGTCTCTATTAGATAGGCTGGCATACCATAGATTGGGTCACCTAAAGGATTATGGGTTTGGCTCATAGTAAGGTAATGTTGAAGGGCTGCCACATTGTGATCAAGAAATTTAGCAAAATCTTGATCTCCCTTAGGAACAATGGGAATTTGGTTGGGGATAGGAGTATAATCTATACTGAAGTATGCTCCATGATAGAATCATAAGAAGGGAAGGTGGAAGTGGTTATCATCTTGCGTAATCAACAAGAATTTTGGCTTATGCTCACATCAAAACCATGCAAGAGGAATTATAAATAGTCTTACTACCCTATATTAGAAATAGAATAAGGAAAAACTAATTTTGAGTGTGGATAAGTGGGTTATTTTAGCTTTTTATTTTGAGTAAATGAAAATTACATAATCATCGATGTCAGTCACTTGACTGATGTCAGTAGAAATTTTTTGTCAATGTCAATGGATTAATTGATGTTGATAGGTAAAATATGTCGATGCCAATAGAGTTAACTGAAGTCAGTCACTTTGATAGCTTGGGAGATGGAAAATCCAATGTTTTAAGAAACCAAAAGTTGAAACTAGGTAAAATAGTAAATGTAAGAGGTCTGTGTAAGAAGGAAGAACACTTAGAAAAATTGAGATAATAAGCTATAGAAATTGAGTATTAGAAATAGTATTGATTTTGTGAATCAATAGGAAAATATCCTTACTAACTCCAAAATACATAAGGCAATAGAAAAGTAGAAAAAAACATACATCCAATAACTATTAAGTCCTAGAGATTAATTTTTAGTCTCATGTTGGCTTATGCCTTAATCAGATAGTGAAAAGAGAATTTGGTTATCGAAGGTACTAGAAATCAATCTAAAGCTAGTTTTAGGTTAGTTTTAGTGCTCAATAGGAAATTTGTGTTAGACCAGGTACATGGTTTGTTATAGGAGCTTGTTCTTCACACTTTATGGACCTAGAGTTGAGCCAGGCCACTTAGCCAAAATACACTTTTTGTCTAGAGTTTATACTCTACCAAAGAATGGAGTGGGTTCTCCCCTTGGTGGTGAAATCCAAGTAGGATAGTCAGGTAGGGTAAGGTGATCCACCAGGTGATGAAATCCTGATGGGCCTTTTCTCAAGTGAGTTTAGATGTTTATTTGTGTGAATGTGATTTGGTTGTGTAACATAGGTGCACTATAATTTATTCATAATGCTTGTAATTAACTAGGTGAGCTAATATGCAACAAGCATACAATGAAGTACAGTAACTTTTAAACCCAAATTTGAAATGTTTAGATTTGAATGAAAATAAAGATGAAATAGGAGTAGAGAATTAAATTCACTATCCTAATTACATTCAAGAAGAATTAAATAAGAGATTCTTTTTAACTTGTAAAAAAAATGATAAATTGCTTTTTGAGGCAAAGAAAAAAAGAAGGAAATTTTAGTTTAATGCCTTTAAAGAGAAAATAAAGTGTTGAATTTTTTGTTTTAAGAGAGAAGTGAAGGAGAAAGTGCAAGAAATGAAATTTTCACTATAATGTAGCTATATGAATGCTTAAAACAAGAAATGAACCCAAGGAAAACTCTAGGGTCTTACCAAGCGTGCCGTAAATGTTTCACTAAATTTTTTTTGTTTCAAATCTAAAGGAAAAGAAAAATGAATGATAGGGATAAGTGATTAAAATGAACTTGGATTGGTTTGTGCACCATATCTAGATGTTTTGACCACTCTTCTTTGGATGGGGAGGACTACCTGTAAGTAAGAAAGCACTATCACAAGATGTTTGTTAGTAGTTAAATGAGTGGGCTGCCAAGCTACGTGCTTATTCTAAGAAGTGTGAAACTTATTTAGAGATGACAATCCACTTTTGAGAGACAAAAGAGTAATAAATAACTAAAAGAGAGGTAAAAAGAGAGTGAAAAAGAGATAATATTACCATTATTCACAACTTGAGTGTAGTAGAGAGTGACAAGGTGGAGGTGGTGTATTTTGTTTTTATTTTAGAAGTCATTTGGGTAGGCTTTGAAGAGGTTAGGTAATCCATAGTCGATGACATTAGTAGGGGAGTGATCGATATTAGTTATAATATCGAGGTTAGTGGTGAAGGTGACTGATGTTAGTTAGTCTACCGAGGTCGCTAGGGGCAATAATTTCCTAAGAGCTTGTAGAAGGCTTTTTAGAGTCTTGAAAATGGTTTTGATTAGGTTTGGTAGGTTGGGGAGAGTTAAGAGAGAGAGAGTATGGTTTGGGTAGATCTGGTCTGAGGTTTGGTGTGTCAAGTCAAGGGGAAACAAATAAGGAAGCTTTATAACTCCCTCATGAGGGTTTGGTCAGGGGTATGTAAAGCAATGAACAATAGATATGAAGTGATAGCAAAGTAAATACTTAAAAGACCTATAGAATAAGTGATGCACTTAGCTATAATAGTCACTAAATTATAAGTTCTAGATTGATGACCCATATCAGGTAGTCCAAACTGATGGCCTACATAGAGAGAACAAGTGGGTTTTTTTGGACCTCAAGAGCTTATTTTTTTATCATGATTGACTTACGCAAGATGACAGTAAGCTAGGATGTCAAAAGTTGAATGTCAAGACCTTAAATGCAAGTAAGAATCAATTTTATTGATTTTTATTGACCTAAACTTTAGGTTGGAGTTTGGTTTATATCACCGATGTCGATGATCTTATCAACATCGACCATGGGTTGACCAATGTTAATGGCCCCCTAGAATAGGTAAACATTACTAATTTTTTCTTATTTTCTATTGCTCTTCATGCCAAGTGTGGCACCCATTACAAAATGGTAAAAATAAGAGGTTAAGGAGGTAGTTCATTAGAAATTTAGTTTGGAAGTGAGAATAAGTCTTGGGTAGTTAGGATGAGGGGACCAACTCTTGAGGTGACCCATCAGGGGAGAATTAGTCATAGGGTGAGGTGGCTAGGTAAGGTAGAAAAAAGGGTTTTTAATTAACTTAATTAATTATTTTAAATTAATTAAATGTGTGAGGGATAAAAGCATGGGTTAGGGAGGTTAATTTTTATTATTGAAAAATGGGCTAAAAGGGATTTTGACATAGGAAGTTACACACATGTGTGTGATGTAATTTTGGTGTCTATAGTGATATCTATATTAGACCCCCTATATTATAAAGTCAAGTTATTACCTATGGGTGCTCCAATTTGACTTAAAAGTCAAATTTGGTCAATAGTTATTCCTCTTGGGTATATAAAGCCTAATTTTCCTTTTTCTTCTCTTTCCAATGATGAAAGGTCTAACAAGTCAATCACAATACATTTTTTAGTGCCATGAAATCAAATGATACCATAGATAATCAATAGGTTAACATTAATAATATTTCAAGTCAAAATTTTATGGATTCTATGGATGCATCAAAAATTAAATGTTCCTCTTCTCCTTCTAATAATGAAACTATTGAAGAAATTGAATCTGTGCCTTTTTGTCAATGTTATGATAATGTTGAAAATAATATCACTTATTTAGATCACTCAAATGAAACTAGTGAAATTACTTCTCTTTCTCAAATTTTTAATGAGAAAAATGTATGTCCTTCTCTTTCTCCCCTACTTGAATGGAAAAATGAAAGTAACATTTTACTTTTTCCTTCTTTACTAAGTACAAATGAAATTGGAACTTGTATTGTTTCTTCTCCTTCTATTTCAAATGAAGAATAAAATGTCTCTTTTCCTTCCTCCCTTTCCTTTGGATATCAAAATAATCATGTGTCTATAAGTGAAACTTCTTCCCCTACTCCTATTGTATGTCACAAAGCTTCAAATAATATATCACCTTGTAATAATGATGATATTAACCTTCATGCCATTAGAAATGACATACTTATCTCCTTAGCCATGGATAATCCTTCACCAAATATTACACAACCATGTGATGATATTATTTTATAAGGTGGACAAGGATATATCATTCCTATGTTTCATATGAATGGTAGTTTACAACATCTATGCAAAAATTCAACTTCTTCAAAACACTCTATTTGTGATATGTTATCCATCATGACTACCATAAGAGACCTTCAACAACAAGTAAATACTCTTAAGTTAAAATTTTCATCTCATGAAGCTACCTTTGAGTAAAATGTGTTAAAATAACAACCTCATACTTGAGATGTGTTTGATTCCTTTGAACTTCATCATTCTTGAGTTATCCTACTTCAATGGTCATGGGGATCTTACTATTCACTTGTAACAATATAAAAAATCATTTGAATGTTAGGCTAGGGATGGATTACTATTATTGAAAGTCATCCATTCAAGTTTAGCTCAAGAGCATCTTGATTATTTTTATAGCCTCCCAAATGGTTCCTTGTCAACATTATAAAAACTTGAAGATGTGTTCATATCAAAATTTCATTTATATACCTTACTAAAGTTACCATTAGAACATCTACAAGTATCAAAACAAAATGATAACTATTCCTTTCCAATTTACGTTATCATATTTTAAGGACATATTGTATTCCTTAAATTATACCCCCTTATATTGGGAAGTGCAATTTAAATTTAGTAGGGGTCTTATTTATCCTCTTAGAAAAAGAGTTTTACACAAGACCTTTTATTCATTTGATATTTTATATTGGGATCTGCATAAATATGCATGTGTTTTAACAAATGCAAAAATTGAGTTACGTACTTCACCAACTAAAGGCAAACATAGTACAAATAACATCTTAAAATCAAACAAGCAAACTAAAAAGGGTTATGAACCACCTCACAAACTTTCTTCAGAACTAATGGTACATTCCAAAGAATAAATAGTAAAGGTATTAAACAAAATAAAATAACATAATTATCAAATACCTCTTATAATTAGAACATTTGCCTCTAAAAAAATATAACCACTTTATTTTTATTGATATAGAGATAGACAACATGATATATTGTGCACATTATTAGATAAATGAATGATAAAGCTTCTTCCTAATTCTCATTACCCACTACACATATTTTAAAAGTTGAAAAAACAACACTTTTTCATTTAGCATGGTATAAATAGGGACTAAGATAATGATTGTTTTACTCTTGAGCAAAATCTTACACATCTATCTGATCAAAAAATTATTACATTTTGAAAAGACATATCTAGACATATTCCACATAATTCTTCTAGAGGATATTGTAAGAGGGTCAAGACATCCCATGTTACTCCTTCTAAGGAACCACGTGGTCCGTAAACCTTCACAAAATATGACCACTAGAATAATTCATTATCTTAGTGCACTCTCTCCTAGGATTGATCTTTCCCACACTGATACTACTAAGGAACCATTGGTCGATTGGGTCTTTCATAAAGAGACATGTGGAGAAGGTGTACCTATAAAATGATATGGGTACCTTAATAGATAAATATATATTCATAAAAAATTTATAAAAAAACTTTAGAGTTAATTACATTAAAAAAACATCAATTCCATTAGCATATGATCATTACAGTCGATCTTTCTTATTTCCATCTAGATTTCATTACATATGATGATTTATTTATTACCAATAAAATACAAGTGTTTCATTAAATTTAAATATTTGTTATAAAATTTACCATATCCAAATGTTTGTCACATAAATAAATCAAATTAAACCATACAAAAATCAATAGAGAATTAAACATTTCACACCCATTTGAAGCAAAATAAACCATGTGAATAATGTCATATATATATATATATATATATATATATATATATATATATATATATATATATGAAAATAGTACATAGTTTATATAGATAACAATATCATTCATATGTTGTGGAAATATCCCCATGAGTACACTCATCATCACTATATATATAAACCACCCTCATTCCTCTCAATGTGGAAGCCCTTGGGTCTAATATGGGCCCCCATGCATGGAACAACTCACGTACTCTCTCCTCATATGCACCTAGTCAACACAGTGTCTCCTTGTGCTCACACTATAGAGTGCCATATTGTTAAATAAAAAATTACCTTATATTTATAGAACTAAATTATAGGATGTCTCATCTATCTATCTTAGAACATAAGTCCTCCTACTCAGTCATTGTGATTGTTCATGCATTTCTCCCTTTGGACCCAAAAGAACCAACATCTACTTGTCATAGAATCTAAGAAAGATTTAGTTGTCATAAATATCATAAGCAACATGTTTATGTGGTGTACTTATGTCAATGAAGAGTTGTATTAGTTATCATTTCACCTTGTTTGAACTTGTGTCAATATTTCATCTTGTATTGATTATGTCTAAGGGTATGCAACAAGTCTTAGTGTGGTCTTCATTATCCAAAATCACTCAAAATAGAATGATCTACAATGTTGCATCCCATGGCTAGTTATGTGTTCATTAAATCATGCCAATGACCTATATAATATGAAAAAAATGGATGGATTTGAGATATTATGAGGAGAGGATGGTAAATTTATTTGAAGCCTTTAGCATTGTTTAAGGTTTTTTATCAAATGTTAAGGTAAATACTTCCATTGTGATTACATTTGATATTACATATGTATTGCCTTCAAAGGATATTAAAACCATGTTAATAATGATAATATGTCCCTTATGACACTTCAAATTCATAAACCATGTATCCAAAAAGTCTCATACTATAAGGTAGTTTTATATGTAAATGTGGTCTTTTAAGGGATAAAACATCCTTCATCCACCATAAAGGGCCCCACATGCTTAAAAAGTGACCTTTAATATTACATCCATATCTATCCTCTAATTTGAATTTTTTCCCTCTCATTTCCATCCTTTTGGCCTTTAATGGTTTCTCAAGATCTAAAAGCTAAAAAATGTAGAGAAAAGAAGTTTTACAGGTGTTTTCAAGACTTATACAGATTTGTATGATTAGGTTAGAGTCATAAAAGGTAATATATATCATGGGGGGTTAATTTTAGGCATAAAATATAATAATAGATGTTCAAAAATCTAATAGAAAGGTAGAAAACATAGCATGATCTCCATCGAGCTCTTAGCAAGCTCACAAGGGCCAGTTTGAGTTGAATGGCACAGTCTGTATAGGGAGAGTTAGAGCCCAAGATCTTGGACATAATTAGAGACCCTAGTAGGATTAAAATTAGTGGTATTGGTTTTTATATAAAATACATAGGCTTTATTAATGATCACTAAGAAAAATTTATGAGAATTTCAAGCTCATTGTGACAACTTAAGCATGTTGGAAGTATCCAAAGGTATGATAAGTATCTTAAAATTCTCTAGGCATGTTCTCATTTTAATAATAGGGTTAAACCAACACCTAATCTTCCATGGTTGGTAGGTTGCAGGTTTATGTGCTAAAATTTATATGTCTCGTGAAGGAACAAAGAAAAAGGATGATCAGTGAAGATTTTATATTCTCTCCCCATGTTCTTCACATACTCCACATGGTAACCAATGTGTCATATTAGATCCCATTCAAGTATCCTCAATACCCACCATGTGAAATAAGGAGAAAATCTTCAAGCATGACTCGGCCTACTCTCATGACAACCAATATCAAGGTTTTAAGTCTATGGATGATGCATTCTTTAGGTTGTAAGGGTGATTTAAGGATATGTAGGAGTTCCTCTTTCAATGTAAATAAACTTACACATGGACCACAAGACCAAAACCCATAAACCAACTCCAAATGCATTCATGGGCTATTTAGCATAGTTTAAGGTTTCCTTGTATTGTTTAAGGTTTTTGAGGATTCCTAGGTTTTATTTTCTCCATTAAAATGCTTGATTCAGGTAGTCAAATGTACTACCTTGATGGATACCTAGATGGAAGATGCTTAGGTCTTAATATGTGGTCTTAAGTAGATAGGAGCTATCCATATGAGGTCTCATAAAAAAATCTAGTTCATAATGAATAAATCAAGCTATTTTCACCTTATAATGAGCCTTGTCTCCCAAACTTATAATTTACAAAGACTACATAATACACTAAAAGAAGGCTAGGGTGGTTTATCATGAGTAATCCAACAATGGGAGTGTTAATGGACTTGCATAAGATCAAGTTTGTTGTGAAGGAATTCCCATGAATTTCAAGTTTGTATTAAGGTCAATATCTTAGTTAAAATCTTAAAACTCACAAATTCCAAGTCACACCTATAGGACTACCTAGTGGCTCAGTGGCCTACAAACTAGAGATAAAAGAGCCTCCTTAGTTGAATATAAAGGAGACCAAACTCTCCGTATTTTCATAGAGATACTTGAATGCTTAGAGTGTTTTATAATAACTCTAAATCCCATACACAATCAAGTCTCAAAAGTGACCACCTACCAGGTTGGTCTAAGATAGCCACTATTGGTGTACAAATTTGAGAATTAGATGCAATGAATAATATATGAGTTGAATTATAGATAAGTAGTCAAGTTTTAAGGCCATTTGAGATGAATTAGGGATTATAAATTAATATACAAATAAACTGGTTAATATAGACTTACTTGACCCTAAATACACAGTTGGTTTAATGCATACAGGTATGCCTACTCAAAATTTAAATGCCTAACTATTTTGGGTAATGAGATCTATTGGAAGTAAAAAATCATGTGAAAATTATCCTATAGTGGTTTTATTTCATATATAAAATCTTCAATATCTTTTATATCAAAATCATTTTTATAAGGAGTTGCCCAAGCCTGATTGAGCACTCAAAACACATAGGGTTGTGTGTATATGGTTATATAAGAGTGTTTTTTGAATGAAGGAGATCCAATCCCAAGAATGTATTGAAGTATCTAGGGGACACTCCATGAGTATTTAAACTTCCTTGGTATTGAGGGAAGGAGGAAACACAGGTTACTTAGGTCATTGGCATCAATTGCTTTGAGAACCTAGTATAGGCTAATGATGGCCATAGTAGGCCTAAATAGGAGGAATTATAATAACATTATTATATGCCACTATGAGACTATGTAAAGATTTAAATTTAAATGTATAAGATTCTAAAAAGGATTTGAGGTCACCATGATCACCAAAAGGTGGTCTTGTGCCTTGAAGCTCAATTTAGGCCTATAAGGCCTAAAATGTTGCATAAGCCCTCAGACCTCCAATGCCACTCTTGTGACAAGATGAATTATTAAGGTATATGTATGGATACATGATCCGTACAACAATTCAGATGACAATTCGGGTGATGGGTCCACCCCAATTGATGATGAAACTTCGGGGAGCCATAACTTTTGCACCGTAGCTCCAATTGACTCACCATTTGAACCGTTGGAAAGATAATAATGAGGGGAACATTATGATATTTCATGGAGATCCACTATATGAATTTTTACCACATAAAACAAAATATAAGTGTCCCAAATTTTAATTTTAATAGTGCAGTCTAAAAATAGTAAGCTACTAAAAATAGTAATTCTTCGAATTATGTATTGTTGTAAATCATGGAAGTCAAACCAATTCATCTCCATTGAGATTGGTGACCTTCAAAATCCTCTCCACACCTTAAAAACATGTATAAATTAATATTTAACCCGAAATGGAAATCAGACATCTCTTCTCAGAGATAAGCATATGTTTGGGTCTACAAATTTGATCAATAAAACATCTCTTCTCAGAGATAGCATTATTTGAATTTTTTTGTTCTTGTTTTTGAATTATATTTCAACCACATATTTTGAGTTTTTGATCAATAAAATAGGTTGTGAAATGATGTTTTAGGTCTTAACGATAGTGAAATATATAAAATGTGCCTTTATGTCCTAAAACACCTTCCTCAAGCTCTCTCATCATAGTTTTCCAACTTGAGCTACAAGTTTAAGTGCTCATATCTTGTATAAAAATATGCATGGGGAAAAATTTTATCAAGGTAATTTTATTACCCCTATTTACTTACCATATATGGTAGAGAGAGTTGGATTTAGGGGTCATCTTTATGAATAATCCTTAAGACTATAACCATGCCCAATCCGCTTGGAAAGAACCTAAAGAGTACCAATATTTGCTCATATCTCTTCAAAAAAGATTCATGGTACCAAAATATATTATTTAAATTTGAGGGTTTATGTTCACTAAATATTCATGGCCTTAAGTTTCCAATCCAAGGTATGTGTTTTATGAACCATCGTTAAGATGGTAGGCCACTCCAAACCCTCTAAAACCCTCATAAAGAACCTAATGGCCAATAAAATACTCATAATTACTGTAATGTCCCTTAAACACCTTTATAAATAAATAATACACTTATAATCCCTATGTGTTCCATGTGTACTATGAATTTGGCACATGTGAGGTAAAAAATTACATGGAAAATGGCTAATAATATTTGGTTTTAGGACTGTCTCCATGGTTCCTGGGCATGTTTGAGCTTATAAGTGGATTAATAGGACTCTTGTAACTATTCAAAGATGTAATAGTCTCTAAAAAATCACTATTGAATTCCTATAGTAGCACAAGCAAGCTTGATGAGTAGACTTGAAGTCATTTAAGATAGGTAACCTCATTTGCATTAAGAAAAGATTATTGCAGGTTTGCTCACATGGTGAAGAGGATTTTTATAACATAATCACCCTTGTATCAACATTTATAATCCAATGCTAGGCTCAAAACATGATTGAATATGTCTAAATATCAGGTCTCCCACTCATTAGAGTGATAAATGCATTAAACGGGTTGAGAATGGCATGAAGAGTGGTAGCTAGGCAAATAATAGCCATGTTCAAACATGTAACTACCTTCCAAATATAGATGCATAACCTATTAATGCATGCCAAGGAGTAATGAATTAGTTTCAAGGAGCATGATGCCTTCATGGAGTTAATTATGATCAGAAATAGATCATTCACCACACTTCTATGCCCAAAATCCTCATTGAAGGCCACTATGCCACCAAGGCAATGCATGGGGAGAGTTATGGATTTGTTTCTACCCATTATTCATTATTTTAACTATTAATTTAATGAGTTATGGTAATTATGGCCTTTCCACTACATTTCTATGCCATGTTCTCACTATCTCTCTTTCTCATATTCTATAAATTAGACTTAGAAAGACATTCTAATGATTCCTATATTAGGTATGAGAAATTTCTACCCATTTTTGTCTTGTATCCTTTGAGGTAACACAAAAATTTATTCATCCTTTTCCATACTAGTTTTATAGTGTGTTCATACTTATTTGACTTGCATAAGTGGTTGAATCTTTCTTCCTTTGTAGGTCTGTGTCTCTCACCTAGATGCTAGTGGATTGTTTTAAGCAAGTCACATGGTGTGTGAAGGTGCTTATTTTTATCATCATAGTGTAAATTAATTTTTAGTGTCTTTTATCAAACCTTTCACTTGTTACCCTTAGTTTATAGGTAGTTGGCATGGCTTCTATGTGAAACACTAATATGTATGATTATTTTGTAAAAGGTGTGTTAGCAATCAGTCTTTGTCTTATCCATAAATGTTGTTAAAGGATAAAGTAGAGGATACATAACATATTGACACATCACATCCTATAGTATAGGGTTTAATTTCATGTCTTTCTTATATCACTTTTATTTCTTATTTTGAACATAGATGATGCATCAAGGGAGCTATCCCCAAAACTAAAGATTTACCTCACCTATTAGGTTACCCACACTAAGAGGTGATTCCATTGTATCATCTGGATGTGGCAAGTTTGAAATTCCTTTTCCTCAAAGGTATAATCCAAATTGATAAAAACTTATGGCATGCTTGGTGGGACAAAAATTTAAGGAGATTGGAGCACTTACTAAAAATATTTGGTAACCTCAAGGAGCTTTCGACACTCTGGTAGCAAATTATAATCAAAGTTTCATGCCAAAATTCATCATAAAGTCATCATCCAAAGGTAAATAAGTTGAATATGTTGATTTATCTTTGGATTTTCATATAAATAAGATGTAACCTAGGTTTAATCCCTATCTTACACCCCCTAATTATCCTAATCATATTCAATATAACCTTCTTACAAATCCTACATCTCAAATGGCTAGACCTAAGAATCAAGGCTTTGTACCCTTCAATGGTCGCAGCCCTATAAACCTAAACCAATTTGGTGATATACCTATTATTTCACTCAAAATCTTCCCATAGTTCATAGGTAAAAACTCTACCACTCCTATTGAACACATTGCATACATAGCCAACCTTTATTTGGTGCATAATGTGACTCATGAGAATGTAGCAATGATGTTGTTAGCTACATCCTTAAAAGGCAATTAAATTCAATGGTATAGAGATATAACAACTTCATCCATAAACACTTGGGATGAGTTAAAGGAGAACCTATTATTATCAACCTAAGTTACATGCTACTGAAGGTAGATTGTTTAGATATCCTTCAAACCTAGACTAACATTAGAATGATCTAAGGTTATGGGATACCTATACCTAGATTAAACCTCTAGATTGTAAGGCTAGTTCCTCTGAATATATTAGTTTTGGAACAATTACTAAAACCTACTTGATTTGGGATGAAAAGAGTTAGAAGGATTACTATAAATAGAAATACTATTCTATTGATGGTGATACACCTATATTACTAGTTCATCCACTCAATTTGAACTCATAACAACACTGATAAACAATGAAAATCATTGAATCTGACAACTCCAAGGGACTCTTATGAAAGAGTGTTTGACATAAATGTTCCATTGAGAAATAAAATAATGAATTAAATGATGGAAGGCCTAATTCAAGGTACTAACTAGTTAATATATCCATTTTTATCTTAGTTACTCGACATCAAACATTGTATATGACCTGCATAAGATGGTATACTAGTAACTAGGTGAGATTAAGACCTACCAAGGGAGAAAATACTACCACATTTAAAAATAAGACTAAAATAATCACAATAAACCTATATCAATGGATTTTAAATAGACATTTTTATTATCTCAAAAGGTTTAAAAATCTTAATCTTGGTAGATTTTCATCATGCCCAAAAGAGGGATCCTGAAAATAGGCCTAAAAGACTGAATATATAGAGAATGAGAAGCAAAAAAGATAAGAGAATGGCATATAGGAGAAACAATGGCATATAAAATAGAATAATAATTCAACTAATCATTAACTCAAGTCAAATTTAGTTACAATTTTCTAACAATAGTCCTCTTAAGATCTCTTCTTATCTCATGTTCTTGCATGCTCTTTGCATGAGCTCCCTGGCATTGAAAATAAGGTGGTGGTCCATCTTTGACTTGTTTAAACTCCTTTGGAAACATGATAAATCATATTATTATCAAATAAATCCTCTTAAAATTATGTCAAGTTAAGTTAATGATCACTTCCTACATGAAAACTATGGAATATTCATTGATTATTAGTCGAGGATTGGTTAACTCATGACTGGTAATTAAGATCAATTTATTCCTTTTTAGCCCTATTTTTAATTAATTTACACTTATGTCTAATTGTGTATGGAATATCCACTGGAATAATAGTTATGAATCATAATAACTCCACATTTACTCTCATCAATATATTCCAATTCTATTTTCCACTTTATTTGATTGACCAAATAGGCTAATTAGGCCTAGTAGCCTAACTTACTATATTTGATGGCTTTGAAAACTTACATAAAACTTTGAAAACATAAAAATATGGTGAATTTAAGATATTAACCAATGCCTCATATCATGAAATATTTCCTCTTTAGTATGAAACACCTAAAACTTAGTCAAACTAGTTGACTAAGTTAGCTTATCCTTCATTTCCTACAAAATAGTTGTTTTGAATAAGCTCCCAAGGGAACTTAAAAGAATATTTCTAATCATTTGATTATTTTATGAGGAATAAAAAGTATCAATATTTTTTCAACATTGATTGGAAATTATTTAAAATACCTTGTACCTCTTCTTATATATTTTTTCTTCTCAAAATCCTATTTTCTACCATGTTCATACAATATTCATATAACAAATGGTCATGGAAATGAATCTCTTAGAGTGTACTTTATGATATAGGTGGTAGTTGGGAGGTTTCAATGATTTTGGATTCATAATTCTCTAATTCTTCATAAATAAGTCTATAGTAGGGTTTTGCAAGGGTTTAAGAGTGCTCTAGGTTCTTAATGATGATTCATAAAGCTTGGGCCTTGAATACCTAAACCAATGCCACAAAAAATTAGTGTATTATGCCATTTAACCCTCCCAAATTCTTTTTATTTCCATTAAAAAGATCAATATTAGGGTGAGCATGTGAAGTCACCTCTTAGAGAGGAAAACAAGATTTCTAGGTAGTGTCTGGTGTTCTTTGGCCAAGATGATCATTGATAGAACTTCTTTTATGGATAAAACTTGGTGTAAATCTATTGTATACCTTGATGGTGATTTTCATGGTGATTTTAAGTGCCCTCATGACCTTTATTTGGCTCCTTCTACCCCTTCTTGATGGCCTTATCTATTGATGTCAAGGATAAGCATAGGTATATGCATAGAATTCTTCAATATTTGAATTTATGATAAGTTTAAAGGAAATTTTATAATATTTAAAACATCAATAGCCTATATATAATGCTTTTTAGTCATGAAAATGGTATATCAATCCATTATTCTTTCACTTGTATGCAAATAGCTCCTTGCTTTAACTTACAGACCTATCTACTATGGAAGTGACCCAAAATACCTCTATTTATGGTTTTGGAAGTGTTATTAATAAATTTTTATACCCCATATTTCTTCTCAAACTCATTTAATGTGTAATTACCCTTCATTACTTTTCTTTTAGGCTCAAAATAGCCTTATTTGGCCTATTCTATATAATATAAGTATTGCACATGTCAACCAATAAGTCATGAAGGATCTTATGGGATTTTGTAAGATCATAAATATGATTTTATATCTCAAACATACCATTTTAATTCATAATTTGGCTTCTTTCCTCCATCAAGGGGTTATCAAGGTTTTACAAGGGTTTTAGGGGTCCATAACTTCTTAATTATTGTTCATAGCATATATGCCCCTGATGGGAAACCAATTTCCATGAATATGGATTAAATTAACCCCATAATAAACCATGATAATCATTATCTCCCATGAAAAATGTGTGTAGAGATGTCTACGTGGTGAAGTTGTGCTTTGAGTGGTTGTGGAGGAGTATGTGTGTAAGAAATAAGCTTGAGGGGTCTAACAAGACAAAATTTATGAATTTTTTCCACTCCAATACCTCATTAAAGGTTTAAAATACCCTCCACATTATTTTAATGCTCATCAAATGATTAAAAATCCCATGAAAGAGTTTAAAAGGATGATTGTGTCTCTTAAGGGTTTTAGGCCTGTCTGACTATTTTATCCCTTAAGGGCATAATTTATATGTATTTATGAAAATGAGTCACTATTACCAACTTTATTAATATTTTAAATTACCTTTTTAAGCCTATAAAACACTCTAATGAGGTTAAAACCCTCTACCAAAACTATAGACCTCCAAGAAGCTTGTCTAGATCCTTATTTGACTGTCAACAAATAGGTGGTTGAATTTAACAAAATATTGAATAGTTACACTCTTAAAATGACCTCATAAAGGTGATATTAAGGTATAACCACTTATATTTACGAACTCCACCAAGTTTCATACTTGGATTTTACATATAGAATCCTGTAGATGCATTTTACCAAAATTTATCGATAGGTTGCCTATGCTTCAAGTCTTAAGACTGATGTTTCTTATTTCCAAATTATATTTGTGATTAAGGATAATTAATATTATTGAATATGCCATAAAAATACCTATTTCAATAGGCTTTATCATTCATGGTCACCTTTTATGCCTATGTAAACTATGCCACAGTGTGTCTCTTCAAGAAACATCACTGTGACTATGTTTAACACTATTGTATGAGGTTTTATGAGAAATAAAGGTGTTTTGTAACCATTCCATCATCCTTGGTGATTTTAAAACTCCTCAAGTCACTTGAAACCTTTCTCTTATCTCTTTTTTATTATATTTACTCTTCATATAATGTTCTTAGGCTTTACACAGTCCTAGTCTGTACAGGCCTATACACTTCAAGGTTACGTAGTAGAGGTCATGATATTTGATATAATTTTGAAGATGTCAACTCACCATTTTAATGTAAAGGTGATCTCACAAGATTTTCTCCTTTAATTAATTCATATTGAACTATACTTTAAGAGAGTATGTGACTATATGAGATGTAATTATTCTCTAGTATGGCTATAGGTGTGTATTTTCATGAATTTGATCTTGATTGTAACTTATATGGAACCCTCTTATTCATTTTATTGACCTAATTCACATCATCACTTTCTATTATGGATCATTCATATGGCATCTTCCATTTAATCACTCTACTCTCATTCCCTTACAACTTGGAGATAGGCCTACACTCTTGTATGATTGTCAATGGATGTCATGAGGTAAATGAATATGTGTTTGTGTCATTGGAACATCAAGTATTAATATAATTTATCCCATTTCATGTGATTCTCAACACTAGGAAAACAAATGCATGAACCTAAAGGTGTAGCAATTCCTTCTTGACAATGGATGTGATTCAAGTTGCATTCTTCAATAGGGATTAAACCTTGTTATAGGTGGTGATCCATTTGATAAAATAACCTTATCTGAGTTCAATATTTATTTAGGTATGACTTTTATCCCAATTTAATAACCATTACCTTGTAACATTATCTCATTCATACACCTCATTCTATCTTCTTGAAAACAAACCTTTCCCTATCATATAGTTGAGTGTGCATCAACTCAAGCTCTTGTATAGGCTAAGTCAGATGGGATGCTAAAAGAGGGTCAAAGATATATTTTATGAACCTAAAATTATTCCTTTTCATGATTCATATGTGTTCCAAAACACCTCTTGAAGGTCAAATTTCTTGAAAAAACTCTCTCATAACTTTGCCTATTCCTTGGGATTATGACTATGTCCTTGAAAGTCCTAATTGTGAGTCTCTCTTAAAATTTGTCCTAATTTATTCAAGACCTTTAACTTATATTATATTTGAGATACCTCATTGAGGTTATCAACCTCATACTAATATGTATTTGGCTGTACCAACTAGCCTTCAAGAACTTAGATAGGTCTTAAGGCTACCAAGATACTTGTTTATTATAGGTTTTTACTTGTATATAGGCATGTAGGTGTCTTATGAGACACTTAAAAACAACTTATGGATACCTCCTTGGGTTGAGACATGAATGAAGTAATAACATATAGCAAGAACCCTTCACTCCTTTTCACTTTCACTCATACATTTATGCCATGACCTAACCTTCAAAATGACTGTGTCCTTCCTTAACAACTATAAGTGACTATGAAGGGTCCCTTTATATGGACTAGGATGGAATTAGGCCTTAGGGAGGTCACCAAAATCAGTCCACTAAACTTATCACTCATCCATTAAAACTTAAGGGGAGATTTTGAGCAAATACAATTAATGAGGTATCCTTCACACCCTTCTTCCTTTGTATTTCCCTGAGAAACTCTTGATTGTGATTTCAATTTGCTATAGGTAGTCATTTTATCTTAGTTTAACATGGTCTTAGGTTTTGCATATCTTCCTTCATATCCATGATAGTCTCTACCCCTTTTAACTCTTTATGACATTAGATACATGAGATGGATGTTAATGGAAGTGATATGATGGTTGAAGGATGTTGGAAACATTGAATGGGGGCGAAAATGGAGCTTTATTACAATGAGAAATGGTAGTGAAAGACTGTGTGATAGCGATGAACCAAGATGGAGGTGAAAATAAAATGAGGAGTATATGAAAAGACCATTTTTAGGGTCTTATTCAAGCATGATCACCTTTTCAAAAAGATTTAACAATTTATATACCTTTGAAGGAGGTATATGGTGTTAAAATGAAACCTAGGAGTTTTTTAAGAACCTTAACAAATGCTAAAAAACCTTGAAATATGTTAAATGATGACTTCATGAGAACTATTGAGATCCATTAATGGCTTACTTTCTATCAATATTTGAATAAAATTTTGAGAATATTGAATGATGTATATATAACATGAATGAGACCCCTTCAAACAATAATCCAACAAATCTTGATGTTTATTCTCTCTCATGGACCATACAAACTCTCTCATATGCTTGTAGACTATAGATTTACACTATTATGACTTATTGAGTTCCATATGACCCTCACACATGTAAAATAACTAAATAATTCCATAGAAAGGTTTATCATGCTCTTGATAAACTCCACAAACTTGAATTTTTCTGCCATGATGCTTAGATGAAGAGAAAACTTAGAAAACTTACTACTTGCTTGCATGAAGGAGACATAGTGAGTGCCTGGACTCAAATAGGTGGTTCATAAAGGATATAAGAACAAATTTAGAACCAATTAACATACATAAAATCCCTCTAAGACTACTTTCTTTAGCTAAAATATTAGAACTTGATTTTGTCTCTCATGGTTGTACCACTTGTAAACTTGAAGGGCTCTCACGATGTGCAAAGAAGCTAGATGATTGGATGGAACTAATTTTGGGCCTGTATTGGATCCTTTTTCCAAATTCTTATTTAACACCTACCATATCTTCTTCTCCATGATCTTTAGCTTAGATATACGTAATTGGTCATACAAGTCTATACTTATGCATGAAAACTCATGTAAAATAGCCTTTTTTGTATTTTCTTCAAACTTAAGACATGAAACCACCAATATAGGGTGATAACGATAATACCACAAGTCAAAAATCATGTTATAACAATTTTTAAGTCTCTTACATCCTTACAAGGCCAAATTTTTCACGTGTGAGCTAAAGAAGGCCTTTTCTAAGCTTAAATTTTCATGAAATGACATTTTCAAAGTATGAAACTTTATGACTAAAATAGAGTCATGAATATTAATGTGTTTAAAGACATTATGAAAAATTTTGTGGCCTTTTGACACCATATTTAACATTTAAAGACCAAAACTTGTCTTTTTAGGTAATATAAACATATTTTTACAAAGGAAAATTGTCATTGATTGTCATAAAACATAGTATAGCCTCATAAAAGGTTTCCAATAGACTTTTTATGCATTTTCATCACACTTTAAAAATTTATAGTTTGTTTCATACCTTCCATATACCTAATTATTCTATAAAATCTCATAACAAGTCATCAACTTCCCTCTTTTCACCATCTTCATCAGAGCACTTTCAGAGCACAAGACCACCTGAATCTCCATCAAAACCTCATGATGACACTTGACACTACTGACATGAAACTAAAATAAATATCTTCACTTGATAGTTAATAACATTATGATGGACATGAAATTTTTTCAATTATAGGGGTTAGAATTTGGCCTTGACAGGCTAAATTACCAACACCTATGCAAGCATTTTGAAGATAAAAGTGACCACTTGTCCCTAGAAAAACCATTGACCATAATCAAAAGAGATCCTCAAGAGTTTATGGTGGATTTTAACTATAGGTTTTATAAAATTGGGATAAGATCCCAATAGTAGTTAAACCCACCCCAAATTATGCCTTCTTATACTATTTAAGATCCCTCAAACCTAATATGGTAGTCATGATTCAGTCAATGGGTGGGAACACATTGTATGATGCATATTAAGTATAAATAAAGGCATAAAATTGTCTTATACAAGTAGGCAAACTTACACCAAGGCGCTTTATACCATTTTTTTCTAGAGATACAACCTATTATGCCTACCATTACCCCCATACCATCCACAACCAATCATGAGAAGGTAGATGTTAGTTAGGTAAATAGATTGGTTGAGCTTGAAGAGATTCTCAAGGCATAATACGATAAGATAGTGTCCTTGGAGAGGTAACAACTTCTACCCCATAGACCCTATCAAGCTCCTTATCAAGATCCCTATCAACCTTATCAATTCATTAGACCTTCATACCAAGCTAATCCTCAAAGTCAAGGGTAGATCACTCATACAAGGCCATACAACAACTTCAATCTTAACTCTAAAAACACTTCTAAAGCTTTAGTTCCTACTCAAAATAACTATGTTCATAAAGACTAATGGTTTGCACATTGGGGACAATCTCATGAATAAAGTGTCAACATAATGGAAGGTGATAATCAAGCTTATCTTATGTATCACAATAAATATCATCTTATGAAAAATAATCAGGCTCCTCTTACACAACACAAATAAGTTCCTCTTGTGCAACATGGAGAAGTTCCTTTTATGACTCAATTAAATTACTAAATCAACAAGGAATGGGTAGATAGCAGACACAATTAGAGGATCCATTTGTCAACTTTCAAGAAGGATAAATTCCTTTTAGATAATATGTAGTCAATTAGATTGGAGGTGAAACTAAGGTGGGCAGTCCTATAACAACCAATACAAGGGATAAAAGAAGGGTAATGAGTGGTAACTCATAGGTAGGAGGAGTAGCTCCTTTACCTTCTCAACCACTTTAGAAGACTAATGATCAAGATGCATTCCATAAATCTCTACCACTTTAAAAGGGTCAAAAATGACAAGGGTCCATTCATACCTCATTTCACATAAGTTACAAGTGCTATTATTGCTCCTAAATTATAGTTAAAGGTTGGTGGCCCTCACATCAGCATTATAGACTACATTAAAAGGCTCATTTCAACATACCAACTTGAGACACATTACTTATTTTAGTTTAGAAATACCTACTTCAATAAGAGTTTTCAAAACTCAACATCTTGGATAAACAAGTAGAAAAAGAAAGTGCAGTCCTAACCAACACTAGTCAACCTAATGAACCCTAACTAGCCAACATAAATAAACCCTCTCCCTTCTATCTTTCTATCATAATATGGGATTACCTAGTACATAATTATGTGATAGATAGTGGGTTAAGTATATATGTCATGCCAAATTCAATAGCAAGCAAGTTGGGGTTAAAAAATGAGCCAAATTCTAAGGGATTCTTGTAACTAGATGGATATCATACTAAAATAGTTAGTGTGCTTAAGGACCTAAAACTTATCCTAGCTTCTTGCCCCAATTACACCATATCCAAAGATGTTGTTGTGTTTGATCTACCCCCCATTTTGCTTTATGTTTTAGATTAAGGTAAAAACAGGTTTTGAAGGGGCCCTGAAACCCTTTAACAGGAACAAAAAGGTTAAAGCATTACCATGCTCTAGAAAAAGCCATCCTTAAACCTACTAAAAAGTAGCAACAAAAACAGGTTATACAAAGATAACCTCATAAAACCATTAAACAAACAACCCCCTAAAATCCCGCAAGATGCTCTAGTTATCTATTTTTAGGGGTAAAATCCAGAATAGTTGCCTGTCTGCCATCAACAATATTCTGCAAACTTTTTAGCTCTCTAATTTTCCTTATGGGTCTTCTTCCAGGTTTGTCAGGAGAGCCAATATCTGGTTTCATATTACAATGTTGTTCATCTCTTTTTCTGAGTGTATCCCTAGCAATAACAAGCATTTTCGCCTTAGTTTTCTGGTCTTTTTTACTGCTTCTTGTTTCTACTCCCTTGGTATTTGTGTTTTTTCCATCCCTTTTTCTTTGGTTCTCCTGAAGCTCCTCCAAAGGGATAACAATATCAGCCTCCCTAGACTGAGAAAGGAGACTCCCCTCCATTTTGATTTATGTTTATCTAGGGACTTCAATATGAATTTAGGAGGATACCTATCATTTAACTAGTCTTATATGGTATTTAGAACTAGGTATGGGACCAAAGTCACCATTAGGTCTGAGCCTATCTCTAGGCTTCATTTAGAGCTCTACATGCCTAATTTATCAAATGTTAACTACACTATTATTTATGAATATGAGCACCCTAATGTTTAAGATCCATTTGAGCCATTTGAGGGCATATCATACCTACTTCTTCATGAGTATGGAATAGATAACCATGAATATGATAATTACAAAAGCATTGAGGAAGTATACTTAGGGATATATTATATGCATGAGGAGAAGGCAGTCATACCAACCCTTACCAATCCATGTTAAGATAATTATGGAATATGAAGGATATTTTTTTATGGCTTTAGGTGTAAGAATGAAAGTAGAGCAGGGGTTATGCTTATTTCTTCATCTAATTAAATGTGCTTTTCTACCATAACATTCCAATTCAGCTACACATGCAATATAATAAAGTATGAGGCACACATTCATGGGTTTCAATGGACAAGGATAAGAGGTATCGAGCTGATACAAGCTATATGAGATAGTGAGTTGGTAGTCCATCAAGTGAGAGGGTAGAATTTAGTAAAAAAACCACTATTAAAAGCATATAAGCATAGGGTTTGGGACCTCCTAGAAGACTTTGAGGCCTTTTACATCCATTCAATCCTAAGAGAATAAAACCAACATGCAAATAGGTTAGAAGCTATAAGGTCATAATATGACATCCCAAGTGAAGTCAATAACCCAAAGAATTAGTCACAAATTAAGGTAGTTTTTAGACCATCGATACCTAATAATCAAGTCAACTTGTAAGTTGTTGATGCACATAAACATATTAGTAGGTTCATATAGTATTTAATAAACACTTCTCATTTTTAGATCCAAATAATCCATTGCATGAGTTTTTGGTTGTGATAATCCTATTATCCTTGGTGGAATAGAGGTAGAACAAGTTGACTATTTCACAAATTTATATTAGTTGGTGATTGGGAGCCACCATGGCTTAATACTTGATCTTAACCTATGCTAATTTGAGCAAATTATGTTTAAAACCTAAGTCTAAAGCTAAATTAATATGAATATTCATATTGAAATTGATCTAAGGTGAATTGATAAAAAGGATTAAAAGGAAGGGTAGGGCAGAAAAGAGAGGTGTTGTTGATCTTTATTTCAAACATTATGCCAAAGTTCCAATTTCATCTGAACATGTATTTAACCAATATGAAAGGTGAAGTAGCATAAGCTCAAATCCTATCACACATCAGGTAAACATTTAAGGAAGGTATAAAAAGATTCAAATAAGAACTGGGTTCACTTTAAGAATTTCACCCCCTACAAATAAATAACATTAGTTTAGATGCAAGAGGAGTAAAGAAAGCAAAATAAACCTAAGAACTTTCAATTAATCTATCATTAGCATAAATTAGCAACTCTGGACTTAAATATGCACATCCAAAATTCACAAGAACCATTCAAATCTGAATATAAAATAAACAAATGAGAGAGAAACCATGATAGCAATTCACACAAGCAAATGTGGACAAACTTTACAAAACTCCTTGCTTATATTATTTTTCTCAAAAGTTACAAATAGTTTTTGGATTCAAAAAACTCTCTCCCTTTTTAAAGTTTGAAATACCTATTTATATATATATAATTCATGAGGTATGTTGGTTATTAATTACAGGTTACATTTATACATGTGCATAGGATAGTTGTCCTTTTTGTTACATTCTAGAACAAATGACCTTTTCTAATATAATAACCTATAAGAAATGTCTTTTACAAAATGTACATGCCTTTACAAAAATAATATTCCATTTCAAAAATATACAATGCTAGTTACAAAATAATATTCCTAATCTAACTCACTTTGGGACCCTAGTGTTGTTGTAGACTTCTGCCTTTCTTATAGTATCTTCATTTTATAATGTTGATCATTGATCAGCTAGAGGTCAATAATGAGTCTCATGAATAGCTCTTTTTCTTGATCTCCCAAGTTATTGAGATATTTTTGAGCTCTCTTTAAAGCTTTTTTGATACTCACAACATCTCCCATATTTTCCTTAGATGACAATAGTAGGCCAATGATCTTATTATTATTAACCCCTATCTTCCCTTGACCTTAGCTCTTCACCTCTTGCATGAATTGAGAAGTTTAATGCTTAAAATCCTCATCAATGAAAAGACCCAAAGGACTAAGTGAGGTATCATTATATCTTCATGTTTTTTGAGGTCCTTGAGAATGTCCTCCATCTGCTTAGACTAGCTAGTCAAGGCTTTGATTTTGTCCACCAATATATCCATACCCATATTTAAATGGGCTAGGGTAACTATCCTAAATTCAAGGACTTGATTCTTGGTCAAGGCTTTTATCAAGTCTTTCACTTGATATCTTGAAGACTTCCATTAGAAAACTTGGCCTATAGCCATGGAATTTTGCTTACTTATTGCCTGTTATTTGGTTTTGGTTGACTTTAAGGAATTGAATAAGTTAATCATGGTGTTCTCGAATAGCTTGAATCTATCTTCTTGGATTAGCAAGATGGAAATCTCTTCTAAATTATTATGTTGTTGCATCATGCTTTTGATGACAACCTAAAATTGATTAGATTGTGCTTAAGCTATCTTAAATGGGTCCTCTTTAAATATAAGAACCTCACTAGGTTTCTATCCTTCCACTAGAGTCAAACCAATGAATGGTTCCACTTTTTGAAAGGTGAATTCCTCTCTAGCAATCATGGCCTTCTTTTCTATGCTTCCTGGTAATGGTAGGTCACTCCTCAATGGGAAGTGATGTTGATAGACTCTTTTATTACCCAAAGATGGTGTAGAGTAGGTATTTCTTTAATTTTCCATAGTGGTCATGAATCTATTCAAATCCCTCACTAGTGGTTTACACTTGGGTTATGGATTGAATTCTTCTTGCACAAATGATAATTCAACTCTCTTAGGCTTGATTATGATCAATACAAGGTTGAATTTGGTCTTTAGTGCATGATAGGGATCTTTTTAAGGTCTTCTTAGTGTTTTAATAGTGGTAGCTAATTTAAACAATGAGCTTCATGACATCCCTATGGCATTTTCAAACACTTTTCTCATTAATATTTAAAAAGTGACTTTTTCTTTTGAAAATTCCACCTTGATCTTGCACCATTGGATTCTATTTTACACAAATTAGTTTGGACCATTGATCTTGATATAAAAGATAGAATGCCATTAGTCACTTTATGATGTTCCTCATAGTTGTGACGCTTGTCACTTCTACATTCACTCTAAGATTTGTTGAAATGTCAATGTTGATCTCACACCATTGATCTTTGTTGAATGAATCAATCATGCTCTGTCAATCTTGATCTACTAGATTATGCCTCTTGCTCCATAGACCATTGATTGAAATGTGTATACTTATCCACGTACCATCGATCTTTGAAATATGCTTGAGCTTTAATTTTTGTCTCATTATTATACCATGTGTTTTCTTTACATGCATCCTCAAGTCTTTTGACTTTTTAACCTTCATCATGTAGCATCAGATCTTGATTGGCTGAATCAATGCACTCTATTAGATTTTGATCTACAAGGTCAAATGCCATTGGTTATTGAGTGTTCTTTGTCCATGAGTGTGATAGCTGTCACCTTATTTTTGTCTTGGGGCTCTATTTAAGCTTTGACTTATTATGCATTGTTAGATCTCCACTACTTGAGTAAACATGGACCATTGATCCTACAAATGAAAATGATATTTAAGCCAGGCTTGGGAAAATAAATAAATTAGCATAATTTTTTTAGACTATGGTTTTATTTTATGTTAATAAACATGGGTAAGACCTTAGGATAAATATTTTAAGCTAAGTTTTAAACATGATAAAGGGGACCCTATGAATAATAAAAGAGATGGCATAAAGTTTTAGATCAAAACTTTTAGTTAAAGCCTAAAACATAACAAAAGGACCTGGTCATTAGTAACTTTAGGCAAGATTAAATCAAAATTATGAAAAAATATGTCAACCAAATCAATTTTGAATTATCTTCTAATGAAAATAGCATATAAACATGCTAAAGGTACTCTGATCAAGTAAATTTTCAAATTTAAGGTACAAATTTTCACAATTTGAAACAAGGGTCCCCATTTTTGAAAAATGACCTTAATAAATGGTGACTTTTGGGGGAAATATAGCAATATGTTTAAAATTTAGAGACTCTACTTTATACTAATAACTAGGCTATTTATTCCACTTTATCAAACACCATTATTAAGATCAGTTCATGGGTAGACCAAATCTTACACATGCAAAATTAAGATCAAACATCAAGACATAGTCATGTTGTGTGTGTCCTTTAACTCCACTTATTATTTTCCATGGGATTTAAGGAAACAACTTCCAAATTTTTATGAATTTAACCATTAACATTAACTTTTAGCATGTTTAGATATCCATTAGGATTCATGTTTTAGCTCAAGTAAGTCTTGGGCATTGCTCTGTTACTAATTATACATACATAACCCTGATATAAATGCCTTTGGTTTCAATCAAGACCTTGCTCCACTACCAACCAGACATCTATAGCCCCGATGGAGATTACTAGAATCACCTTTGTTTAGAAAGCTTTTAAATTTTTTAATAAATTTCTTTTTTGATTTGGTATTTTTTAGATCATTTTTGAATTTATAGTAAGGGTTGGGAACCAAGATAGTCAGATTTTTAGGATTTGGTTAGATTTTTGGTCTTCAGATAATCATATTTGGTTACAAACTTGTCCAAAGTAATGATGTTTATTAAGTGAAAACATGATTATGTTTTAATAATTCAAGCTTTCATCCTATATGTGTAATCCATCTTAAAATCAATCTTACATCAAAACAAGGCTTAAAATCTCAAGGAATAATTATGTTACCTATTAGTCTTTGACTAGTTTCTCTAAACTATAACATTAAGCCCATATTCCAATAATCCATGATAAATCAATGATGAGAAAACATACCTACATTCCTAAACTATGGAGTTCCTTTTGAGCATTTAAATGTACTTTAATTTAAGGACTGTCCAAAAAGACTTATTGAAAGCAAGAAATAATGCATGGAAAGCAAACAAACCAAAACACAAAGAAAACAAGCAAATATATATACATAAACACTATGCACAAACAAGGGATAATAAGTAAAGAAACAAGAAATAAATTAATCTAAATCCTACCTACACTATCTCTAACTAGTCTTACAGTTCATTCCATGAAGACTCTAGGTGGGACAATAGAGAAATAGTGCTTGAGGTATTGCCCATTGGTTGGCAATGTAAACTTTGCTCCCTGAAATTATTTTAGTTTAAAGGTGTTATCCCCTAGAATCTCATCAATTTGATATGGGCCAATCCATAATGGTGTGACCTTCCCATGTTTTCCCTTTGGTTCTGAGGCTTTGTCATAAACAAGAACTAGGTCTCCTTATTTAAACACCTTTATCTTTGAGAGCCTATTAAGCCACCGATTAACTATGGTTTGGTGCCTACTAAAATTGGTAAAAGATTCCTCTCTTGTATCTTCCATCTATATGATGTCTAACAACCTTGAACTTAAAAATTCTTGATCATCCTCCATGTACTCTTGCATAAACTTATAGGTTGGTAGTTTGAGTGTTATGGGAAATATAGATTTTTGGACATATACTAGTAGTAATGGCGATGCCTTAAGATCTTGTTCTATTCTAGTTCTCTCTGCCTAAAGGGCATACTTAAGTAGCTTAAGACATGACTTTGGTTTATTAGATAAAATTTTTTTTATCACCTTCATCAAGTTCTTGTTGTTGATTCTACAGTCCATTACCTTGAGGGTAATGGTCTGATGAGAACTTGAGAACAATATTGTTGTCATAAGCCCACTCAATCATCTCAATGGATACAAAGGTAGATCCATTATCATATATTAGAGATATATGTGTTCTAAACTTTGTTCATATATTTTTTCTAAGAAATTGATCACCTCTTCAGTCCTACATTGCTTGGTTGCTACTGCTTTAGTCCATCTTGTGCAGTAGTCAATGGTAATTAGAACATACTTATGACCATCTAAGTAATTGGGGTTGATGACCCACATAAAATCTAGTCCCCATTGGGCAAAGGGTTTATCAATCATTATTGGCTTTAATGGCATGGCTACCTTGGGCTCTTTAGTGTTAAAGATTTGACATGAGTGGAATTATCTCACATGTATGTGAGCATATTTGAAGATAGTGGGTCAATAATAACCAGCCCTAACGATCTTGTGAGTTTTAGTCCTCCCAAACGGATGTCCACTTTATAGTTTTTCATGGAAAGTACTCAAGATCTCAACCACATCTTCCTTAAAAACACACCTTAGGTAAATGTCTTCAAAGTTCTTCTTGTACATCACTCCATCCTTGATTGGAAAATGAGTTTATTTGATCCTTAAGCCTCTCTTTTACTCTCTAATTAACCCCACAAAACAATAGCCATTGATTATAAAATAAACAATAGGATCATACCAATCATTGGGCTAAATTTTTTATTATTATACCTATATGATACTCAGTTTCGGATTAGTATTGGTAATAAACTAAATTTTTTAGGTTGTGGAGCTAAAAGCTTCACTTATGCAAATAGGGAAGGAGGTTGTTGAGAGGTTGCTAAGTTGCAGGGCAATCGATGTCAATCTGATCAGCCGACATCAATCATATATAGTGGGAAAGGCAACCAACATGGATCAGGTATCAACCAACATCGGTCATCTCCAGCTTGACAGGGACTGACATCGATCACTAGTGTGGTTCCCTAACTGCCAGTTCACGGATAGTTAGTTAACGAATCGGATGTTTACATGTTGAGAGGCCAATTATAGTCTTGAGTTGTGGATCTAATTATTGTAATTAGATGTCTAATTATTGTTTACATGAGATATATATAATAGACTCATGGGATGTATTGTAATTTTTTATAGTTTGAGTTGAGAAAAGTTAGCTCCTTTTGTGTGTGAAGTGAGCAAGGGTGTTCCTCCTAGTTCCACAACAGTGCCAAGTGTGGGTGCTAGTTTTAGAGAATCAAAAGGATTCTTCATGTATGTAGGATCTTGGTCAGCGGGTGTGCAAGGACATGTTTGGAGATCTACATGGGTAAGTAAGATCATTGATCTATAGGGGTATGTATGTGCAAGGTCTAAGGTTTGCAGGTGTGCAGAACCAGGTTGATTTGTAGGTGGCAGCAGAATCAAGGTGACAACAACACAATAGGGAACAAGATCAGGTGGGACCTACTTGGAATATGGTGTGTACTCAGTCTAGAGCAAGAGAGGAAGGCAAGGCAATTCTTTCATAAGTAAGATCATTTGGGTTGCAGGTTGTTTCAGTTTAGGGGAGATCTACATGGAGTGTGTAGAGCACTTATGGAGTGCGTGGAGCACTGGTGTACTGGCAGTATTGGATACTGACTGGTTGGAGGTGAACACCAACTCTATGTTTGAGTTGTGTGTTGGGACCATAAGAGAGAGAGAGAGCTTTAAGGAAAGAATTACTGTACACTTGAGGTGTGGGAAGCTTCTGAGAGGTGTGAAGAAGAAGTGGCATCTTCTTTATTATATTCTTTTCTGGATGAGTATTAATACAAGTTGTGTATTGTCTCTCATATTATGTGTTGTTTCTGGTTTCTAGTTACTTTTTACTTCTGGTTAATTCTACATCTTAAGTTACTTGTATATGGTAATCAATTGTGCTTCCACAGGTTCCTAACAGTTGGTATCAGAGCTAAGGTTACAGGGAGCAGGTTTTGTGTTTGGTTATAGGTCACTCTTAGGGGTTTTTGATTGAGTGGGAGTATAACAACAATAGAAGAAAGTAAGCTATGAATGGAGTAACTGAATAACATGAATGGTCAATTACGGTGTTATGGAAAGAAAGAGCAGGTAAAGAAAGATTGTTGGTTGGTTACAGATCAACATGAAGGAACTGAAGAAGCAGATGTTGCAGTTGTTGTTACACAGGATGCTCTGGGATGTTTCCTGGATAAAGTTGAATCTTGGTCAATATATTTTATTGCCTCTTTCCATGTAGCCCCAAGTAGAGGGGTTGGCGAGCCTTGTCAGATTGTTGGCAAAGGGGAAGTGTTGCTGAAATTGAAGGTGGCCAACACATGGGTGTTGAAGAAGGTCATGCAGGTGCCATTCTTGAAGATGCAGCTAATTTCTTTAGGAAAGTTGGGTGATGAGAGATGCACAAGAAATCTCATAGTGGATGCACTTGAATTATCAGGTGGTAAGAAAGTAGGTACTCTTTATCTACTTGCTGGTATTACTGATTCTTCTTCTGTTGCAAAGACGTGGCTTTGTAGGCTTGGTCACACGAGAAAGAAGGAGATGCATATTTTTAAGTAGAAGATAGATGTGTTTGATAAACTTAAGAACTAGAAAGCCTTGGTGTTCTTGGAGGAGATGACAGATAGAGTTCAGTGGATGGGGCTAGATAATTCTGAGCAGGATAGTTTGGACATGGGATTGATTTATAGGAGCTCGTGGGTAAAAATTCATCACTCACAAGCGAACATAGGTACCATCGTCAATTAATACAAAATGACATCGAACAAATAGGTGTCAATGTCGGTCATGTGTAGACCAAAGGATTTGGTGGTGTTGGGAAGGTGGAGACCGACGTCGATAGGATAATTGGTGTCGATGACCTAGACAATCACATGGAACTGACATTGGTCAGATGCAGACTGTGTTGTGATTGAGGTCGGTTACTAAGATAGATTTTGGGCAGATAACAAGTTGTCAAGGAGTCTTAAACACCCATATAGAGGACTGAAAGTGTAAGTAAGCCTCAAATTCATTGTTCCTCTTCTTTATACTAGTTGCTAATTGTAGAGCAGGAAGGATCTAGGAAACAGTGGGAGCATGGCATGAATAAGATGCAGGACCAAATGGGAGATTTGGTAGGGTTGCCAACCGATATGAAAAGAATTGAGATAAATGGATACCTTGGTTAAAGAATAGAGAGAATGGATACATGAGACTGAAGGCTAGGTCATATGGTCTTGAGGAAGCTACAGGATAGTGGTATAGGTTTTGATAAGTGGATGACAAAGCAAGGCTTTATTCAATGTCAGTGTAACCATTGTGTTTGTCTTACCAAGTGGATGATGATAGCTACATTATCTCGTTACTATATGTGGATGGTATGCTAGCTAGCAGGTTTGTACATATAGGGTTTTGTTGAGCTAAGGGTAAGGTTAGTTTAGTGGTTTGCCATGAAGGATTTAGGAGCAGTGAAATTCTTTGGCATGAGAGACATGGAAGATCACAGGTTGATTTTTGTCTCCAGTGAGAGCTGATGTGAATCAGGTGTTGGTGAGGTTCAATACGCAGGATGTAGAACCAGAGCACACCAAGGGCTAGATAGTTCAGTGTCTAAAATCACATGAGGTCTAGTATAGACCTGAGTTTTCCCAAGCAGTGGGAGCTGTCAGAGAGTTAGGAGCCAATTCGGGGAAGTGGGTTCTCAAGTATCTGAGAGGGACCAGTAGCAGGGATTCATGCTATGCAGGGTCAGGACTTCACTACATGGGTTTGTAGGTTCAGATGTGGTAGGTTACTTAGATGATAGGAGGTGCACCATAGGTTTTGTGGTGGTTGGTCTTTAGGATTGATCTTGAAGAGGGATACAAGCCAGAAAATAGATTAGATGGGGTACAGGTATAGGTACGGTGTAGCTATTTATCTCCAAGTGGGAGATTGTTAGGTTGTGGAGATAAAAGCTTCACTAATGCAAATAGGGAAGGAGGTTGTTGAGAGGTTGCTAAGTTGTAGGGCAACTGACGTCGGTCTAATCAGCTGACATTGATCATATACAGTGGGAAAGGCAACCAACATCAGTCAGGTATCGGCTGACGTTGGTCATCTCTAGCCTGACAGGGATTGATGTCGGTCACTTGTGTGGTTCCAAAACTGCCAGTTCACAGATAGTTAACAAACTAGGTGTTTGCATGTTGAGAGGCCAATTATAGTCTTGAGCTATGGATCTAATTATTGTAATTAGATGTCTAATTATTATTTGCATGAGATCTATATAATAGACTCATGGGCTGTATTGTAATTTGTTCTAGTTTGAGTTGAGAAAAGTTAGCTCTTTCTATGTGTGAAGTGAGCAAGGGTGTTCCTCCTAGTTCCATAGTAGTGCCAAGTGTGGGTGCTGGTTTTGGAGAATCAGAAGGATTCTTCATGTATGTAGGATCTTGGTCAGCAAGTGTGCAAGGCCACGTTTGGAGATCGACATGGGTAAGTAAGATCATTGATCTGCAAGGGTATGTGTGTGCAAGGTCTAAGGTTTATAGGTGTGTAGAACTAGGTTGATCTGTAAGTGGCAACAGAATCAAGGTGACAACAACACAATAGGGAACAAGATTAGGTGGGATTTACTTGGAGTATGGTGTGTACTCAGTCTAGAGCAAGAGAGGAAGGCAAGGCAGTTCTTTCTATAAGTAAGATCATTTGGGTTGCAGGTTGTTGCAGTTTAGGGGAGATCTACTTGGAGTGCATGGAGCACTTGTGGAGTGCATGGAGCATTGGTGTACTGGCAGTAGTGGATGCTGACTGGTTGGAGGTGAACACCAACTCTGTGTTTGAGTTGTGTGTTGGGACCATAAGAGAGAGAGCTTTAAGGAAAGAATTACTGTACACTTGAGGTGTGGGAAGCCTCTGAGAGGTGTGAAGAAGAAGTGGCATCTTCTTTATTGTATTCTTTTCTGGATGAGTATTAATACAAGTTGTGTATTGTCTCTCATATTCTGTGTTGTTTCTAGTTTCTAGTTACTTGTTACTTCTAGTTAATTCCCCATCTTAAGTTGCTTGTATATGGTAATCAATTGTGATTCCACAAGTTCCTAAAAAAATTAAACCTTGGCATATTACCAAATTTGTAGTCTTCATCTATAGCTAATATTCTTGGAGAGAAGACATCCACTTACCTATCCTTTCTCCAATTTCATATTGACTAAGCATGAGCTTAGTGGCAGGGTCTGGCAGTATTGTGTGTACCTTATTTCTAAGGATATAATGCCTAAATTTATTCATTGCCTTGACCAGAACACATGTTTATTTGTTAATAAGAGAATAATTAAATTTATTATTTTTAAAATTAGAACTCATGATAGGATGATCACATCCATCTATCTTTTGAGTTAGGATAGTTTCAATTGTATGGTCAAAAGCAAAAGCATAAAGATAGAAGTCTTTAGTAAAGTCTAGACTTATCAGCATAGGGGCTTATCCAATTTCTTATTTTATTTCCTTTAAGTCCTTCTTTATATATTCATTCCAAGTGATCTTAGAATCTTTCTTCAACAGATCATTCAAAGGTCTCACTATTTATACAAAACCATAAATAAACTTCCTCACAAAGTTTATTTTACCAAAGAAAGAATTTAGTTCCTTATTACTTTTATGGGTTCTATCTTTGATATTGCACTTACTCTATCTAGGTCTATAGAGATCCCCTCAGTGCTAACATGTCCTAATAATTTTCTGTCAGTTATACAAAAAATGTTTTTCTTTGGGTTGAGAGAAATTCTATACCTTTTACAGCTTTCAAATACTTATTGTAAGTGCATGATGTGATCTTCCCTATTCTTTGAAAATATAGTTAAGTCATCCATGTAAATAATAATGCACTTACATATAAGGACTTGGAATTCATGATCCATTACTCTTTGAAAGGTTGCACCTTCATTTATAAATCCAACAGACATTCTCTTGTAGGAAAAATTACCCCACTTAGTAGTAAATGTATTCTTCATTCTATATTCCTTATTAAATAGTACCTAATTATACCCTAAAAATCCATCAAGAAAATACATCATAGCAGAACCAAAAACAATTTAGATTACTTGGCCAAGATAAGGTAAGGAGTAATTATCCTTTTTAGATGCTCTATTTAGATTTCTAAAATTAATGCACAATTTGATTTCACCATTTTTATTCTTAAAAGGTAC
Source organism: Torreya grandis (assembly GCA_037957365.1). NCBI lineage: Eukaryota > Viridiplantae > Streptophyta > Pinopsida > Cupressales > Taxaceae > Torreya > Torreya grandis. The sequence continues at coordinate 3,748,530 of JARHVA010000222.1, read as the reverse complement.
TAGGTTAGCCTCCCAAGTGGAGTGTCTAATGGGAAACACTATCTTAGCATCTAGTAACTTCTTGACCTCTTTGTATATCATTAGTTCTAGGATAGGGTTGACTGGCCTTTATTTTTGCCTAAATGGCTTGTAAGATTCCTTTAGAGTTATGGTGTGGATTATGACCCTAGAATAAAATATATTTAATTACATCATATGAACATGATATTATATCCTTATACTTTGTCAACAAATCTTTGTCTCTCTTGGTTTATATGCTTGTGCAGTTTGTACCAATGTTCAGTAGCTAAGGTTAACCTTAGGAACCTAAATCAATTGCATTGTAATCTTTCCCATTCACTTTCGTAATATCGATAGTTTTAGATACTTTATCTCAATAAAATAGTCTCTCTAATGCTATCATCCCTTTGGGGATCTTATTATCATTCAGTTGAATGAAATTGTCATCAAGCTTGTCTTTAACTTTCTCATTATCAAGGGTATTTTCACTAACATCATTAATGATAAGAGCCTCAAATACTCCTGATCTAGTCATGAAGTCTATGATATGATGATAATCACTAAATACTTTCAAATGGTTGACATTATATATCACTTAATGACATGGTACTAATTCAATGGTAAGGCTTTGTAACTTGGACCCTTGATTGGGCATAAGGTTGGATATAGGTGAAGCAAGTTCATCGGCAACCTTATTTTCCTCCCTAGGGATTGATATAATGTTGAAAGCATCAAAACATTCAATTAAGTCTCACACTATAAATTTGTATTTCTTAAGATAGGACAACTTGCATTGATATTTATTCTTGACTTGATTAACTACTAGTTTAGAATCACTAAAAACTAATGCTTCCTTGACCTTATGTTTGATTGTAAATTATAATCCAAAAATAAATGATTTATACTATATGATATTATTAGTGCATGGGAATTTGAATTTTTAAGAGGATTTATATTATTTCCTAATGGGATTGATTAATATCACTCCTACTCCAAAACCTAATTTACATCTAGCACCATCAAAATACAACTTCCATAATTCAGGCATAGCATGAGAAGTTTTGGAGTGACATACCTTTATGGTGTCAAAAGTGTAAACACCTAGATATGAGTTAACCATGTTAACCCTCTCATTTGTTTCATTTTACTTGGTGATCATATCCTTAATTTTAAGTTTCCTTTCTATCTTGATTTGATTTAGAACTCCCTTTCATGGAAGCTACATGTGGGAATAGTTAGTAGGCATGTAATTATTTAAAGATCTAGTTCAGTCTCTACTTAACAGCATTCCATATGCATCAGGGATATCCATGACTTAGATGTTAATGAAATATTGGATCCTTAGCTTAAAGGCAATCTACATGTGCACATTTAATAACTCACGAATTACTTTGACCCTTGATTTATCTAATTGAGTCATAACCCTATCAAATTTAATGAGAGTCAAACTTAATTGCTCAAAAATACCTTTAGGCATAATATTTGTACATGCACCAGAGTTTAACAAATAATTATTCAAATTCTTACCAAGGATCCTAACTGTAAGTAGGAAACATGGAACATTTTCCTTAGTTTTATGTATTATAATGTTATCATATGTAGACTTTTGTGGTTTGCTAGGCTTCTTAGATAAAGATTACAAAAAAAAATTCATTTATTCTGTAATCTGAGTCAACTCATGCAAATTAATGTTATCTTTTATATTTTTCATGTCCTCCACTATATTATATCTAGTCCTATTGGAAGAATTAGATGTATCAATATTAGGTTTAGAGGTACTTCCCTTAGGGTGCTCTACATTATTGTCTAATGTAGTATAAAGAAGAGTGTCAAAATTATTTGGTAGAGTTGAGGTATTCAAAGGTTGTTTTTTCTCCCTATTCCTTAGAGGATAGGTATTCTTCAGATATTGCTAAAAAGCATGAATCTCTTCAGGGATATCCTCAAGCTTATTTTCTTCTTAGAATGGGAACTCAAATGTCTCCACCATGAAATTTGAATTAGTAGATTTAGATAACCTTGAATAACTTTAGGTACATGTACCATTGTCTTTATTAGGTAAAACTTCAAAAGTTTCCAACTCTTCTTGAAAAGTTTCAAAAGTATTGCAAAAAACTAGACATTCTAATTCACCATGCTTTGATGTATAATGAACTCTACAATAATCAAGAAAATCTACATCACCAATATTTATATCAAGAACATTATTATTAATATATGACTCATTGTTATGAATATATATTTTTTATTTTGAAACCTATTTGAAGGCCTATTAAACCTTTGGAAAGAGAAGTTCTTGTTTGATCTTTCTCTAGTATTGCCAACTTACTTTTGTAGCTGAATGAAACTAGTGCTTAGCTCCTGAACCATCTTTAAGATAGAATCATTCTCATTCTTAGTTGTATTATAATTATGAACTTGAGTATTTATATTGGCTACAGGCATCAAATCTCTCTGGTCTTTTCCTAGGTTTTGGCCAAGATGTGCATAGTTCAAAGGCAATTGGTTCAAAACTAGAAGTTGATTTAAGGCAGGCATATTTTGATTGGCATTGGAAATGACATTAAAAATATGCAAATTTGGATTAATGTTGGGAATATTATATGCCATTTGGTCTTAGGGTTACATCTAATTATTGATGAGCATAGCTTTAGCATAAGCTAGGGCTCATATTAATGATCTGAGTAGATATTTTGAGAAACATATAACTCATGGGTTCCAAGGCATCCTTATATATATCTAAGGCTAAATCCTCATCAGGTCTATAAGGAGATATGGTTTTTCTAAACATTTTCTAGAATCTAGCATTAAATTCTCTTATGGGCTCATTTGAGTCTTTTTTTACTATGGTAAACTTTTGGTATAGGACACATGGACTAACAATTTTGCCAAACTGATCAATGAAGTAATTATTAAAATCATTCCACCTAGTTATGTAGTTTTTAGGAAGGTTAAGGAACCATTCATATGCAACATCTTTGACATTAAATGGAAACAATTTGCATGCTATATCTTTATGAACTACATTCAAAAGTCTTAAAGTAGCTTTGAAGGATTTAATGTGTTCTTTAGTAGTTATAACACCATTGGGACTGAAAGTGGGAAAACAATTTTTAGTATTTTGAGGAAGGTCATATACCACACCTAGCATATTGATTAAAGATCCACCTAGCCAATCCATACCTTGATAGGGATTGAACATAAGAGCACCCTAAATTGGTGAAGTTGGTTGAGACTTTGAGAGTCTACGCTTACCTTTGTCTTACCTAGCTCTCCTATCCACTTCTAATTAAAGGAGGGGAACCCTTGTCTTTGAACATGGCCTGGTCCTTAATCTTAGTAATTCCATCTTGAGAGATTTGAACCCTATTTAAAATATAATGTGTAAGTCTTATCTTTATAAATAATTATGATCAAGCTTGCACATTAAGCAAATTGTGTACAAATATTTATAAAGAATGGGAAAATATATCAATATTTAACTAAATTAGCTTAAATATGTGTCCAAACATGCAAATATGAATGATATTTACACATTTAAGTTTAAATAAACTCAAATTTTCAAATATCCAATCAATATTTGAATAAAACAACTATTACTAACCTAAAACATCTTGGATTCATATATCTTAAGCTATCTTTACCAAAATTACTCATGAATCTTCAAAGAATATTTATCTTTGTCTAAATAAGCACAAAGATGGGTTTAAAACCATTAATATCAATTACCTTTACACAAATATTCTAAAATAAACATACATATGCAAATAATACATCAATACTTGAATATAATTCACCAAAATTAGCAAAGATGTTGCAAATTTTCAAAGATCTAATTGGCCCTCTTTATAACACCAATTTTTCCCCTATTGATGCACCTAAATGTTTCAGTAGGTTCATATAGTGTTTAAGAAACACTTCTCATTTTTGGATTCAAAGAATCCATTAATGAGTTGGTTGTGATAATATTTTTATCCTTGGTGGGATAAAGGTAGACAAGTTAATTATTTCACAAATTTATATTAGTTGGTGGTTGGGAGCCACTATGGGTTAATAGTTGATCTTTGATTTTTGAGATAAACTATTCTAATATGAGTGACTTGTGTTTAAAACATAAGTCTAAAGCTAAATTAACATGGAAATTCACAATGAAATTGATCTAAGGTGAATTGATAAAAGGGAGTAAAGGGAAGGGTAGGGCAGAAAAGATAGGTGTTGTTGATCTTTATTTCAAGAATTATGACAATGTTTTAATTTCATTTGAACATGCATTTAACCGATATGCAACATGAAGTAGCATAAGGTCAAATCCTATCACACATAAGGAAAACAGCTAAGGAAGGTATGAAAAGATGTAAATATGAACCAAGTTCACTTTAAGAATTTCACCCCTACAAACAAATAACATTAGCTCAAATGCAAGAGGAGTAAAGAAAGCAAAATAAACCTAAGAACTTTCAACTAATCTAGCATTATCATATATTAAAAACTCTAAATTTAAAAATGCAAATCTGAAATTCATAAGAACCATTCAAATTTGAAAATAAGATAAAACAAATGAGAGAGAACCCATGATAGCAATTCACACAAGCAAATGTGGACAAACTTTTTAGAACTCCTCAATTATGTTAATTTTCTAAAAAGTTACAAATATTTTTTGGCTCCAAAAAACTCTCTCCGTTTTTATATTTGGTAATGCCTCTTTATATAGACAATTCATGAGTTATTCCTATTAGTAATGACAAATTACATCTGTACATGTGTATAGGATAGTTTTCCTTTCTATTACATTCTAGAACAAATGACCTTTTCTAATATACTAACCTATAATCAATGTATTTGACAAGATATACATGCCTTTACACAAATAATATTCCTTTTCTAAAATATACAATGCTACTTACAAAAGAATATTCTTAATCTAACTAACTTTGGGACCCTGGTGCTGCTACAACCTTCTACCTTCTTTGTAGGATCTTCATTCTATAATGTTTCTCTTTGATCAGCTAGAGGTCAACAATGGGTCTCATGAATAGATCTTTTTATTGATCTCCCATGATACTAAGATCTTTCACATCTTTCTCCAAATCTTGTTTGATGCTCCCAACATCTCCCATATTCTCCTCAAATAATAATAGTAGGCCCATGATCTTCTTACTATTAGCCCCTATCTTCCCTTGACCTTGGTTTCTCACCTCTTACATGAATTGAAAATTTATATGCTTGAACTCCTCATCAGTGATAAGGCCAAAAGGAATAAGTGAGGTATCATTTTATCTTCATATTATTTGAAGTCCTTAATAATGTCCTCCATCTACTTGGACTAGCTGCTTAATGCTTTGATTTTTTCTACCAATATAGCCATAGCCATATTTAAATGGGTTAGGTTGACTGTCCTAAATTCAAAGACTTGATTCTTAGTCAAGGTTTTGATCAATTCTTTCACTTAAAGCTTTAAGCCTTCCATTAGCCAATTTGGCCTGTAGCCATGGAATTTTACTTACTTATTACCTCTTGTTTAGTTATGACTGACTTTAAGGAATTGAATAAGTCAACCATGGTATCCTTAAATAGCTTGAATATATCTTCTTGAATTGACAAGATGGTAGTATCTTCTAAATTCTTTTAGTGTTGCATCAGGCCTTTAACAACCAAAAATTTATCATATTGTGCTTGATCTAGCTTCAATGGATCTTATTTAAAGATAAGAACCTCACTAGGCATCTGTCCTTCCACTAAAGTCAAACCAATGAATGGTTTCACTTTATGAAAGGTAAATTCCTCTCCAATAATCATGGCCTTCTTTTTTTACTCTTCCTAGTAATGGCAGGATGCTCCTCAATGGACAATGATGTTGAAAAACTTTGTTATTACCCAAAGATGGTGTAGAGAAGGGACTTTCTATAATTTGCCATAATGGTCATGAATGTGTTCAAATTACTCACTGGTGGTCTACACTTTGATTATGGATTGAATTATTCTTTCATAGATGATAATTCAACTCTCTTAGGATTTATTATGATGAATACAGGGTTGAATTAGGGATTTAGTATATGTTAGGGCTCTTTTAAAGGTCTTCTTAGTGCTTTACTAGAAGCATCTAGTTCAAATAGTGAGCTTTGTGGCATCCCTATGGCATTTTCATGAAACTTTTCTCATTAATATTTAAAAATTGACTAATGTCTTTTGAAAAATCCACCTTGATATTACACCATCAGATACTCTTTTACACAGATTAGCGTGCACCATTGATCTTGATCTAAAATATTGAATGTCATGGTTTATTTTGTGACATTCCTCATGGTTATGACACTTGTCACTTCTGCATTCAATCTAAACTTTATTGAAATGTCAATGTTTATCTTGCATCATTGATCTTATTTGTATATATCAATTGCACTTTATTGATCTTGATCTATCAGATTATGCCTCCTACTCCATCGATCATTAATCATAATGTGTATGCTTATCCATGTACCATCAATCTTTGAAATATGCTCAAGCTTTAATTTGTGGCTCATAGCTATGCCATGTGTCATCTCCATGTTCATATTTAGGGATTTTGACTTTTCTAACTTCATTATGCATTGTCAAATCTTGATTATCCAAATCAATGTGCTCTATTAGATCTTTATTTGTAAGGTTAAATGCCATTAGATGCTAAGTTTTATTTAGCTATGAGTGTGAAATTTGTCACCTTATTTTTATCTTGGGGCTCCATTAAATCTTTGACTTATTGTTAATCATTGAATCTTCATCACTCAAGTAAATTTGAACCATTGATCATACAAATGAAAATGATATTTAAGCCAAGCCCAAGAAAATAAAGAACTTAGCATACAATTTTTAGACTATGGTTTTATTTTGTGTTAATAAACATGGGTAAGACCTTAGGATAAACATTTTAAGCTAAGTTTTAAACATGATAAAAGGGACCCCATGAATAATAAAAGAGATGGCATAAAGTATTAGGAAAATGATTTTAGTTAAAACCTAATACCTAACAAAAGGACCCAGTGGTTAGTTAGACCATGTGGAAATAAAATGGACCAAAGGGGGCTCAGGACTTAAAGGAACTAAACATAAAAAATTTAGACTAAGGTTTAGTCATCTTTTAAAACATGACTAAACCTTGCAATAAAAATTAAACTAGGTCCATGGCATGATTAATCATTTCTATGTAAATTAATCCTACCAAATTTGAATTTTATTCAAAATAACATGAGCTAAGGTAATTTGAATGAGGGTTTTGGGATGCTTTCAATTGATTTTCAATAAAATAAAGGATAGTAAAAGGCCAAATTGATATAAAAATCATGAACCCCATGCATTACCCATTCCAAATAGACTCCATTAGAGTTATAACCTAAAACATAAAGATCTAATGTTAGCAACTTTAGGTAAGAATAAATCAGAATTATGAACAAGTATGCCAACCAAATTAGGTGTGAATGATCTTCAAATGAAAATAAGATGTAAACATGATAAAGGTACTCTAATCAAGTGAATTTTCAATTTTAAGGTACAAATTTACATAATTTGAAACAAGGGTCCTCATTTTTTAGAAATGGGGGTATGTTGACCTCAACACAAGTCTTTAACAGTGATAGGTAGATAACATGTTTCTTGCAAGTAGAGGCAGAATTTTGCTCAAGGAATCAAGGTAGACTTCAATAATAGTATGGTAACTAGATTTTTCAATTAAAGATAAATAAACTTCCTAAGGGATTAGTGATTCTTGAAAACATAGTCAATGAAGATGATCAATTAAGGAGAGATAAAGTTGTCATGTCAACCAAGGAAGAACACTATGAGAAGGTCACCATTTTTAAGGATAGGTTAATCAAACTAGGTAAGGTGAACACTAGAGAAGAGAAGATTAATTTCATAGAGCTATGTAAAGAGTTTGTAGACATCTTTTTTTAGGAAAATAATGACTTTAAGGGGTTTCACTCTAGTTTAACTCATCATACTATAGAATTAGAGGCAAGTGATAAACCTATGAGGTAGAATCAAAGACCATTCAAACCCTATATTGAGTTCCTCATGAAGAAAGAGTTGACTAAGTTGATTGAGTCCAAAATTATATTACAACACTCTTCATGGGTGCTTAACCTTGTGCTTGTAAGGAAAAATAATGGGGAGATAAAGTTATGTCTGGACTTCAGAGATCTTAATAAGGTGTCATTGAGAGACCACTAGCCCTTACCATCTATGAATTAGATTCTTCAAAAGCTTGTAGGTTCACAATGTTTCTCCTTGATTGATGGATATTCAGGGTATAACCAAGAGTTAGTGAAGGGAGAGGACCAACATAAAACTACCTTCATAGCTAAGTGGTTTATTTATGCTTACAAGAAGATGCCCTTTGTGTAATCGAATTCAAGGGCCATCTTCTAAAGGTTAATGGATGTAGCCTTATAAAGAATTATCAATGATATGGTGTTCATATACCTTGATGATATTATAGTATTCTCAAAGGATGCTAGACAACATTTGACAAACCTTATTTTGATATTTGATAGGTGTAAGAAGTATGGGTTCTCTTTGAACCCCAAAAAGTGTATTTTTACAGTCCATGAGGGCATACTTTTAGGCCACATTATGTCTAAGGCCTATCCATATACCCTAAGATGGTAAGTGTAATTTTATCCATATCACTTACCAAACATTAAAAAGGACTACATAGTTTTCTAAGTAACATCAATTTAATTATAAGGTTCATTCCCATATTTGTTGAGTTGGCTAGACCCCTAAATTTATGTTTAAGAAACATAAGGATTTTGCATGGACTAGGGAAGGAAAGAGGAATTTTGAAGAAATTAAGGAGGATATTGCTCAAACACCCACTCTCCTTAAACCTAATTTCTCAAAAGACTTATTTTTGTATTCATTCTCAACCAATGACACCATATCTTCCATGTTAATGCAATAAAATAGTGAGGGCCTTGAGTAACCCTTAGCCTTCTTTAGCCAATCATTAAAGGGATATGAGGATAGGTATACTTATTTATAAAAATTTGTGTTTTTATTCATGAGAAGCCTTTAAAAATTTAGGCACGTGGTGTCTAAAAACAAGATCTATGTCATGGTGGCTCACCCTAGCATCAAGGAATTCCTTCTTAACCAAGATTTGAGTGAGAAAAGAGTAGGTTAGGTGACTAGGTGCATGAAGTATGACATATAGGTGAAGGTCACCAAGATAGTTAGGGTTAGAGGACTATGTGAGCACTTGGTAGTAGATGTTAAGGATAACAAAGAGGTGTTTTTGGTAATGCATAGTGATCTCCATGTAGTTACACCTACACCTCCTTCCAGATAGACTCAAGACATGATAAGGTTTCTCTAAATAGGGGAATGTCCTATAGGTTTAGATAGGAAAAGAATAAGGTATTGTAGGCTAAAATAAATCCCCTATGGCTTGATATATGGGGTCCTATTTAAGAAATATATTGATGGAATATTTTTAAGGTGTGTGAAGACTAACCAGATTGACAAGCTATTGGATCAATTCCATGATGGGCCTACAAGAGGCCAAATTATAGTTAAGACTAAAAAAACAAGGATAATGAGAGTAGGTTAATTTTAGCTGAGATTATTCAAATACTTCCATGCTTGGGTTAGGAGGTATTAAAAGTGTGTCATGTTCCTTAGGAAATAGAAGCTAGTTGCCTTACCCCTCAAGCCCATCTAAGTGGAATAACCTTTCATGTAGTATGGATTATATTTTATAGGCATGATATATCCTCCATAAAATATAAGACATAAATGGGTCTTGACTGCTATAGATTACTTCACTAGGTAGGCAGAGGCAATGGACCTTAAAGAGGTTAATGAAAACTTAGTTTTGGAGTTATATGGTAACCTAGTGACCAGATTTGGGGTCCCCTCCATAATCATATTAGACAATGCTCTAGATTTTAGTAGTGCAAGGATAAGTGAATGGTATTTAAATTATGGCATCTACCTCAACACTTCCAAAAACTACTATTCTCAAGGTAATGGACTTACAGAGTCCACTTCCAAGAACTTAATCAAGATAATAAAGAAAACTATGGAAAAAAACTAGAGGGAGTGGTATACCAAACTGAGGACAACCTTGTGGGTAGATAAGATTACCCCCAAGAGATATACTAGCCATTCTTAATACATTCATGTCTATGGTAAAGAGGTAAGTTTACCTATATCACTTAATTTACCAACTTTAGAACTCACACATCAACTTGAGCTAATGGAAAATGATGCCATGGAAGTGACGATGAATGAGTTAAGAGAGCTAGAAGAGATAAGAGATAATGTTATGCATGTCATATGGTCCCATCAAGATCAAATATGCTGTAATTTGATAATATATTTGTCTCAAGGACTTTTTAAGAAGGTGATATTTTGCTTAAGTGGGATGAAGACCAAGATAAACTAGGTAAGCACTCAAAATTGATAGCTTATGGAGTGGACCTTATACCATTATAAGTTGAAAGGATCATAATGCATTCCAACTATAAAAACTAAATGGTAAATAACTCCCATATATATGGGATGTTATTTAAGTATTGTTATTGAAGATCATATATATTTTCCTTGTATATAGTATTTTAGATGTTTTTTCTTCCAAGTGTTGTTGAACAGTTGCCTTGTTAATTAGTTGTTTTGTTATCTTGTTCCTTTCCTAGGTGTTTAGGTGTTAGTTTCATTTTTTGTCATTTTTGTATGAGTGGTGAGATTGTTATAATCCTTGAAATATTTTAAGGTAATAGGTATGATTATCAGTCAAAATAGAGAGGTCATATCAGTTGAGTCATGATGGTCATATGTGAGTCTTTGGCCTAAATAATGAGACAGCTGGTTCTCTTGACCAACAAGTAAGTCAACCCTTGGGAGTCACTAGTGATGTTGATGTCTTTCTCCTCTTAGACCCAAAAGAATCAAATTTTACTTGTCATAGAATCTAAGAGAGGGTTAGTTATCATTAGGATCATAGGCAACATGTTTATGTGGTGTACTTATGTCAAAAAAGTGATGTGGTAGTCACCATTTCACCTTGTTTGAATTTGTGTTAAGATTTCATCTTGTGTTGATTATGTATAAGGGTCTAAAACAAGCCTTAGTGTGGTCTTCATGATCCAAAATCACTCATAATAGAATGATTTACAATAGTGAAACCTATGGGCAGTCATGTGCCCATTAAAGCATGCCAATGACCTACATAATATGAAAAAATCAAGGAGATTGGAGCTAGTATGAGGAGAGGATGGTAACTTTGTTTGAAGCCTTTAGAATAGTTTAAGGTTTTTTATCAAATGTTAAGGTAAATACTTCCATTGTTATTACATTTGATATTATGTATGTGTTTCATTTAAGGGATGTTCAAACCATGTGAATAATCATAATATGTCCCCTAGGACACTAATAAAGTCATAAACCATGTGTCCAAAAAGACTCATAGCCATCATAATATCATTATAAGGTAGTTTTATATGTAAAAGGGGTCTTTTAAGGAATAAAACATCCTTCATCCACCATAAAGGGCCCCACACGCTTGAAAAGTGACCTTTCAAATTCCCTCCATCTATACCCTATAATTTAAAAATGATTTTGGCCTCTCAATTCCCTCTTTTTGGCCTCTAATGGTTTCTCAATATCTCAAACCTAAAAAAATGCAAAGAAAAGATGTTTTGTAGGAGTGTTCAAGACTTGTATGGACTTGTACAGTCAAGTCAAAGTCATAAAAGGTAATATATGTTATGGGGGGTTAATTTAAATCATCACAAAGAAGAATCCATTTTCAAAAAGTGAGGAAAAAGGTAGAAAAATTAGTAGGGTCTCCATTGAGCTCTTGGCAAGCTTATAAGGACCAGTTTGAGTTGAATGATATGGTTTGTATAGGCAGAGTCAAATAACAAGATCTTGGCCATAGGTAGAGCCCTTATTAGGCATGAAATTAGTGTAGATTAAATCCTTAAGCTTTATGAACAATCACTAAGAACTCAAGGTGGTCTTAAAGCCTTTGTAAACCCTACAAGCTCAGTTACAGGAAAATTTATGAGAATTTCAAGCTCATTGTGACAGGTTGAGCATGGGGAAAGATCTCTAAAGGTCTATTGAGTATCCTAAATTTATTTAATCATGTTCTCATGGCACTTATAGGGTTATATCAACACCTAATCTTCTATGGTTGGTAGGTTACATGTTTATGTACTAGAATTTCTATATCAGATACTTAATGAAGAGTTTCTATGCTCCACCCATGTTTCTCACATACTCTACATGGTCACCAATGGGTCATATCAGATCCCCATAAAGTATCTTCAATTCCCACCATGTGAAAGAAGGAAAAAAGCTATAATCATGACTCAACCTACTCTCATGATAACCAATCTCAAGGTTATAAGTCTATGGATAATGCCTTCTTTAGGTTACACAGGTGATTTAAAGATATATATGAGTTCCTCTTTCAATGTAAACAAACTTCTACATGGTATTTAAGACCAACACCCAAAAACTAGCTTCAAATGCATTAATGAGCTATTTAGTATAGTTTAACGTTTCCTTGCATTGTTTAATGTTTTTTTGGATTTCTAGGTTTCATTTTCTCTATTAATATGTTTGATTCATCCAGTCAAATGTAGTACCTTCATGGATACCCATATGGAGGATGCTTAGGTCTCAATAAGTGGTCTTGAGTAGAAAAGAATAGTCCATATGATTTATCACAAAAACATCTGGTTCATAATGAATACATCAAGCTCTTTTCACCTTATAATGAGCCTTGTTTCCCAAACTCAAATTTTCAAAAGACTACATAATACACTATAAGTAGGTTCGGATGGTTTGTCATGAGAAATCTAATAATGGGAGCGTTAATGGACTTGCATAAGATCAAGTTGGTTTTGAATTAATTATCATGAGGTTAAATTGTGTATTAAGGTCAATATCTCAGTTGAAAGAGTAAGTTTCAAAGCTTAAAACTCACAAATTCTAAGTCACACCTACAGGACTGCGTAGTGGCTCAGTGGCCTACAAACTAAAGAGAGAAGAGACTGCTTAGTTAAAGATAAAAGGAGACTAAACTCTCAATAATATAATAGAGATCATTTAATGCTAAGATTGTTCTATAAGAACTTTAAATCCCATACATGGTCAAGTCTCAAAAGTGACCACCTACAGGTTGGTCTAAGAGAGCTAATCTTGGTCTACAAATTTGAGAAGTAGATGCAATGAATAAAAAATGATTTAAATTAAAGATAGGTATTCAAGTTTCAATGAAATTTTTGATTAATAAAGTATTATAAAATAATATACAAAGAGACTAGTTAAGATAGACTTACCTGACCATGTATAATGCATATAAATCTACCTATCCAAAATTAGAATTCCTAACTAGTTTGGGTAATGAGTTATATTGGAAGAAATAACCCATTTGAAAATTATCTTGTAGTGGTGATATGTCATATATATATTCTTACAGATATTTTAAGTTAAATTTGGGTTTATAAGGAGTTTTCCAATCCTGATTAAGCACTCAAAGCACATAGGCCTATGTGTGTATGGTTATAAAAGAGTGTTTGTTGAAGAAAGGAAGGAGACAAATCCAAAGAAGGTAATTAAAGAAATGAAATACATAAGGGAAGACTCCATGATTATTCCAAATCCCTTAGATGTTATGGAAGGAGGAAACATAGGCTACTCAATTCATTGGCATCAGTTGGTTTAAGAACCTAGTATAGGCCAACGATGTTCATAACTGGCCTAAAGAGGAAGAATGATAGATACATTAGTCTAGGAAACTATGAGACTATGTAAAAATTTGAATTTGAATGGATAATATGCTAATTAGGCTTTGAGGTCACCATGGTCACCAACAAGTGGTATTGTGCCTTGAAACTCAGTTTAGGCCTAAAACCCTACATAAGCCCTCTGATCTCTTATTCCACTCTTGTGAATAGATGAATTCTTAAAGAATATATAGGTATATAAGAGGTTGTGAAATGATGGTAAATGTCTTAAAAAGGTGTTTTAGATAGTGAAAAATATAAAAGGTGCCTTTTTATCCTAAAAAGCCTTCTTCAAGCTCTCTTATCATAGTCTACCAACTCGAGCTACAAGTTTAAGTGATCATACCTTGCATGAAAAGATGTATGGGAAATTGAGGACCCATATTAAATTTCCATCCATGGTATAAATCTAGATTTAGGGGGTAGATTTATGAATAATCCTTAAGACTATAAGCATGCCTAGACTGCCTATAAAGAACCCAAGGAGTACCAACCTTTTCTCGAATCTCACCAGAGAAGATACATGGGACCAATAGATATTAGTTAAATTTTTGGGGGTATATGTATTCAAATATTCATGGCCTTAAGTTTCTAATCCAGGGCTTATGCTTTATGAACCATCGTTAAGATGGTAGGCTATTCCAAACACTCTAAAACCCTCATAAAGAACCCAAGTGGAAAATAAACTACTCTTAATGACTATTATTACCTTAAAACATCTTTAAAACATCAATAATACACCTATATTCCCAATGTGATCCCTATGCACTAAGAATTTAGCATGTGTGAGGCAAAAATTTGTAAGAAAATGGCTTATGGTGTCTAGTTTTGGGACTATTTCCATGGTTCTTCGGAATTTTTGAGCTTCAAAGTGGATTGGAAGGTCTTTTGGACCTGTGTATAGATGTAATGGTCTCCAAACAATCACTAGTGAATTATTATAGTTTTACAAGCAAGCCTAATGAGTAGAATTAGATTCAATTAAGAGAGGTAACCTCATTTGCATTAAGAAAAGAGTATTACAAGTTTGCTCACATGGTGAAGAGGCTTTCTAGAGTAGAATAACCCTTGTACCAATATTTAAAATCCACTACCAAGATCAACACATGATTTAATATGTCTAAATATCATGTCTCTCACTCAATAGAGTGATAAATGCATTAAATGGGCTGAGAATAACATGAAGAGTGGCAACTAGGTGAATAGTGGCCATGTTCAAACATGTTACTTCCTTCCCAAAACATATGCATGACCTCTCACTACATGTCAAGTAGTAATGGATTATTTTCAAAGAGCATATTACCTTCATGGAGTTAATTATGATCAGAAATAGGTCATTCACCACACTTTTACATCTAAAAGGCTCATTAAAGGCCACTATGACACTAAGGCAATGCATGGGGAGAGTTATAGGATTGTTTCTACCCCTCATTCATGTTTTTAACTATTTATTGGATGATTGATGGTCATTATTTCCTTTTCACTCCATTTCTATGCCATTTTCTCCCTCTCTCTCTTTCTCATATTCTATAAATTAGGCTTAAAAGGCTATTGTAATGATCCCTCTACTGGGTATGAGAATTTTCTACCCATTTGTATCTTGTAACCTTTGAGATAATATAAATATTTATTCCACATTCTCCATACTAGTTTTCTAGTGTCTTCATACTTATTTTATTTTCATAAGTGGTTGAATCTTTCTCCCTTTGCAAGTCCTTATCTCTCACCTAGATGCTATTGTATTGTCTTATGTAGGTCATATGGTGTGTGAAGGTTATTATAATTATTATCATAATGGAAAATAACTATTAGTGTCTTTTATCAGACCTTGTACTCATCACCCTCAGGTTATATGTAGTTGGTATAGCCTCTATGTGAAACATTAATATGTAAGAGTCTTTTGTAAAAAGTGTGTTAGCAATCAGTATTTGTCTTATCCATAAGTGTTATTAAAGGATAAAGTAGAGGAGATATAACATATTGGTGAATCACCTCTTATAGTATAGGGTTTGATTTCATGTCTTTATTTTATCCCTTTTCATTGACAAAACTAGTAGGCTTAGTAGTTTAAACATAGATGATGCATCAGGGTAGCTATCCCCAAAAATAGAGATTTACCTCACCCATTAGTCTACCCACACATAGAGGTGATTCCATTATATCATTTTTATGAGGCAGGTTTGAAACTCCTTTTACTTAAGGGTGAAATCCAAATAGATAACATCAATCTGATATGTAAGCATTTCCCTCACTACTAGATTAAACTAGTGTATATGGGCACCCACAATATCAATAACTCTCTCAATAAATCCCTTACCAACTATATCCATGGATACACTCTGAGTAAGATCCTACACCTCATATCTTACCATGTTATCCCACTCATGATTACCTACACACAAAACATACCAAATACAAATTAGTTATCATTATCAACCAAATAATATTCCAATCAAATACAATATTATAAAAGTAAGTTACTTACATGTGGATATAATAGCCATCACATCTATAGGTTCTAGTCATATGGGGCCACCACCACCTCCATATCCTCCTACATTTCCTTATGCTATAGGTATGACACTAGGCTAGGAAACTATAACTAGGACCAATAATGGCTAATGGGTGCCTACCCGGCACTATGTGTAACCATTGGTATACCCTACATCATCCTCTATAGCTAGGAAAACTAAATTATCTCTCTCATCACTAGGATGTGGGGTTATATCCTTAGGTGCTAATTATTATCTATCATTGGGCTTATTCCCACTCCACACTATACACTACCATGGGTATGGCATTGATGGCACCCCTACTCTAAGCCAGACTACCATAAAACATGATCATACTATAATAACTCATATACTTCAAGAATATGATTAATTGACCACATGTTAATCTATATCCTATAAATCTCATGACCATCCTTAAGCCACCCAATAAATTTCTTATATGAATGCCATAAAACTTGATGTAATGTTAATTTATCCAAAATGGTGGGGTACTCCATTATGGTGTGTATTCTACCATGGGGGAGTACCCGCTACTCTAAAAATGTCTATGGATGGGCCCACCAAGATATTGGTCCACCAAGGGGCTAGACTACTATAATATGATCATAATCCCTCACATGTAATAAGGTTCCAACTCCAATACTACCACCTCAATCCTCCAATGTAAATATATATATATATATATATATATATATATATATATATATATATATATATAAGTTGGCTAGTATGGTATGACCCAAAGAATATTAGGCACCCTCTTATTCAATTTGTCAAACTATATGACACATGCAATAAAAAATCATAATAATTCCACCATCCACTACTATAAACAAATCCAATAGTACACAAATGAACTTTCACAGCCATAGAATATCACCTTTGAAAATGATATCAAGATTAACCATGTTACTCAGATCTACATTAGGTGCTCTCTACCTAGGAAAATACATATGTGACCTTTAAATTTAACTATGACTACCATCTCTTACAACCTATGTTATCTCACCTCTGATAGGCAATCAAAAAATGTGATACACATCCTTTAATGTAACTATCATCTCCCATGTTGGGATCCATACGGTACAAACATCTAGGTTCCACCTCTCAACTAGTATTATGAGAAGGTGTATGTCATATATAACCCATCCTAACTAGGCCACATGGCCAAATCCAACCTAATATATCATAGCCCAATTTACTACATCTAGACCTAGCTCTAATCAAACATGTACATCTTTTAGAAAAAAAATCAACAAAAATAGTCATTAGTCATGGCATTAAAGAAATAAAATACATAATTTATAGTTAAAGATTATAAAAATAAGATAGTAAGGCCAGACACTAACATCGATGTAAGACAAAAGCATCAGATAGTTGTGTCTAAAATCAAACACTAGCATCGAGACCCAAATGTAATTGTCCCAATCTTATACGAAAGTGTTTGTCAACCCTTAACCATTTTTTTTTTAAAAAAATTAAAAAATTGAAAAAAATTAACTTTACCATCCAATTCACACTTAAACCTACTTACCATCTTGTCAAAATCTTGTCTAGTTAGTCTTGCCTGGAGCACCTCAAATTGTAGTGATCATGGGGCTCTATCATATGGAATTATATTTTCTCTACTCATAACTCAACATTTTACAAGGAATAAATTACGAATGATTTTAAATTTCTATTCAAAACCCCTACTATAAAACTTATATAATAACTTTAAATGCACTTATCTTGAGTACTCGATGTCTAAATTTAAAACTATGAGTTGCATTGGGATCTAGGTAAGGAGCCTTTCACATTATACCAATTTAGTAATATTTCAAGAAATACCAAATATTACATAAAATTTTTATTAAACACAAATATCATTATAAATCACAAGTGATACTATCACAATATTACATTATTTGATACCAAAACTACCAGGGTAAAATTAGTTATTATACACTCATAGACATGACATTGTCACTTGTTCCTTTTGTGATGAGGTGACTAGCAGATTCTATTTTCCCTCGTCCAAAAAGGGGGGCATATTAGTGTGGGCATGTCATAGAGATATGTATTCCACATATTCATAGTTTTAAACTCATTGGGTGAATGTTATGGGAACATGTCCACATTTATTTAGTATTCAATATATCAATATTATAGTGGGAGCATGTTTTTGGAAACATGTTCTCCACAATTATACACAATTCTAAAATTTTATAGATTATAGAGGGGCATGTTATGAAAACATGTCCTTCACACTTATTCCATGTTAAAACTCACTAATATCCTTCAAAACATATTATTCTAATATATATTTGGGTTAACATTTTATACATTAGTATTACCATTATACATATATTACATAGTAATGGTGCTTATGTAAAAACCAAAAGGCACAATATACACAGATTATTCTATTCACTCCATATATGATAGGAGGCATGAACAAGGGTTAATTTCCTATATGTACTCAAAAATTGATCTATCTTTTAGATTCACCATATTATCAAGGAATGTTGTCACATTATAGACTATTATTATATCACTGACTTTAGCACATCATGGATTGACACCTAGGTTGGATTGTTACAGACTATTATTTGAACCTTATCTATATTCAAAAGTTGGTACTATTTATTTATTGGAATGATTAAATCAAGTATCACTAGGTCATTAACTTGATTTGTGTTAGTTGAGAGATGATACTCTCAATGGCCAAAGCATTACTCTTTCTATTCTAGGTTGGGGGCATGATTATTATATGCAATTAGAATTCCATGATGCACAATTAATTAATCCTAGATTAGATAAGATATAACATACCTACACTTCTGATTGGGTATACACTTGTTAATTAGGATCATGAATAATATGGGGATCCACTAGACCTAATTAGGGGATCACTTGTATCAATTATCACAACATATCATGCTAGGAAGGGTTCCAAAACCTATAATCTAACACAATCACACAATAACCCTAAAATAATCCTATGATTTGATATTTACTTATGTTAATAAATAATAAAGTAAACTATTCTAATAAAAATAAGAGTAAACTAATCTATTTCTCACCAAAGCTTATGGCACAATGTGAGGGATTAGATGCAAAGCAAAATATGTATAGGGAACTTCAAATAAAGTATTAGTAACACCCTACTACATAGAATATGAAGAGTAATATTATTTGAACCAACACTTATGCTACTTATATCTATTAAGAAAGAGGAAAACAAAGTTAAAATATACTTTAATTTGAACTCGTCATGATTTAATCTCTCCCTTGGCCAATGGGGCTTTGCAAGAGGTTTTTGTGGTTCATAGGGACCACTTTGTTAGGACAAAGCATCGAAGACCTATCTACAAGACTAGATTCTCCAAATAAGAAACCTAAACTAAGACTCCTCAAGTATAATGGTGGAAGAGTAGATTGTGAAGAAGCAAGAGTGAATAATAACTCTTTATTACATATTCTGAATAATGACCAAAATGACCTTATATATATAGGAGTATATCACTCAAAAATCATTCAGACATGTTGTTTCTGTTAGGTCAATTGGGTTGACCTAGTACATTCTTGGGATAATTCCTAAAGTCTATGTTAGGTCTATTAGAATATAAACAAGTCAAAAGAGATAAAGTGACCCCAGAATACACTAAGTCGACAAGGTTGACCTAGTGTACTAAATAGGTAAAAAGGGTGTAAATTAAGGAGAAGAAGGATAAAAAGAGGAAAAGACTAGGAATGTGTAAGGGAGGATAAATAGCTTAGGGAAAGGTTTTAGGAGCTGAATGGATTGGGATTAATGTGACAATAAGGTATAATAATCTTTCAAAGAACCAAAGGTCTGCCCAACCCTTTCTTGGTGCACCCCTTAAGGCATGCACTTAGAGAGATTAAGTCACGATGGGTTCTTGAAAGATGTAAAGCATCAATATTTGATCAAATTTAAAAATATTATTTTTATACATATGCCCCACTCAAAGCTCATCATGTGTCACTAAGGTGTAATAGGGGATGGTGCTTTGAGAAAGAACATAAGGACACACACAACATTGATACTAAAAAAAGTTGTAGTATTTTAAAAAGCATAAAATAACTAAAATTAAATGAATTAAAGGGAAACTAATCTAAAAAGTAAATAACTAAAAATTAAAATTGATGTATGCCTTGACTTACCTTTTATCATAAAATAGTTGTTAGCTATGTTTTTAGTTTTGATTGTGTAGGGTACAGAGACTGCTTTTGACAAACCTAAAATACAAAACTAAGGGAAAATACAAACAAACACAAGAAAAGCCAAGATAATTGGTGTTATGTGGATGGGACATACTTGGGAATTTGGCAAGCTAGGTGACAAGTGCTATGTTATACCAAATGACCAAGTCAAATAAGAGTAAATTGGGTAATCAAAAAACTAAGGTTACTAAAGAATAAAAAACTCAAACAAGTAAACCTCAAGTAAGAAAAGGCAAACTCACCAATTCAAACCAAAGATACATGTTTAAAAAGGAATGATAAGCAAGACAAATCAATGGTAAAAGAGAAAATAAAGTGGTAAAATAACTTCATGAGTGAGCAGTAACAATCCACATCTCACTCAACAATGGAAAAATATGTATAAAAGGGAAAACAACATTGATGAGTGAGCAGTAACAAACCACATCTCATTCAAAAATGGAAAAAGGGTGAAAACTTAGGTGTTCATGATAGTAGGATAGCAAAATCATGATAAATGAGAAATGGAAAGTAAATTAAGTTTAGTAAATGAAATTTTTTATGGTGTAAAAGAAAAAGGTGATCCATAGTTTCTCAAATAGTTTGTTTTATGTCTAAAGATAGATAAAATTGAAACAAATTAGTGCTATCATGTTTTTTAAGAAATGAATAATAAGGAATTTAAATAAGAGGGAAAATAGATTTGGAATAAAAATTTGGCTGTCAAGGGTGGAAAATGAAATGGGTGAGGGGAAAATGAAGGAAAAACCAAGGTAAATAAACTCTTTATCAAAGTCAAGACACTCAAATTTAGTTTGTCAAAATAAGAGGACTTTTGACCTTAGGGACACTAAAGAAATTCTCTTAGACACACAAATTAGGTAAACAAATGGAGTATAGAGATCATATCATGAAGGATATATGCATGAAAATGAAAATGGACCTACCTCTCCATAATGTGTTCCCTACTCTTTAGGACCCCTTACAAATTTGTTGGTCTACTGCAAAGATTGGGTACTTTCATGAGAAAGTAGGTAGCATCATTTTTTTTTGAATTCCCCTAATCCAATCTACTAGCCTACCACAACCCAAAGGACTTTGGATCTACGTGAAGCTGACTATGAAGTTTGAGCTTCGATTAGAGATAGGAGATGTGCTTGAAATCACATCTTTTGGTGTGATTTGATTGTTGATATTTTTATGTTTCCTTTTAGATATTATTGCCTTTTATTTTAAATGATTTGAATTTTAACTTTATTTATGGATTGTTTTATTCCTCCTCCATACAGATTTGGAAAACCAAACATGGGTGCTAAAGATGACTTTCATTTGAAACCTTTGTGACAAGGTTTCTAAGAGAGAAAACTTCAAATAGCATGGGGTCTAAGAGTATCATAAATCTAGGTGAAATAAAAGTGCTATCTTGAATTTGACCTTATTTTATCCAATGAGGAGATGAAAGAAAGGGGAAATCAAGAGGAATGTCACATGAAAAATTTTGAATTGCTTAAAATTTCAAAAAAATGTGATAAAGGGTAAAAAGAGGGATACAATGATATAAAAGGTGTGATTCCTTATCATAAGAAAGAGGGAAATAGAGTAAAACATGATAACATAGATTGTTAAGAAAATTTCATCTAGCAAAAGAAGCAAAAGCTAAATTATAAGCACAAGGATCAATAATATGAAAAGAATGGTAGTTTTATGAGGAGGGTCAGGTCCTATCCATAGTCTTACATAGCAACTCATAAAATAAAGACCTATGAGGGTGATAATAAGCAAGAGAAAATCAAAGTGATGAAGCATTTTTACAAAGCACCTCATAAAAGAAAAACCTAAAGGATTCCAAAATAACATTGGTAAGAAGCAAAAAAATAAAATAAAATAAGATGAACTATGGTGGTTTTGTGATGGATGTCAGGTTTTATCTATGGTCTTATGAAGCAACTCATAAAAGAACAACCCAAGGGATGCTAAATCAAAATTAACAAATAGAAAGAGATTGAAAAATAAGATAATGAAGACTATGGTACATCAAGAAACCAAAAGATCAAAAAAAGAGGACTAAAGGTTTGTGAACAATAGGGAATTATTGCAAAGGGAGAAACCCATGCTTAAGTAACCTGTAAAAAGTATTAGATAAATATAGATAGAAAACATGAGAGGAAGGAAAATGATCCTATATTAATGGCTATATTAATGATGATCATGTGATAGACAAGCCTATGTGTCTTAAAAGGTTTCTTGAAGTTAAATTAGTTTGGTAGCATGTAATGGTAAATAAGAGTGGGCATTACAAGATGCCCCAAAGGGTAAGTGGATTTAGTGATGGGCATCGCAAGATGCCCCAAAGTCTAAAATGATATGAAGCTAGGAATCACAAGATGACCTAAAGGTTAGAGTAATGTATGGATGGGCATCACAAGATGCCCCAATAGCTAAAAGAGGAAGAAGAGATAGGAAAAGACAAGAATCAAAGAGAACCCCATATATTTTCTAAATGGATTAAAGTTGTCAAAGAAGATTCTAATGGGGGATATGATGCTTGAGGAAATAAAAAGGATGTTAAGTAATAAGAATAATAGATAGAGATAAAGAACTAAACTAGGTAGATATAGAACTGAGTCAGACATACAGATAATGCAAAAAACCAAGTTGGAAAGAAAAGAAGTTAGAAAATTGTACTAGGTTGACTTGGTCAACCTAGTACAGAAATAGGGATTGTAAAACTATACTAGGTCAACCAAGTCAATCTAGTATAATGTATAGAGGCTAGAAAAGAGGAAAAAGACTCTGTAGATAGTACTACATTGACCAGGTCGACCCAGTATAATGAATAAAGGTTGAAAAAGGATACTAGGTCTTCAAGGTCGACCTAGTACATTAAACAGAAATAAGGATTTTATTTTGCCTTTATCTTTAGTGCTACTCATCCATTTTACAAACCGTAAAGTGTTTTGGATTTATGATGATGTAGAGAATGTATATAAGGAATAAATAAGTGATTAAAATTATGATAAAAATAATAAAATAAGTGAAATAAATAGTGAACAAATCTTATAAGGATTTGGTTCGTGTTGGGTTCACCAGAATGTATGCAATTAAAATTACATGATGCATAATGAATTAATCCTAGATTAGATAATATAGATCACACCTATAATTTTGATTGGGTACACAATTTTTAAGTATAATAATGACCAATATGTAGATCTTCTAGACGCGATTAGGGTATAACTTGTATCAATTATCACAACACATCATGTTATAAAGGGTTCCAAAGCCTACAGTCTAATACAATCACACAACAACCCTAAAAGAGTATTATGATTTGATATTAACTTATGCTAATAAACAAGAAAGTAAAGTATTCTAATAACAAGAATATTAAACTAATATAATGCTCACCAAAGCTTGTGGCACAATGTGAGGGATTAGATTCAAAACAAAATATATATAGGGAACTTCAAATAAAGTATGAGTAACACCCTAATACATATAATATCAAGAGTAATATTATTTGATCCAACACTTATACTATTTCTATCTACTAAAAGAGAGAAGGAAAAATTTAGAATATACTTACCTAAATGTGAACCCATCATGATTCAATCTCTCCCTTAGCTAGTGGGGCTTTGCAAGAGATTGTTGTGGTTTGTAAGGATCACTTTGTTAGGCCAAAGCATCCAAGACCTATCCACAATAATAGATTCTCCAAATAAGAAACCTAAACTAATACTCCTCAATTAGAATGGTGGAAGTGTAGATTGTGAAGAAACATGAGTGAATAATAACTCTTTATTGCATATTCTTAATAATGACTAAAATGACCTTTTATATATAGGAGTATCTCACCCAAAAATCATTCAGACATGTCATTTATGCTAGGTTAATTGGGTCAACCAAGAAAATTCTCAGGCTAATGCCTAAATTTTATGCTAGGTTGGGTGGAAGATAAATGAGTCAAAAGAGCTAAAGTGACTCTAGAATACACTAGGTCAACCAGGTCGACCTAGTGTAATAAACAAGTAAAAAGGGTGTAAAGAAAGGAGAAGAAGGATAAAAAGAGGAAAAGACTAGAGGAATATGTAAGGGAGGAGAAATAGCTTAGGGAAAGGTTTTAGGAGCTGAATGAATTGTTAATAATGTGGTAATAAGGGACAAAAATACTATAAAGCACCAAAGGTCTACCCAACCCTTTCTCAATGCACCCCTTAAGGCATGTGCTTAGAGAGATTGAGACATAATGGCTTCCTATAATATGTAAAGTGTTAGTATTTGATAAAAGTTAAAAATATTATGTGTATAAAATCACTTCCCATTTTTCCCTACTCTAGGTACATGACCACTAGATTGTAACCTAGCTAACCACATGCAAACTCACTCATCTTCCTGGATAGAACATGGATGAGGTTGCAAGTCCCCTTATACTTCTATAATTTATATCATTCTAAAACCATTACTACACAACACTTACACAGGTGTATTCTATCCATGTTATTTCTTTACATTAATTTTTATTTTATATATATATATATATATATATATATATATATATATATAATAGACTAATTATTTGTGACATGAGATTTTAATATAGGTAATATTTAAGTAAGAGGTTCAAATAAATTTGAAGCAATAAAAAAGTGTGTTTTACACACCAAGGTATCCATATTTCTTATTCTTTAAACTAGTAATTTTAATTTTTATGCATTACTAGATTACAGGGGGCAAATGTAGATACCCATATTCGGTATAAACATAGTTTCATAACATGTTTCATATCCTTTTCCATAGTTTCATGGTATCATGTGGACCTCTTTAGTTCCATCTTATTTCACTTTCTTTATTTTTCATTGTGAGATTATACATTGCAAATTGTTTTTTATCTAGTGTATTTCAAGGATACCCACCTGTTCATTTTATTATCCTTGAGTCTTTAGACTCTGTACACTAGTGTCTATCTTAGACTCTTACATCAACATAAGTGTCCAACTATAACATAATTGTATAGACTTATCCTTTTATTATTTTATGTATCTTTTATTTGGTGATTGTTTGTTTTGTCCCCTTTGTTTATCATATTATTGGGTTTTCATGTTCCACTAAGAACTAATTCCAAATAAAGAGATCCTTATATATAAAAATTTTATGGTCTAATTACATCACCTAGAAATTTTATCAAGTAAGTTATAATTATCAAGTATTTTATATTCTAAGTTATCAAACTATAATAGAGTACTATATTGAATATTTGAAGCACTCAAAAGGTCATCATATTCTTGCATCATTTGTACCAAGGGTTACTATAATAAAAAGAGAATATAGTTATATATTTACAATTCCACACAAATTAATAGGAGGGAGAACTACATGTGAGTCTGAGGCCCTTTTTAGAGTATTGGCTATGTAGGAAACACTTAAAAATAACTAGGGTTGCTAGTGTTAGCTCAACCCAGGTGTTAACCCCTTTTTACCAGGTTATAAGAGGTCAAAGGTAAGAAGATTAGGATTTTTACTTATTGTTTGAATCTTGTGCATAGATGAACATATTCTAAGGTACCAAATAGGTACACAAGGGATATCATAGGATTGGTAGGAGTTTTGATCCTTTTTTGTGTATACTTTATGCTAAACACATGTGTCAAAGTTGGGCATATGCATTAAAGAAACTATATATGGTTAATTAAAGCATCATGTGGGTGAAAATAACAAAAAATGTAGAGTGAGAAGGTCTCATAGTTAGATCAATGTTCTAAAATGTTTCTATATCATTGTCATATCTCAGATATGAATTTTGAACAAAATATGATCTCTCTATCCTTTGGTTACATTGTATTTAATTATATTTATTATATATTCTAAATTATGTAAATTTATATTATTGGTTGTATTTTAATGTTAATCTAAATATAGTTTTACTCCTTTCAAATAATTTTATTTCCTTAAGTTTGTTTTTGTAAAACACCAAATAACTTGAAACAATTACTATGTGAGTTATTTGATCTATTTTAGGTGAGTAATGAAGGAGGGTTGATTATATATTTACACCAATCCCCTTGGATAATATCTCACATAAAATCATTTAGGCTAACCATAGGATACATTTAATTTACAAATTTGAATGACTTTAGTGCACTAGACACTTGTGTTGGGTTAGGACACTTGTGTTGACATAGACGTCTGACTAGGATGTAAGAGTCTAGGAAGTAAAAAAGTAGGTAAAAGTATAAAAATTGTAGAGATGGAAGATAAATAGGTTTATAGCATTTTGGTCAAGATAGAAGGCTTGGGTTATTAGAATGACATTGGTCAGACTAACAGATAAGAAAATAGCATAGAGAGATAATAGATTTTAGCCTTTTGGTAGTACAAAAGGTCTAAAACTAAGAGGAACACCAATGTCTATATTTTACAAGTGTACAACATTGAGGTGTTATATAACTCATAAATAGTGTCTATATTTAACTCCCCCCTTAATTTAGTAATGAAATTTATAGTTTAAAGGAAAATAAATGCATATGTGGATGTGCATAATATATTTTACCTTTGTTTAATCCCAACTTGAGTGTTTTGATGGTGACTTACCTGGATCCAAGAGCATGTTATAGTATATAATCAGTGCATATAATCTGAAATTGAAAGCATTTGAAATGATTTAAATTGAAATAATAAGCTTTATGAGTACACCTATGTATTGATGCAACCACCTTGCCTTTTGGCAATTTGATTTGAAAATATGTAGCATTATGAACATAGAGTTGAGATTAGGAAAAATTTAAAAGCTAAAGAGGTGCATATATATATATATATATATTGGACACATGCCCCAAAACTTAGAGAAAATGTGAGTTGCCACTTGATATTTGAGATTAGCTCAACCATGCAACCCTTTCATAGTTATACCCTAGTGAGCGTGAGTGAACCAAGTTAACTCACTATAAATCTACAGAGGCTGGATGATGTAATCAAGTCCATCTTATAAAATTGGCAAGATTTAATGATCTAATAACTTCAAACATAACAAAAGTGAACCAACTACTATAGTATATTAACTCAATATAACCCATAAAAATCCATCCTAGTGGGTGATGATAGTCCATGAAAGTTTTTAAAAACTAAAACTGATTTGATTTTTCAATATTAGGTACACATTACATAGCATATTCACCTTAGATATGTCTCATGCTAAAATTATGTATAAAAATAGTATAAATGTATATATTTTTAACACAAATGTGTATCTAAATCATATAACTATGAATTTGGCCAATTTCAAATTTGAAAAAATGTGGAGGACATGCTTATCATAACATCCCACCACTATATATAGAGAAATATGAAAAGTGATATAAGTGCCAATGTGGAGGACATGTTTCCAAAACATGCCCCCATTGTAATCTGGGTATGTTGAATATTAAATAAGTGTGGATAGCATGTATCCACAATATTCCCCCAATAAATTTAAAACTATGACAAATATGGAAAACATGTTTTCAAAAAATGCCCACAATACAATTTGAATCTATGGATCAAGGTGGAAGTCATGTCTCTATGGTGCTCCCACTAATATTCCCTATTTTTTAGGTGAGGGAAAGTAGTAATTAGTAGTTACCTCACCTTAAAAGGATAATATAACCATGTAAATTGTGAATTTACCATGTAACATATAAATGGAACATGTCTAGGTAGATATATCATGGAAGCACATAGAATGTGATCACATCAATGCCAAATATGCATGATATAGATCATATAAATGTCTAGAAAGTAACATTACAAGCTCAACAAGAAGCCAAGCACACATACAAGAGAACTCAAAACAAGTAAAAATAAAATGGTCCTAGGAGACCTCAAATAAGGGGTATGTTCAAATGTTACATAATTAAAGGGACATGACTTAGTCAAATTTCCACAAAAGCAAGAATGATATTCAAGCATCAATAAAATAAGAAATGATATATTCATATGTTAAAGAGGCAAATAAAGACATGGGGCCCACAAATAATGGATCATATTCAAATGCTCAAACAAGAAACATAATAACAAGGTAAGACAGTCAATGAAGTGCATGAATGAAAACATAAGCAACCAACATAAACATAACATATTAGTCCATGGAACATGTGTTAGAAACAATGTTAAGTATATATCACATCAAGTACATTGTGGAAGATATAAACATGGATAAATCCATTTGTAAGTACATAATATAAAACATGATAATATAAAATGACCATATGATGATATAACCTATATGTATCATGATCAAAAAATTGGATACCCCAAATATCCACATGACATGAGTAAAGAGAAGAACCAACATTTGAAAGTGCATAAAACATATATCTATGTATGTTTATATCACACTCAAAATTTATGTGAAACATGTGTATATAGAAATAAATGATATGTTATCCACTAACATAGAACTTGTTGAGGTCAACATACCCCATTTTTTGAAAATTGGGAACCCTAAGATATTTTAAACCTTATTACTAAGATCTTGATGTTATACTCTTTGTTATAATTTGAAGATCATACAGACCTGATGAAATTGGACCATTTATTTATGGTCTTACTTTAAGGTTACTTAATGTTGCTAATAGTTTCTCTTCATGTGATAAGTTGTAGGTTTCATGGATCCCTTATGAATGGATCATGCATCGATCTTCATAGTTTATCTTCATTCAATATTTTACTTGGTTGGGGTCTATGAAAATTTGGGTTAGGATTCATGTTCTAAAGACTATCTTTCATAAAACCCTAGCTTAAGTCTTTGATTCAAATTTTTGTGAGAATGCTTTGGGCAGGAATATTTTTAATTTACTTTTGACTTGATCCTAATTTTATGCTAAGTCTTAGCCATGTTTCATAACATAACTAAACCCTAGCCTTAAATCATGCTTGGTCCCCTTTCATTATTTTCCCCCCTTTTTTTCCTTTATTTCTAACCATGTCTAACTTTCGTATTAGCAAGGTCCTTTTAATTTTTCTAGCATGGTCCTCTTTTTTACCTAGTTAGCCTAAAGTCTCAATTCTAAATCCTTGTTCATGTTTATCAACATGAATGAGACCTTAGCCTTAATTATTTAGCCTAAGTTTATATCTACCCAAGTCCTAACTTAAATACCTCACTTCTTTGCAGATCTGATAGCCCATGCTTCATCATGAGGGGATAATATGATAGAGTGAGGAAAACCCAATGAACCTGAGCATTTGGTCCTTCAAACCAATCATGTGTGAGCATCTGGATCATGATCGACAACTCTCACCTCATCAAGATCAAGGATCTAAAAAAATGAATGCAATAAAAAATTCAAAAAGACTAAGAAGCCCATAGATCCACCATATGGCAATCCTATATATGAAGCTTAATGTTAAAAAAACCCCAAACCAATGATGTGCAACTACTTGGATTATGATTAATAGTTCATACTTTATCACAGAGTCCTTGATTGGACAGAGTGAATTAAATCCAAAATCTATGGAATACAAGAATCTCATGAGCTTAAATTTGATGTTCTTACAAACATCATTTGATGTCCACAAGTCTATCATTTACATCCATGAGAAAATCAAATTCAATCTCATCTAACATTTTTTCTAGGCAAATAGATGTGTTTCTATCATTTAAAGGGGCTACTTTTATATCATATTTTAAAACTTATCATAAAATACTTTAACCTAAGTCTACTGCATGTTTTCTTAACATGAAATAAACTTATCTTAAAATATTTTAGCCTAAGTTCCTTTTTAAAATAATGCACTCATTAAATTTCATGCATCATATAGGATCAATGGCTTGCACTTCATCATGCCCAGATGATCTAATGCTACAAAATCATCGATGACTATTCAGTAGAGATTTGAAAGCCTATGAGCTTGACACATGGTAAATGAACATTAAATATGTGATTGATGTAGATTATAGATCTTATAAATCCTACAAAGGTGCTAAGTGACACAACCACAAGGCTTGATATAAATATGGCCAATAATAAGAGAGGTCCCAGATCATGAACAATAACCCACATTAATCCATGTGTAATGATCCAACAATGTGAAAAAAAGTACAAATTTTTAATAACAATGGCTAATGCTTTGAAGGAACTTATGAAAAATGTTGTAAAAGTTCCAGATAGATGCTAAACAAGCACTATGCAAGCACAAAATGACAAAAATGAAGATCTTATGTGCTTTAAAATGTAAACATATAAAGGCAAAGGTCAAAATCAAATCTAAGGCATGAATGAGCCTATGTCTTAATAAGATATCACCATTAAAGCTTTAAAAGCCATAAAATTTACATAAAAGGACCTAATTCAACCTCAAATTGATCACAGTTAAGCTAAAAGGAGTTCAATTGTAAGTTGAGAAAGAATAATTGACCTAGAGACCATTTTCAATCCAATCATGAGTAATTCATAAGTTTAGTAGCCATGGTAGCTTGGAGGAAAAAACTAAGGGATGAGACAAAATTGTATCTATCCATAAACAGTGAGGGAATGGTTTTCAAAAACACATACTTGGACACTATGGCATTTAACATGGGTAATAAGAACTGGTCTGAACTCTTTTAGACCATTGAAGAAATTTATCCCATCACAAAGGAGGAATAAAATATTTCCACTATGAATAGAAGATCATATGACCTGGTTATAGTCTAAATGACTAGTCTCCATCATGCTACCACTAAAACTAAGGTACTCCATTGTATTGACATCCTTACTCCCTTTTTTAAATATTATATAATTA
Organism: Torreya grandis; assembly: GCA_037957365.1. Taxonomy (NCBI): domain Eukaryota; kingdom Viridiplantae; phylum Streptophyta; class Pinopsida; order Cupressales; family Taxaceae; genus Torreya; species Torreya grandis. The sequence continues at coordinate 3,717,278 of JARHVA010000222.1, read as the reverse complement.
AACATGACTAAATAATTCATGAAGGGAGCTCTAGGAAAATTTCATACATTTCCCCATTATCTTTTGAAAGATAATACAAACTAGGAAAACCCCATGTGGATTTACCTACCATTAAGGAATGGACTAACAATAATGACTTAGACACCATCCTTAGGCCTTGGTTACTCCAAGGGAACTATGTGATCTAAGACCTTGTAAGAAACATACTAGTTTCCCAATTTAGAGAAGGGATTAGGGTAATTATGACTCTATTGAATAGAATCTTTAGAGCCCCTTCAACCACTTATGAAAATAAGAGTTAGGTATCTTATGTCTACTTCATGGTAGAAAAAGAACTCACTCCCCTAGTTAGAGAGATGATTTGCATCCATCTAGGATGTAAATTCATAGTGATTAAGAAGAAGACTAGTACATAATTATTCATGATGTCCTATCTATTAGATGCCTTGCTAGCCTCCAATAGGACACCTCATTAAAAATTGGCCACTTGAGAGTAGATTTACAATCTCCCACCATTATTATAAACTACACATTTTCAAATATAGACACCACATGTAATTCATTTATGATTGTGTTTATCCTACTTTAGTAGAAGCCATCATAGGGTCCCCCATGCCTAGGGTTAACCCTCTAATCAAGAAATATGTAGCTATAATGGGAGACATCTGGTTATACCTAGATTATACTATGATCAAAATTGAATGGATTTTGATTCAACCTTACATATTTCCCATCTATGTTCCCACAAAACTAGCAAAGCAAGAGATTGTAGGTCAACTTCTTCATGGTGTTGATGGAGTGAACAAGGATAAAAGGAAAGGCCTCCTCCATCCATTTCCTTTGATAATTTCTAGAAATATTTTGCAATATTGGAAAAATGTAGACACTATTTATAGACACAAGGACTCTCTAAAATTTTAGTTAGATGACCTAAGGTAGTGGGATCCTAATGATAAGGTCATCAAGAATTTAAAAGTCAAGCAACTACCCAAACTAGTTTATGAACATCAACTTAGTCACTATGACACTCTGCACATCAGGGCTAATATTTTTGAGGAGGTATTAGATAGGATTCAAGAGACACAATGTCAAACTTGAACATAGTTTGACCAATAATGAGAAACCATTAGGTGACATATGGCAGATGGGACCTCTGTAGTACCATTTACTACTTGGACCTTCTAGACCCCCTCAATAACAACTACAAATAGAAGTGCCACAACCCCAAGCATAGATTTCACAAGGTCATGGGAAGGAAAATCTATAATAAAGGCCTAGTGAGGGACCCTCACCCTCAACCTTGCCTCAAAGACCAACATCTTCCACTAAGTATTTATACATGATTGCCCTAGAGCCTGATGAGATAGTGGAGGATACCTTCAAGGTCCTTGCTAAAGCTTATAGATCTGATGAAGAGGAGGAAAAAGCTAAAGAATCCTAGGCCCAAATAAAGGAGGTTGAGAAATAAAAAGGGAGATAAGTTGCCCTGGAATTAGTCCTAGTGGCACCATTAAAGAAAAGAAAGGCAAAATTGGTAATAGTCCCAGTCATACTAAAGAATCAAAAGTTAACTATCACTCACCCCATGAGTGAAGTCAGCTTGTTTAGTAAGGAATACCCCATCTATGGACCAATCATCCTTGATGGGTTCATCTATGGTAAAATTCATAAGATCCCCTTCTTATCTCACTCATTGGACTTAACACAAACTATCAATATTGATGTAAATGATGATATCAAGCCATGGGTAAGGGATTAGATGAAGGAGGATGAAGATATAAAAATAGTGGCCACTACAGGTTTAGATAGAAAATAAATGGATGCTCTAAGATAATCAATTAGCACAATTATAGAGGTCTCAAAACCTCCTAATTATATAGAACCAACTAACAAGGTCTAATTCAATCTTGAGATAGCAGGCTTAGAAAGAGTGACAACTAGAAAGGCCATGGTGGGGAATAAAAAATTAAACTTTTAAAAGGTTGAGTCATTTATAGTATTAACTCCAATTGGAGGTTAGAGACCTAGTGAGCATCCAATCCATGTAGAGGACATTAAAGAATTGATTGAGACTCACATATCTCAAGTCAGGTCAGGAATTAGGGGCATGAAGTAGAAAATATATAACTTAGAGAAGGAAAAGGAGAATTTGGAAACACAAGCTATCTTATCAGTGCCTAAGGCAATGGTTAAAATGCTTGATGAATCCTTATTTGACATGTTTGATTCATTGAAAATAATGAAGCTAAGGCAGAGTGCATTGATGAAGTAGAAAATAGTGACTAAGGGTCTAATAGCCCAATGACAAGCCTTAGAAGATAAAATAACTAGGTTCATCAACATCTAGATTAAAAGGTAGATTTTTGAGATTAAAATAATTAGTTTGAGACATATGAATACAATCCTTGGAATAGTTGTTGAAAATATATAGAGTTGAAGTGTATGGTCACAAGAACTAGAGAGACTCCTAAAAGATGATGAGGATCTAACTGGAAGACTTGAATAGCTACTCAACACCATGATCACCAAGCCCATAAAAAAAAGTGCCCTTGGCATCATAGTAGATGATGAATTCAAACATATGGATACTCTGGTGACTCAATAAATACAAAGAGTCAAGGCTAGTCTGGGGTATATAATAGTAGGATCCTAGACATGATCCTCAATATAGGAGAAAGGATAACTGAGTCCAAGAGCATTAAGGAAGCTATAGCTAGGAATGATAGTGAGTTAAATGATCTAGTTTACGAGGAAGAAGAGTGTCTCTTAAGGCCAATTGTGGATTTAGGACTTGTTAATGAGGAGCATCAAAAGGCTATGAATATCCTTTAATAGCAATAATCAAGTTCTCAAGTATAGGGCCCACCAACTAGTTAGTTAATATTCCACTTTTGTAGAATATTGTAAAATTTTGAAAATGGCATATCCTTTTATAAAGGTATATGCTAGTTTTTTAGCATATTTTCCTCTAGGTCAGTCTATTTTAGAAAAGTAAGTGTATTCTTGAACTTTGTAGAAAAAAGATAGTTGTCCTAACTTCTTGTACATTTGTATCTTGCAATTGACTAGTCTATTGCCTTGTCCTTCTATAAAAGGTAGTACTACAATTTTTCAAAGTAGCGAATTTCAAGAAAAAATTGTATACTTTCAGCAGTCAATATAGTTAAGGAATTCTACAAAGATTGCCTAAGTTTTTTTGTGTTAATTGTTAGATGGCTTTTTCTCTCAATTTCTAGTTTGAGGCTAATATTAACAATCACTTATTCTCTTTCTACCTTATCCTTATATTTTTATTATTTTTTAACCAAATCACTTTAGTTTAGATTTCATTATAAATGTCCATTTATAATTAATGTATAGTTTAAACTTTGATCATAATTCGCTAGTATTAACATAGATAATTACACTTCACAAAGATTTAGATCATGGTGGATCCCAACCATCAATTAATATAATTTTCTTGGAATAGTTAAAAATTGATTTGTGATTATTTCACCATAGGTAACATAAGATTTCAAAACCTACTACTCATGTTCTAAATTCCTATAATTCTAAAATGAGAAGTTTTCTTTGAACATTGGTAGCACTTGTGATACATTTAGAGGCATCAACATGAATAGCATTCTATTGGCACTAGGAGGGCCCATTTTTGTGAATTATTTGAATATTTATTAATGGCAGTGTGTTTTCATCAAAGATTGATGTTATATTTACACTTTTGCATAATTATTTCCTCAAAAGTGTAAAGATTATTGACATTCATGGTACTTGACCCATTTTAGTGCTTTTTTAATACAAAGATCATATTTATTTGAAGTTTGATGCTTAATTTTGGTAAAGATAGATTAATATTTGAGAATATATAATATTTGAGGTTAGAATAGCTTTTTTTGATCAAATATTGGTATATCTTTCATAGATCTAGGTTTATTTGAGCTTAGATTTACAAAGATAGGTCATATTTGCATAAGTAGACACATCTTTGAGCTAACTTAGTCAAAATTTGGCATCCTTTACTATTCTTTATATAAATATTTAAAAAATTAGCTTAATGTGTAGGTTTAATCCTTATTCTTTATAAAGATTAACTTGACACATTATATTTTAAACAAGATATCCAATCTTCAAGATGAAATTGCTAAGGATTCAAACAAGATCACATTCAGAGACAAGAGGACCTTTGCTTGAGCTAGAAACCTATAGAATAACTAGACAAGATAAAGGTAGGTATAGACATTCCAAATCTTTGCCAACTTCACCTCTTTAAGGTACCCCTACCTTAAACCCTCATCTAGGTATGGCTTGGTTGGGAGGATCTTAAATAAATGTGCTAGGTGTGGTACATGATCTCCTATGTAATCATGAGAAATACTTTCCAACATTTAGTCCAACTAGTATTATAACTATTGAAGAGAATATTAAATCTTTCAAAGATACTTTAAGGTTGTTAAATGTCACACATGAAAATGTAGCATTTAGGTTATTCCCCTTTACTTTTAAAGATGTTGTATATGAATGGTTTCTTAATTTGCCTGATAATTACATTACTAGATAAGATGATTTTAATAACATTTTCTTAGATCAGTTTGGCAAAAAAATTAGTCTATGTGTCATATACCACCACTTTACCACCATCAGGAGGGATACAAGCAAGCCCATAAGGTAATTTAATGCCAGGTTCTAAAAAATGTATAGAAGGACCATAAACCCTTATAAGCCTAATGATTCTTTAGCTCTAGAAATCTATAAAGATGTACTAGATCCTATGAATTCTATATTCCTAAAAAGATATCTTCCACCTATAAATTCATTAGCTAGGGATTATTCTAAAGTAATGATCAAATGTAGCCCCAAGGATAGATGGCTTGCTCTGTTTCAAATATCAACCCACATTTTCTCACTCTAACCATCTTCCCCAACAACAATCAGAATGCTCTAGCCTTGAATCAACTCCCAAGTTTGAATCAATTGCATTTGAGTCTTGTTTCTCCTAACCAAAATTTAGGATTATTTAGTCATCCTACTACTAATGGACTCAATAAAAATGATCAAATAACTTTAGTACCAACTTCTAGTACTACTAATAACTAGGTTCACAATTTTGAAAATCCCAAGAATGAGAATGAGTCTATCCCAAAAATGGTCCAAAAGTTAAGCATTGATTTCCTTCAGCTACAAAAATAAGTTGAAAATACTTGAGAGAGCTCTAGTACAAACTTCTCATTCAAAAATTTTAATATACTTAATAATAGGTTTCAAAATGATAGTTTCTATAATAATAGGGCTAATGAACCATGTTCTAATGATAAAACCATGGATATTAATCTTAATGGCATTGCTTTGCCTAATTATTATAGAGTGCATTATACATATAAACATGGTGAAATTGATTGCATTAATTCTTGTAAAGCTTATGAGGTATTTCAATAAGATTTAGACACATTTGAAGTGGTATATAATAAGGATAGTGGTGTGGGTACCTCAAAATCTAAATCATCTGATCAAGTTAACATGGTGGAAGCATTTGAATTCCATTTTCAAGAGGACAATCAACCTAATGATGTCCCTGAGGAGAACCAGGCCTTCCAAAAATTCTTGAAGAATACTTATTTTTTGAGGAATAGAGAGTAGAGGAAATCCTTGACTACCTAAACACCTCCAAATAACTTTGTAAATCCTCCAAACACTTCTTCAAGAAATGATCTAGAACCACCCAAAGGGAGTACCTCTAAGCATAATGTTGATGTTCCTAGTTATTCAAATAAGATTGGTTATAATATTGTTGAAGACATGAAGAAGATAAAATATAACATCACATTACATGAATTAACATAGATCACAAAACAAAGAGACCTCTTGTTGGAATTATTGTCAAATAAATCCAAAAAACCACCCAAAGTTGATAATGTTAATGTGGATTTTCACAAAGCTAAGGCAAAATATCCTTCTTTCTTATTCATAGTTAGGCTATTTGGTAAGAATTTACACAATTATTTATTGGATTATAGTGCATATACCAATATCATACCAACAGGTATTTACAAACAACTTGGCTTGACAACTATTAAGTCTGATAGGATCATCACCTAATTATATAAATTTAAGGTCAAGGTGGTTGGAGAATTATTAAATTTCCACATGCAATTGGCCTCTGAGCCTAGAGTATAAAAATTTATTGATATCTAATTTTTTGATATCCATAATGCATATGGATTGCTTTTAAGCAGAGAGTGGATAAAGGCTTTGAATGGATATATGTCCACTAATTGTTCACACCTATGGCTACTTTGGAAGGGAGTTCTCAACCAAATTAAAGTTGAAAGGGAGCCAAAAATGAAGAACATGACCACTGAGTACAATGCTATGAATGAAAGGGTCAACATAATTGACCCAAACATAGGGGTTTTCACCCTAAATACTATCAAAGTTAGTGATCCTAAAGCTTATCATGTTATGCTTGGGCTATGGAAGCTACATGTTGATGGTGTTAGGTATAAGTCTAGATCTAGGGTCAGTTTTATCCTAACTGGTCCTATTGATAAGAAATATCATGCATCTTATAGGCTCTAATTTCCATTTACCAATAAATTTGTTTAATATGAGGCCCTAATCCTAGGTTTGTAATTTTCTAAAAAAAACAAAGTCAAATAACTACTAGTCTATGGTGATTTAGAACTCATAGTTAACCAGGTGAAGAGTAAATATCAATAAAAACTATCATACCTTAAGAGGTATAAATTTAGGGTATGTGATCTAATTGAGTCTTTTGATGCCTTTAACATTGTATCCATCCCTAGAGAGGAGAAAAAAGTATTTGATGAGCTAGCCTCTATTATAGCCAACCTCATCCCTGACCAAGACTCACCCAACTTCAACATTGAGTTGATGATTTGTCCTTTGATTATAGATAATGTGAATAATTTTCAAGTCTTTAATGATGAGCAAAAGATCTTGGATTTCATGGACAATTCTAGATCATTTGAAACTCATGTCATTAATGAGGCTGATGAAAGTACTTGTAGAGAAGGCAAATTTGATGGCAGAGTCATTTAGTTAAATGATATTAAGATTCCCAAAGGTATGATTTCCTTGGAGAGATTATTTGATCAAGACAAAATAGCTATGACCCCTAAGGTTCCCAAGATAATTGGTAATGATTATAATGTATTTGATCTTGGCCCTCAAGATCAATCTCAGTTGGTCAATGTTGGAAAAGCCTACACAATTGCTGAAAATAAGAGAGCCAAAGAGATGCTAACATAATATAGAGATTTCATAGCTTAGTCTTATGATGACTTGAAGATATTTGATCTATGATTCATCACTCATATTATCCCTCTCAAGGAAAATTGTAAACCTTTCAAGTAGAAACAAAGGCCTATAAATCTAGTCCTAGAACCTATGATCTTTAAATAAGTCAAGAGATTGTTAGATGTTAGAATTGTGTTTCTCAATAAGCACTCTACATGGGTCACTAATTTCATGCCAATAAAAAATAAAAATGGTGAAATTAAACTTTGTATTGACTTTATAAATTTGAACAAAGCATCTAAAAAGGATAATTATCCTCTTCCCTCTCTTGACTAGGTAATATAAATCATTTCAAGTTCAACCATGATGTCTTTTCTTGATGGTTTTTTAGGCTACAACCAGGTGTTGGTAGACAAATAATATAGATTGAAGATAGATTTCACGACTAAGTGAGACACTTTTTCCTATAAAATAATACCTTTTAGCCTAATAAATTTAAGAGCTACTTTTCAAAGGGCCATGGACCATGCCTTGTAAGGTCTGATTGGTAATTGTATCATTATATAAACGGATGATCTAACCATTTTTATGAAAATAAGGAAGATCAATTTATGCATTTATAGAAAGCATTTAAGAGATGCAGAAGGTATGAAATCTCCCTTAACCCCAATAAAAGCATCTTTTGTGTTACTAAAGGCAAATTGTTAGGCCATGTTATAAGTAAAGATGAGATCTCCATAGATCCTAAAAGAGTGAAAGTTATATCTAAGATAGAGCCTCCAAATAGTATAAAAGAGTTAAAATCATTCTTTAGAAAAATAAATTTAATAATAAAATTCATTTCTAGTTTTATATAAATTGTCAAACCATTAAATGATATGCTGAAGAAGGATGTTAAGGTCAATTAGAATGAGGAATCGAAGAAAATATTTAATGAAATCAAAGAATCAATTATCTAGGCTCCAATATTGATAAGTCCTAACTTTTCAAAGGAATTTTATCTCTATTATTTTGCATCTAACCATATTATGGCTGCAATTTTAACTCAAAATATTGATGGGTGTGATCACCCAATATCTTTCATGAGTACTAACTTTAGAAATGCCAAGTTGAATTATTCATTGATTGATAAATAAGCATGTGCATTAGTTAAAGTAGTGAATAAATTTAGGCACTATATCCTTAGAAAAAAGGTGCATGTTATTTTACCTGACCCTATCACAAAGCTCATGTTGAGCCAAAATGACCCTAGAGAATGTAAAAGTAAATAGATGTTAGTTTTGCAATAATATGACATAAAAATGAAAACTATAAAAATGGTAAGATGCCAAGCCTTGATCCAAATGATTGATAATACCAACCCTAAGCTAAGTATCATACAAGTTGATTAGTAAAACTTTCAAGCTAGTTAATGGAATGATTCCATCATCCACTTGATAATTAATGGTATTTGTCATACATGAATAAGTAGGGAGAAAAAGAGGGACCTAAGATGGTGTTTTATTCAAAAATAACTTTAAAGGTGTATACCTGAGATGTGTATTAAAAATAAAAGCTACCTAGATCATGAGCACCTTCTATGAGAAGTTAGACAGTGGACATCCATATGGGAGAACCACATCTCACAAGGTCCTTAGAGATGGCTATTATTGGCCAACTATTTTCAAAGATGTATAAGCATGTAATGGAATGGAATTCATGTTAGATATTCAACACAAAGGAGCTAAAGGCATCAATGCCTTTACATCCAATCATGATTGATAAACCCTTTGCACAATGGGGGTTAGACTTTGTAGGGGTAATCAACCCTAATTCATCAAAAAGTCACAAGTATGTCATGAATACCATAGATTATTATCCAAGGTGGGATGAAGATATAGCCACCAAACAATGCAAGACTAAATAAGTGATTAGTTTCTTGGAGAAAACATATACCAAATTTATAACTCTAGTCTCTTTAGTGAGTGATAATAAATTTGTATTTATATCTATAGAGATGACAAAATGGGTGTATGATAATGAAATTTGTCTTAAGTTTTCATCCAAACATTATCCTCAAGGAAATGGAGTGTCTAAATCTACAAATAAGAACTTAATAAAGGCAATCAAGAAGTTTATTGCAAACAAACCTAGGATTTAGCATAAGCTTCTCAGGTATTCCCTATGGATAGATAGGATAAGGATCAAGTAAGATTTCAAGGTTTCACCATTTCTATTAGTGTATGGCCAAGAGCCTATCTTCCCTATCAGTCTCAAGCTACCCACATATAAATTCAAGAAAAATATATGGAATAAGGCCAAGAGCTTGAAAATTAGAGATTATTAGATCTCATCCAAATGGAAGATGCATGGGAAAAAACCTTTGCTAAATTTAGTAGGCACCAAACCACAATGAAGAGGTGGTTTGACAAAAGGTAAAAGGTAAAGGTATTCATCAAGGGAGACTTGGTCCTCCTTTGGGACAAAGCATATACACTAAAGGGTTAGTATGGAAAATTCACACCCACAGTGATTGACCCTTATCAAATTGTAGAGACAATTGAAAATAATACCTTTGAGCTGAGAGACCTTCAAGGAGAAAAATTCACATTTCCCACTAATGGGAAATATCTCAAGCATTAATTTTTGGTTGCTCCACTAGGGGTCTTAATGGAATAAAATTGTACTATTGGTTAGAGCTAGTGTAATTAGTCTAGTTATTTTCCTTCTATTTTTTCCTTATTGTCCCTGGTTTGTACATAAGCAAGTATATATTTGTTTAATTCCCTTTTGATTACTATTGTGTTTACTTTCTATTATTTAATTGTTGTATTGCTTTGTTCCTTAATTCAAATAAGTCATTTTAATATTATTTCACTCAAGGAATATTTAGTTTGATTAAAATTCCAAAAGTTCAAAAATGTAGGTATGCACCTCATGCACATGTTGACCATGGATTTTAAATATGAGCTTGATGTTCTAATTTAAAGGAACTAAAAAAGAATGATGAATAGGTTAATAGTTTTATGATAACTAGAGAAATTTTATAATCTAAACTTGGTCTTAAGAGGAGTTACACATGTGGAATGAAAGCTTGAGATATTAGGGCATAGTCATGCTTACACTTAACAAACATCCTTGCCTAAGACAAAGGTCATAGCCATAGTTGATTACTTGAAGATAAAAGACTTAACCAAATCCTTCAACCTAGCTACCCTAGTTCCCAATCTTACTAAAATCATAAAGATCTAAAAAATACAAAAATAATAATTCAATGCAAAATCAAAATCTTTTCAAGCATAGGTGATTCTAGTAATCTCTATCAAGGCTATAGCTGCCTGGCTATTAGTGAAGCAAGGCCATGAGTGGAACCAAAGGCATCTCTATCAGGGCTACAAACACCTGGATTAAAACAAAGCAATTCCCAATCCTTCCCTAAATTAGAAGCATAATCATTAATGGATATCCAAGTATGCTCTAAGTCAATGTTAATGATTAAAGGCATAAAACTTGGAATTTATCCCCTGAATCCCATATCAAATAGTAAGTGGAATCAAATCATACACATAGCATTGCTATGTATTAAGGTTCAACCCTAATTTTGCATGTGAAAATCTTGTTTCAACCATGAACTAATCTTGGTGATGACATAGATCAAGTAAAATAGGTAGCCTAGTCACTTGTCTAAACTAGAGCCTCTAAGTTCTAACATATTTCTATGTTTCCTTTGAAAGTCACCATTTTTTGAGGTTAGCATACCCTATTTTTAAAAAATGAGGATCCTTAAGATATTTTTAACCTTAGTCATAAGATCTTAATGTTCTACTCTTTATTATAGCTTAAAGATCACCCATGCTTGATGAAATTGGCCCATTTATTTATGGTCTTACTTTAAGGTTACTTAATGTTGCTAATAGTTTCTCTTCATGTGATAAGTTTTAGGTCTAATGGAGCCCTTATGAATGGATCATGCTTGGATATTCATATTTTACCTTCATTCAATCTTTTACTTGCCTTGGGTCTATGAAAATTTGGGTTGGGATTCATGTTTTAAAGACTCACTTTTAGAAAACCCTAGCTTAAGTCCTTGATTTAAATATTTTAAAGAACACTTTGGGCATGAATATTTTAAATTTCCTTTTGACTTAAGCCTAATTTTATGCTAAGTCTTAGTCATGTTTCATAACATGACCAAACCCTAATCTAAAATCATGTTTGGTCCCCTTTCATTATTTTCCCCCTTTTTTGTTTCATTTATTTCTAACCAAGTCTAAATTTCATATTGGTAGGGTCATTTTAGTTTTTCTATCATGGTCCCCTTTGTTACCTATTTATCCTAAAGTCTCAATTCTAAGGCTTCATTCATGTTCATCAACATGAATGAGACCTTAGCCTTAATGCTTTAGCCTAAGTTTCTATCCACCTAAGTCCTAACTTAAACACCCCCCTTATTTATACATTTGATAGCTCGTGTTTCATCATAAGGGGATAATCCAATGAAATTAGGAAAACCCAATCATTTGGTCCTTCAGACCAATCATGTGTAAGTATTTGAATCATGATCAATGGCTCTTACCTCATCGAGATTGAGGATCCAATAGAGTGAATGCAATAATGAAAAATTAAAAGGCCCAAGAAGCCCCATAGATCCACCACATGGTGATCTACATATTAAGCTTAATGTTTAAAAAACCCTAAACTAATGGTGTGTAACTACTTAGATCATGGTTGACAGTCCTTGCTTCATCATGGATCCTTTGATTGGATAGAGTGAATTGAATCTGAGATCTATAGAATACATGAATTTAATGAGATTAAATTTGACATTCTCATGAATGTCATTTGACATCCACAATGCCATCATTGGCATCCATAAGACCATCAAATTTAATCTCATCCAATAGTTTGGCTAGGCAAATAGATGTGTTTTTATCATTAAAAGGGGCTACTTTGATATCATGTTTTAAAAATTAGCATAAAATACTTTAACCTAAGTCTATTGTGTATTTTCTTAACATGAAATTAACTTAGCTTAAAATATTTTAGACTTAGTTCCTTTCTATGACCATGCACTAATTAAATTTTGTGCATCTTATAGGATCAATGGCTCACACTTTATTAGGATTGGATGATCTAACAACACAAAATCATCAATGACTATTCAATAGAGCTTTAAGATACCATGGGATTGACATGTGGTAGAGGAACATTAAATGTGAAACTAATGTAGAGTACATAGCTCAAAAATCCTATGTAGGTGATAAGTGGCACAACCACAGGGCTTGATACAAAGATGACCAATAATAAGTGAGGTCTCAAATCATGATCAATGGCCAATGTTGATCCATGGGTAATGTTCCAATGACATGAAACAAAAGGAAAAATTTTAAATAACAATGGCTAGTTCTTTGAAGTCATTTATGAAAAATTCCACAAAAGTGCCAAATAGATGCCAAATAAGCACCACACAAGCACAAAGTGACAAAAATGAAGATCTTATGCGATCAAAAATGAAAATGTATAAAAGCAAAGGTCAAAATAAAATTTGAGGCATAAATGAGCCTAAATTCAAATAAGTTATCACCATTAAAGCTTCAAAATCCCTAAAATTTACATAAAAGGACCTAATTTGAGATTGAATTGATCATAATTAATCTAAAAGGAGTTCAATTATAAGTTGAGGGAGAATAATTGGCCAAGAGACCATTTGAAATCTAATCATGAGAAATTTACAAGTTTGGTAGTTATGGTATCATGAAGGCAATAACTAAGGGATTAGCTAGAATTGCATCAATCCATAGACAGTGAGGGAAGGGTTTTCAAAGACATAAACCTAGACACTATGGCATTAAACATGGGTAATAAGAAATAGTTTGAACTCTTTTAGACCATTGAAGAAATACATCCCATCACAAAGGAGGAAAAAAATACTACCATTATAAATAAAAGTTACTATGACTTAGTTGTAGTCCAAATGGATAGTCTCCATCATGTTGCTACTAAAACCAAGGTACTCCATTGTATTGACATCCTTACTCCCATTTTTAAAGATTTTAGAATTAAACATGACTAGATAATTCATAAAGGGAGCTCTAGGATAATTTCATACATTTCCCCATTAGCTCTTGAAAGATACTACAAACTAGGAAAACCCCATGTGGATTTACTTACCATCAAGGAATGGACTAGCAAGAATGACTTAGACACCATCCTTAGGCCTTGGTTGCTCTAAAGGAACCATGTGATCTAAGACTCTACAGCAAACATACTAGTTTCCCAATTTAGAGAAGGGATTAGGGTAATTATGAATCTATTGAATAGAATCTATGGAGCCCCTTCAACCACTTATGTCAATAAGAGTTGGGTATCTTATGTCTACTTCATGGTAGAAAAGGAACACACTCCCCCAATTAGAGAGATAATCAACATCCATCTAGGACTTTAATTCATATCCATTTAAAAGAAGGTTGGTACATAATTATTCATGATGTCCTATTTTTTGGATGCCTTTCTATCCTCCAGTAGGATCCCTCATATAAAAAATTGGTCACTTGAGGGTAGATTTACAGTCTCCCACCATTATTCCAAACAACACATTTTCAAATATAGACACCACATGCAATTCATTTGTGATTGTGTTTATCCTACTTTAGTAGAATCCATTATAGGGTCCCCCATGCCCAATATTAGCCCTCTAATCAATAAATATATAGAGATAATGGGAAACGTTTAGTTGTACCTAGATTATACTATGATCAAAATTGAAGGGATTTTTATTCAACCTTACATATTTCCTATCTATGATCCCACCAAACTAGTAGAGTAAGAGATTGAAGGTTAACTTCTTCATGGTGTTGATGGAGTGTGCAAAGAGAAAAGGAAAGGCCTCCTCCATCACTTTCATTTGATAATTGGTAGAACTATTTTTAAAGATTGGAAACATGTAGAAACTATTTCCAAACATAGGGACTCTTTTGGATTTCAGCTGGATGACCTAAGGTAGTGGTATCCTAATGACAAGGTCACCAAGCATTTGAAAATCAAGAAATTACCCAAACTAGTTTGTGAACATAAACTTAGTCCCTATGAAACTTTTCACATTAGAGCCAATAGTTTTGAGGAGGTATTGGCTAGGCTTAAGAGACACAATGTCAAACTTGAACATAGATTGACCAATAATGAGGAGCCACTAGGTGACATATGGCAAGTGGGACATTTTCAGTACCATTTACTGCATGGACCTTCTAAACTCCCTCAAGATAGACTATAGATGGAAGTGAAACAGACCCAAGCACAGATAACACAAGGTCATGGGTAGGAAAAGCTAAAAGAAAGGCTTGGTGAGGGACCCTCACCCTCAACCTTTCCTCAAAGACCAACATCTCCCACTAACTACTTAAACACGATTTCCCTTGAGCCTAATGAGATAGTGGAGGATGCCATCAAGCTCCTTGTCTAAATATTATGGCTCTGATGAAGAGGATGATCAAGCTATAGAGTCCTAGGCCCAAACAAAGGAGTCTAAGAAAGAAAAAGGGAAATAAGTTTCCCTAGACCTAGTCCCAAGGGAAACATTCAAGAAAAGAAAGTCAAAATTGGCAATAGTCCCAATTAAACTAAAGAATCCAAAGTTAACTTTCACTCACCCCATGATTGAATTCAAATTGTTTAGTTAGGAATACCCCATCCATGGACCAATCATCTTTGATTGTTTCATCTAATAGAAAATGAAAAAAAATCCCCTCCTTATCTGACTCATGGGCCCTAACCTAAAATATCAATATTGATGTGAATGATGACATTAATCCATGGATAAGGGATTTGATGAAGGAGGATGAAGAAAGAAGAATAGTGGCCACTATAGGGTTAGATAGCAAGTAAATGGATTCTCTAAGAGCGTTAATCAACACAAATATAGAGGTCCTAGAACCTCCTAAGTACATAGAACCAACTACCAAGGTCCAATTAATTATTGAGATAGAAGGCTTATAAAGAGTGATAACTAGAAAGGCCATGGTGGGGACTAAATAATTCACCTTTTAAAAGGTTAAGCCATTTGTAGGCTTAACTCCAGTTGGAGGTCAGAGACCTAGTGAGCATCCCATCCATGTAGAAGACATTAAAGAACTAAATGAGACTCACTCAGCTAAGGTAGAATGCATTGGTGTAGTAGAACATAGTGGCTAAGGGTCTAATAACCTAATGGCAATCCTCAAAGGATAAAATAACAAGGTTAATAAATATCTAAATTAAAAGGCAGATTCCTAGGCTCAAAATAATTAGTTTGGGACATCTGAATGCAATCTTTGGAATAGTTTTGGAAAATATTTAGAGTTTAAGTACATGGTCACAAGAAATAGAGAGACTCCTAAAATATGATGAGGAACTAATTGAAATAATTGAATAGCTACTCAACACCATGATCACCAACCCCAAAAGAATAAGTGCCCTTGGCATTATGGCAGATGATGAATTTAAACATAGGGCTACTTTTGTGACTCAAGAAATAAGAAGCAAGAGTCAAGGCCAGTCTGGGGTAGATAATAGTAGGATCCTAGACATGATCCTCAATGTAGGAGAAAGGATAATTGAGGCCAAGAGAATTAAGGAAGCTATAGCTAGGAATGATAGGGAGTTGTATGATCTAGCTAAAAAAGAAGAAGAGTGTCTCTTAAGGCCAGCTATAGATTTGGGGCTTGTTAATGAGGAGCATTAAAAGGCTATGAATATCCTTCAGTAATAACAATCAAGTTCCCAGGTATATGTCCCGCCAGTTAGTTAATATTCCAATTTGGTAGAGCATTGTAACATTTTGAAAATGGAATATTTTTTTGTAAATGTATATGCTAGTTTTTTATCATATTTGCCTCTAGGTCAGTCTATTTTAGAAAATCAAGTGTATTCTATAACTTTTTAGAAAAATGAAAATTATCCTTACTTCTTGTACATTTGTATCTTACAACTGATTGGTATACTGCCTTGTCCTTCTATAAAGGTAGTACTACCATTTTATAAAGGAGGGAATTTTGGGAAAAAACTATACACTTTGAGAAGTTAATAAATTCAAGTAATTATGCCAATATAGTCCAATTTTGTTTGTGTTAATTTTTATATGGATTTTCTCTCAATTGCTAGTTTGAAGTCTTAAATTTGAATGGTTTGTATGAATTCTAAGTTGTATCTTTGATTACAAGGTTCCTAATTTATTCCTATGATAGATTAGTTGAATGATTTTGTATTTGCTTCATTTTATTTGCTCCACATTAGGATGTACACATGTTATTTCAAGTGTGGTAGCAAATCTTTAAAGTAAATTTAGTTATTAATTATACTTATTTATATCATCCTTAGAGGTTTTCCTATTGTGTAGTGAGATATGAATTTATGCTATTTTGTACTATATACTAGTTTAATGCATACTTAGTTGTAATTGGAACTTTATCATAATGTTTGATTCTAAGATTAATAATCACTTATTCTCTTTTTACCTTACCCTTCTCTTTTGCTTCTTTTTTATCTAGATCACTTTAGTTTAGATTTCATTGTAAATGTTCATTTAAAATTAATTTGTCATTTAAATTTTGATCATAATTCACTAGTATTAGCATAGATACTTACACTTCACAAATATTTGGACCATGGTGGCTCCCAACCATCAATTAATATAAATTTTGTGGAATAGTTAAAAATTTCTCTGCTACTATTTCACCATAGGTAACAAAAGTTACTAAAACCTGCTACATGTGCTCTAAATTCCCAAAATTATAAAATGAGAAGTGTTCTTTGAACACTGGGGGCACCTTTCATACATTTAGAGGCATCAACAAAACTAACAATGTATATGTCAAGGAGCTAATATAACATGTAAATGCAAAAAATATTTTTGGATTTTTGAATTTTTTTTATTTTTTTGGTAATTTTGGATTATATGAGACCTTGAAACCTTAAGTTAGATCCTTTAAATTGTTTGAATCATGGTTGGATTAGTGTAAATGGTGAATATCATGTTCCTCCTCATGAATTACATGTGTAGTAGAATAATCCTTATTGAAATTTGAAATATTGATGAATTTAGCTTCATGATAAAAAGATATACCTTACCGATTTTGGTCAATTTTTGCTAACATTTGGTATAACCAAATAGTGACCAATGTAAATACATATGGAGATATGGTAGGCATAATTTAAACCCTTGTTTAAATTAATTTAGGACCATAAATAATTGGTGTTGTTATGTTTCCCAAATATTATTTCCAACCTCCTTTATTCTATAAGTTTTTGGATCATAACCAAGATGTTTTAAATGTCTTATATTTCATGTAGTTTTTTTTTGTTTGGGATAATATGGTTATGCCAAAAATAAGCACCACCCATAAATAATGTGATTGTTAATCCTATTGGTGTGGATACTTGTTGGGTTGGTTAATTTGAGGTGTCTGCATAGGATGTGAGCCTTGGATTGGTTCCATATTGAGTAAATTTTACAAATATCCCATATAAAGATTAGGAGAACCACATTTTCTTCACATTGTTCATTTGGTAATTCATCTCCCTCCTTTATGTGAAGTACAAAACTTTGGTAATTAGAAGAAGATTTGTGAATCTCCTTTGAGTGAATAAGTATGAATGAAGAATATCTATGCACATACACATATAAATAGGTAATGACTCATATTTTTCATGAAATGCTCTTTCTTTGGATGGGTAAAGAAGATCTCTACTAAAAAATAATTGCAACTCTAAATTTGAAGGTCTAAATGTTAGCCCATGTGATGTACTTTGGAATCAAATGATGTAATCTTGAATGGATTCATCATCACATTGTTTAAAATTATGAAAATTCTCTAATGTAAGTTTTGGCACCTTATGCATGTTAAAATCTATAAAGAATGCATCTTCCAATTGTGAAAAAGTGGTTAAGGAACCCTTCATTAGGCTATTATACCAATGACAAGCCTCATTGGAAATGCTCATATGGATTACTTTTAGCAATAGTTTGTCATGTTTCACCCATTTACAAAAATAATGTGCATGAGTTATCATTTGGTCAAATGGGTCTTTATGACTAAAAAAGAGAGTTCAATTTGGTAGTTCAAAATATTATGAATAAGGATATTCAAGTACAAATTGTGTAAGAGATTTATTGTTTCATGATGTAACATTTTCTTTATTGTTATAGAAAGCCATTTGCTTTTGAAGTATAGAAACCTAGTTTTCAATATCCCCAATAGTGATAATCATATAGATAAGATACACCATGGGAATGGTGGTGTTTGGCATAGGTGTTGTCCTTAGTTGTAATACACCACCCCTCTTGAATCTAAGAATATGAGTATCAACATCCTCATGGATAACAAGTACAAGTTTAGAATCATGGAATTTAAGATACTTTGGTAATGGTTTAGGATCTCTCAAGTATGGTACCCTTGGTATATCATTTGAAGATATTGGAACATCTAAAAAATTTGGTCCATTCACTTGTGGTAGAGCTATAGAAATTGGTATTTAAGGGATCTTTTGTAAAGACACCTCTTTTGGTATGGTAGAAACCTTTTGCATGAATGAATATTTTAAGAGATAAATACCCTTTGGTGGAAATACCTTATTTGATATCGATGAGAGTGAAATATTTAGAACATTAGGAGCCTTTGGCACTTTAGGTTTATAATACTTCCCTCTTCTTGGTGCCTTAAAGTTACTTGGTATGAATGCCATGATGTCTTGTTTAAATTTACAAAAAAATTCAATAACAAATGAAGGTAGAATAGAATTCTCACCCTTGATAAGGGGGATATTATTTGGAAATGTTGTAAAATTAGGGGTATGAATCAATTTACTTGAAAGAATACCCCCTTTATTTATGTTTTGTAAATCAACCATAATTTCTTTATGTAGATGTCAAAAAAAATTATGATCATATGAAGGAGGATATTGGTCGTATGTATCCAATTTTGTGGTAAAATGTGCATGAAAAGCATGATGAGATGAATTGCCTTATTGGTAAGTAATAACATAGATCAAATATTCCCATATAAATGGTGGGTGAATAGTGAGTTTTTTATGATAACTAGGAGCACCTTGTACATGTTTTTCAATTATAGGCATCACATATCCCCACTTGTCTTCATCTAGTATTTTTAATACCTTCAGTTATCAAGGGCTATAGGTTGACAAATATACCTTTATTCTCTTTTAAATTCATCCCTTGGTTGAGTAGATTTGTCCATGGAGGAATTATTTAGTTTATTTTTTTATAGAAAATGAAAGAGATAGATCAAGAATAAAATAGGAAACCCTAGGAAATAACACCCTAGAATATTTTGCATTCATATAGATCAGGTCCCCCAAAATGTTTAACCCTAAAATATAGATTGGGGGAATATAAGTTTAAATGGGTAGAGATAGACTAGGGCACAAGAATGGTAAATTATCTCTAAAGTAGGCCAATTAATTAAAAAAACTTAGATACAATATTTAATAAATTTATTATGTTGAGATATGCTAAAAATAGAAAGTACAACTATGCTAGATATTGTAATGATAATGAAAACAAGATACATAGATGGTTTTTATGTTAATATAAATCTAGATACAGAATGAGCAAAAAGTAGACTAGATCTATATTCTAGAATAGTCACCTAATTTTGGATATTATACCTTTATAGCCGTAGACACTTCCATCAATGCTCCTATCTATATTAGATGCATGTGTCCATTATTGAATGCCTACTAAAACTATATGTGACCACCTAAAATCACCCAAGTTTTATGTTGCCTTCACTCTAATGCACTTAGATATGGGTCATGGACTGTCACTCCTTGTCAAATAGTAAAATTTTAGTAGAGCTTCTTGGAAACCCTTTAGAACATGCTAATTCATGGATATATTATGCATGATGTAATAAAAGTAAACATTTGATGGAAATTCAAAATGAATATATTCACTAACAATAAAAACAAATAGATGCACAAATAAATATAATATTTATTAGAATATGAATAGTCAGTATAAGCTCATATGATTAATAGATCAAAGAAAATAGAGTACTCATTGTGCATAAAATAATTATAAAATATACATAAGAAAACCATTTTAGAATAATATGTATTAATCTATATTATAGAGTAAAAATACTCTACGTTTCATTTTGATTTTCAGTCACATGATCCAAATTATTGTCCCTAAACACTTTGGTTCAAGACATCAAAGTTTGGAAACAGAGCTCGGGCTTGATTTTCTTTTTGCCTCATTTTTCTCTAAGTGTTGAAGTCAAGCGAAAGCTGCCAAGTGTCATCAGCTGAGGCACCTTTCATAATTTCTATAAGTTGGTTGGGACGTGCCACATATCTCATAGTAACTCAATGGAATGCAACAAATGTCAACATCTGCATTTCATATCAGCATCCACATTTCAAATCTCTTTTAAGTGGAAGGTTTCAACAAGCTAAGTATCGGGATTAGGCAAAGGGCGCCAAGTGGCAATCACGGAAGGTTTCAATTTGCTTTCATAAAAGCAATAGAAGATGCCATGTATCCCAACTAAAGAGAATGGAAGCCACATGTGTCAACATCAGAATTATCTTCATTCTCTTCATAGATATAATAAAGACTATGGTGGGTCTCAGGTTTTATTTATGAAGTAAGCAGAAGCCACCAAGTGTCACTATCCATGTAAATATGAAATGAGGCCTGATTGTTTCTATAATATAAATAGAGCAATGTGGAGACTAGAACATGTCACCTTCTGCAAGTTTCTTAAAATATGGCTAAAAGAAATGAAGATCACCACATATCCCTAGTTAAGTAAAGTAGAGATTGCCATGTGTCCTTTGTTGAGACAAGCAAAAATTGCCACCTGTCCCTATGCCCTTTTTAAAGTTGTTCGGGTGAGAAATGTTATGGGTCTTATTTTTTGTAATTTGTTTAAGTTTTTAAAAAGTGGATTGTGACAAGTGTCAAAGGTAGAACACTCCTAAGAAAAGACATAAAAAGAGTATAAGTTATGCAGAAAGTGCCGTGTGTCTTCGGTAAGTGTTGCGAAACACGCCAAGTGTCATTTTCTAATGTATCCTAAATAAAGAGAAGGTTTTAAAGAGGAAAAGGGGAATCAACTAAGTGTCCTCTCTCATTTGAAAGTGGGAAGAGTCCTGAGTATTTATTTTGGCCAATGAACTTGCAGAGAAATAGAACGTTTCAAAATCTAAGAAATATCTTCTGTTAGACACTTCTAGTTCGGTTAATTTTTAGTTGGGCCGTTAGATTGAGAACATGCAAACAATTTGGAAGGAATCCAAGGCTATAAATAGGGGTGCAAAGATCACCAAAAATCATCATCAGATACTTAGAGAGAATTTTTTGAGAGAATTATTGTCAAGAGTTTTAGACTTTGTAGAGTTATGATTAGGAATATCATTTGCCTTTGTTCTATTTTCTTGAGTTGTAAAGTTTATGTAACTGTGCATGTTTTTGTTCGTCTTATGTGACTGGAGAATTAATAAGAAGATTGAATCCTATGCCTTTTTTGATATTTTCTATGTCACTGTAAAAGTAGTCTAAGCTATGAGCCTCTATTTCTATTATTTTCATCGTTTACATTGATCATGCCTTGTTTGATCTTAAATGTAATTGAATCTTACATATAGTTTCACTATGCTCAAAATTAAGGGTCAAATTACATTCAGGGTCATCACCATAGTTATTTTTTCTTTCTTTGCATTTTGTGTTTCTATTAAAATTCCTATCCCTTTTCCCAGTATA
Organism: Torreya grandis; assembly: GCA_037957365.1. NCBI lineage: Eukaryota > Viridiplantae > Streptophyta > Pinopsida > Cupressales > Taxaceae > Torreya > Torreya grandis. The sequence goes on along the minus strand of JARHVA010000222.1, from coordinate 3,695,290 downwards.
CGCTTGATATAAAGAAGAGACCAGCTTCTTAAAAATCTGGAGGTTGTTTCAAGTCACAAGTCACACATCTTGAAACTTCCCATTATTGGTGTTAGAAACTAGCACAATTTTAACCATCAATAGTTTTTAGCACGCCTCATGGGATAATTTCTTGAAGTTTCTTTCAAGACCGTATGAACTAGAGAGCTATAAGGAGTCAGAGCTATGGACTAGTAACCAGATCTCAATCTGCTATAAATCTAGGTATTATTTTGCCACCTTTGGTAACTAGTCCAAAAAGAAGAGTCAACCAGTTTATATCAATACCAATAGAAAATATGGGAGCCCCTATAGCCCCAAGAAATTATGTAAGTTGGAACACTGGTAGTCCTTTGATTCTCCCAATACCACCAACCACTTACGACCCTATCCCAGTAAATACCCTAAAAGCTCTACCCAAATTCAGTGGGCAAGACTTCAAAACACCTGAAGAACATCTACAAGATGTATCAGATGTATGTGTTATACATGTTATCACACAGCAAAATGTGGCCATAAGATTATTAGCAACTTATTTTAAAGGGAAAGCTTTAGAATGGTACCGGTCCTTGACCCCAAATACCATATCTACATGGGATCAACTTGGATATATTTTCTTTGAAAGATTTAAAGATAAGGGTGATAAGTTTCTTTATTATAGCAATTGATTACCATCTAAAGGGCACCACAAGAAGTGATGACTGACTTCAATTCCATATTTCAAAAGACTTGGGACAGAATCCCTACTACAGCTAGACCATTACCAGGTATGGCTATAGTGTTTTATCTTAAGGCTTTAAATTCAAACATATTTTTTATGATTCAGTCACTTGGAGGTCAGACTCTACCAGAGGCTTATGACTATGCAGTCAGAGATGAAAATAATTTGATAGATGCTAGAAAGTTGCCTCCAAGGCCTCTCATGCCCATGTTTCTAGATATTTCCTTGCCATTACCTCAATAATCCCCTAAATCTATAGCCCCACCTATGTCTATGTGCACATATCCTCAACCACCTGCTAAAGAAATTGTCCCTGCTCAGTCATTTGAGCTAGATGATATCAAGAATATCTTAAGGACATTTTCTAATGAGCTGATAAATATAAAAAGATAGCAAAATACTTATACTAAATCCCAACATCAAGGCTATCAAGGAAATAGATTTCCATCATATCCAAACCAATATCAGGGTCCTTAGAGGCAAAATAACCTTCAGCCAACAAACCAATTAGTTGCAATCCATACACCTTCACAGACTATTCCTCCTAATTCAAATAGCGAGATTGTTCCAAGGCAAAATAATTATGCAGATGGTACCAATGCCTAGTGTTTCCCTTGCAATAATTCTCATACACCTAGAGATTGTCCCATGGGTAATCTACAACAAAAATTAGTAGAGTAAATAAAAATGGATGGACAATTTGCAATTACTAGTGACAATGAATCCTACCAATCTTCTGGTATGCAAAATTTAGTCATAATGGCTTAGATGCAAGGGATGTCTTTGCAAAAAGAAGAAGAAATAGCCCTAGAATATGATTTGTTCTCATGGGTTGAAGATGAAGAATCGGTATTCTTGAATGAAGTTTCTACTTCCAAGAAACCAGTGGTGAAATCAGAATACTATACTAGATCAAAGAGAAGAATGTTGGAACAGCCTGAAGTTGTAAACAATGAAGTTATGGAGAATACTCCATTTCAAGGACATCAAAACATATTTGTTAGAAAATAAGTGCTTTATTTAGTGCAAAATCAAGTAGTTCCTGGACAAATTCAAGAAAAGGCAAGGTATCCTTATTTTCCAAGAATTCAAACTTTGGGACCAATGAATGTGGTGGATCAATTGAAGATGACTCTAGCACAAATATCAATTTGGGACATATTAGCTATTCCTAAACAAATAACACTATTAAAATAATCTCTTTAAGGCCAAGCAATGACCAAATTTACTAGTATCAAAGAAGGACCTGTTGAAAAAGAAAATCTCAAAGACACAGTTCATCTATAGATAATAGCCTTAGTGAATAATGCACCAAAGGTAAGCAAATCTAAATCGGATCCCTTTTATTTAAATTTGATAGTTGGCAAGAAAATTCTGAATAATGCAATGATAAATTTAGAGGCTAGTACTATAGTAATGCCAAAGCAAATAGAAGATGCTTTAAAGATAAAATATGAGCCACTCACTAAAGGAGTTATGCAACTGGATGGCAAATCAGTGCAAACAATAGGGAGAATTAAACAACTCCCATTACAATTATATACTTGTCCAAATATAATTGTAAATCAAGATGTAGTAGTTACAGATATACCTCCTATATTTGGCCTATGTTTATCAAGAGACTTTATAGCCAAGATAGGAGGAGATATGTCTCTTGATTAGTCCCACTTAATTCTAAGAACTAAATATGGTTCAAAGATGAAAATTCTATCTGAACCACTATCAAAGGATCACATCACAAATGAGCCAACATCAAAATTAGAGGTAGATCATGCTATGATAAATAAGGAAGAAAGGGTTTTTGTTGAAGAGTTAGGTGACTAGACTAAGCATGATCAGGAAAAAGAAAATAACCAGTTGTTAGCTATGACGCATAGTGACCCATATGGAAATTATGACTCTACTAGTCTAGGCACTTATGTTATTTTTGATGAGGACCATGAAATCCCTAATATTTTAAGGGAAGAGACACCAACTACTCAAGAATCTAAAAAAAATTTAGAAATCTGGACCTTAAATTTTGATGTGGCTAGAAGTAAAAATGGTGCTGTAGCAAGAATTTGTCTTACTGCTCCAAATGGTGCAAAAATTTTAAGGGCTATCCATTTTCAATTTGCTTGTAGTAATAATGATGTTGAGTATGAATATTTAGTACATGGGCTCCTGTTAGCCAAGAAAAAGGGAATAAAGAATCTAATAGTAAAAGGAGATTCAGAACTAGTAGTAAAGAAAATTAGAGAAAAGGCAATAGCAAAGAATGTAAGGATGAAATCCTATAAGCATATAATTTGGGACTTAATAGAAGATTTTGAAGCTTTATTCAAAATTCTGAAGCTAATAGGATGGTATATATTGGCTCATAGTTTGATCTAATAACTGGCCTATTAGTTAACAATTAGTCAATAAAGGTTATAGTAAGGGCAACTATCCCAGATAATGATAAGAATTGGCAAGTATTTGAGAATTATTTTCAAGTAATCTCATTCTTGCAACAATTAGGGGAATTTTCCAATCAATTACAACCAAATATTGAAGAGGCATATGGGGATCAAATTATATAATTAAATAATAATAAGCTTCCCAAAGGTTTAATCACTTTAGAGAACCTTTTTGATCTAGAAGATCTAAGCCTGGAAAAGAAAAGGTTCCAAGTAAACAAATTAGATTATTCTAAAATAGAGGTGAGTGAAGGAAAAAAATTGAAAGTTGGAAATTTTGTAACTCAAGTAGAAAAGGAAAGGCTAATTGAATTATGCAAAAAATATGACAGAGTCATAGCCTAGAGCTATGAAGACCTTCATGGATATAATAGAGACATTTTTTAGCACACAATAGAACTGAATAAAGGATCTAAGCCCATCAGATAGAAATAGAGGCCAGTGAATCCAAGGATTGAGCCTTTAATGGTGGATGAGTTGCATAAACCTTTAGATTCTAAAATAACTTTTCCAATCAAACACTCAATCTGGGTATCAAATCTAGTACCAGTTAAGAAAAAAAATGGTGATATAAGACTTTGTGTAGATTTCAGAGACCTAAATAGAGCATCTATGAAAGATCACTATCCTTTTCCCTCCATGGAATAGATTTTACAGACTGTGGCTAGATTTGAGAGGTTTTCTTTGCTAGATGGTTTCTTTGGATACAATCAGATTTGGTTGGCTAATGAAGACCAGTACAATACTTATTTTACTACCAAATGGGGAACATTTGCATATGCTAAGATGCCATTTGGCCTATCAAATGCTGGGGCCACTTTTCAAAGTGCTATAGATGTAGTATTTGGGGAACTTATAAATAAAATCATCTTGATTTATCTTGATGATCTTACTATTTTTTCAAATAATGTTGTTGATCTTTTTGATCATTTAGAATCTATGTTTAAAAAATGTCAAGAATTTGGAATATCCTTGAATCCTAAGAAATGTATCTTTGTTGTCCCTCAAGGCAAATTATTAGGACATATAGTATCTAAAGAAGGAGTCTCCATAGACCCAAAAAGAGTGGTAGCTATAATGAACTTACCTCTTCCAGTAAATAAGAAAGCAATTCAATATTTCTTGGGAAAGATTAATTTCATCAGTCGGTTCATATCTAACTTTGGAAGCTTAGTAAGACCAGTGACACTCTTGCTAAAAAAAGACCTAATTTTTAATTGGACTATAGAAGGAAGGAAAGCCTTTAAAGAGGTCAAGAAAGCTATCTCAATAGCTTCAGTACTTAGAAACCTAGACTTTTCTAAGCCTTTTGTAATGTATGTATATGGAGGAGAGCTCAGTATTACTATTATTTTAACACAGAAGGATGATAGATAGGAGGGAGAGCATCCAATAACCTTTTTCTCAAGGACTCTTAGCGAATATGAAACTAGATATAACTTTGTGGAAAAAAAGCATATGATATGGTAAAATCCCTCAAAAAATTTAGGCATATAGTATCAGGAAGTAAAATTTTGATACTTGTAGCTCATCCAAGTGTCAGAGAATACATCATGGAGGGTGAAATTACTAAAAAAGAGCAAATTGGATAACCAAGATCCTTGAATATGATGTAGAGGTCAAACCCACTAAATTAGTTAGAGGTAGGGGTTTGTGCCAATATATGACTCAAGAGCTTGAAAATATGATACCTGAAGAGAAAAATTCAGAAACAGAAGAGGAAATTGTATTAAGGATACAAGAAGTTGATTAGGAATCCTAGGTCACAAGCAAGATTCATTTTATGAAAAATGGGATTTACCCAAGAGAACTCCCTCAAAATAAGAGAGGATACTATAGGATGTAAGGAGTTCATTTTATTTTAATTGAATAGGTTCTTTTTAGAAGAAATTCTAATGGCAAATTGTTAAGATGTGTAGAAAAGGCTGAGGCTAAGAGAATACTACATGAAATGCATCATAGAGTATCAGGTGGACATTTTTCTACAAAGACCACAGCTATAAAGATAAGTGAGGTAGGTTATTTCTAGCCTACTTTATTTATCGATTGTTATTAGCTGGTTAAAAAATGTTAATCTTGTCAATATTATGTGGGGATGAGAAGGAATGTTGTAATGCCTCTTAGTCCTATAATTATGGATGAAACTTTTGCTCAATGGGGTCTTGACTTCATTGGAATGATAAATCTAGTGTCTAGTATGGGTCACAAATGGATCTTAACAGCCACAGATTATTTCACCAGATGGATTGAGGTAGTGCCACTCAAAGAAGCAATAAAAAATGTGATCCTATATTTTCTAGGGAGTATTACTACCCATTTTGGGGCTCCTCACACCATAATTTTAGATAATGCTAAAGAATTTTTATGGTCTAAAGTATTTAACTTTGCATTAAAGCATGGAATATATCTGAAAATTTCCTCTAATTATTACCCTCAGGGTAATGGTTTGGTATAATCAACTAATAAGAACTTGATTAGACTCATCAAAAGAATAGGGGCTGATCATCACAAAGAGTGGCATAAAGTGCTCAATTAAGCACTGTGGGCTAATAAAATCATGCCTATATAGGTGATCAAAATTTCCCCATATGAATTGGTCTATGGAAAGCCTACTGTAATACCCATTATCTTTTAAATTCCTACTCTCCAGCTAATCAAATAGATTGAAATTGAGGAAAATGGCCCCATGCAAGTCAGACTCGCGAAACTTCTAGAAGTTCAATAAAAGAGGGATGCAACACATGATTCATTGATAAAGCATTAAAAAATAATTAAAGACTATTTTAATAAAAGGACTTCAAATCCTCATTTTGAAATAGGCTCAATTGTTTTGAAATGGGATGCAAGAGCGCCAAGCCAGGTCAACACACTAAATTTGAAGCATTATGGACTGGCCCTTATTTAATTCGTGCATGTAAACAAAAAAATTAATTTAAGCTAAAAATGATGGAAGGTGAACCTGAAGAGATTCCTGTGAATGGAATCTATTTGAAATATTTTAGTTAAACTATGTTTTTAATGATTTTTGATCATGCAAGAGTTGTAGATTCTTTTTGAGCAGGCTCAAAAGTCCTTAGGGTCACCAATAACTATAGAGTAAAAATACTCTACGTTTCATTTTGATTTCCAGTCGCATGATCCAAATTACTGTCCCTAAACACTTTTGTTCGAGACATCAAAGTTTTGAAATAGAGCTCAGGATTGATTTTCATTTTACCTCATTTTGCTCTAAGTGTCGAAGTCAAGCGAAAGCTGCCAAGTGTCATCAACTGAGGCACCTTTCATAATTTCTATAAGTTGGTGAAGACATGCCATGTATCTCAAAGTAACTCAGTGGAATGTGACAAATGTCAGCATCCATGTTTCATATCAGCATCTGCATTTCAAATCTCTTTTAAGCAGAAGGTTTCAACAAGCTAAGTATCAGGATCAAGCAGAGGGCACCAAGTGGTAATCACGGAAGGTTCAATTTTCTTTTCTAAAAGCAAAAAAATATGCCATGTATCCCAGCTAAAGAGAGTAGAAGCCATCATGTGTCAACCTTTGAATTATCTTCATTTTGTTCATAGATATATTAAAGACTATGATGGGTCTCAAGTTTTGTTTCTGAAGCAAGCAGAAGCCACCAAGTGTCATTGTCCATGTAAATATGAAATGAGGCCTGATTGTTTCTATAATATAAACAAAGTGATGTAGAGACCAGCACGTGTCACCTTTTGTAGGTTTCTCAAAAGATGGCTAAAATTAGCAAAGCTCACCACATATCCCTAGTTAAGTAAAGTGGAGATTGCCATGTGTTCTTTATTGAGACAAGTAGAAATCACCACTTGTCCTTATGCCCTTTTTAAAGTTTCTCAGGTGAGAAATGTTGTGGGTCTTATTTTATATAATTTTTTAAAGTTTCAAAGAAGTGAATTGTGACAAGTGTCAAAGGTGGAACACTCCTGAACAAAGACACAAAAAGAGTATAAGTTACGTGAAAAGTGTCGTGTGTCTTCGGTAAGTGCTGCGAAACACACCAAGTGTCATTTTTTGGTGAATCCTAAATAAAGAGAAGGTTTTCAAGAGGAAAAGGGGAATCAACCAAGTGTCCTCTCCCATTTGAAAGTGGGAAGAGTCCTGAGTATTTATTTTGGCCAATGAACTTGTAGAGAAATAGAACGTTTCAGAATCTAAGAAATATCTTTTGTTAGACACTTCCATTTTGGTTAATTTTCAGTTGGACCATTAGATTGAGAACATGTAGACAATTTGGAAGGAATATAAGGATATAAATAGGGGTGCAGAGATCATCAGAAATCATCATCAGATACTTAGAGAGAATTTTTTGAGAGAATTATTGTCAAGAGTTTTAGACTTTCTAGAGCTGTGATTAGGAATATCATTTGCCTTTGTTCTATTTTCTTGAGTTGGAAAGTTTATGTAACTATGCATGTTTTTGTGCCTCTTATGTGACTGAATAATTAATAAGAAGTCTTAATCCTATGCCTTTTTTGATATTTTTTTGTGTCACTACAAAAGTAGTCTAAGCTGTGAGCCTCTATTTCTATTGTTTTCATCTTTTACATTGATCATGCCTTGTTTGCTCTTAAATGTAATTGAATCTTACATATAGTTTCACTGTGATTAGAATTAAGGGTTGAATTACATTCAGGCACATCACCATAGTTAGTTTTTCTTTCTTTGCATTTTGTGTTTCTGTTAATATTGCTATCCCTTTTCCCAGTATATGCTTGATTTAAAGAAGAGACCAACTTCTTAAAAATCTAATGGTTGTTTCAAGTCACAAGTCCCAGATCTTGAAACTTCTCATTGTTGGTGTTAGAAACTAGCACAATTTTAACCATCAACATATATCACATCAAAACTAGATAAAAATACAATTGGGTGTTATGTATAGAATTTTACCCAATGTTGTCTCTTTATATTCCAGCCTTTTGATATGCCCAAAAGGAGTGACTCTTCACATTATATCATCAATCGTTATGCTTACATAGGTCAAATACATACAAAAAATTTATATAAAATATAAAATGAATGCAAATCACACATGTGTCTAATAAATATACTCTATTATTTTACTAGTCCTATCTACACTCAACACTTTCCTGGACTTAAACATTTGTCTCATCCCAAGATAAATTTGTAGCACATGATTGTAATATAAAGCTCAAGTTGAGGAATTAAGCCAAAATAAGAGCCATGGTTATCGCTCTAGGTGCCATTTATCAATTTTCACCCTTTATGCACTATTTAGCCACCCTTTCAAGCTTTTAGCTAAGTAGTGTACTAGCCTATCACCCTTCTAGTTTTTTAATAGATTATCTTAACTAGGTGGCCACCCTTTATAGGTTTTAAACTATCTTAGCCTTGACCCTGATTCTTAAGGTCATCCTAAAAAATTGTGCCAAAAAGTTTTAAAACTACAAAATTGAAACTATGCATTACCTACTATGTAGGTGGTAGCATAATCTATGTTAGACACACAACAATTTTTTGTGATGATGAAACTATTGGAGGAGTGGATGAAACACTTGGTCTTATAAAAAATGTTGGTGGAGGATATTGTGGTTGATAGAGAGATGGATACATGTTTATGGCATTCTTATTCTAGTGAATTATTTGTTGTAACTATTATTAGGGTATGTATTGTAGTTCATCAATAGTTTATGTAATAGTTTCATCTAATTAAGACAAGTCTTACTTTAACATCTTTCAATCAGTCATCACTTCTCGCACCATAGTTAGCAATATACAGAATGGGGCTTGAATCAAAATTAGGTTATAAATGTTTTAATTATCAATGATGGTGATGAGTACCCTAGCATTTGACATTTTGATTTAGATGTCCTATGATAGTTAGTCTAAGCTATCCATGTGCCTTGGTGTCTGAATTATTTCAATTGAGTTGTATAGAGTCTCATAATGTCAAGTCTACAATTTTGCATGGTTGCATCTCTTGAATCTAGTAAATACTTGAGTGCATCACTATTGTTTTATATGTATCCATTTAATCTTCCATGATAGCTTTGGCTTTATCCAACATGTTGAAATTTAGGTTAGCTTTAGTCAAAGATTCATTCAGTTGTTGATTCTAATTGATCATACCTTGTGTTATATTCTTGGATTAAAGTGCAGTTATGTCTAGCACCTATTTGTTCCTACAATAGCTCATAAATGGCCTTTATTTCTTCCTTGGTATTTTACCCTTATATTCATAGATTTTATATCTTTTTTGTAGCCAACCAATATTTCATGAGTTAAACCAATAAAGCTAACAATTTATTATATTTGAACATCACCTAGTTGTATAGATTTGGGTCACCAATGTAAGGCAATTAGTGTCAATGTCTTGGCATGCATTAGTGAATCAAAGGCTCAAGTCTACATTGTCTTCTCTCAATTTCAAGACTTCTTATTCTAAGGATGAATCTCTTGGAAAGTTGTTGTGACTTAAATTTTATTGGTTATTGGTAGTTTAGAAATATCCAAAGATGTTTATCGCCTAGTCATAGTCAAGGCCATGGATGTTATTGCACTTGTTATAGGGGTCATCATAAACTATACCAGAGGTAGTGAAAAGGTGGTTTATTAAGTGGATGATTTGGTAACATCCCACAAATATTATCTTATTATTTGTGGTGTAGGCTAAGAATATTCCTCATGCACACCTATTTGTGTTGCAAGTGTTGGTAAACTACACTTTATGCTTTATGCTTGGTTGTTTCCTCTACCTCCTAATTTGATTTAGCTTCAACTTTGGCCTTAACCTTAGATTTAGACTTAGATTTATCTTTGGTATCTACATCAACTTTAGCCTTATATTTTATTATAGACTTGGCTTTGGCTTTGGCTTCCTTCTTAGCCTTTTGCTCTACCTAATCCTTCAAAATTTACACTACTTTCTGTTTCTTCTTTTAATAAACTTGCACTTCTTGTTGTTTATTTGCTACTTCTTCTTTTTCTTTCTTCTTCACCTCTAATTTTTTGACTCTCTTCTCTCGAACCTTTGATTCTTTGGATTTTTTAATGTGTTCCTCCTTCATAGCTTATAGTTTGCATTGCTCTTCTTCCTCTTAACCTTGTACTTTACCTCTCACTTCCACTTCTTATTTTTATTATCCTTCTTCACAACCTCCCTTTTCATTTGTAATGGATCATGTTATTCTTGTGCAACTTCATGTTGTGGCTCTACTTGTGGCATGCTAGTTTCTTTAGGTACATCGAAAGGGGTAGATGATTTTAGTATTGTAACCAACTTAGAATATTTCAAAGAAAATGATTCTAGGATAATACCTTGCCATGAAGCCATATTATTTTTGGAGGTCAAAGGTGTAATGAGGCTTTTTTACCTCTTTATAGCCTAGGCCTATGGTTTTGGTTGTGTTTTAAGTGCTTATTGCACACCACTATCTTTGGTTGGTTCTATAAAAGACATAATTTTGTCCTTTAACGTTGGAAAGGGTTGAGTTGTAGTATGTGTCGTAGGTTTATGCAATAAAGGTGGTGTTGGGATTTATTACGCTGGTAGTTTTGATTATTATACAACAAAGGATCCTATAGCTAAATGTTCATGAAATAACTAGGCCTAAAATTATTGTTTGGTTGCTTCTTCACCTACAATATTAAGAATGATAGAATGAGGAGATTGGGTGATGTCCACCCATATATCTTATCTTAATTGGTTCTACACATGGTAGTTATGCACTACTTTCCAAAAGAATAATTATTTATCCTCTTATTACTCATAAACATCATTTTTGATGTCTATGACCATAAAAAATAAAACATCCTATTTTCTAACTCTAAGCTTTATCAAGTCATATTCAGCTATGATATTTGGAATGTATTTATTATCAATCCAAGACTTTACATATCCTATCATGTTTCTCAATGGTAGCAGTGAAGGTCATTGCACTAGTGCCTTTTGCTTTCCCTTATCCACTTATGTTAGAGCTATTGTTTATTATAATGTTGACTATGGTTGTGCTTCTGGTTGTAATTTTAGTTGAGCATGAGGTTGTGGTTATAGTTGCACTAGTTATTACACACCTAAGGGCATAGAATGCAAAGGTTGAATTGATATGGCTATGAGGTTTTTTGGCCTCAAAAAATCTACCTACACATCTAACATGGAGATGAAGAATGATAGTGGCATTATTTTTGCTTTGGGAAACTCATGCATCTTTACTTGTATACCATTATGAAATTTGGTCACTAACACATGTCCTAGATACAACATCATGTCTTGGGGTACCCTTGGGTAAAAATTGATCATGACCCATATTTTCAGCCACCACATGTTGAACCTCCCCATTTTCTCATAATATTTCCCTATTTTCATCCATGCAATATTGGCAAACATAACAATAGGCCAAATAATCTACATTAGTATTAATTGGGCCTTCTAGTGATTTTCATTACATGAAGTAGAGTAGGAGTACCAAAAATTGGTACAAGAATGTTTATGTAATATCAATGAGGATCTTCTCTATGTTCATCATGAGCTCAAAAGCTAAAATCTCAAGCCAAACAAAATCTTCATGGAGGAGTATCATGTGATACACAATGTCTACCACTCCTTTTATTTCCTATTTTATTTGCTTCATCATTTCACATTATGGTAAAAATTGATCATGCAATACACAATATCTCACACTATGTACTAAGACATTGATCTATCTTCTAGATTCACCATATTATTAGGGATTTTTATCATATCGTGGACAATTATTCTATCATGAACTTTCGCACATCATGGACTGGCACCCAGGTTGGACTATTACAGACTATTATTTAGACCTTATCTATCTTCAATAGTTGGTCATATTTATTATTAGAGTGATTAAGTAAATTATCACCAGATTATGCACTTGATTTAGGCTAGTTGGGAGATGATACTCTTGATGTTTGAAGTACTACTCTTCCTATTCTAGGTTGGGGGCATGATCACCTCCCAACTCTCCCTGCTCTAGATAAAAGACCACTAGGGTGTAACCCAATTGACCACTTACAAGCTTACTCATCTTCCTAGCCAAAATATATATGAGGTTATAATTACCCTTCTACTTCTCTAGTTTGTAGCATTCTAGATCGATTACTACACAACACATACATAGGTGTATTCTATCCATGCTCTTTCTTTCTGTGTATGTATGTATGTATGTGTGTGTCTGTATATACATACATACATATGTATGTATGTGTGTATTTGTATATATACATACATACATACATATACATATACATACATACATATATGTATGTATGTATGTATGTATCTATATATGTATGTGTGTGTATATATACATAAATGTATGTGTGTGTAATACAATGATTACTTTGTGATATGACCTTTTATTATAGATAATATTCAAGTAAAAGGATAAATTTCAAGTGAAGAAAAGGTGTGTTGTACACACCAATGTATCCATATTTATTTTTATTTAAACTAGTAATTTCAAATTTTATGCATTATTAGATAAAGGGGAGAAAATGTAGATACCCATATTCATTACAAACATAGTTTCATAGAATTTATCATATCCTTTTACATGTATACATATTTTGACTAATATTTAGTATCTATTGGTGTGGTCTCATGTGGACCTATTTGGTTCTATCTTATTTCACTTGTTTTATTTTCCCCTATGAGAATATATGTTACAAATTGTTTTTTATCTAGTGTATCTCAAGGATACCACCTATGGTTTTTCTTATCTTTGTGTCTTTATCCTCTAGATACCTACATCTATCTCAGACTCTTGCATCGATGTAAGTGTTCAACTAAAACACAAGTGTCTAGACTTATCCTTTTATTATTTTATGTATCTTTCACTTGGTGATCATTTATTATCCCTTTTATTCATTTCATTATTGTATTTTTGCATGCCATTAGGTCCTAATTCAAAATTAAGATATATTTATATATACAAAGGTTATGTTCTAATTACAACACCTAATAATTTTGTCAAGTACTAATTAGCAACTATTTTAAATTCCAAGCTATCAAATTTCACTAGAGTACTGTATTGAATATCTAAAGTACTCAAAAGGTCATCATACTCTTGCATTATTTTTACCAAGGGTTATTATAGGAAAAATAGCATATAGTTACATAGTTATAATTCCACACACATGCCTAGGAGGGGAAACTACATGTGAGTCTGAGGCCCTTTTTGGATTTTGGCTATGTAAGTAGCACTTAACAATAACGGGGGTTGCTAGTGTTAGCTCAACTCACATGCTAACCCCTTTTTACCAAGTTATATGAGGTCAAAGGTAAGAAGATTAGGGTTTTTGATTATTGGCTAGATCTTATACATAGATGAATATATTCTAAGGTACCAAATAAGTATGCAAGGAATATTATAGGACTGGTATGATTTTTGATCCACTTTTGTGTATACTTTGGGCTAGATGCATACATCAATGTTGGACATATACATTGATACAACTATCTATTATCATGTAAGCATATTGTATCTAAAAATAGAAAACAATATAGAGTGAGAAAATCCCATAGCCTGATCAATGTTTTAAAATGATTCCATATCACTATCATATATTAGATATAAACTTTGAACAAGATATGATCTCTATATCCTTTGGTTTCATTGAATTTCATTATATTTATTATATATTATAGATTAAGTAAATTTGTATTATTATTTGTATTTTAATGTGAATTTGAATAAAGTCTTACTCATTTTAAACAATTTTATCTGATTAAGTGTGTTTGTGTAAAACCTTAAATAGTGTAAAATAATTGCCTTGTGAGTTATTTGGTTTGTGTTAGGTGAGTAATTAATTTTCATTATGGAGAGTGAGGAAGGAAAATTAAAATTAGTGGATTGACTTCAATAATTTTAATTTTTACTTGGGTAGGAAAACTAGAATGGTCATGCAGATACTATCTAGAAGCCAGATCATAATATTATGGGCAATAATGGCTTCTCTAAAGTCAATGCCACCCTAATGATGCTCATCATGGGAATATCATGGTATATAAATGACCTAAAGATATGGATTCCACTTAGTGATAGGTAGACAAGATTGACAAATAAAAGGAGGTGAATGACTCATGTTCCCCCAAACTATATTGGGTGGATAGAGTAAAAGGAAAAAGACCGGTTGACCACAAACATTCAAATATTTAAATTTTCTTGGTGGTGGAAAAAAATGAGGTTTTTATTTCTATACCTAATATTTTGGTGGAACAAATTGGTGTGGAACTATCCAAATACATCTTGGCTAGGGTAAATGGATTTTGGATAAATATAGATTCATTTCACAGCTGGACTAATTTAAAGTGTAAACCTGAAAGACACTTGGAGGTTGTTGCCTTGGCAAAGGGTTTTTTTTGGTTAATCTCTCCCTATAAGAGGATTATATAAAATTTATCTTTGAAGGGCCTTGGCTCATGGTAAAAGTGAACATGGCTACTATAAGGTGGAAGGTTGGTTTAAACTTCTATAGCACTACAATGGATGGCATCCCAATGTGGGTTATTTTCCCAAAAATTCCTTTAGAATATTGGCACCCAAAATTTATTCTAGGAATTATCAAGGTATTGGATTAACCCATTGCCATTGACCCAATAACACTCTCTCCTTTAAGGATGGTTTTAGATCAAGTATACATATTCCTACCAACAAATAAACCACTACTTCACAAGATCAAAATAAAGTCCAAATATGGAGAATGGACAAAGAAAGTTATTTATGAGAACAAATCCATCATTTCATCATGTTGCAACATTCTTAGTCATTTACTAAAATATTATCTAATTAAAATTTAGGTTATTACTAGCCCCAAGCACACATGGACTTAGAAGGTTATATCAAGGATGGAACACAAAAATGATTAATCATTAAGGATTGGGAGACCTAAGGCTCCACTAAGTGCTCTAATTCTAAGCAATCTGAAATGTATTCCCTAGAAAAAATCTTTTGCTCCACTTGATATATGTTTTGATTATGTTTACCTAAGTGATATGGTGCCCCCCTTAAGGAAACTCCTCAGACCCCCTCCACCTCCATCCCCCCTCACCTCAAAATCCATAAGGAACCTCCTTAAACCCCCCTCCTCTCCCTACCCACCCTATACCACCGAATCTCCCCCTCCTTCACACCTGGTGATGGTCACCCTACCTAGGCATGTTTCCCCCATAAGTGAATCAAGCCTTGTCCCCTCTTTTGAACCACTCCTTATCCCCTCTAAACCTAGTCTACTACTAAATCCCTCTCCCTCCTTTAAAATGATCTCCAAATACCCTTCCTAGATTTTACCCCTCATAGTACCTTAACTTTTCTCCTCCCCCCTTCACCTTTTTAAGATCACTCTTTGGGTTTTGATTGACCCCTTAAGATCAAAACATTCTCAAATAAAAGTCAGGATTTAGTTTGTAAAATCCCCCTATTTGCTACCTTGAATTGTGAAAATAGGCCACTCTTTGAGGATGATTTAATATCTCCCCTTCTACAGATCATGGAATCTCTTAAAGATATAGGATAGTGTTTTATGACTAAATCTCCAACCCCATATGCAATCCAAGAAGAAGAGTTTTCTATAAACTATAAGATTAGAAAAGGGAGGGAAAAAAAGAAATAATGGAGTGGCCCCAAAACCAATGGGTAGGTCACCTAGAATAGTCACTAGGAACATTAAAACGGCTAAATAAATTTCTAAGGGTTCCTAGTAAACCCTCAAAATAAATTGGGATAAGAAATGAAAATCCTAACATGGAATGTTAGAGGGTTAAATAACCCTATGAAGCATAAGACATTTTGTAACCTTAAAAATAGAATTGACCCTACAATTATTCTTATCCAAAAAACTAGAATGTCTGGACCCACTTTAAGATCATGTGTTGATAAATTTTGGAGGAAATCCCATGTAATAGCATCAGATTATAAATGTTACTCAAGGGTTCTTATAGTTTTTGGGAACCTATAGATATTTGAATGAAATCTTCTTTAGAAGACCAGTGATCAGATATCTATTATTTTTAAAGACTTAAACAATAACGAGGATTGGATCTTGTCCAATGTTTAAGCCCTAAACATCAAAAATGTCAAAAATAATTTATGGAAAGGCTTGCTTTCCTTCCAAAGGACTTGTGAAAGATGGAACTAGATCATATTTTTGGACTTTAATACCCCTCTTACTCCTGGGGAAAAAATAGGAGGGATAATATATCTCACAAAAAATATGATGGATTTCAATGATTTCATATCAAGAATAAGGCTTGTAGATGTGGACCTAAATGGAAACCCATTCACATGGTCCAATATATTAATGAGAGATAATTTGATTCAAGTATTCCTTGATAGAGTTTTGATCTCCTTAAATTGGGACATCCAATTCACTAGTAGACTCTCTTCCCTACGTAGAATCAGCTTGAACCATAATCCTTTGATCTTTGAAGGTGAGAAAATATTGAAACCAAAAAATAGTCCTTTCATATTCAAAAGCATATGGATCCATCACCCAAACCTAATTGAATCCTTAAATGAATGAAGGAACTAACTATTCTTAGGATTTAATATGTTTATTCTAACAAGAAAATGAATTTTCCTCAAGGTAAAGTTAAAAATCTAGAACAAGGAAGTCTTTGGTGATATCTTCCTACAAAAAGGGGCACTAGAGGAGGAATTAATAGAAATGAAAAAATATCAACTCTGGAAGGAAAAAATGAGCATACCTATCAAAGGGAAAAATAAATATTGTGTTAATTTCACAAACTTGAGGCAAGGGAAGAAACTTGTTGGAGATAAAAGTCTAGGTGCACTTGGCTAAAGGAAGGGAATAAGAACACTAAGTTCTTTCATCACTCAGTGACCAAACATAGTAACATGAACATAATTAATTAGTTAAAAATTGATAATATAAGTATTAATAAGGAATATGAGGAAATTTCCTACCATATAATAAATTTATTCAAAAATATTCTCATAGAGGAAGGCCCCTCTGATGAACAACTGGTGGATAGCACTTTGAATAATTTTCACAAAGTTATATCTGATTCTGAGAATGCTTCCCTTACTAAAATCCCATAAAAAGAGGAGGTAAGAAATGTATTTTTCATTATCAAGGGATTCAAAGCCTTGGGTCCTAATAGCTTCCTCACCATCTTCTTTCAAAAATTTTGGGATATTGTTTACACTGAGGTTGAGGTGGCAACCACAGAGTTATTTCCATCTAGAAGCATTCTTAGAGAAATAAATAACACTTTATTTGTTTTGACTCTAAAAAATCCAAGATAAAATAACCTACATGACTTCTAACCTATCAGTCTTTTCAATACCACATATAAAATTTGCTCGATCATCTTGGTGAAGATACTACAACACCTCTTGGATAAAGTCATTGGGGAACAATAGGGAGCATTCATGGATGGAAGAAAAATAATAGATATATTCATCTTAGTGCATGAATCCATTCATTCCATCTCTAATTCCCCAAGACAAATAATGTTCCTTAATCTAGACATGAATAAATCATATGACCAAATCTCCTAAAAAAATTTAATGAATATCTTGGAAAAGTTGGGGTTCAATCAAAACCTAAGAAAAATTATCTAGAATTACATAACTACTCCCAAATTATTCATAATAATGAACAGAGTACCAAAATGATTCTTCTTAGATTCTAGAGGACTAAGACATGGGGACCCTCTTTCCCCATATCTCTTCATCATCATGGTAGAAACCTTGAGGAGTAGTTTGTTGAAATCCTGCACACAGGGCTTGATTAAAGGCATCTCAATTGCACTCAATATTGAACCTATCACTCATGAAAAATTCATATATGATACTATCATTTTAGGGGAAGCTTTAGTGGATTAAGGAAAATTTATGAAATATATTCTAAAAAATCATGAATCTATCTTGAACTAGTGTATAAATTTTTTCAAGAGTTCCCCCTTCTTCATTAACACCCTAGTCATCCTATAGAAAAGGATTGAAAAAACATTAGAATGTTAGGTGAGTCAACTACTAGAAATTTATTTGGGCATTCCATTATTTTAAGGTAAATTGATTTAACTATGAAATCCCCTCATTGATAGAATTCAAATAAAGCTTGCAAGGTGGAAGGGACACCTCCTCACTTAGGTAGGTAAACTCTAGTTGCTCAAAGCCTTGATTCAGAGTATCCCATTATACCAAATGTCAGTATTTTGGATACCCACCAAGGTGGTAGCTAAAATAGAACAAGTTCAAATAATTTCTTATAGAGGGACATTGAGGACCGATTCAATTTTCATCTTATCTCTTAGGAAAAAGATTGTCTTCCTAAATTAAATGGAGGATTGGGCCTTAGAAGCATTAATTCCATCAACAGGGACCTACTAGAAAAAATGGGATGGAGACTTATGAAAGAAGATAGAGAATAGGCTAGAATAGTCAAGGCTAAATACCTAAAAGGGTCCAAGGTAGACTATTTTCTATGGGAAGAAGGTCCAAAGGATAGATCCACATTATATAAATCCATAAACAACTATAAAGACCTTATTCTAAAAGAAATAAAATGATAAATTAAAGATTGGAAGAGAACAGACTTCTAGGAGGATGCATGGATGACCACCACCTCCTTTCCTCATAACATTCTTGGGCCAACCATTATGTGGGTTTCAAGTAAATATGGGGCTCCAAAGTCAAATATTATTGGGTTGTGAATTAAGGTTTGAAGAGTTTTAAATTACTTCCCATAGAAAGATGCATCACTAAAGAAGTGTAATCAATTTAGGACCTTAACTCCTCCATTAGATAGGTTCACATTCCTTTATTCCCTAAGGAAGATCATTTTTAAGGGTAGCTAAAGATAGCGGTATGTACTCAGTGTCCTCAAGACATGCCACTAATTTGAATCTAGAAGATGAATGGAACTACTAGAAGTATTTATGGATTAAACACTTGACCCTAAAGGTTAAGTTTTCCTTTTGGATGGTGGCCCAAGACAAGATCCTAACAATGGTTAACTTAGCAAAAAGAGGTTTGATTATCCCCAACATATGCCCACTATGCATCAAAGCTAAGGACTTGATTCATCATCTATTTATAACTTGTCCATTTAATTTAAGCTTATTTTATTGGATGTTGAATAAATTCAACCTCTCATGAGTTAAACCAGACAATGTGTTTGACCTCATTAAGTAATGGAAACCCCTTGGAATATCCTAGACCTATAATTCATGTGGAATTTGGCTCTCCCACATTGGTTTTGGAGTGTGTAATGACAACCTATTTTCAAATACAAGGCACTAGCCAAAAGGGGTTTTTTTCTAACTATGACATGCCATCACTAAGAATTAGAAATCCTTCCCTCCCACTGACAAAAATTTAGGACCCACCTCAGCACAAATTATTTTTAGTAACTAGAAGGTGGAATAGAATATAATGTCCCCATATAAATATCTAATTCACAAACACATGAGGTGGAAGACTCCACCTGAAGGTTGGGTTAAACTAAAATTTGATGGAGCCTTAAAAGGAAACTTGAGACATATGGGTAGGGGAGGAGCCATAAGGAATTTGGAGGGGAAGTTGATTGTTTCCTATATATGTCCCATGGTAACATAGACTAATCATGTAGTTGAATTTAAGGCAACATTATGGGGAATATAATTGGCCTCCAACCTCAAGATGGAAAGAATTGTTGTGTAGGGGGACTCCCTCAATATCCTAAATGCCCTTAAAGTCAAAATAACCCCTTCCTATACAATAAAATCCATAATTGATTATGCTAAGTAGAATTTGAGGGAGATGAAAAATTTTAACATTGTTCACACTTACCATGAAGGGAATGGGGTGGTGGATCTACTTTCTAATATAATATTGGGTCTCCCTCTTTTAATAAAATGGCATGCAGGATGCCACATCCCTAAAAGTGTCTCATTAACCATTTAAAATGAATGCACATTGGGATAGGATCATGATTAAGTAACCACACATGTGAACCATTCTCCTAAAGAGATGGACTTCATGTATAAGGATCCATCATTATTAAAATGCGAGGAGAATTTATTGCATAAGGTGGGAGGAGGTGAGCCTTTTAAGTATTTTTTGAACCATTAACACAAAGATATACCATGACTTGATAAACTTCATCTTTATCATGATAGGTAATATGATAATGGGGGGTGATAGGGATCACTTGGAACCAACCTCCTGCTTGAAAGTCTAAGGTATAAATAAAGTATGGAAGAAGCTCCATCAAGGCAGGCTTACTAAATTTATGTTGAGGATAACTAAACATGATGTAGCATAGCGAGAGATTTTGTTAACAAATGGAATAAGAGGGTTATGGAATTGAGGGGAGTCAAAATTTTGGTCATGAAAGAGTTAATTATTTAATCTATAGGTATGCCATGTGATGGAGCAAAGGTGTACAAAGACCAATCAAAAAAGTAAGAGCTATTTCAGATGTTCTTCCATACTAATAAACTAATCAAGACAAATAAAAAGGGCTTCCCCCATGCTGACATCCCATGCTAATGGACCAAAGTATGCCTATAATTTATGAAATTCTTAACACTTGAAGGTAAGTACACCCTAATCTTATCTCATCTCTTTCTACTGTTAAATCACTTTCAAGTGTATAAAATTAGTCTCATATTTTATCTCCTCAAATCTTTAGAGAGCACTACTCTCACCCATCAAATAAATGATGTTAACCTCATACTATACCAAGGCCTCATCTTACTTCTGCTTAAGCACATCTAAACCCTACAGGGTAGGAAGGTTCCTTTATATGGTTCCTCTATTGAGGAGGCCTCTCTTAAGGAAGACCCGACCTCTGGGTCCTACCATCCATGAATTAGTACCCCCCATGTTATCCCTTTATCCAAAACATATGCTAAATAACCTCCTCTAAAACTCATTATCCCTAAACCCAAACCAATCCTATTGGATGAGGGTACCTTCAAGTAGGTGGTCAAAGAAGGAAAATCTCCCCTGATAAGGGAGATCAAATATAATAAAGAGTAATTGGAATATTTTAATAGTAAGATTCATGAGGTTGGGATGAATCTAATGGGGCTTATATAAGAATGGAATGGCATGAATATACAAGTGGATAAAACAATCCAATCCTTCACCCATTCTACTAAGGTGGATAGGACCCCCAAAAAGTAACACATGATGGTGGTAGAGACCCCCTCTCCTAATATCCCCAACATTACTAACATAAAAAGGACCTAGGTGAAAGAATAGGTACAAAAGAGACAACAAATGATCCTACTTAGGGATGACATAGAAGGGCCTAGAAAAAGAATAAGGGCTAAAATTATAAAGAGAAAATAGGGTGCATGATAGAAGAAGACTGAAGATGAAAAAGAACCAACAGATGGACCCTGCTTTGAGATTAGTTTTCTATTTTTATATCTATTGTTTTGCCTTCCATAGGGATGATTAGGTAGTTTCTAAAAAACATTATTGCTTCAACCTATGGGGCTTGCTACTTTATTTCATACATTTTCACTATGGTTCCTGGTCCCTATAAAGCTAGGTCTTTTACCATATCAAATAAAAAAATGAAGAAGGATTCATTCTATATTTATATTGATCCCTTTGGATAATATCTCACATAAAATCACTTAGGCTAAGCATATGAGTAAGTTTCATTTACAAAATTGAATGACTTTAGGGCGCAAGACACTTATGTTGGGTTAGGAAACTTGCATTGATGTAGGCATCTAAATGTGATGCAAGAGTCTAGGAAGCAAAAAAGTAGGTACAAGTATAGAAATTGTAAATATAAAAGATAAATAGGTTTATGATTTCACAATTTTGGGAATATTGATGTTTTATTCCTAATTTAGTTAAAGGGTTTGGATTGATAAATTAGTAAATAATATGAAATAATTAAACTACTAATTTGTGAAATTTATTTATAATTAGAGCTTTTCTAAAAATAGTAATAAAATAGAGAGAAATCAAACTTAGCTTAAACTACCCTAATCTGACTAAGATAGGGTCTAATATTCACTATGTAGGCCTATGACATTATCACAAATGAGATTTTATATTTTGTTTTCTAATTGGATAGGAGCACCAAAAGTGGATATGAGTGGCACTGGTGCTATTGTCCTTTTTTGGTGTTATTTTCCTTAGAGTCTACACTTTTTAGGTTTTATTTAGTAGGTTTGTGTGACACTATATCTAAATTTTTGAAGCTTCACTATCAATAGTGTTCCCTATATATTTGATTTTCTTTATTTTTAAACCTTTAATGTAATTGAACAAAAGTTTGGAAAATAGGGAAAAGGGGTTAGTGTGTGCAAGATGCACTAGATGTGATTCACACCTCATGTGTGGGTATGTTACCTACATACCAATACTCTAAAGAGGGATCAATCCATATGTAGTTCTTACTTTGAAAGTTCTTGGTTCAATTATGATATGAGAATGCAATAAAATTCTAAAGTGGGTGTGCTTGAGATGACTAGGGACCAGTGTAAAGATTTAGAGGTGTTTAAGACTATACTGGATGGTTGTATACAGAGAATAGGGAAGATTGTCTAAGTGGTTTCACTTTTATTCTTATTTTCTTGATAATATTTGCCCACAATTTCCAAATGATCTTTGAATGGGATTTTATAGGGATCTATTGGTCATAAATTGAATTTGCTCATGTTAGGTCAGCAAGGATAAGGACGGGGAATTGGAAGAAATTGACCATTGGGGTTAAATATGAGCTTAGAAAATAACACCAAAATAGATAATAGTGGCACTGACACTCTCATCCTAGTGTGGTGTTGTTGTCCTTGGTAGATGGGACCTAGGGGGATGGATTGGTCATGTAAAAATGGTTTTAGATCAGCTAGGGTCAAGTCTAGAAGGCTATAGATGACTAGGAATAAGTGAAAATAAGACTATGAGGGTCATGAGAGAAAGCAAGAGGGATCTATCAGTTGGGTGTCATTAGTCATGCTTAAGTTTCCTATTTTGCATTTTTATATTAAATTCCCCCCCCCTTTATTCTAGTGATGTAGCAAAGTGAAATACTAGGATAAAGGAAAAAAGAGAAAGTGTAACTGAACTTACTTGTAAGGGTGAATCTCATTAAGTTGTTGTGATGTTGGGTGTGCATAAAAAGATCACACTATAAAGTATGAATCTATAAGAAAAAATAAGAGTAGATCAATTCTTACTAGATATGCTATATTTAAAATAAGAACATACAAACTTGGGTAAAAAGAGATGAAGAGAAAGGAATGAATACACCTCATCATGTACATAGACCAATATAAAAACTTGTTATGATGATGAGTGATGTTTATTAATGTTATATGTGTGTTTTATCAAGAGTAATATTGCAAACAAAGCTAAGTGCTCAATTCCTTGGAAAGTGGCTCAAGAATGTAAAGGCTAGTCCTTTGGATCCATCATCACCCACTAAATGAATATAGGTGATCTTTCATGTGTTGTTAAATGTTTGTACTATGTGTTCAATCCCTCTAAATAGGTGGCTCATGAATATAAAGGTTAACTAGACCTTTAACTCCATCATTGCCCTATGAAGTGAAGTTGTAACTACTACCAGTATGGAATGTGTCATGTGAGATGGCTATTAAAGCCCATTAATATACTATGATTTGAAAATGTTATCATGGATATCCAAATGTATGTTGAAAACTAGGCCACTCTTGTCCATTCCAAAAAATGAAGATTAGGCTTGTATGAAAGCTACTCCAAAACTGAGAATCTAGCCTGTGTAGAAGCCAATCGAGAACTCCAAAACTCTAGAACTTAGAAGTTAGGCTCATATGAAAGTAAAAAAATAATTATTCCAACCACTTGTAGATGGATTAAGGCATGCAACTACTAATAATGCCTAGGTAATGCTAAACTTAGAAAGAAAGAAAACAAATGTGCCGCGTACATTGCCCCAAATCACTAGTGTCTAAAACATGGATTTTGATCTAAAATTTATACCAACTACCCTATCTAAAAATAGAAGCAAGAGCCATCATGTCATGCATGATTCCCCCTCTATTATTTGAGAAAACTATATTTAAACTACTGATTCTAGTTTGAATTATAGCTAATAAAATTGTAACTAAACTTACTCTTCTATGCGTTTCTAAAAAATCTAGTTTTTTTCTATTTGGATAGAAGCACTAGAAATGGAAAATAGCACCACTGACATTATAGTCTTGTCTTGACATTATTTTCTTGGGCTAAATCTGATGAATATTCTATATTCTTGACTATATGCGTAGTTTGTTCTAACTAGTTTGATATCTTGTTATTATTTTGAGTGTTCTAAAACTAGAATTTTTTATTGATAAGATCTCTTACCTCTATGACAAAATCCATGTTTATTTCACCCTCTTCTGAGGGTAAGAATAGAGACCCTATAATGACTATCCTCAAAATAGATATCCCTTTAAGTGTGTTATACCACATAGATACATGATATAGAAATGATAATTGATGAGATATCTTAAGATATAACATGGGTTAGAGTGAGAGATTGTTAGATCAATAGGGGTATGCCCAAATAGATATAAAAAGGTAATAACATGTGTAATGTACTGAATTAGAATTTAAAGTTTGGTTAATGGTTAGTTGTTAGTTATTAATTTTTAGCTAGAGGGATAGAGAATGATGTCCATCATTAAATCCAAGAAGACATGAATAGTGCATGATATGGATCATGCAATTGTAAATAATCGAAAGAAATCAAATAACAAGCACATAAGGCAAGAATTAAGAAGTGTATAAGAGTGGCCAAGGGGCCAAGAAAACAAAGGACATGGGCACATGTCACTCAAACTAGAAAGCAAGCATACAAGTCATGTTCAAATTCCACATACACATATAAGTGGAGCAAGCAAAGTTGGCACAAGGGCCACAAGCACATTGAAGAGTACAAGCAAAGGACATTGGTAAATGTCTTAAGGCACACACATGAATAGAAGCAAAGGATATTAGCAAATGTCTTAAGGAAAATATAGGAGACAAGTAGGAACAAGTAATGCAATCACATCAAGCTATGATAAGTAAGAAGATAAAACATGTAAATATTGGAAAGATACAATCACATCTAACTAATCAAAGCAAGAGGGAAATTATACAAGACATGTTTAGTACAAGACTAAATATATGTTAATAAATACACAAGTGCTAGATACTAATGATATGTTGATAAAATAATCTATGTAAGCTATTAGATAATGTACATCAACATGATAACTTAGAGTGTGGTGTTTAGGAATTACATAACCAAGATGGTGGAATCATGTAGAAGATGCCCCCAGTGGGTATGTATATCTATGTGTGTCTTGAATGTAGAATTAGGAATGCCCCCTCAATGGGTAGAGTGAATCAATCAAGTAGCTAGATTTTACTTCACACACTCAAAGAAGATAAAGTAAAGCATGGTAATATAGATAAATCAACATATAATAGCATGGAATAACAAATGTAAGTCCTATCATAGTATTATCAATGTAAAGCATAGATGATGCATATAATTTAAATGTTTTTTGTTATTTTTGACATATTTGAATGTTTTTGGATTTTTTGAAATAATATATTATTTTTGTATTTTGGAATTATTTGAGCTATCTACAATCAAGTATAAGATATTATGTATAATAAAGTGTAAGAAACTATGTACATGTAATGATAGAAGGAAAACTATATACAATCATGTAAACAAAGCAATATATACATAATGATATAAAAGACTAGGTTGGTAGGGGAAGGGGTCCAAGGATGGAGCCTACTGGGGATTAAAATGGATGAGGGGGTCATGACCATCATCAAATATCTCAAGATCATCAGAAGTGTCATCATATGTTGTAGATGTTGTGTTCATGGTGTCATTATGTCAAAGGTAAACTGAA
Organism: Torreya grandis; assembly: GCA_037957365.1. Taxonomy (NCBI): domain Eukaryota; kingdom Viridiplantae; phylum Streptophyta; class Pinopsida; order Cupressales; family Taxaceae; genus Torreya; species Torreya grandis. The sequence goes on along the minus strand of JARHVA010000222.1, from coordinate 3,669,255 downwards.
GGTTGCTCTAGTGGTGGAGATGTTGACTTTGCTCTAGTATGTTTAGCCCTGTTAGTAGATAACTTCAATGGAAGTAGTAAAGTTGGTGTTGCTAGTGGTGATATAATATAAATAATACGTCGATCTTGTAGTTTATCCAATCTCTATTTTAAATTTCTACAAGATTTTATATCATGTCCTATAATCCTATGAAAACTATAAAATGTGTGGCCATCTTGATGTGACAATCTATTGATAGATCTATGTCATACTGTAGGTAATGTGATAAATCCATGATCAAATAATATCTATAACATAAAATATGGTTGATGGTGTGTGTTGTTTTCTTGAATCTAAATAATTGGCTTTGTATCCATAGAGGTAACCATGTGAATTTTATATGTCAAGTGATTTATATGTGGTCATGAGTGTGGAGTATATCTTGAGAGTGTAGTGTGAGATGTTAAAAGTGATGTAGGATGTGGAATGAGAGATTTATAGTCATCTTGGTACTCTCCTAAGCCAATTGGTGTGAATCTCAATCCATACAAATAGTCATCTATGAGTGTGGGTGTCATATCATCATCTAAAGAAGCTTGGGAATCTATATCAACATCATGTACATATGGTAACTCAAAATTTACCACAAGGGGTAAATTTGATATAGGAGTCTCATCATCTATAGTAGTAGAAGATGATACTACTAAAAAAGTATCTATAACTAATGTAGTAATGGTAGAATCAACTAGAACTATTGGTACTGCTATCAGTGATTATGTATGTGTAATAAATGTCAAAAATCTGACTAATAAAGTAGCTAGAATGGCTGAAGATACTATGACTGGTGAAATATTAGGAGTTGAAGGTATGAATATAAGTGGAGTGTGAGAAGTGATAGTCTCTCTAACCTCATATGTATGTATCTGATCAAGAGAAATGTAATGAGGTGGTGTCTATATTGTGAGATAAGGTGTCCCATCTAGAAAAATAGTCAAAGATGACTTTATAGTTTGACAATATCTGAATGGATAGCTGTCTGTTAGATATGTGTATAGATATATTTCATTGAGAAACTTAATACATCGATGGATATTAGAATTAATGGCCCACATAGTATGTATCTAGGGTTATCCAAGTAAAATTATAGTGAAGAGGACTTGACATGACCTGGAACTATGTAGAGAGGATTTTGGGACCTACCATGATATCTAAAGTAATCATGCCTAATTTCTATCATGGTATATCATAAAACCATTAAATGTTCTTATATGATTTTTGCATTGATTCCATATCCATTCCCATAACTTGTAAGAATGTGATATGACATATATTAATTTTGAAATCCACTATCAAGAAGACTCTTGACTACATTGGTTTTGAATTGAACTTGTATGAATAGTGGTAAATTTTGATCAATAACTATCTGAGAAGGCATGTCCTCATTGTCAAAATAAATTTCATCTTTTATAGTTTTTAAAGTGTTGACCACTGATGCAAAATAAAAAGGTTTTAAAGCAATGGGCATAGAAGTCTGAGTGAGTTCATGATAAATAATGTCCTTAAAGACATTAGCTTTTTGAAGTAATTCTAACATGGAAATCTTAGCTAGAGTATTTCTCAACTTCTCAACAATATCATTTGCCTTGTGAAAATTTTCTTGTATAGGTGGGTTAGGCCTAGGACAAGAAGGAATAGAAGGGTGACAAGGCTCCTGGGTAGGTGGAGGAGACATGGTGACACGTTGAGTAATATATCTAATTGTATTATATACTATCCATGTAGGATTAGTAGTGGATATGGGAGGAGAGAGAATATAATCAATAATTCAAGGTGGTGGAGGGACAAAGCATGTCAATTGGGCTCTCTAGCAATGAGTAGTAACCTGGGGAAGAGTGAAATGGACCATGCAACATGACTCAACATGGTGTAGAGGCTCTAAAGGAGGTGATGAAAGAGATGTATTAATATGTCTAAGAATAAATTGCTTAGCATCATCCCATATAATTAAAAATAAGCATGAATTTCAAATAATGAAGCTTTGTACTAACATATGATAGACTTCATCATTCATGTACATGATAGGACCAATTATAGTCTCCTTATTATTTGTAAAAAATGTAATAAGAATTTATAAATAAGTGAGATTCATTTTTTATTTTTGATTATAAATGTAAGGTGATATCTCAAGAATCAAATAGGAGATATTATATTCAACTAGGATTTTTACAATAATATTTTTACAAAATACTATGAATTTCTGAAATTGAAATTGAATTTTTGAGTTAAGTATGTAAGTAAAAACTTCATAATTTTATGGGAAAGTGTTTGATTTAATGGGACCTAGTAGATGCAACTAGGGTTTTGAGGGAAATAATTTTTTTTAAATTACTATGAATTTTTGAAATTTGAAGTGATTTTCTGATTTTAATATGCAACTAAAAATTTAGAAAATGATTGTAAGATTAATAAAAATTTACTGGGAGCTAGTTGATGCAACTAGGGTTTGAAATAAAATTATTTTAAAATTTACTACTAAATTTTAAAATTTTGGATGACTTTATACTTTAAATATTCAATAAAAAAAATTAGAAATTTATGGGAAAAATCAGCTAGGAATTTACCTTAGGGTTTCTAGGGTTTTTATTTGCAATTTGAAGTAAGTCAGGTCCACCAAATGATTTAACAATTTTGGGAGTATTGGTGTTTTATTCCTAATTTAGTTAAAGGGTCTAGATTGATAAATCAATAAATAATATGCAATAAATAAGCTATTGATTTATGAAATTTATTTGTAATTATAGATTTTTTAAAAATAGTAATAAAATAGAGAGAAATCAAACTTAGCTTAAACTAAATTGATCTAACCGAGATAGAGCGTGATATTCACTATAAAGGCTTGGGAAACTATCAAAAATGGGATTATGGATTTTGTTTTCTGATTAGATAGGAGTATCAAAAGTGGATAGGAGTGGCATTGACGTTATTGTCCTTCTGGTGATATCCTCTTGAGAGTCTGAGCTTTCTAGGTTTTTTATAATAGGTCTGTGTGACACTATCCCTAAATTTGTGAAGCTTTGTTATCAATAGTGATCCTTTTAGAGTTGATTCTCTTCATTCTTAATCCTTCAATTTACTTGAGCAAAACTTTGGAAAATAAGGAAAAGGGGTTAGTGTGTGTAATATGCACTAGATGTGCTTCACACCCCGTGTGTGGGCATATTGCCTACATACCAATACTCCAAAGAGGTATCAAACCATATGTAGTTCTCCTTTTGAAAGTATTTGGTGCAATTGTGATATGAGAATGTAAGGAAATGATAAACTAGGTATGCTTGAGATGACTAGGGATTAGTTCAGAGATTTAAAGGTGCTTAGGATTGTATTAGATGGTTGTATGTAGAGAATATGGAAGATATTCTAAGTGGTTTCACTTGTATTCTTGCTTGCTTGATAGTATTTTCCAACCCTTTCCAAATGATCTTTGAATGGGATTTTATAGGGATCTATTGGTCATGGATTGAGTTGGCTTGTGTTAGGTAGATATGGATAAAGATGGTGAACTAGAATAAATTGATCATTATGGCTAAAAATGATCTTGGAAAATAGCATAGAAATTGGATAATAGTGGTACTAGCACTCCTATCCTAATGTGTCACTATTGTCCTTGGCAAATGGGACCTAATGGGATGGATTGATCATGAAAAGAGGGTCTTATATTAGTTAGGGTAAATTTTGGAAGGCTATGCATGATCAAGAATCAGTGAAAACAAACCTATGAGGGTCATAAGAGCAAGCAAGATGGACCTATGGGTTGGGTGTCATTAACCATACTCAAGTTACCAATTTTGTATTTTTATATGATTATAGTTTACAACATTCTAGGCAAGATAAAAGGAATGGGTTATCATAATGACATTGGTCAGACTAAGAGATAAGCAATGAGAATAGAGAGATAATAAATGCAAGCCTTTTTGTAGTAGGAAATGTCTAGAACTAAGAATAATAACCAATGTCTATATTTTATAAGAGTACAAGATTGAAGTGTTATATAATTCATAAATAGTGTCTACATTTACCCCTACCCTTTAATCTAGTAATGAAATTATTAGTTTAAAGGAAAATAAATGTGTATTTGGATATGTATAACACATCTTTCCTTTGCTTAAGCCCAACTTGAGTGCTTTTGTGGTGATCGATCTAGAACCAAGAGCATGTTACAATATATAATTAGTGCATATAATATGAAATTTAAAGCATTTAAAGTGATTTAAATTGAAAGAACAAAGTTTAGGAGTACACCTATGTATTGATGCAACCACCTTATCATTTATAAATTTGATTTGAAAAGATTTAGCATTATGAACATAGAGTTGAGATTAGGACAAATGTAAAACCTAAATTGGTGCATATATATATAAAGATAGAGGAATATTAGAGGACACATTCCCCCAAACTTAGAGAAAATGTGAATTACCACATGAAAATTGAGATTAGCTCAGCCATACAACCTAATCATAGTTATAACCTGGTGAACATGAGTGAACCAAGTCAACTCACACTATAAATCTGGTGAGGGTGGATGATGTAATCAATTCCAACCTATAAACTTGGAAAGATTGAGTGGTTTAATCACCTCAAACATACCAAAAGTGAACCAACTATTGTAGTAAATTTGACTCAATACAACCCATAAAAATCCATCCCAATGGGTGATGATAGTCCATAAAAGTGTTTAAAAACTGAAACTAATTTTATTTTCCAATATTAGTGCACATTGCATAACATATGTACCTTATATATGTATCATGCTAAAACTATGTATAAAAATGGTACCAATGTATAGAATTTCACCACAAATGTGTATTTGAATCATATAACTATGAATTTGGCCAATTTAGAATTTGAACAAATGTGGAGGACATGTTTATCATAACATGCCACCACTATATATGGATAAACATGAAAAGTGATATATGTGTCAATGTGGAAGACATGTTTCCAAAACATTCCCCCACTATAATATAGGTATGTTGATTATTGAATAAGTGTGGATAACATGTTTCCACAACATGCCCCTACTATAATTTGAATATGTCAAGTAATAAGGAATTCATGCCTATATGGCATGCCCCCACTAATATGCCTCTCTTTTGAGGTGAGGGAAAGTAGAAGCTAGTAGTTAATTTATCTCAAAAAGATAAGATAACCATGTAAATTGTGAATGTACCATGTATCATATAAAATTAACATGTCTAGGTAGATATATCATGGAAGCACACAAAATGTGATCACATCAAGGCATAATATGCATGATATAATTCATGGTAATGTCTAGAGAGTAAAATTACAAGATCAACAAGTAACCAAGCACACATACAAGAGTACTCAAATCAAGTAAAAATAAAATTATCCAAGGAGACCTCAAGCAAGGGCTATGTTTAAATGCTACACAATTGTAAGGACAGGACTTAGTCAATTTTCCATAAAAGTAAGAATGACATATTAAATCATAAATATAATAAGTAATGACATATTCAAATGTTAAAGAGGTAAAAAAAGGCAAGGGGCTTGTAAATAATGGAGCATATTAAAATGCTCAAATAAAAAAGACAATATCAAGGTAAGACACTCAAGGAAGTACATGAATGAAAGCATAAACAACCAACATAAACATAACATACTAATACATGGATCATGTGGTATTAAAAAACATTATGTATATATCATATCAAGTACATTGTGGAAGATATAAGCATGGATAAAGACATTTGTAAGTATATAAGCTCAAACATGATAATATAAAATGACCATAAAATGAAATAACCTAGATGTATCATGATCAAAGAAATGGATGCCCCCAATATCCACATGATATGAATAGAGAGAAGGCCAAACATCTAAAAGTACATATATCATGTATCTATGTATGCCTATATCACACTCAAAATATATGTTAAACACATTTATATGTAGAAATAAATGATATGTTATCCACTAACATATAACTAACAATATATATGCCAAGGAGCTAATAGAATATGTAAATGCAGAAAACATTTTTGTATTTTTGAAGTTTTTTATTTTTTTGGTAATTTTGGAATATTGAGACCTTGAAACCTTAAGTTGTATCATTTACATTATTTTAATCATGGTTAAATAAGTGTAAATGGTATATAGCATGTTCCTCCTATCAAGTTACATGTTCAGTAGAATAATCCTTATTATCATTTGAAAAATTGATCAATTTGCCTTTGTGATAAAAGGATATACCTTACTAATTGTCATCAATTTTTTTTGGCATTTGGTATAGCCAAAGAGTTCCCAATGTAAATAACTATGGAGATGTGGTAGTCATAATCCAAACCCTTGTTTTAATTAATTTAGGACAAAAAATAATAGGTGTTGTTATGTTGCCCAAAGAGTCTTTCCAACCTCCTTTGTTTTGTAAGTTTTTTAGATCAAATCCAAGCTATTGTAAATGTCTTACATTATAATAAATATTTGTTTATTTAGGATAATATGGTTATGCCAAAAATAAGAACCACCCATGAATAATGTTATTATTAAATTCTATTGGTGTGGATACTTGTTGGATTGGTTGATTCGGTGTATTTACATAGGATGTGAGCCTTTTATTGGTCCCATATTGAGTAAATTTTAAAAATCTCCCATATAAAGATTAGGAGCACCACATTTTTTTTCATAATGTTCATTTGGTAATTCATCTGCCTCCTTTGTGTGAGGTACAAAACTCTAGGAATTAGAAGAGTATTTGTGAAGCTCCTTTGAATAAGTATGAATGAAGCATATCTATGCACATCCACATATAAATGGGTAAATGACTCATATTGTTTATTCAATGCTCTTTATTTAAATGTGGAAATAAGACCTCTACTAAAAATGAATTGCAATTCCAAATCTGAAGGTCTAAATTTTAGCCCATGTGATGTACTTTTGAATCAAATGATGTAATCTTGAATGGATTCATCATCACATTGTTTGAAATTATGCAAATTCTCTAATGTAATTTTTGGCACCTTATGCATATTAAAATCCATAAAGAATGCATCTTCCAATTTTGAAAAAGTGGTTAAGGAACCCTTCATTAGGCTATAAGACCAATGACAAGCCTCATTGAAAATTCTCGTATGGATTACTTTTAGAAATATTTTGTCATCTTTCACCCATTTACAAAAATAATGTGCATGAGTTATCACGTGGTCGAATGTTTTTTTATGACTAAAAAAGAGTGTTAAATTTGGTAGGTCAAAATCTTATGGATAAGTACATTCAAGTATACATTATGCAAGAGGTTGATTGTTTCATGAGGTAACATTTTCTTTGTTGTTATAGAAAGCCATTTGCTTTTGAAGTATAGAAACCTATTTTTCAATATTCCCAATAGTGATAATCATGTAAATAAGATACACCATGGGAATGGTGGTGTTTGGCATAGGTGTTATCATTGGTTGTAAAACACCACCCCTCTTGAATCTAAGCATATGTGTATCATCATCCTCATGGATAACAATTACAAGTTTAGAATCATGGAATTTAAGATACTTTGGTAGTGGTTTAGGATATTTGAATTATGGTACCCTTGGTATATCATTTTTAGAGCTTGGAATGTCTAAAGAACTTGGTTCATTCACGTTTGACAAAGATATAGAAATTGGTATTTGAGGGAGCTTTGGTAAAGGCACCTCTTTTGGTATGGTAAAAACCATTTACATGAATGAATATTTTAGGACACAAAGACCCCTTAGTGGAAAGACCTTAGTTGATATTAGTAAAAGTGCAAGATTTGGGCCATTAGGAGCCTTTGGGACTTTACATTTGTAATACTTCCCTCTTCTTGGTGCATAAAATTTATGATCATATGAAGGTGTATCTTGGTCATATGTATCTAATTTTGTGGTAAAATTTGCATGAAGAGCATGATGAGATGACTTGTCTTGTTGGTAACTAATAGCATGTATTGAAGATTCCCATAAAAACTATGGGTGAATCATGAGTTTATGATGGTAACTAGGAGCACCTTAAACACGTTTTTAAATTCTAGGCATCATATATCCCTAATTCTTTTCATCTAGTATTGTTTGATACCTTTGGTTATCATGGGATATAGGTTGACAAATATACCTTTATTCTTTTTTAAAGTCATCCCTTGGTTGATTAGATTTGTCCATGGAGGAATTCTTTAGTTTATTTTTTGATAGAAAATGAAATAGATAGATCATGAATAAAATAATAAACCCTCATAAACAACACCCTAGAATATTTTTCATTTGTAAATCTAGATTGGGGGAATCTAGGGTTAGATAGGTAGAGATAGCCTAGGGCACAAGAATGGTAAATTATCTCTAAAGTAGGCCAATTAATTACAAAACTTAGATAAAATATTTATTATGTTGAGATATGATAAAAATAGAAATTAAAATTATGTTAGATATTGTAATGATAATGAAAACATGATACTTAACTAGTTTTTATGCTAATATAGATCTAGTTATGAAACATGCAAAAATTAGAATGGATCTAGATTCTAGAACAGTCACCTGATTCTAGAAATTATACCTTTATAGTCATAGACACTTTCATCAACTCTTCTATCTATATCAAATGAATGTGTCTAGTACTCAATACCTACTAAAAATGTATGCAACCACCTAAAATCTTACAAGTTTTGTGTTTCTTTCACTCTAATATACTTAGATCTGGGTCATGGATTGTCATTCTTATCAAATATTAAAATGTTAGTAGAGGTTCCTGGGAACCCTTTAGAATATGATAATTCAAGGATGGATTATGATTAAAGTAATATAAGTAAAAATTTTATTCCATTTCAAAATGAATATATTCATTAATAATCAAAACAGATAGATGTGCAAATAAAAAAAAGGTTTATTATAATCTAAATAGTTGGTATAAACACATATGATTAATATATCAAAGTAAATAGAGTACTCATTATGCACAAAATAATTATAAAAGATACATAGGAAAACCATTTCAAAACAATATTAATCTCTATCACATCATAACCATATACAAATACAATTGAGTGTTATATATAGAGTTTTACCCAATGATGTCTTTTTATATTCCAACCTTTCGATATGCCCAAAAGGAGTGAATATTCACATTATGTTGTCTATCCTTATGCTTACATAGGTCTAATACATACAAAAATATTATACAAAAGACAAAATGAGTGTAAATCACACACGTGTCTAATAGATATACTCTATAATTTTGCTATTGCTTTTCTACACTCAACACTTTCCTAGACTTAAACATTTGTCTCATCCCAAGACAAATTTATAACACAAGATCCTAATCTAAAGATCAAGTTGAGGAAATGATCCAAAACAAGAGTCATGGTTATCGCTTCTAGTGCCATTTATCAATTTTCACTTTTTTCACACTATTTAGCCACCCTTTCAGGTTTTCAACTAAGTAGCGTACTAGCCTATCACCCTTTTGAGTTTTCAATAGACTAGCTTAACTAGGTGGACACCTTTTATAGGTTTTAAACTAACCTATCCTCAATTTTAATGCTTAAGGTCATCCTATAAAATTGTGCCAAAAAAATTTAAAATTTACAAAATTAGAACTATGCATTACCTATTGTGTAGGTGGCAGAATCCTCTATGTTAGATGCATACTAATTTATTAAAATGATAGGCCAATTAGAAGAGTAGATTAAACACTTATTCGTATAGAAATTCTTGGTAGAGGCTATTGTGTTTGGTGGAGAGTTGGCTACACACTTATGGCATTCTTCTTCTGTTGAATTACTTATTGTAGCTACTATTGGGGTATGTATTGTAACTCGTCAAAATTTTATGAAATGGTGGCATCAAGTTGGGATAAGTCTTAGTTTAACATCTTCTAATCAGTTATCACTTCTTGCACCATATTTAGCAATATGCATAGTTGGACTTGAATCACCATTAGGTTTCAAATGTTTTTATTATCAGTGATGGTGATGAGTGCCCTAGCATTTGACATTTTGATGTGTATGTCTTACAATAGTCCATCCAACCTATCCATATGCTAGCTTAACTTCCTACAAATGAGTTGCACAGAGTCTTATTGTGCTATGTCTACAAATTTTGTATGCATACATGCCTTGATTCTAAAAATTGCTTGAGTACATCACTCATTGATTTAGAGGTAGCCATGTGACCTTATATGATATCTTTGGATTTATATATCATGTTGAAATTTGGCTTAGTTGCAGCCAATGAATCATTTAGTTGTTACTTCCAATTGAGCATACCTTGTGATATCTTCTTGGCTTAAAGTGTAGTTATGTCTAACACCTATTTGTATTCCTCTAATAGCTCATAAATTTCCTTTGTTACTACATTGATATTTTACCCTTATATTCATAGATTTTATAAATTTTGTGTAACCAACCAATCTTTCATGAGTTGAACCAATAAAGCTAACAATTGATTATCTTCAAACATCACCTAGTTGCCTAAGACTTGGGTCACCAATGTAGGGTAGTCAGTGTTAATCACCTAGAATACATTAGTGAATCAAAGGCTCAATTCTATGTTATCCTCTCTCAACTAAAATACTTCTTATTCTAAGGCTAAAGATCTTGGAAAGCAATTGTGCCTTCAATTTACTTGGTTAGCGATAGTTAAGAAACATCTAAAAATGTTTCTTACCTAGTCGTAGTCAAGGCCATGGAGTTTTTACACTTGTTTTAGGGGCCATCATGAGATATTCCAAAGGTAGTGAAAAGGTGGTGCACAAATTAGGTTGTTATCTATGGTGTAGGCTGAGAAGCCTCCTCCTATGCATCTCTTTTTATTACAAGTTTTGGTGCACTACACTTTGTGCTTATGCTTTGTTATTTCCTCTACCTCATACTTTGTTTTCACTTAAAATTTAGATTTATACTTAGCTTTAACCTTAGCTTTAAATTTTTCATATGCATCAAATTTATCCTTAACTTCTGCTTCAACCTTAGCCTTAGATTTTATTACAAGCTTGGCTTTGGTTTTGGCTTCCAGCTTCTTAACTTCCTGCTTAGCCTTTTACTCTATTTTAGCCTTTGTAATTCCACTGCTTCCTATTTATTATTTTAAGTATCCTTCACTTCTTGTTATTTCTTTACTACTTCTTATGCTTTCTTCTTTTCCTTTGCTTCATTGACTCTCTTCTCTCAAACATTTGCTTCTTTATTTAGCTTTCTTTCTACGCTCCTCCTCCATAACTTGTTGTTTGTGTTGTTCTTCTTCCTTTACATCCTTTCACTTTTCCTCTCACTTCCCCTTATTATTATCTTATTTATCCTTCCTCACAACCTCCCTTTCAATTCTAATGGATCCTATTATTCTTGCATAGCTTCATGTCATGGCTCCAGTTGTGGAAAACTAGTTTGTTTAGGTGCATCCATAGGGGTAGATGATTTTATTATTATAATTGACTTAGAATATTTCAAATAAGATGATTTTACGATAATACCCTACCATTAATCCATCTTATTTTTAGAGGTTAAAGGTGGAATGAGACTCTTTTTTTATTTTTTTGTAGATTGGGTATATGGTTTTGGTTGTGGTTGTGGTTGTGTTTCATGTGTTTGTTACACACCACTCTCTTTGATTGGTTCTATAAAATATACCATTTTATCCTTAATCATTGGAGAGGGTTGAGATATAACATATGTCCTAGGTTTGTGCAATAAAGGTGGTATTAGGATTTCTTATGCTAGTAGTTTTACTTCTTATGAAACAAATGATCCTATAATTAGATATTTATGGAACAACTAGGCTTAAAACCATTGTTTGGTTGCTTCTTCACCTAAAATACCAAGAATGATAAAATGAATTAGTTGGGTGATGTCTAACCATAGGTCTTGTCTTACTTAGTTTTACACCTGGTAGGTGTGCACTGCTTTCCAAAATAAATATTATTTCTCTTCCTCTTGATCATAAACATCATGGTTGATGTTTTTGAGCATAAACTATAAAACTTATTATTTTCTAACTTTTAGCTCTACCAAGTCGCATTCAGCTATGATCTTTGGAATATATTTATTTTCAAGCCAATACTTTACATGTTGTGTCTTCTTTGTCAGTGGTAGTATTGAAACTCATCACACTTGTGCCTTTCACTTTCCCTTGTCTAGTTGTGCTAGAGATATTGTTGATTATGGTGTTGATTACAGTTTTACGTATGGTTGTGGTTGTAGTTGAACATGAGGTTGTGTATGTGGTTGCACTAGTTATTACAAACATGGGGGCATGGAATGAAAAATTTTCATTGATCTAAATAAGAGGGATTTTTGCCTCAAAATTTTTGACTCCACATCCAACATGGAGATGAATAATATTAGTGTTATTATTTTTGGTTTGGGTAACTCATGCACCTTGATTTTTATACCATTGTGCAATTTGGTCATTAACACATGTTTCCCTAGATATAACATCTGTCTTGGGGTACTATTGACTAAAATTAGCCTACATACAAAAAAATTTCCTAGATGGATCAAACCACTCTCTTGAACCATTTAGTAACTTTCTAACCCCATGACTAGCCTCATTCTGGTCCTAACTTGATATAGTACAGTATCCTGAAAGGTCCTAGTATGGTGTGAGGAGTTGAGTAGAGTTCTTGTTAAGTGGATGATACAATGGAGGTAAGAGAAAAAAAACCTCATGACCTTACCACATGTCACTTTTAAGCTTTTGAAACACTATATTCAATTTTTAAGGTGAATTTGGAGATTTTGAGGAAAAGGCCTAAAAATGGGTCTCAAACTGCAAGTGAAGGATCCAATAGGTTTATAGGGTGTTTGATCATTTAGGGGCATAAATTAGGTTTACATAAAGTATCAAATATTTTAATGGTTCAAAAATGAGGTCTAGATAATCTATTTTTTCCAAAAGACCCCCAAAGTGCATTAGATGACTTAAGGGTCTTCCAAATAAAAATTCTAAGTGAAAAAGTAACTTTTTGAGGAAGCAAAATTGGTTTTGACTTCCTCCCACATCCTTATGGAATTTTTTTACCTATTTAGACATGTTCAAGGCCATTTAAATTTATTTGGAGTAGAGGAGAGGCATTTGGGAGAAAATATATGGGATATTTTAAAAAAATTCTCAATATGGGATCAATCCAAGGCTCACATCCTATGCAAACACCCCAAATTTACCAACCCAACAAGTATCCATGACAAAAATATTTAACAAGAAAACTATTTATGTGTGGTTTTTATTTTTGTATGACCACATGGATCCTACACAAACAAAAACTACTTATAATATAAAAAATTTATAATAGTTTGGTTTTGACCTAAGAGAATTATAAAGAAAAGTAGGTTGGAAAGACTCCTTGGGAAACATAACAATAACAATTTTTTGTGGTCCTAACTTAATTAAAATAAGGGTTTGGGTTATGCCTACCACATATTCATATGTAATTATAGTGGACACTCTTTGTTTATACCAAATGGAAGACAAAATTGACCAAAATTAGGAAGATATGTATTTTTATCATGAAATCAAATTGATACATATTCTAAATGATAGTAGTGGTTATTATATTTCACGTATAAACCATGAGTAAGAACATGTTATGAAGCATTTACACTTATCCAACCATGATTCAAACAATGTAAAGGATCCAACTTAAATTTTCAATATCTCACATATTCCAAAAATACCAAAAAAAAAAAAAAAAAACTCTAAAAAATTCAAAAATATGTTCAAAAACTACATGTTTTATTACCTCCTTGGAATATATTATATTATTTACATGTTATTGGATAGCATATAATTTATTTATATATACACATGTGTTTCATACTCTTTTGAGTTTGATACAAGCATACATATATACATGATCTATGTACTTTAATTTATTTAGCTTTCCCTCTACTCATGTCATGTGAACGTTGGGGGCAGCCACTTCTTTGATCATGATACATCTATTTTATATAATTTTGTGGTCATTTTACATCATCATGTTTGATATTATTTACTTACACATGCCTTTATCCATTCTTATATATTCCATAGTGTACTTTATATGTTATATATTTAATATTTTTTTTGGAACATATGATCCATGGACTAATATGCTATGTTTATGCTACTTACTTATGCTTTCATTCATGCACTTCCTTAACTATATTTCCTTGATATTATCTTTCTTATTTGACAATTTGACTATGCTCCATTGTGTTTTTGCCTTGTTCATTTGTTTACCTATTTAAAAATTGAATATTTCATTATTTGTTGTATGAAATTTTGAGTATGTCATTCTTGATTTTGTAGGCATTTAACTAGGTCATGTTACTTTCATTGTGTGACATATGAACATGCCCCTTGCTTGAGGTCTCCTTGGACCATTTTCTTTTGAATTACTTTTGAGTGTTATTGAGTGTGTGTTTGGTTTCTTTTTGAGTTTGTATTGTTAATCCCTAGATGTTTCCATGATTTATATCATGCATACTAGGCCTTGATGGGATCAAATTTTGTATGCTTCCATGATATATCTAAATACACATGTTCCCTCTATATGTTACATGGTACATTCATAGTTTACATGGTTATCTTATCCTTTTGACATTAGGTAACTACTAGTTAATATTTCCCATTGCCTCAATAAGAGGGGCATATTAGTGGGGGCATACCATAGATGCATGACTTCTACATTGATTCATAGATTTATATTGCATTGGGGGCATGTTTTGAAAACATGTTCTCCACATTTGTCATAGTTTTAGATTTAGTGGGGGCATGTTTTGGAAACATGTTCTCCACACTTATTCAGTATTCATCATACCTAGATTATAGTGGGGACATGTTTTTTAAACATGTCCTCCATATTGGTACTTATATCACTTTTCATATTTTTCCATATATAGTGGGGGCATGTTATAATAAGTATGTCCTCTACACTTTTTAAAATTCTAAATTGGCCAATTTCATAGTTATATGATTCATATACGCATTTGTGTCATAATTATATACATTGGTTCCATTGTTATATATAGTTTCAGAATGAGACATATCCAAGGTGCATATGTTATGCAAAGTGGACCTAATATTATAAAATCAAATCAGTTATAAATATTTTAAACATTTTTGTGGACTATCATCACCCACTAAGATTTATTTTTATGGACTATATTGATCTAATCTAATGTAATATTTAGTTCACTTTTGGTATGGTTGAGGATATTAAATCACTCAATCTTTCCAAGTTTATAGGTTAGACTTGATTACATCATCCAACCTCACCATATTCATAATGTGAGTTGACTTTGTTCACTCACACTCATGATGTTATAAGTATGATTGGGTTACACAGGTTAGATAATTTCAACTTTCAGGTGGCAACTCACCTTTTCTCTAAAATTTGGGGCATGTGTCCTCTAATATCTCTTTATCTCTCTAGATATATGCACTTTCTAGATTTTATATTTTTCCTAGTCATAACTCTAATGATTCATAATGTTACATATTTTCAAATCAAATTGTTAAAATGTAAGGTGATTGTATTGATATATAGGTGTATTCATAAACCTTTCTCTCTTTCAATGACAATCATTTAAATGCTTTAAATTTTAGAGTATATGCACTGATTATATATTTTAACCTTCTCTTGGTTGAAAATCAATCACCAACAAAGCACTTAAGTTTGGCTCATGCAAAGGTAAAGTGTGATATACACACCTAGGTACACATATATTATCCTTTAAACTAGTAATTTCATTACTATATTAAATGGGGGGAAAATGTAGACATTATTTTTGAATTATATATTACATCAATCTTGTACACTTGGAAAATACACACCTCATTTTTCCCTCTCATTTATAGACCTTTCTCACTACCAAAGATCTTGCATCTATTATCTCTCTATGCTCATTACTTATATCTTAGTCTAACTAATGTCATTCTCATGACCCAAGCCTTCTATATTTTTCATTATGTTATAAACCTACTTATCTTCCATCTCTATAAGTTTGAGACATGTACCTACTATTTTTCTTCCTAAATACTTGCATCCCAGTAAGATGCCTATATTGATGCAAGTGTCCTAGCCCAACATAAGTGTCTAGTTCCCTAAATTCATTAAATTTTAAAATGAAATGTATACCTATGGTCATCCTAAGTTATTTTATGTGATATATTATTTAAAATAATTGGTATAAATACAAGATCAATCCTCATTCATTCACCACCTAGAAAATACGTAATAATATTACACCTTCTTGCAAGTCAATGATCAAAAAAGCATTTGAGTGAAAATAATATTACACATTTTATCCTATTTCTTTATCATTCATACGGAAAATACATATATAGTTATAAATTATTGAATGAGCATGCCGTGATTTATATTTTTTAAGTTATAATTTATGTCACTATTGTACTTATTTTCCACATATTTCACCCTTGTGCACACATAAGCCAACACATTACGGGATAACTACATCAGTATCAATCCCTCTTCAGAGTAGTGAATATAAAGGTAACACCAAATAATGAATATATATTTGGTGTTACCTTAATACTATGATCCCACTAACTCATTTTTCCCACAGCCACTATGAAGATTAAAAACTAGGGTTTTTGTATTTGATAAAAAGTGACAACCCATGATCTAGATTTGATCACACCAGATCAAAGGAAACACAAAACCTATAATATTATAGGTGGTTGAATGTGTGTGTGTGTGTGTGTGTGTGTGTGTGTGTGTGTGTGTCTATATATATATATATATATATATATATATATATATATATATATATATATTAGGTCTTTCATACTTGACACCTATGTCTAGGTTAGATAAAAGTGTTGACATAACCATTTGAGGTTGACACAAGTGTTTCAGGATACAAAAGTCAAATTTATAGAATTTGACGATTGATCAAGAATCTAGATCTTGGATATTTCTATCTTAATCCAAATCCATATCTATGTTAGCATAAAAACTAAGTATATTATTTTCATTATCATTATAATATCTAACTAGTTATAATTTATTATTTTTATTTTTATCATATCTTAGTATAATAATTTAGTATATGTTTTATCTAATTTTTAAATTAATTAGCTTGTTGTAGATCTATTTATTACCCTTGTTCTTATTCACTTATATATTATTAACCTAACCAATTGGATCCTTGTCTAGACCTAGATTTAAATAGTATCAACCCTTCAATTCATGACCTTCATAATATTGAATGGCTCATGTTTACCATTTCATTGTATAAAAAAAATTACCCTATTGTCTAACCCTAACATTATGATGATAAAGATCATTTTTATCTTGTATTATAAATAAAACCTAATTTTTATCTGATGTAGATAGTTATATATCCTTGATATATTTTTACCCTATAGGAAACTAACATCCAGATTAGGACACTAATATTGATGCTAGTGTCCCAAATATGACACTAGTGTCCTTACCATCTAAAAGATCAAATTAAAAATATTTTGATATGTAAGGGTTGTCATATTTATCTTATTTAACCCTCCCATTAAATCATTGAAAAATGTGTGGTATAAATACAAATCAAAATTCATTCATTAGACATTTATTAAATACCAAGGGAGCACCTCTTAAACTCATACTACACTACTAAAATTGACTTGCATAAATGAGTTATACTATAATATTTATCCAATCCTATTTCTCCATATTTATAAATCAGTCATAGGATTAGATTTATTATAGGTTTGAATCATTTAAAAATCATCCCGTGATCATTATTTTTTAATTTACAATTTATATCACTACATGCACTTACATATAGCATATCACATAATTATTCACACACAAGCCCATATAATTGGGATAACTACATTAGCATGATGTCCTCTTTGGTGTATATAGATATGTAATAAATTATCATTAAAATATGGGTATTTGAGGTCAAATTTACTTTAATTAATGCCACTAACCCCTATTTTTTAAGGTGATAAGCCTTTATTGAAGGATCTAATGTTGTCAATAAAAGACTACTTCTAAGAACCTATATGCATGATCTAAATTGGCAACCCACAAGATGATAATGAACCCTAATAGGTGTAGGTTTCTTTTTTATTTTAGAGCCTATATCTTAAACTAGATAAATTTTTTGAAACCAAAATAAAAGAATGGATGGTAGTGTTCAGACCTCAATAGTAATATCCAAGCTAATAGAAAGTTAATTTATAGAATATGAGAAATCAAGGTGGAACATTAGTCTGCCTTATTATACACATATACCTATCAAAATTGCATGCACATCATTAAATAATCTAAGTATTCATCCTTCTTTATATTGAAAATTTTAGAATATGTATTGGTATTTTACTTTTATATATTTAGCATATTCTTAGATTCAATATATTTATCAAAATATTGTAAATCTAAATTCATTTAATTGGATTGATTTTATAATAGATTACTCCATAGTTTATTATACTATTCCCCCAACCCTTAAATCTAAAAAGGGTTAAACATTTGGTGATCTTGACCTCTTATTATTCTTATGTAACCCTAACTTGCTATAGGGTTTTAAGCCTTCTATGGTTTTTAATATAATTTGCATTTCCTTATCACATTGGAGTGCTTACTAGCATTCATATGTATCTCTTTTTTTTTCTTATCTTATCCTTTTAAAAATTCAAAATGTATAAAAAGGAACATTTTAATCCTCCTAACCCTAAAGAGGGTGATAGCTACTTATATCTAACTAGTTCCATGCTCTCACTACTTCAATGGGTAAGGTGGCCCATCCTATAGTAAAAAATTAAGGTAAAAAACATATCCTTCCTCAACCCCTCCAGCTCCTACATCTCTTTAAATAGTGTGTATGCATATTCAATTTGAATTACCTAGAATTTTTTCTTATGAATCCCTCAAGGATAAAATAATCAATATAATAAAGTTAATATAAAATTATGCAGAAACCCAATCAAATTACTATTGAGATTTAGAAATGCTTAGAAATAAGTTAAACAAACTACCTACTCCACATCCTTTAATATTATCAAAATACCATTGTGAATATCATATAATGCATGAGCATCCTACATATAGCTATTTGGATTTAAAGAATAAAATATGAAGTAAAATTGATAGTGGTGATCCTATAATAGATACATCAATTAAATGATCCACTCACATTATGAGTGCATCTCCTAAATCACAAGTGAAAAAAAGAGAAAATATGGGTAAAAAAGGATAATTTAGAGAAAAAATATTTACAATTAAAAAAATTAGATAAAGAAAATATTCAAAAGGCACAATTAAAGCAAGAAAGGATTCAAAAGGCATAATCAGAGTAAGAAAATATTCAAAAGGTACAAGTAAATTAAGAAATCTTACAAACATATCAAAATGAAAAATAAAAATTATAAAAGGCACAAGATGAAAATAAAAAATTATAAAAATAATGTATTATGAAGGCAATTCTATAAAAATAGAAATTAGAAAATCAAATTCAATGTAAGTAAAAAATCATGATTAAACCTAGGCTTCTAACAAAAGAGGTCAAAAATAAAGAGTAACTTGAAAAGGCTAAAGTTTCAACTATGGTGGAAAAGGGGGAAATTACAATTCTCTCCTCAAATCATGAGCCTTTCATTATCACTGCTCGTATAATTGGAAATCAATTTAAATATATCAAGGTTATGTACTATCAAGATACAATTTTTTTTGTTTTATGTCATTTATTAGCTCTTACTATCAAGATACAATTTTTTTTGGTTTATGTCATTTACTAGCTTTATTGGAAATAAGTATCAACACTTGGATTAAACTATTGTAATTCCAACATGTGTGGTATCAATCAAGATAGGAGTTTATTTTGCTTCATAAAAGTGTTATATTTTTTTCATATTATTTCAAATTCAAGTGCATACAATATTATGTCTAGAGGATCATGGTTAAAATCAATAGGAGTAATAATTTATAGAAAAAAAAATTGCATTATATTTTATCATGAAGCTAAGGTCATTAATATGAAAAAATAGGTAACAACTTTAGAACAATATCACATAAATTAAAATAGTTCTCAAGCAAAGATAGAAAGTATAATCTTAGGAAAAGAACATGATACACTTTTTTATTTTATTATGCACACATATGAAACATTTCATTAAAGAAATGTTATTAATTTACCACTATTAATAGATTTTTTTCCTCATCTTCACATCATTGGTAATCTTGTGAATTTTCAAACACTCTAAAATCAAATACAAAAAAAAAAAATCAAGCAAAAACAAAATTATATATAGCATACACATATTAACTAGTTTTTACATATATGTTTTTTACTTTATGTTAGGAGATAGCATATGATTTCCTTTCTATACACACATATGTTTCATGGGTACTTTATTATGATATAATAATACATTAGATACATGCTACATGAGCATATATATGTTGGACCTTTTCATCTACCCACATGAAACACTATGTTGGGGGCATTTACTTTATTGATCATGATTGATAGAGGCTACATTATTTAATGATCACTTTAAATTATCATGATTGAGTTATATACTAAAAATTACACATGTTTATATTTAGGTTTACATAGTATATAATGTACTAGATATGATATGTGTCATGTCCCCTTTTCAGTTGACATCTTCAGAGTTGATGGTTAGCCTATTATGCGACCCTTGTAGGCTGATAGGATGGATAAAGGGTCATGATGGACCTTGGTTTGGCTTCAATTAGTAGAATTTATTTCAGTTGGATTTTGTTTGGGCTCTTTTAGACACGTTTGTCTGAGCTCCTACTTTTTATGGATATTCGACATGAAGTGGAGCACCCCTGTTTTGGTATGGTCATATGCGAAATCACTCCCTGGTTCACTAGCTTCAGACGGTTCAAGAATCTAACATGTATTGAGGGAGATATTAATATTTGATTAATTTAATTAAATTAATTATTTGGCCAATTTTTAATTATGAAACCCTAATTCTTAATTATGAAACCCTAATCAGGGCAAGCACACCTTTTTGGAGGGAGAGTCATATTATGGATTATTGATTGAAGACAATTTTTGCTAAGGATTTTCTTGAGAAGACTAAGCCAAGGGTTCCAGTATTCTATCTACATTGAAGAATGTGCCCTATTTAGTGTGTGTAATTTAGAGGCTGTGAGATATCAGCTGATCTATTGCTAGGTTGAGAGATAACTTCACACAGAAGTTATCACTGGTATTTACAAGAATTTATTTTATTAGGTTTTTTATTCAAATATTTCACAGATAAAGATCTTCCGTATTAGACCCATATATCTTGAGATCAGGCATCTAGCATACAGGTTGTGCTATATTGTATTGGCAGTTGTATGAAGCCCATACAGATCTGTGTAAATCTGTACGCATCTATAGAAAGCACAGAGACTGACATCGGCAGGTAGAGACAGATAGAGGCCAACATTAGCTGACCCCCATACTGACATCGGTAGGTTAATGACACCAAGAAACTGACAGCAGAAGTATAACCGACATCAGTGACTGTGTTTTTGACACAGTAGGCCAAGATGTACCAGATCTAGGTTTTATTCCTAGTTTGCAAAAAATTTAGGGTTTTAAGATAGTATTCTATATTATTGATAGAGACTCAATATTGTAATCGTCTTAGAGAAATAAAGAGCATTGATTAGTCAGTTGATAGATTATACTACTGTCTATTTATTTAATTGAATTTATCTTGCAAAATTGTATCTTTATTCATGCAAAATATCAAAAAGCAAAATACAGAGAAATAGTCAAAAAATATTCAATTTCAGAATTTAATGGAAATAGGGGATATTACTGTAATATCCCCTATTTCCCTTGAATTCTAAAACTAAATATTTTTTGACTATTTCTCTGTATTTTGCTTTTTGATATTTTGCATGAATAAAGATATGATTTTTCAAGATAAATGTAATTAAATAAATAGACAGTAGTATAATCTGTCAACTGACTAATCAATGCTCTTTATTTCTCCAAGATGATTACAATATTGAGTCTCTATCAATAATATAGAATATTGTCTTAAAACCCTAAATTTTTTTCAAACTAGGAATAAAACCTAAATCTGGTATGTCTCGGCCTGATATGTCAAAAACATAGTCACCGATGTCAGTTATACTACTACCATCAGTTTCTTGGTGTCGTTAACCTACCAACATCGATATGGGGGTCAGCCGATGTTAGCCTCTATCTGTCTCTGCCTACCGATGTCGGTCTCTATGCTTTTTGTAGATGCATTCAGATTTGTATAGATCTATATGAGATTCATACGGCTGCCAATACAATATAGCACAACCTGTATGCTGGATGCCTGATCTCAAGATATATGGCTCAAATACAGAAGATCTTTATTTGTGCAATATCTGAATAAAAAACCTAATAAAATAAATTCCTATAAATACCTGTGATAACTTCAGTGTGAAGTTATCTCTCAACCTGGAAATAGATCAGTTGATATCTCATAGCCTCTAAATTGCACACACTGAAGAGGGCACATTCTTCAATGTAGATAGAATACTGGAACCCTTGGCTCAGTCTTCTCAAGAAAATCCTTAGCAAAAATTGTCTTCAATCAATAATCCATAATATGACTCTCCCTCTTATGAGAAACCCTTATATCCTCCAAAAAGGTGTGCTTGCCCTGATTAGGGTTTCATAATTAATAATTAGGGTTTCATAATTAAAAATTGGCCAAATAATTAATATTTAATTAAATTAATCAAATATTAATATCTCCCTCAATACATGTCAGATTCTCAAACCGTCCAAAGCTGGTGAAATAGGGAGTGATTCCACATATGACCATACCAAAATAGCAGTGCTCTACTGCATGTCAAATATCCCTAAAAAGTAGGAGCTCAGACAAATGTGTCTGAAAGAGCCCGAATGAAAGCCAACTAAAACAAATTTTGCTAATCAAAGCCAAGCCAAGCTCCATCATGACCCTCTATCCATCCTATCAGCCTACGAGGGTCGCATAATAGGCTAACCATCAACTCTGAAGATGTCAACTAAAAAGGGGACATGACAATATGCTATAATATATTTTTCTAACTCATCTATGTAGGGTCTAATATGATATCCTTATGTTGGTTGTTTATATTTCACTTATTCATCTTATTAAATGGCCTACTTGAGTATTATTCTTGTTTTCTATCTTGTTTTTACTACGGAACATTTGAACATGATCCTTATTTTTTTTCCATAGTGTTAATGAGTGTCATTTCTTTGGTGTGAATACATTTGAACATGTCATCCCCTTGAGTGTGTCGTGCCCCTTTTTTGTGGTCTCCTTAGACCCCTTTTACATGAAATTGAGTGTTCTTGTGTGTGTACTTGATTATTTTTGAATATTTTGATTTTTAATCCTAAATGACTCCATGATATTTATCATACATATTATTTCTTATTATTATTAGATATTGTGAGATTCATTGATTCATCTACTTAGACATGATACTATTATATGTTTTTTTACTACATGATTGATATAGATATGACATGTTTATCTTATCCTTTTGAGATAAGGTGAATCATTGGGGGTATGTCATAGAGACATGAATCCACACACATATAACTAGAAAAATTGGTAGAATTTGATACAATTTACATATTTAGATATACACTTAGGACAAATTTTTATGCATTTGGCACCAAATTTCATCAATTTGAGATAGAGTTTATCATATTTAAGATAGATATTATATATATATATATATCATAGGTTAAATTTTGACATATACTTAATATTTATATACATTAGAAGTGTATATTCCATGTAAATACACAAAATTATAGATATATATTCATAGTATACACCATTTATAGTAGATTTGATGATGGGTAATGAATAGGGTTCATTCCTTTCTCACCACACATTAGTGCACTAAATTTTTCAAGATGCACTGATTGAGCCTTTTATCTATTTGTATTATTTTTATCCCATGAGTAGTGTAGTTGACACTCAATGCTCTTGATGTCTTTGCACTAATCACCTTTTTAGGTTGAGATGGTTACACCAATTGACCTTATCTGGATTGGATAGATTATCTATATTATGTATACATTCAAGTTGTGTAATTGAGATTCATTACTCTCAACATCCTTGCATAGCTCACCCTCACACCATATTGGGGGAAATATCACCCTCCAATTTCCCTCTTCACATCTCCAAGGTTCAGTTGTGAACCTCTCTCTCCAATGCTTCAATAAGGAATCATCATTACAAAAGCAAATTATGAAGGGGAACACGGTCTCATTGACACACAAGTATTTTCCTTAATTTACCTATTTACTTTTAATAATTTTATTTATTTATTTTTTAGATTGTATTCAATAGTTACACTATAAAATTCTCTTAGTTTCAGGTAATGCATAAACAATAAACTCAAATGAGGCTCAACAAAAAATCAAGGTTTTTGTACACACCAAGGTATGAATTTATTTACTTTAATCTAATAATTTCCTCCTTATACATTAATATATTACTGGGGGAATGTAGATACTAAAAGATAATTTTATATGATATTCTATTCTTGTACACTTGAAAAATACCATTCTTGGGTCAACCCTTCAGTTCATAACCTTCCTTCTACCAAAAATCTTGTGTTCACCATTTTACGATGCTAAGATGATTATCTTACAATATATCCCTAACATTTTGATGATACATATACCAAATATTTTACATTAAAAATAAGTCATATCCTACATGGATAGTTATAGATCCTCAGTAGTGTTTAACCTATAGGACACTAGCATCAACATCAGTGTCCCAAATCTGATTTTAGTGTTCCTACCTTACAAATGATCAAATTTTAAATCTCATGATATGTATGGGTTAGAATATTTGTCTCATTTAACCCTCCCATTATATAATTTAAAAATGTGTGGTATAAATACAAATAAAAATTCATTCATTAGACATCTATAAAATACCATACCTATCAAAATCATACTACACCACTAATAATCACTTGCACAACTGAGCTATACTACCATTTTATTCCTTATTTCCAAATCAATCATAGGAGTATTCCTATTACAAGTTTTAATAATTCAAAGATCATCCCATGATAAATATTTATCAAGTTAAAAATTAGATCACTACATGCACTTGCATATAACATATTACACAAATTTTCACACACAAGCCTACATAAGGGGATAAATACATTATTCTATGTCTTTCTTTAGAGTATATAGCTATGTAGGAAGCACTCATTTAAAAAGGGATTTTCAAGTTCAACTTAACTTCACTTGAGCCCACTAACCCATATTTTGTAAGGTGGCATGCCTTAATTAGAGGACCTAAGGTTTTTACTAAAGCACTAATTCTAAGAACCTATGTGTGGGATCTAAATTGATAACCTACAAGGTGACAATGAACCCTAGCAGGTGCAAGTTGATATTCCATAAAATATTGTGTATCTTGAACAAGATAATAGTTTCAAAACCAAAATAAAATAATTGATGTTAGTTTTTATATCTTAATGATAGTGTCCAAACTAATAAAAGTTAAATGTCTAGAATCAAAAGACTCAATGTGGAATATTAGTCTATCTTCTTCTACAAATGTACCTATCAGATATACCTATGCATAATTTCATAAGATAATTATTATTTATCCTTATTATTTAAAATTTTAGAATATTATTTTCCATTATAATTTTTTATATTTATCATATTCTCAATTTTAGTATATTTATCAGAATATTGTAAATCTGAATTCATTTAATTGTCCTACTTTTATAATAGCTTACTCCATTGTTTATTAGGTTATTCCCCCAACCTTAACTCCAAAAATGGTTAAAAATAATGAGGAAAATGGAAGCTATTAATTAACATCTATTTTTTTGGCAAGCATGGAGTCCTCTTTCTCCCATACTTCCTTCAACTAGGCATCATCAATTTATGCTTAATTTTGAGAGGGGAGAATATAAAAAAAATAAAGGATATGGAGTGCAGAGCTGTAATTTAGATCATGTGTTTAATTTTACTATTACTATTTACCTATGAATTTATTTACCTTATTTATAAAGTTTATTTATTTAAAAATAGAATCCATGTTACAAGATGAAGGTTTTCCTCCATAGGTTGGAGGCTAACCTTATATTTTGATGGAATTTTTTGTTGATATTTTGAGGTTTTATCTTCTTGTATCATTGGTAGTGGTTTTGGACACTCTTAACCTTATAAGTGAATTTTTTTTCTTTACTCTTTGAATTTTCCAAACCTTTTATTGAATTTGGCTTTACAAAAAAATTGATTAAATCAGGGGTGTGGTAAAAGTGAAGTAGTGGTGTGGTGGAGTCTGATCACCTTAGGTCTTAGTGTTGGTTTTTTATTTGTATGGATATAGAGATGGTTTTGGCTATCTGATGGATTCTTATGAGGATACTAGGGGATAGTGATTTTTCATAGTCTCATATAGGTAGTAGGTGTTTTGGTTTTTGCCTAAGTACCCTCTTGGTGTTTCATGGTATTTTTTTATTGATAAGCTATAAATGTATTGGTTGGTCTAGTTACTCTTAGGGCTAGGGATTTTAGATTTTTTTGCTCTTTTTGGTCTCAAAGGTTATGATCAATTCTTGTGTGTCCCTGTACCTAACTTTATGATATTATTATGTAGCATTTTATTTTACATCAAAAAAATGGTGGAGGGACCTTAACCATTATTTATGAATAAAAATATATATTTATTTATTTCCTCAAGTGTATCCTAGTGGCCAATAGATACATAAATTTAAAAATTGTAATAAATTTTTACTCATAATATATTTTTGAAAATTTTAAGTACCATTGCATTCTATACATCATCAACTACAATCTTAAAAAATAAAGAAGTAAAAAATACTAATGATTGTCCATGTTTTCCTTAACAAAAATCAATATTTAATTTTTCCTAAGTGCTCAATTGAATATTCAATGAAATATACATGTTTATTAAAAATTATGAAAAAAAATCATCACATTATTTGTCATGTCAATCACATATCCATAAAAATAAATGAAAAATTATGTTCATTTGATTTAAGAAAGCATGGTGAACATATGATTACAATTTATGAACCTATAAAAATACTATGAATGATACATTTAAATTGATAATATTCATATATTATATTTGATGTAATTGCAAAACAAAGCTTGGGCTCATAAACTACATTTAAAATGTTACTTCTTCTCTTCCTATACTATGATGAAATTACTCATGGAATCCCTCAAATCATTAATCAAAGTTGAAGTATGCATGGTTTTTTAAACTTTCATTGCCACTTAAATCCCCTTTTGGCCTTTCATTACCTTATAGTCACCCATATTTTAGTACATCATACCATTAATGTACTCTAGTATTTTGTTAATTTATGGGAAACTCGACACTATTCTTGTTAATGAACATTAAATCACCAATGTGATTATGGATGTGAATTTTTACGTTAAATATTCAACTTAATAGATCTTACATATTTATAAATTTATATGATTAATGTGTATCAATAATTACATCATAGATAAGGTATATATTATTACTTATTATGTGGATCAATTTTTTTTTCTATCACAATAATTCATGTATGTTTTATTGGCACCATTTAGGTTTATTGAGCTTAAATAATAATTTTTTAGATGCCATTAGATAATTAGTTTATATAATTATTACATATTATGTAGTAAATAATTTCAAGTCAATATGATGTGTGATTATTTTTTCAACAATATGTATGATTTAAAAAGTACATTATTTTAAGTTTAGATGATTCTTGCCACATTTCTAGTAAATAATTACAATTAAATATTATGGGTAATTATTTTTTTTCAACAATATGTGTGATAACAAGAGTATTATAATGTTTTGTGTGTGTGTGTGTGTGTGTGTGTGTGTGTGTGTGTGTGTGTGTGTGTGTGTGTGTGTGTGTGTGTGTGTGTGTGTGTGTGTGTGTGTGTGTGTGTGTGTGTGTGTTTAAGAAAGAGTTCATTTATTAATATATGTGTTGGGTATGAGATGGTGATTTCAAGAAAATGATTGATTTTGGTGTTAATTTCAAGAAATTGTTTGGTTATTATGTTCCCTTAAATTATTAATGTATTCAAGATGATGCTCATGTCCAATATGTGTTTCCATCATAATTTTATAACATGGGTAGCTATATGTGAGAAATATATTTTATTGATTTGGTGTATGTGCCCATAAGAATCATTTTATAACAAACATTGATTGTAATTGGACCCTAAATGAATTGGAATGAACATATTTTAGATAGATCAAAAAATTAGTCAAAACATTGAAGACGATGCATGAAATAATTATTTATTCTTTCAACTTGGTTGTAGTCTTTAAGGAAGGCATCATCTTATAGTGGTTGGCATTTATCACATATTAATTTATTTAACCACCAATAACTCATTTATTAATCACCACTAATAAGTAAGTGTGATTCCTTTCCCTTCAATCAATAATGTTTGTCATGTACATGCATACATTAAAAAAAAAGATATAAATTCATTCAAATTCAATATAAACTACCCTTCCATCACCAATGTTTTCTATGTTTATATCTAAGCATATAACACATGTGTACACATACATACATGTATGGATGTAACTAGATAGATATAAATATCAGAGTGGATGCCTGCACAGGTTTGTGATAGGCATTATTCAAGCGTGTACATAAAATAATAGTTGTATGAAAATGAAGTCACATACACAATAATGTTGCATAAATAATATAATAGCCAAAACCAATCTTCCATGGAATGATAATTTAGTAAGATTGGTGTAAAAATAGGAGTGCATGGGTAACTCCCCAAAGAAAGGTGGTCAAAAAGACAATAATAGAAGAGTAACTCTCATACTCAAAATAGCCAATCAAGGGAGTTACTTTCTATTCATCCAATCAAAATGTAACTCCAAGTACACATAATCAAGCTTATCCACAAAAATTAGGAAAACTCCAAGTGATGGAAAAAATCCCATAATAAATAAATATGTTAAAAAATAAAACCCTTACTCTAAGAATCCCTATAAGCATAGCTTAGGTGGGTAGTGTAAACAAATGGGTCTAGTGCATGTCCCAACCATGTGTTGTGGTTATAGCTAGTGTGAGTCAAATTGAATTCATCTTTTTAATAGGTGTAAATATCTCTAAGTATAAAATGTTGGCTACTTGTGAGAAACCATTTGTGACTAATCATTCTTTATACTTATTGACCAACCTATCTACTACAAACTTGGTCTAATATAACCACCTACATCAAACCATCTTCCTTCCCTTAGGAAATGAAGTCAAATCCCAAGTGTGATTTTTTATCAAGGAAGAATAGTCTTCCTACATATCATTATCCACTCAAGTATGCTTAGATCCTCTCAAAATGTTTATGGATCCAAAACTAAACCAAATAAATCATATGGATCACTTTGATAATCTACTTGAGTACGTATGTCATCTGTTGGATCCCTTACCTAAGTTCCTGCACTCTAAAGTATCTACTTAACCCAAAGGGGCCTAGATGTGGGTGAGTCAGGTGTTATTTCCTAATCCTCTAAAATATGACTAGAGGTGGATGTAAAATACACCACATCACCTCCCTCATTATCATAAATAAAATAATAATAAGAAGACCCCATATCAATAACATACTCTAGATGATTTGAGTTAGAATAAGAATCACTAAGTCTAAATGAATCTAATGAAAGAGAAAAAGTGTCAAGTTTTGAGTCATTGGGATTCTCTTAAAATTGAACACTTGTCTCTATGAACAACTCATGTGTGGTTATATGTATAATTTGGTACCCCTTAACACCATTTAGATAACCTATAAATATACAAGGCTTGGACTAAGGTTCCATATATTTGCATATCTTCTTTGGTATACATGCCATAAATAGAGATCTAAAAACCCTAAGGTGATCGACATTAGGTTTCCTTCCATTCCAAGCTTCAAATGGTGTTATGCCTTTCAAACTTTGTGATAAATCTTATTCTGAATATAAAAATCATAATTAATATCTTTAATCCACTACTAAGGTGAAAATAACTTAGAGTGAATCATATAATTAGCCATCTCTTTCAAGGATATGTTTTTGTTTTCTAAAAGTATGTTATGTGAAGGATTGTAAGTAACTATACACTATAAATCAATCCCCTATGTGGTGTAAAACTACTCAAATCTATTGTTGACATATTCACCTCCATTGTTAGTTCAAATAACCTTGATGGATTTCTCAATTTGTTTCTCAACAAGTGCCTTGAAGTCTTGAAATTATTCAAATAATTTAGACTTTTTCTTAAGAAATTACACCCATTTGTATCTCAATAAATCATCAATGAAATTTAGAATGTACTTAGCCCTTGTAAAAGATATACTAGGAAAATGTCTTGCTATATCACAGTGTACTAACTCCAAAGCTTGTGAATCCCTCTAAGCTTTGCCTTTATTAAATTTTGCTTTGGAATGTTTTCCAAGAGAGAAACCCTTATAAAGTACCTTAGATAATTAGACTCAAGGAAAGCCTATGACCATGTCATTTTTTCTAAGTTGTTCAAGGTAGTGGTAGTTAAGGTGGCCAAATCACTCATGCCATAATTTTATAACTTCATCTAAATGATTTATTAATGCAATCAGATAAGAATCAGGTGAAAAATGTGATAAGGTGTATATCTTAGATTAGTGATCTTATATTCCCACTTTCACTATAGAATCACTATGCAACTCTCTGATGATAACTAAATCTAGTAAAACCTTAAACTTCATGCCTTTGATAATATGAGTGATTTGATACACTGATAGGAGATTAGTTGAATGGGAAGAGACACTTATAACATTATTGAATGTTACTCCTTCCATTTCAATAGAACCTCTACATATAAATCATACAGAAGTGTCATCAACCAAATTTAAAGATGATATGCTAAAAGGCTCTATGGAAGATAATTTAATTAGTGAAGATCCCATGTGGTGAGAAGCACCCAAGTCAATAACCCATGAAGATGTTGAATCTACAACTTATACTAGAGCCTTTCCCTTTTATTTCTATTTATGTTTTCCCTTTACCTTAGTATAATTTTGGTTTGATGAATTCTACTTGATAGACTTAGAAACACCTATGTTATTCTTCTCTAGGAGATGAGTTTTATGATTTATTTGCTTCTTCATGCACTTGTGTTCATCATTCCTTTTTATCTTATAGTAGGCACACTTAACCTTCTCTTTGTTAGGTTTGTCATTGGAAGAGGAGGCTTCAGTGTTGGTTTTGGTAGAGGTTGATTCTTTCTTCTTCTCTTGATCCTTAATATTCTTCATATTCTCTTTGTTTGAAGCCTTTGCTTTCCCATTCCTAGCAATTAGAACTTGAGGTTTTGTGGACTTCTATGTGCCCATCTGGATCAAATTATCTTGATCCTTAGTTAAGTCAGTAATGAAAGCATCTAAAGAGGGTATTTTCCATGTATTTCCCATAGAACTTTTAGTGACATGGAAATTAGATACAAGTACTAAATAGTCAGGACCTAGTTTAGAGAGTATAAAAAGAACAAGTTGGTCATGTTCTTTCTTTATCCCACATTCTTTCAACTACAATCTTGAAGACTTTAACTTGGTGAAGAAATATTTAAGAGTGTCAAAGTGTTAAGGACTTAGGCTAATAATTTCATTCTCAAGATCATGACTTCTCATCACATCTTGCTCCCTAAATAGTTTATCCAGAGTGGTCCATACATCATGAGGTGATTTGAAAGGTTCTAAGTGAAATAAGAGATCAGGTGCTATAGAAAGACATAATAGCCCATAGGATTCATCACTAAAATTATTGCGTTGAACTATATTTTTATGTGTGTTAGGTTTAATTTCATTACCCATGGTTATTCTATACAAACCCTTATTTCTTATAATTATTATCATCTTGATTCTCCATTCATGATAGTTAAAGGGAGTTAGTGGTTTGATTGAAATTGAATCCATTAGTGCAGGAATGAGTTGTAGTAGTAGTGCAAATTAAATTTGTTTTAGAAATTAAAGTGTAAGAATAATGCAAAGAGTGACCCAAAAAATTCATAATGCACCCCCCTAAACTATGAAATGGTGAACCCTCCTAAATGTTACAAATGCACACTTAAAAGACATTAGACTCAAATGATAGTGCATCTTGAGAAATTAGTGCAATGGGTTAAAAGATAAAATGTTAAAAATAAAAGAGGATGTCAGACTCAACCAGATAATGCATCTAAGGAAGCAAGTAAAATATGAACAAGTAAAAAAATGAATAACACTTTATTTTTAAATATTTCTCACAATATATTATTTTATAAAAATAAAAAATAAACTCCACTAATAATGATATACTAGACCAATCCTCTTATGCATTAATTATGCATTAAAATAAAAGTAACCTATTTGACCTTATTTTAAATCAAGCTATTAAAAAAAGAATTTAATATGTTTAATATATTATGAAAAACTTGAATATACTTAGCTTATTTTGAAATAAACTTTCAAGCCTTTGAAACTATAAGAGTATTTTGGGTTGTAGGGGGTGGGTTTTAGCCCCCCTACTACAATTGAAGATTGTTTATAGTGAGGTCATTAGGCCGAGCTAGTTGATTTTAGCATAGAGGCTACATGGAATGGTAGTTTTAATTGGGTAGAAATAAAATTGGTCTCAATAGGTGAAAATATTGTAGTTGAGATCCATCTAAAAGAAATGTCAAACCAAGGTTGAACACATAAAACTAGTTGAGGCTAAGTATAGGTTGATATTGAAAAAAAGAGACTAGAACCAAGGTTGTGTGAAGGTACACAGGTTTTTTGGTATAAAAATTCACCAAAGCACACATAGCACATAGTCATAAAGAAACCACATAAACTATGGTAATGGCTGGCAATGAACTAGTTCTATAAAAAAATGACTCCACCAAAGACAAAAAAAACTCCCATTAATGGATTATGAAAACTTGCTTTTATTTACAAATAATAAATCTCATGATTTTAAATTAAACTAATAGTATTAAAAAAACTAGACAATCAAATACTAGAGTGGCTCTGATACCATAAAAAGTGGATGCCAAGATATTTGGATCAAGTGAATGCACAGGTTTATGATAGGCATTAGTCAAGAATGTGCACAACATAATAGCTACAAGAAAATGAAATTATATACATGATAATATTTCATAAACAAGATAAGATCCAAAACCAATCTTCCATGGAACAATAGCTCGCCAAGAGATATGTACAAATAGGAGTGATTGCGTAATTCCCCAAAGAAAGGTGGTTAGAGAGCCAATAATAGAAGAGTAACTCTCATACCATAAATAACTGATCAAGGGAGTTACTTCCTATTCATCTAGTTAAAATGTAACTCCAAGTACACCTATGCAATCTTATCCTTGAAAGCAGGAAAACTCCAAGTGAGGTAAAAAGGACCCATAATAAATAAATATGAAACAAATAAAACCCCTACTGTAACAATAAATTCATTAAAATTCAATAGAAATAATTTTTCATTCAATAGTGATTGCCACTTGTGAATGTAAGTATCACATACATCTATTCATGCATGTAAATAGATATATAGAAATTACTTCAAGAGAAACTAATATGAATAAATAATCCTATGTTGTTTTTGTAATTTCATGATTGTTGAATTATATCCCTTAAATTAAATTTTTTAAATTTTAATTCTATGGAAACATGAACATAACACATGATAATATCTTACTTATTTAAAAGTTAACATATTAAAATTATAATTCTATGAAAACATGAACATAGCACACAATAATATCTTGCTTATTTAAAATTTAACATTGTTAACAATTAAAAGGATTCTCTAAAATATAAATAATTATATTACCTTTAAGATATGTTTCTTTTACAAATCGTGACTTCTCATTGAAATTTAATTAATACATTGAGATAATGTGTATTATATTAAATATTAAAGGTCAAGGTCTGTTGAAAATTTATATATTTTTGAAAAAAAATGTTTAAAAGATTTTATTATTAATATGTCAAATCAAAATATGTAGTCCATTATCAGGTTGTTTTTAGTTCATAATTAATTAAACCATCATTTCATTCAATCTGGACATATTTTACTCTAGACTAAAATTTAAAACTATTTTTAACAGTTTTATAATATCAACTATCAGAATTGTAAGTTATTATTATCGATTTTCAATTTTTTTTTTGGTATTAGATATCATATTTTTTGGATTCCAAATTAGTATTTTTTTGTATTACAAATCATATTTTTTAGAATCCATTTTGAAAGTTATTATAATTCAGTTTAAAATAAATATATTGTTAATGTTTTATTGTGTAAAACATGACACTAATTAATTTTTAAATTTTAATTTATGGAATGATTTCAATATTTTTTCATACTAAAAACATCATGTTATAATTATTTAATACTTCATTTAAATTAATGTAATTGATTCAAATTTAACCATGATAAATTACAATAAATTTATCTTAAAGTTTATGGTTTTTTATTATTTATGCAATATTTTGTTAATTTTTAAATGATAGTAATAAATTAAAAATTAAAAAATATGAGTGTGAGAAAAATAAAGTATCACAAGCATCCACGCAATTTTTTTTGTTTGGTGTAATTAACACACATGCAAGTTTGTAACATTTATTATAGATAAATCCTGACAAATAATTTCACATAAGAATTCAAACATGAAATTTTATAAAAAAATATTTAAAATATTTTACATAATATAGTTTACATATTAATTTTTATATACCATAAATATAAATATCATTAATAATTTATTTATGAATACTCAAGGCAATCTACGTACTACTTGTCTTACATATACAACATCTTGTGCATGTAACAATATTAGCCATAATCCATGAAACAAATAATTGTCTTCATATAAATCATTATTAAATGTATTTATGATGATATAATTACCTTTATTGTTAATAATATTTTCTCATAAGAGCCATCAATTAACATTGTATTGAATTTATTGTATAGACCCCCACTACGATTCCAAACAAATTATAGTGATTTCTAAAATATCACAGGGTTTTTGAAACTTGTATAATCATCTTGATGACCATATTTGCGTTGTTATTGAGAATATATAAATTAAAATATATCATGTTCCAATGTTATTTTTTGAGGCAATGAGAGCATTAAGTCGTCTATGTTTTTGAAATCATATGATGTCCATATACAAATTTTGAAAATAGATAGACATTTGTAAAAGAAATCCCTTAATCATGGTTGAAAGAAGTAGCATTTTATTTTGAGCTCAATATCCCTTGATATATCAATATTATTTGTAATAAATTTTTTTTATTAATTTTATGAATTAAAACCACATTCAAGTTGAACACAATAAAATGTGATTGGTGTGCTTTATAATCTACATACAATAAGTTGATTTAAATCCAAATCCATTTAGACAACTGCATCTTAAAAATAATAAAAATATATTTTATAATTTTTAACATGATTATTTAAGAACTCAAGTTCAAATTATCTAAACCACAACTTACTAATATTTTTACTCAAAATAAAAGAACATGTTACTCAAAAATAATTAACTTGTTACTTCAATAAAAAAAATTGCAATAACTTAAATCAATAATTAGTTATATTACTATTTTTTTATGGAACAAATCAAAATAATAATTATTTATAGTGAAACATTGAGATACAAAATAATTTGATTTATTTATAAAGTTATTTTCAAAGGGAATCAACTTATTATAATTTGTTTCAAAGCAAACAATGTAATCATAATCAATAATAGTTAACTTAAATGTCTCTAAAATAGAAACACATGTTTGTGTGTGGCCCCATATGCTCTAACCATGCACATAATCATATGAATATTTTTTATTAGAATACAATTTTTGGGCCCCTTTTTGTGCTACATAGTGGATCACACCAACTTAATAGATCTTGGCACGTGGCAATCATTACAAATGATTACTCTTTTGAAATCATTAGAACCTACTAGAAGAATATTCAAGGATATTGTACCAACTGGTAGGAAGTTGTTTAGTACCCAAGTTTGAAGGAGAATCTCTTGAGTGCTTATGCATGGCAATTGGAGAGCACAGGTGTCAGAGTAGTAGATCTAGTAGAATAAAAACCCCCAGTGATAACTTAGCACCTGGTATGTGCCCATCCAACCTAGCAAGAAGATTTTCCTCCACATATAAAATAAGATTGAACTTGAAGGAAGAAGGAGGAAATTATTGGTAATGAAGCTCTGATGAAATCTAGAAACACCAATATTATATTGTAATATGCATGAACTAGGTTAAGGATTCTAAATGTATAGATCAAGCTCACATATGAGCCTTTGGGAATCATTAGTTTTGAAGATAAGCACATGCTCTATTGTTCATGTTATGGACTATGTATATTGAACTATGAATTAATGAAGAATGTTATTGAAAGTAATTAAGTGTTGGTCTTTTCTAGATGGCTATAGCATTATCTTGTGTTTGTGACTTGAATCAAATAGTTATGATAGTATAAATGCCTTGCTTACATATTTTGTTGAGTGAAGGTTTGCTCTAGGCCTTTAATTGCATCCTTATTCTAGATATTGACTTGGTTTAGTAGTAAAATTGACTAAGTATTAAAATTGGTATGTGTCGAGTCCCTATTAATTGTGCCTAGAACACTACCTTGAAGAGTGAGTACCAGAACATGAGTCATTCCCTTGAATTATCTAAGCACCTGAAGGACACTTAAATTATTATCCCTATGGCTTATACCACTAATATTAATGCCTATCCAAACATGAACTCACACTAAAAGACTTGTGTCCTTGAATGGGCTTTCACCTCTTGATCCCATCCAAGATGACATGTACCGATAGGCTACCTAGGCCTGATTTGTAAATGACTAAGTCCTATTAAGACTAAGGTTACATCATGTTTCAACTAGCCTAACACAAGCCTAATCCCTTCACTATTATGCTTTGAGTGAGTGTAAAAGGCCTGCACCTTGTGTGAAATTGATGCCAACATAGTAGTGCATTTAAATGTTGTGCACCATAGACCTTACTATGCTTGCACCTAATTGTATCAAGTATAGGACTAACTTGTCTTGACTTCTAAGTTCATGACTAAGTAAAAAAGCTAAATAGGAGACGTTTCTACAATAACAGTGTGTCATCAAATTTCTAATTATAAGGAAATCCAAAGCTAAGGGAATCTTGTTTGTTAGAATCAAACATGTCTTCTCATATATGAGCAATATATTTTCTATTTCATACACATGTTTGTATTTATTAAGAACCATTTATATATTTTTTATGTATACCCATCATAATATTTTAGTTTTTTATATAAAAACTCTATCACTTATATCATAATGTGATACACCCCAATTTTTTTTTTAAAATGATGTTTTGTAACCATTCAAAGTGATGAATGAATAAATTAAGCACTCTTAAATGTATATAATTAAACCATAACCCAATATCAAAATGTCTATTTTAAATTATCAATAAATTAGGACTAAACATGTGGCAAAAATATCTATAAGATGAATCTAAAAAATTAGGTTTCCTCCATGCCAAACAAAAATTGATAATATTTAGAACTCTAAATAGCAGTCCTTCCAATCCCAACACCAATATTTTTCTATGATCTAGAATGAAATATAAATTATGAGAGAAAAAAATAGTTTTAAATATCAATTAAGTAATCTACAATGGCCACTTTATAAAAAAAATTCCTAATTATCAATCTTAAACAATGGATATGCAAATAATGTTGAATTTTATCCACTTGCAATTATATGATTATATTTCATTGAAAATATTTTATCAATATTATTATGCAATCCATAAAGATATTCAATAGAACCTTTATGCATCATAATAAATTAAAATAAAATAGTTATTTATAAAAACTTTGGCCAAACGCATGTCAATGGTATGATATCATTATATTCAAAATATTTGAACAAATAATAGTGTTTAAAAGATTCAATAAGAGTGTGGCTTATATAAAATCAAGAAAAAACTATTTGTAATCATAAAGTTTGAATTCAATGATTAGTTTTTATTAAACTATTATGACTTTAATCATTACTTGTACAAGCACAAGAATCTATAGATAAGTTATGATGCTTGGAAAATTTCTTTCATCCTTGCCATACCCAATCAAGGCTAGTTGTGTAAATAATATTATCATCATCCATTTACCCTTTTTGAATTATTTCCCTTGAGTGACCTTCATGGATCACCAGAAACACCCTTTTTGTGAACCAACTATAATAAAAAAATTTAAATATAAGAAAATTGAGAATCCTTCCAAATTTTATCTAGATTCTTAATACAATTTTCATCTTCTTTAACACAGTGCTCTACACCCCAACAAAATAGAGGTTGCTCATTCACTTTCACTTATAATATTTTTGCTACATTTTTTTCTATGTTATTTTCCATAGCAATTATAAATTGGTTTTCCATTCATCATATTTGATAGTGATATTTTTTTATTTGGAAGGTTTTTTTATTTTTTGAATTACATCTATATGCTAGTAACCCATATAAATTAAGAACAAGCAAGTATTTTTTGGGCAATGCTGAAAATATTAATATTTAGATTCATAAATAACTAGAAATATAATAATTATATAATTATATATTTAACCTTTGAATTATAGTCTATATGAAAGTCACATGTATAAAAATTAAATTAATAGTTAAAAAGTAATGAATGATTGTCAAGAGTTAATTATTTTTGAATAGTACCTGATTGGGATCCAAAGATAGGGATTGATGTCATTTGATATGGTGTATCTATTATGTTTGTTAGAATCAGTTACATAGAATCTTGATGATCATAATTGTCTACATTTATGTCATATTTTTATTTAATACACTTTTTTCTCCTAGGTTGGAATTTATTCTTATGTATATTTCTTCAGTTATAGACATCTTTGATTGTAATGGCTCAATAAGTTCTAATTAAAAATCATATGATGGAAACAAATTAATTAATATTAATACAAAAATATAAGACTATTTTATGATATTTATTTGTATTTTATTCTGGCAACTTACCTTGATTAGATGTCAGATATTTGTAATAATGTTTCAACATCATATCCTATTTTATATTCTCAACAATGCATATTATTGAATCTCTTTTTAAATTTTTTACTGCTTGTAATGAATTTTTCTTGTCATAAATAATCATAATAAGAGATGAGTCTATATTGCATCTATTAATCATATACTCTTAAAATTGCACTAATCTCTCAAATTTGAATGGATAATTTGATATAAAAATGTCAATATCCATTGGGCATAAAATATACAAGGGCTTTGCATGTGATCAATCAATTTATATGGTCACAAACTACTCAATAATGTTTTTTACACTATGAATACCATGTATACCGTAAATCATAGAGAAACCATAAAACCCACCTTCGTCATCTATACTTTTATAGCATTCTTTTGAAATGATTCCATTCATGTTTTTAATTGGTTTTATGTAGATGCAAATAGCCTTAAAAAAACAAGTGAGCTTCCACCACTAAAATAATAAAGATACAAATGAAAACCATTGCACTAGAACCAATGTAAGAGAGAAGATCTATAATATCACTTTCTATGTTTTTTATTACATTACAAAAATATACAATAACAATTTTAGGAGTAAGTGGATGGAGATGATGTTTTAATCATATCAATGTTATACTCAATTGAAATGGAAAATAACTTTTGCATATGAATCTTCAATCCTCACCTATGTGTTATTTATGAAAAATGATTTATACATTTCCAAAAGTGTTTTAGCATCCTTAGACATTGTTGTTTCTTCATTATTTTATTCAACTCTCTTTCCTTGTAGCAGTACTAGTTGCTCTTGTACATTTTTATTTATCATCACCAAATTTATAACAAATATTAATAAAGTGGTGTTCATTAATATGAAATATTCTCATAATATTAGATGTAGTGCACTCAATCAAAGAAAGTCATCTAGGTATTTGTGACTTGAAACTCTTACAACTCTGTCTTGTTTTTTTATTTTTTAATAATCACTTGGAGTTTTTGATTTGATATCAGGTTAAAAATTTAGTCTTATCCAAACTTATTCACTTACAACTTTATCTACTAGTATGTAAATATCTTCTACATACATTCCCCTTATTCCTCTACAAATATTTGTGGTTATATTTTCAAGAAAATTTTGTTAAAAACTTGGGTCACAATATATTTTTTAGACAACATGATATACCAAAATTTATATATATTTCAAAACACAACACCCAATTTTCTCATATATTATCAAACAAAAGGAGAAATGACATCTTATCATTCAAATTGCCCATGTTTTATTTATCAAAAAAATGTTATATTTGTTTTCCAAATGCTTGATTCACAACATGAAAATAATAATAGAAATATATTTAGAATACATTTACTAATTAATTATTTATATTTAATTACAATTATAATTAACTATATTCTATTTTTTACATTTTCATGGCTTGTACCAGGTTATTGTAGTCTTCTATTTATAATCTAAGTTGACCTTGATTTGTATGGTTAGTCAATAAATTTGGTGTGAACCCATATCTTATTAACCACATTATGTTGTTTTTAAATACTAATTATTTGCTTTATTGTATCCTTTGCTAATAAAATATGAGTGAAACTGTATTTTATTTTATCATGCACATATGTAAAATTATGATTTATCAGGATATTATTTTGTGTTTCAATATTATGTTTCCCATTTATAATATAAAATTAAATATTTAGGTCAATCATGTCTTTCTCAAACTCTATATTTACAATTTCAACAGTGATTTTTTTAAATGGTAATAATATTGGATCAATTTGAAGAGGTTCAGAGTTACATAACATTGAGTGAACTATTTATTCAACACTATTATTGATGTGAATTTTGGCACACATATGTAATCTAAGTGTATAATCACCAAACCTATCCTAAAATGAGGTTATGATAAAACTCCAAGGTCTTTGTTGCCTTTTCTTAGCATACTAATCTCATTTAGTTGGTTGATATGGTTTGTTCTAGGTCAAGGGGCCTTTATTAGTTAACACTTCTGAAAATAAGCTTAGACTAACAAGCCTAGTTCACTCAGGTTATGAATAAAAACTCTTAGCTTAGTATTACTTGTAACTTTTTAACTAAATTCAATAATGCATCAATAATGAAAAATAA
Source organism: Torreya grandis (assembly GCA_037957365.1). Taxonomy (NCBI): domain Eukaryota; kingdom Viridiplantae; phylum Streptophyta; class Pinopsida; order Cupressales; family Taxaceae; genus Torreya; species Torreya grandis. Next base: position 3,628,061 of record JARHVA010000222.1, on the reverse strand, counting down.
ACTAAGATCATGCAATCTAGATAAAACTTTAACAATCGATTGCAAATCAAACTATTTCTAAGACTAATCTAACCATGTTTATAAAAAAAATCAAAAGAGAGAGGGTAGGGAGAAAATAAAATATGAGCATATTCTATAGTATAATAGATTTGATTTTGTTAAGTGGAAAAATCCTTTGATAAAATGGTCTTTCTTTGGTCAATGTAGCGTATCTATCATGAAAATATGGTGCAACAATCTAGGATAATGTTAGATATGTAATGGAGGTAAACAAGGTCACTATATACATACATAGAACAAGAATATCAGATGATAAAGCTTTCATATTAAATGTATTTCATGAAGCATAAATAAGATTCATTACACACTCTAGACTAACAAAGAAATAAACCTCAATAGTATTGGCTCATGTAAAGAAGAAAACTACTTAAGAAGTATAAAATTACATAAAGGGAAGAGGCAAAGCTATTTTATCTCCTACCTAACTACTCTAAACTATCATTTGATTAATCATCCAACCTTTATTTAAATTAAGATATGGTATTTTATAGGCAAGGTAAGCCCATCAGGTCATTAATCCATCTATTAACTAGTGATTATAAGAATTCAATGGGATAGAGCCATTTTAAATTTGAATTGTTTGAATATCTTGTTCAATCCTGAGATAATCAAAAACTAATCCATGGTCAACCAATCTTGAATTTAATTCTAGGAATCTGAATGCATTGAAATACTCTTGGCATAATATTTTTTCTATGCTTTATGTAGAGGTACCAATGCCTAATTAAGGCATTTTTTTGTCTCATATGTCCTTAGTTTACTGACTCCAATGTGCACACCAAGTTTGACTTTAATGACACTACTTAAATAGCATCAAATTTTATATTTCATGATCAAATTTCCATTAATAATCTCCCTCTATGATTTAGTGTTATAGGTGATATTAGACACAGTCAATTTCTAGGAAATAATGGTTTGATGAGCTAACATGGTCATCAATTTTAAGGTTATGAGATGCTTAGGATGACTTCATCAAAATGACCTAGAAATAAAGATTCATCATGGTGTCTTGTTGCCACTTGGTAATCTTTCACTAGTCAAGGAACTTGTGGTAATATCTTATCATTAGGGGAATGCTACATGGTGTATTTTTACTTATTCAATATTCATCTAAGGGCACATATTTTGTTGATCATCCTTTTGGCTGGGATGCCCTGATATCTTAACACATGGCCACATGGAGCATCCAAAATTATATTTCATATTTATTATGTGCCACTTAGAATCATCCTGAGTACTCAAAGGGTTCTTGGGTAGGCTTATTTTTAATGTGTCTTGACTACTCTAGAGCCCCAATAATTTTACACATGACCTCATCCTAGGGACTCACTTAATCTCACGTCCATATGACTTCTTTGATCAACCTAGGGGTAAGGAGAAGTGACATGTTACCATGTGGCATCATCTTGTTCACCTAGAGAGTTTATCACCTTATTTACCATGTACTAATGATCTTAGGTACTTAGGGAAAGAGGATTATACCATGTATCATCTCCTAGATGTCTAGAGGATCCTTGGATAGACTTCTCTAAAAACTAAAAATTGACTAAGTCTTGAAAGTGAGAGGAAGCAAGAAAGTGACAAGTAGAATAATCTCACTCATATAGGCTTTATGGGAAAGGAAATGACCATTGGCCTAAATAAAAATCAAATATTCATTAGAATTTGAATACAAAAATTTATTGAAATTAACTAAGTAATAGACTAAAATGTAGTAAAATTAAATGAATAAAGGTAGGCATTTTGTTGAACTTGAAGCTAATTTATTTCATTTAAATAAAATGGCTACATCATAAAACTAAACCAATACAAAAATTTAGTCCATTCAACTCAAAATAAAATAGTATTATATTAAATATCTTAAGGAAAATACATTAGAACTCTGTAATTGTTAGATAATTTATATATATCAGAGGTGAAATGGTTTAAAAAATGAAAATTTTAAATTTGTTCTAAACATGATCCAAAATAGACCAAGAATCATTAGATTCATGAAAATTAATATATTTATATTAATTAAGCCTTAAATTTAGTTACACTTAGACCAATTACATAATATATAAATATGCATTTTAGACTTGGTAAGAAAGTTAAGAGAGCTTAAGCAAGGTGATTGCAGCACACCCCAAAGACTTTTCTAGTCAAATAAATAATTACTATAGGTCCAAGGCAAAAACTTGATTGAATTACAAGACCAAAATCTAGAAAAAAATTAGGATTCATGATTTTAGTGATGAAATTAGGGATTTTTTTGTAATCAACAATAACTGATAAATCTACTAAAAATACTCTTAAGTATTTTGGAACAAATAAATAGTTAAAGAACATAGAATTTTTTGCTAAAATAGTTATGGAGCATGAATTAATTCAATAACAAACAATATGGAAGTATCTAAGTGACTAAATATATTATATTAATTAACCTATTATGAAAATAAATTAATTTATCATTCTTTAAGACCTATAAGGATTAATTATTGTGACTCTAATGATTAGGATAGTGAGTCCTACCTTGGAGACATTTACCTATACATTTCTTCACTATTAATTAGTAATATATATCCGTGATAGAGTTTCATCTAATCCCACTCAAGGCCTTGATCTAATACCATATGATCATTCATATCCTTGATAGAGAATTCATGAATCACCCAAAACTAATTTTTTCCTAAATTGATTTTCTTTTATGCTCTATTTTTATATTGTCTCAATTTTAATTTTGGGTACCACTATGGAAAATGAAAGGCATAGCTATATAATTTTCACCCTAGGACCTCACCACAATAGGTTCACCCAAGTATATTTAGAAATCATTTAAGATATGAAATTTGTGCTTGGTTTCAAAATGATGCATTCAGTATCAAACTAGCTTCACCCAAACTTAGCCAAACTAGAAAAAAAATTAGAACATATGCAGTATTCAAAGCCTTCAAGACTAACCTAATAACATGATGTAAAGATATAAAACAACTCAAAAAGCACCAACATTCAAAATTTCACTTATACTATGTACTCATAAGCCTTTCACTTTATCAATTTTCATTGATCAACATGGGAACCATAGGGAAAAATAGTTGGGGCAAACACAAGGATGAAAGTAAAAGAAAGATAAAATATACAAAAGCAAAATAAGAAAGGAAATAAATAACAAAGTAAAAAGGGAAAATAGTAAAATAGAAGAAATATATTTATAAGATTGTACCAAGATAGTTTAAGCCTGGAAGTAATGTTTGAGGAATTATCCATTAATAGGTAATGGAACATTCTCACCAGTTAGAAATCATAGGAAGAAATAATTCTCACCTAGGATTTCAAAATTTTGGAAGGGTCCTAGCCAAAGGTCATAGAATTTATCATGTTGACACTTTTTTAGGAGCCTTGTCCCAAATAATGACTAAATCAAAGATGACCCAAGATTTCTATCTCTTAGTTTGAATAGTCTTATGTTGATGACCCAAGATTTCTATCTTACTTAGAGTTCTTAAAATGTACTTATCTTCCACTTCTAAAATTTTTGAGCCTATATCTACTTTTTTGTTCCATATACGCTAATGTCTGGGATAGACACTAGCATTGATGTTAGTGTCTTGACCCAATACAATTGTCCATTGCCCTAAAGTCATATAATTTTCAAATTAAACATATGCTAATGGTTAGCCTAAGAGCTTTAATGTGATTTATTACTCCAAAGAGATTGATATAAATACAAGATCAACCCTCATTCATTCTTCACTTAACAACACCTAGCAAAAGACCAAAGAGACTAAGGTAACTTAACAAAAGCACTCTATCAAGCATTTAATTGAAAAAACATCCATATCTTCATACTATTTATGTAGGTACAACACATCTACAAGTTTAAAGTACTAAAGGAGCATCCCAAGATCCCAATTTACCAAGTTATAAGTTATGTCATTTTTTTACTTGATTTGCACACATTATATGATTCACACACAAGCTAACACACAAGGGATAACTACATGAGTCTGAGGCCCTATTATAGAGTATTGGTTATGTAGGCAACACCTATTGATATTGGGGTATTTGGAGTTATCTCAACACCATATTCCCACTAACCCATTTTTCCCTAAGGTCACTATGAAGATGAAGAACTAAGGTTTTTCAAATTCATGAGGAGTGATAGTCCATGACCCAAATATGAATACACTAGAGCAAAGGTAAATTCAAACCCAAACCTAGATGCATCTAGGTGGTTGCATATATTTTAATCAAGTATTTCATACATAACACTTATGTTGAACCCAAATAATAATGTCAATGCAATCATCTTAGGTTGATGTTAGTGTCTAGAGCACTAAAAACATCAAATCTAAAATATGATGACTATTATAGAACTATCTTCCAACCTATTTCCTACCTATTCATATCTAGCACTATGTTAGCATCAAAACTAGCTAAATGTATTACTTATTTATAATTTTCATGCATATCTTAATTGTGATTTCTATATTTAGTCTATACTTAGCATAATAAATTCATTATATGTGTATATCTAAGTTTAACAACTAATTAACCTACTATAAATCTATTTATCACCCTTGTGCATTATCATTTCTATATTATTAACCTTTGCACTAAAAAGGGATAGGATAACCCCCTTATCTAAGTTAGAGTTAAACATTTGGTGAACCCTATGTTTGAACATCAAACCCTAAGTCAAATAGAGTTTTTTAATTTTTTTACTCTCGTTACTAATTGCTGTAATTTTTCAATCACATTTTCCATGGACATGTCTATAAATTATTTCATGGTATAATAACTTATAATTTATATGGTTTTATACAATATTTGTATTTTTCAAGTTGTTAATCAAATATGTGCCAATAATGAGAGGGTTTCAAAGTGAAAATAACACTTGATCTCTCTTCAAAATTATTTTTGCAATGCCACAAAGCCATGTCTAGACACCAATGTACATGCTCTCAACCTATTCTTCCACCTATTAATATACAACATGTGCCTCATAAACCTAATATTGTAATAAATTATAAATGATATTAAATTATTGAGTAATATGTATGTAAAATTTCAATCCTTAAGCTCTTAAATCAATCTAATGTCTATAAGGATTTCCTATATGAGGCATTGCGTGATACACAAATTCAAATTAGTATTGAGCCTACTTATTTTATATATATTATGAAATATATTAATATCAATAACAATCTCATCACATTTGATCCAACAAATTTATCATCCAAAGATATTATTGACCTAATTTTGTTTTTTTCATACAAGTAACAATACAAAGTAAACATACAAAAAGAGTTCTAATTGATAATGGGTTAGGCCTAAGCATTTGTATCATCTAATGACTAACCACCATGGGTATTAACACAAACCTTAATCAAAACATAATTATCCACATAAAAGGTTTGGCAATTCACATAGCACTCTGGTTGGTCAAACTACCTTGAATATTAATGTGGGTCCTCGTACATTACCCACTTTGTGCCAAGTCATGCCAAATTATTTGAACTATACCATTCCATTGGGATGCCCTTCAATTAATTAAATGTATGTGGTTCCCTTTACATTGCATGCATTCTTAAAATTTAATCATCTAGGATTCGTTTACACATGTCCAATAGATCCTTATCCCTTCAAACATTATGTAGTGGTCCAAAAAATAGATAATCCTAAACCACAACAATCTAAATATGAGTCTAAATTTGATACACTAGTATAAGAACCTAATCAAACTATGTTATCTAAGGTACCTAAGAGATGGTTCTCATGTTTACCTGAGTCCCCAACTTCATTACTCCTATGGATAATAGTGTGTAAGATTATATTTCTCCCTCTTCCTATTGAGGTTGATATGAGTCATCCTCTACCTAAAGGGTATAATGTAAATGTTTATTATCACTATCATTAGGGACCTGGGCATTTTATGAACCAATGTTTTACCTTGAAACATAAGATCCAAGATCTCATTGATGATCAAATAATTATATTCAATGATCCTTTAAAGAAATTAAGTTCACAAAAACTCCAAAATCATCTACATCTACAAGATTTAACAATTACATTATACATGGGTGGTGATTATTTTTGGGATAACCATATTAATCCTACAAAAATAAAAAACACTTGTAATATAAAGCATTTTTATTAGCTTGGTTTTGGACTACAAGACTTGTAAAAGAAGGCCAGTTAGAAATAATCCTTAAGCAACATACTAATACCAATTTATTATGGTCCTAGATTAATTTAAACATGGGTTTTGGTTATGCCCACACATCTCCATATGCACTTACACTAGGAACTCTTTGGTTATACCAAATGGAATCAAACTTTGATCTAAATCAGCAAGATATTTCCTTTCCTCAAAAATGAAAATTAGTACATATTCCAAATGATAGCACCAATTATTATACTACACATGTAAAATTTGAGGAGGAACATGCTATGTACCTTTTCAACCTATCTAATCATGATGCAAATAATGTAAAATATACAACTTAGGATTTTTAGGAACTGAGTAGGGGAGATACATTTGACCATCCATTGGATGGTATCATAGTGTAGTCTATTCAAATATTCCAAAAATAACAAAAAAATCTAAAAATATTTTTGGCACTTACATGTTCTATTAACTCCTTATTATATATGTGTTAGTTCCATGTTGATGGATGGCATACTTAGTTAATCCTACATACACATGTGTGTAACACTTCTACTTGAGTGTGATAACAAGCATACTTAAATACATGATCTAATCATATTTTTGGATATCAGGCCTTCCTTCTACTCATGTCATGCATGCATTGAGGGTATCCACTTCTTTAATCTTGATACACATAGATTATATGGTTCTATGATCACATTTCATTATCATGTTTGAGCTTACATAAATACTTACACAAACCTTTATCCATGATTATATCTTACAAAGGGCACATACCTTTATACATTTGATATATTTTATAACACATTAGATCCAAGGGATATTATGACATGTTTATGATGGTTTCATATGATTTACTTTATGCACTTCCCTGAGTGTCTTGCCTTGCTATTTTATTTCTTATTCAAGCATTTGAATATGTTCCTTTGCTTGTGGCCCCTGTGCCTATGTATGTTTTCATTGATATTTGCATATGTCATTATTTGTTTTATATAAATTTAAATATGTCATCCATACTTTTATGGGCATTTGAATATGTCATCCTTGATTTTGTGGACATTTTACTAAGTCATGTCCCTTTGATTGAGTAGAATTTGAACATCCCTCTTATTTGTAGTCTCCTCAGACCATTGCCTTTTGACTTACTTTTAAGTACTCTTGTATGTGTGTTTTTTTTCTTGTTGAGATTGTATTGTTACTATCTATACATTTCCATGATTATTATCATAAATATTATGACTTCATATGATCACATTGGTTTGATGCATTTCAATGATATATCTAGAACTAGGGTTTTCTCATTTGATAAGGAGTGACAATCAATGACTTAGATCTAGATGCACTAGAGAAAAGGTGGCACAAAACCCAAAAGCTTCTAGGTAGATGCATCCAATTTGAATAGGTATTATATACTAGACATCTAATTCTAACTAAGATAGTAGCATCAATGCAACCATCCCAGGTCAATGCAAGTGTCCATGGCTATAGAGGCATAATTTTTATAATCAAATAACTACTCCATAATCTAGATCCATTCCAATTTCTACTTGTTCTATTTCTAGATTTGCATTAACATCAGAACTAACTAAGTATATTCTTTTCATTTTTATGTCTAGTATAGTTTTAATATCTATCTTTAGCATTTTAATATAATAAATTTAGTATATGTTCTATCTAAGTTTTGTAAACAATTTTCCTACTCTAGAGATAGTATACCATCCTTGCACCCTAGGCTATCTCTTTTCCTTTTAACCCTTGATCCATCTTAATATATATTTTAGGGTTAAATATACAAGGATACATTCTAATCCTTAATAATTTTTGTTATTAAATTCTCTATTTCTTCTAGGCCACTTTCCTGCACATCAACAAACTTACTATTTTCCTTATCTTTCAACCTCTTATCATTCTTGCACTGCTCTACCCCTCCTTCCTCACTTTAAATACTTCTTTCAACACATTAATATTTGAAACAAATATTAATATTCACCCTACTAAACTAAACCATAGAATTAATGTCATCCATAATCTTATAATTCTCTTCCTCTGATTTCTTGATTCTATCATCCATTTGTTTCATTTTCTTGACTACATCCTCCATATCTAAAATCTCACTACATTACATATTTATTTATTTAATTGATTCCTTTAGACCCTCATTATCACTTATCAACCTCTTCATAATGTGCTTGTATATATCATCATCAGTCACTAAAGAATTGAACTTATCAAGATTAACAACATTAGGGTATTCTAAAACATGTTTTGTCCCTTTAAGATCAATCTTTTCTTGATTGGTTATTACATCTTTTCTTTTTTCATCTTTCCCACCTAAAATATGATCCTCCAAAATCTCCATCAATTGAATATCATTATTTTCAATCCCCATTTTTGAATTAGAAGAACCAAAAAAATTCTCTTCCTTCTTGAACTTTGACTTCTTAGACTTTGACTCAATGGAAATAGGGGATCTCTCAACTTGCTAAGGCATAATAGTCTTAACACTCAGCACCTTGATAGTGATAGTATTATACTTATTACCACTATCACTAATCTTAAAAAATACTTTTTTCATAGGAACTTCCTTATTATCAGTCTTTATAGGCCTTATCTTTAGAGAAGGGCCAATATCAAAATCCTTGGCATGTTTAAACAAAAGGTATATTAAACCTTGGTGGAGTGATATGGCCATTTTACTAAGATGCATGTTGATAACATAACTCTCTAATGACATCATTAGGTAAAATGAAATTTTGATATCAATCTTATGTCAAAAGTGATTAAGAAAGGTAAAATAGTAGGCATACACTACCTTATAATGACCTTCCAAAGTGATATACTTCTTAACCTACTTCACCACCTCATTATAGGGAATAGGATTTAAATCATGAATATATCCACCTTGAAATTTTATGAGGTTTTCATTGTCCTTAATAAATATCTACTTTTATATCCCAAGTTGATTTGAATAACTTCATCCCTTACATACTCATCCTGGTAACATGAGCGATGACTTCCTCTAAAATAATTATTAGACACACCCTACATATTCACCATGCAACATTTCCATCCATGTGTGAATTCAATAAAAATGTGAGCATCATAACCCTCAATTATCTCCATGAAATTCAAAATTCATCCTTATTATAGAATGATCTAAATTTTTGTATTATTAATTGACATAGTTATACTGTTAGGTTCATTCTTAAACAAATATCCTCCTATGATGATTAATTTAATGTAATATATTTTATGTGTGTACTTTTCATCATAATATAAAAATAATATTTAAGACTCAATAATTTAAAATTCCTTAATTAATCCATTAAATTAATAAACTTATTGATATGAATGGTAAATATTATATGCAATGAATTAGGATGTATCTACAACTTTCCCTATTTAGTTAATTCTAAACTCTTAGAAGGTAATCTTTCCAAAAACTCACTTTATATCTATTTATATTGATACATGACCAATTTGGATCTAGTAAACCTACCTAAGGGATCTCTTATCACACAACACCACTAGAGACATTTTTGAAGTCTCTAGTAACATAGCACCACACAGTAACCCAAGTTAGATCTACAATACATAAAATAAATATAATCTAGTGATCAGTAAAGCTTGTGTCATAAAGGGGGATAGTTAAATGGAAAACATAACAGGCAAAGGAAAACTCTAATCTGTCATGTCCCTTTTTCAATTCACATGTTCTGAGTTCATGGTTAGCCTATTATGCGACCTTCGTAGGCTAATAAGATGGATAGAGGGTCATAATGGAGCTTGGCTTGACTTTGATTCACAGGCTTTCTACATTTGATTTTCATTTAGGGTATTTCAGATACATTTGGCCTGAGCTCCTACTTTTTAGGGATATTTGATATGTAGCGAAGCACCTTTATTGTGGTATGGTTATGTGTGGAGTCACTCCCTGATTCACTAGCTTCGATCGGTTCGTGGATCTGACATGTATTGAGGGAGATATTAATATTTGATTGATTTAATCAAATATTAATTATTTAGCCTATTTTTAATTAGAAACCCTAATTAGGGAAAGCATATCTTTTTGAGGGTATAAGGGTTTCTCATGGAGGCCATTGTTCATTATGCTATTGATTATTTCCTATTTGGAGGGGATATTACAGTGGTATCAGAGCTTTTTGTGTAGATAAGAGATCCCCTAAGTAAGGGACATTACAGTGGTATCAGAGCTTTATTTGCTATATATTAGAGTTATATATCAGAGCCCCTAACTATTTGCTATATTAGAGTTATTTGCTATTTATTTGCTATATATCAGAGCTAGAGATCTTCTGTGCTAGAAACGTATATTTTCAGATTAGGGGTTGAAAATAGGGAAGCGTGCTTAATTGACAGCTATACAAAGTCCGTACAGGTCTGTATAGATCAACTCAGGAACTGACCTCGGCAGACAGAGGGTTTCCAGTGACCGACATCGGTCGATTGAAGACTGACGTTGGCAGAAAGCTGACCTAAAGTGATCGACGTCAGTAGTTTATCGACCGACGCCGGTGATTGTGTGTTTGACACAACAGGCCGAGACCTTCCAGAATCCAATTTTTACTTCCAGTTTCCAGTTTTTGCTTCCAGTTTTGCTAAGTCAGGGTTTTTAAGACTGTATTTCATATTTATGTGCATAAGAAAGGACTACAATTGTAATAGTTTAGAAGGACAAGTGATACAATCTATAATTTGTTATTAAGAGACTATATTATTGTGATCATTCTAAATTTATTCAATAGAAGTTATATCTTGTTTAGAGTTTTTTTGTGTTGCTATATTTCCTATTTGGAGGGGACATTACAGTGGTATCAGAGCTTTATTTGCTATATATTAGAGTTGTGTAGAGACAAAAAGATCCCCTAAGTAAGGGACATCATAGTGGTATCAGAGCCAAAGTCCTGCCATCCTATTGGATAGTTTGGGCAAATCAGAGCTAAATCCTGCCATCCTGAGGGTTTGACAGATCTTATGCAGCCACAAGAGTTGGGACCGCACAGGTATAACACACACAGTAGAGCATTGCTTGAAGGTACCCAGTTGTTAGATCAGTAGTGGATTATCATGAGTGACAGACATGAGGGTAGCCCACCCAGGGGCCACAGGTATGATGCTGAACAGGACACCAGAGAATTTCACCGTGCTATGATGACAAGTCAGCAACAGATGAATCAGACACTACAGGCACTCATGACTATGATAAGGGGTATGAATGCACCTGATGGATAGAACGGGGACCAAAGAGATGACAGGAGTGCTACAATTAATCAGAGACCACAACAGACTCACTCTAAAATAGCTGATAGACCTACACGCCCTTCATTTGTTCAAGAAGAACCAGAGGCACTAGCAGAGGAGGAGGTAGGGAATTCTCCATTTGTAGATGTTTACATGGCTGAAAATGATGAGTGGGACTTATTACCTCCTCATATTCAAGAGAGAACAACCTTTGATCATTTTGTCAATTTGAGGAGAGAGCACTATAGATTGGCTAGACAGGACAGGAGACCTAGAGTCCAATTCAGTGAGCTGAAGAAGGCTACTGGTAAGCTTTCTTTGACTACCTTTGACGGCAGTGGCAAGATGACAATGAAAGCTTGGGTTCATAAGCTTGACACCTTTTTGGCATTGAGACCAATGTCAGAGATAGAGGCCATCAAATATGACACTTTGCACTTGGATGGAGTAGCACATGATTGGTGGTACCATGGTATGGTAACACTTCAGCATAACCAGGTGACAGAGTATCAGGACTTTGTGGATAGATTGGTTGAGCGGTTTGACAGGAAGGATCCTGAGGTTTAATTTTGAGATCTGGCACAGTTGAGACAAACAGGTAATTTGGAGTCCTTCATTGGTGAGTTTCAGAGATTGGCAGTCATGGTACCCAATATTTCCGAGCGTAGATTGGTAGTTCTCTTCATGGAGGGATTGACAGAGCCATTGAGAGGGTGGATCAAAGCCTTTTATCCTCCTTCATTACAGGTAGCTATGAAGAAGGTGCGTAGTATGGAGATGGCAGCCCCATCCCATAAATTTAACTTTAAAGGTACTTCTTCATCTAGAGACCATAAGTGCTCCAACACAGATATAGAGAGACCGGATTTTAATATAGATAAATTAGGTGTAAAGAATGACTCAAAGGCCAATCCAGCAGCACCACCTTTGGATCGTGAGGTGCTTAATGATCTACGTAGGAAGAAGCTTTTCTTCTACTACAAGGGTCCATATGATATCCATCACGATTGCCCTTTGAGGCCTAAGGGCAAGGCAAATCGTGTGATGTGGGTCTATTATGAGGATTCTGATTTAGAGGATTCTGAACGGCAGAATAGTTCTGAGGGGGCAGAGGCAGAGGCTTTAGGGCCTAAGGTAGAGGTAGAATTAGAGCTTCACATACAAGAGGCACGCCTATCCAGCATTTAGTCAGATGAGTCATTCAGACTCCGTGGAGTTTTGGTAGGGCAGAAGGTTATCACCCTTCTTGATACAGGAGCCACACATAATTTCATAGATGCTAGATTTGTGGCAAAGTGTGGACTCACTATAGAAGATTTTGAGGGCATCAGAGTTAAGGTAGCTGATGGTCACACTCTTAGGTGTGAGCGTATGATTAGAGACCTCCCATTGCGCTTGAACAACTATGAGTTCAAGGCTGATTATTATGTGGTAGACATGGGTGATATAGACTTAGTCTTGGGTATGAAGTGGCTTCATTCCTTTGAGGAAGTTACTCTTCATCTCAAGGACATGGAGGTTTACTTTAATGTTGATGGGAAGACATGTTCTTAAGGCAATACGGGGCAACAGTTTCAGATATATGTTTTTTCATCGGATGGAGATGCCTACGCTACCTGACATGATAGAGTGCGATGACGAGTGCACATTGGCACCAACACAAGAGAGATATGAGGATGAGCCTGGTCTTGAGGTGAGTGCAGTTCAGGAGTTATCACATGTGGTAGGGACTCAGCTTGCTGTTACAGTTGGTTCACCGGTTGATACGACTCTTTCTAGCCTTCACAATCCAGATTTAGATATTATTCAGGTACGGAGTTTGCTTGAGTTGCTTGCTGCTTTTCATTTATGGATTGGATGTTGGGGTGCTTATCTTAGTACTAGAGATGATGTGACGCCATTACATGAGGGTTGGGATGTACATGGCATGGGGTTCATGTTAATTGACAGTGGTGGAGATCCTAACTACATTTGGGATCCAGGTGGGTTGATTGATTTGTCATTCAGTGATTGCTTGAGGGCAAGCAATTCCAGGAGGGGCGGATTGTCATATCCCCTTTTCAATTGACATGTTCTGAGTTCATGGTTAGCCTATTATGCGACCTTCATAGGCTAATAAGATGGATAGAGGGTCATAATGGAGCTTGGATCGACTTTGATTCACAGGCTTTCTACATTTGATTTTCATTCAGGGTATTTCAGATACATTTGGCCTAAGCTCCTACTTTTTAGGGATATTTGATATGCAGCAGAGCGCCTTTATTGTGGTATGGTTATGTGCGGAATCACTCCCTGATTCACTAGCTTTGATCGGTTCGTGGATCTGACATGTATTGAGGGAGATATTAATATTTGATTGATTTAATCAAATATTAATTATTTAGCCTATTTTTAATTAGAAACCCTAATTCTAATTTAATAAACCCTAATTAGGGCAAGCATATCTTTTTGAGGGTATAAGGGTTTCTCATGGAGGCCATTGTTCATTATGCTATTGATTATTGATATTGATTTTGAGAATTTCTTCTGTGAAGACTGAGCCTAGGGTTCAAGGATTCCATTTGCATTGGAGAACGTTCCCTCTTCAGTGTGTGCAATTAAGAGGCTGTGGAATATTAGCTGATCTATTGCCAAAGTGAGAGATAGCTTCATCCAGAAGTTATCACAGAATTTCAGCTTTGAGAGATAACTTCACACAGAAGTTATTACAGATATTCCAGGTATTTCTTTATTCTTGTTTTGATTCAATAAATTATACAGCTAGAGATCTTCTGTGCTAGAAACGTATATTTTCAGATCAGGGGTTGAAAATAGGGAAGCGTGCTTAATTGGCAGCCGTACAAAGTCTGTACAGGTCTGTACAGATCAACTCAGGAACTGACCTCGGCAGATAGAGGGTTTCCAGTGACCGACATCGATCGACTGAAGACTGATTTCGGTAGAAAGCTGACCTGAAGTGACCGACGTCGGCAGTTTATCGACCGACGCCGGTGACTGTGTGTTTAACACAACAGGCCGAGACCTTCTAGAATCCAATTTTTGCTTCCAGTTTCTAGTTTTTGCTTCCAGTTTTGCTAAGTCAGGGTTTTTAAGACTGTATTTCATATTTATATGCATAAGAAAGGACTACAATTGTAATAGTTTAGAAGGACAAGTGATACAATCTGTAATTTGTTATTAAGAGACTATATTATTGTGATCATTTTGAATTTATTCAACAGAAGTTATATCTTGTTCAGAGTTTTTTTGTGTTGTTATATTTCCTATTTGGAGGGGATATTACATAATCAAGTCAATATAGAGGTAATTCTAATCAAGGAGTAAAACATTCATCCAATTACTTTGTGAAATATTTATCTAACAAAATGAAAGAGTAAGAGTTAGGAATACTTACCTTATATTAACTTGTCATGTCTCAATCCCTCTCTTAGCCAATGGTGATTTTCAAGAGATTATTGTGTATTTTTAAGGATCACACTATATAAATAATATTTAGGCTACAATATTCCTACTTTGCATCCAAGACTTTCCCATAAGATAATCTTCTTTGCTTCCAAGGTAAAACCCTATGCAATGACTTCTCAAGTGTAAAATTTATAGAACTATGAGATGTAATAATGTGAAAATTAATGTTCCTCTCTATTGGATTGAAGTGGGTATTTATAGTTAATTATTGACTCTAAACCCTACTAAGAATGTATCTAATGTTAATGACTATCTCGATTTTGTTAGGTAGGAAAAGTATTTGTTAGCTCTCAAACTAGGTTGATCAAGCTAACTTAGTTCCATAACATGCATTGAATCCTTTATAAAAATATTGACCTAGCTGACTTAGTAAAAAAATAGGGTGTTTTCTTGGTTAGGGGCTATTTGATAGGATAATTTATTAGGGAGGTAGATAAATAGGATTTAATTTCTTTGGAAGTTAGATAAAAGGGACTCATAGTGGTTTTAGGTAATGGTATAGGGACCAATAATCTTTCAAAGAACCAAATGTCTACCCATCCCTTTATCAGTGCACCCTTTAAAGTGTGCACTTAGAGAGATTGAAATTGTACAAGTTCATGTAAGAGATAAAGTATCAATAAATGATAAAGTTTAAAAATATTATGTGTACACATATGCCCCACTCAAATCTCATCATGTATCATGAAAGTGTAACATGGGATGGTGCTTTGAGAAATAACATATAAATACATGAAATTGAGATAACTAAAAAATGAAGTACTAAAATTAATGTTGAAATTAAATGAAATTAATTAAAAGTAACATATACATACTATTAGCCAAATTTGGCCTACATACCAAAATTTTCCTAATTTAGAATAAGAAGTTGAGTAGTGTCCTAATTGAAGGGTGATCCAATGGTGGAAGGAGTAGATAGACTTTAGGAGAAGATCACTTGCCATTCTAAAGCATTTGAAACAATTTAAGTGAAATTAAAGTGTAGTTGATCAAATTTTGAGAAAGTATCTTCTCATGGTGATCGATGTAGTTATGATCAATAAAATGAGTTTTCATAGGCCTCTAAGACTCATCAGAGATTTAAAATATCAATTAATAGTTCAAGCACAAGTCTAGAAGAACTAAACCATCATGACACATCATGTAGAAATGAATGGGTCAACTTGATTGTGAATTTAATAATTATTCTTAGAAATCCTCTCAAGCCAAAAAATCACATAGACAAGATGTATTTCATGCCTAGATCATCCTCTATAAATTTCATATCTTGATGTCTTTTTTATATCAAGATATAAAGCTTTAAAGTTAGATATGTAGAGTAAGACGTGCATGAGGACAACAAGATAAAGCCATAGTAAATAGGCATTTGAATTAAAATATTCTAAGGATGAATACATGGCTAAAAATTATTCAAATATATATCAAATTTAATGGTTATTGGTAATATAATGATTTAGTGGGTCCCAAATATCCAATGATGCACATTTGATCACGTACTAAAGATCAATTGTGAGCAGCAAGTCAAAAGGTCAGTAGATCCCAAGAATGAATAGAAAGCTAATAAGTGTCAAGATCTTGAGTACCCAAAGGAAGATCTAATGGTACATGTCAACTAACAGGGCTAGTGGGCCCAAATAGATCAATGGAGCATGTTTAATCATACCAAAGTATATTAGTAGAGAGTGAGAGCTCAAAGAGTCAGTGGATCTCAAGTATGAATGAGAATTAGCCA
This sequence comes from Torreya grandis, assembly GCA_037957365.1. Taxonomy (NCBI): domain Eukaryota; kingdom Viridiplantae; phylum Streptophyta; class Pinopsida; order Cupressales; family Taxaceae; genus Torreya; species Torreya grandis. The sequence goes on along the minus strand of JARHVA010000222.1, from coordinate 3,611,391 downwards.
AGTGTTAAGACTGTGGTACCTACTAGATAAATCAATGACGCACATTCAATCCAAAAAAAATTAGAGCAATGGTTCACATAGGGTCAAAGGGTTAACAAGATCTTGAGAATGAATGAAGAGCTACCAGGTGGCACATTCTTAGAAACCTAGATCAAGATCAATAGCCAATATAAAAATTTGAATCCAAATATGATCAAGGTTAAACCAGAGTAAATATTTTTAAGGGAGTCCATGGAGGTAGAAAATTTAGGTTTGATGTGTTTATTTCTAAAGCCAACATCATGATTATGACCTTTTTCTCCATTCTTACATGCTAAAGATAAACTAGTAGGGAGCAATCCATGCTGAAACAAGATCATAACAAATTGATCTAGCTATTATAACTACTTTAACACTAGCATTCAGCTTTTAAATGACTTGATCTCACCATTGTAACCATAAGGAGCATCAATGTAGGCCATAAATAGATTGAAGGAGACTAATATGGTTTTTTTATCCATTTTATAAAAGTAGTCTTAGACATTATGATCTTTTATAATTGCATCAACATTGGAATGATTAGAAATTTTGGTCATTATGCTCCCTTATCCATATTTATATGCATCATCCCCATCTGTCTCATCCCATTATAGATAAATATAGGATTTTAAGCCTTTAAAATGATCCTCCTCTTTGGCATGACTAGACTCTGCCAATATTTGTACTATAACACCTATTTGATGTATTAAAATACTAAATTCCTCTATTTTCAAGTTGAATCAAAGTGTGTTTCATGAGTTTATTAATGTTGTTAAGTAATAAATGTTTTCCTTTCCTCTAAGTCTTCACACCTTCATGCAGTGTTTTAGTAGTTCTCACAAGTCATTCTAAGTGTATACATAGTTTTTTGGTTTGTGTGGAAGTGGAAAATTGCCCTCCCATGCTAGGTCAATAACTAAGTCCATGCCATTCTATGAAATAATTATGTGTGGGTTAATTAAAGAGTGAGTGAAGTGATATTTTCTAGTATTGAATACATCTTATAATGTCTCTTATGTAATTATAAGGATCAAAATATTTGGTGCATCACCACCCCTTTTACATGTTTTCATAGATTATTGTTAATCTCTCTTCCCTTTTCCAAGCAAGAAGCTAGTTTAGGTTTACTATAGGTGATAGAACCAAAAGGTATTTGACCTTCTCTAGAGGTTTTACCAAAGCTTAGGTGACCCACAGCCTAGGGTCATTCCCATTTTGGACTAAGTTTGAGAAAGAGGACCTGAATAATCCCCTTCTTAGCTAGGGTGTAACCTATGATGCCAATAGTTCTAGCATGCCTGATGGGATCCATTTTCCTTAGCATAGCTAAATTTTGGAGTTGAGAAGAATTATTTTTATTAGAGGGATACATCCATCATCATTAAAATCTAAAGATTATTTAAGTTACAAAGTTCATAACATCATCCAAATTGCATTTTCATGCCAAAGGTTACTACAATGTCAGTTAGTAAAGGTATTTCCCTTGAATTAATTTAGATATCTTATATTTCATATAATAAATAAATATTTAATAGGATAATACCTTATCCCCAAAATTAATATTCATCTCTTGGTCATCTTATTATCTTAAGCAGTGCAATTCCCATTACCTAAATGGTCATCAAGAATCAAATATTCATCCCATTCCATAGAGTTAATGCACTAAATTTATCCTATTTTGATTTCATTCCTATGTATACCCTTAAAATTATCCCATTATGCTTAGGATAAGGTCAAACATTTGATATTGAGCACATCCACAACATTGCCAACCTTTGTTCCATTCATAATGTTATTTAAGATAATATGACTATCAGACTACTTATTGCATCTTTGAAAGGAAAATAATTATAGTGGTGTAAAAATATTCCATTGAATTTAATTTATACTTGGGATGAGATAGGTTCAGCCTTAGTTAGACAATTTGAGGACAAATTTGATGACCTATCTTTAGTTGAGTAGATGAGTACCATTCAGAGAGATCCCCATGAGTTCATGTTTGATTTTAACCTTAGATTCAAAAAGACATAGACTAAGATTCATATAGTGATTATACCATCCCAATAATAGGTCTTCTTGTACTATCTAAAATCACTTAATTTTGGTATTAGTGTGATGATATAGTCAATGGGTGGAAATACCTTGCCAAATGCTTATGAGATTGTAATAAGAGTAGAAAATAGTTTGATACAAGATATTAAGCTCTCCTTAAGCCCTATAATGCCTATATTCCTAAATTTTTAATCTATTCTACCCCCTAAAGTTCCTCATTTTATATCATTAGCCCCTATTTCACCTCCTCAAGCTCAAGTTGTAACCCCTTCTAGTCAAGGCAATGAGCTTAATGAGTTGAAAGGTTTGCTTCAATATTTTGGAAATGAAATACTATAACTCAAGAGGTAATAACATTAGAATAATAGGCCCTATCAATAACAACATTAGACTAATAGGCCCTATCAAAAACAAAATTAGACTACCTATCATCCCTTCAGAGATCAAAGGCCTCCTTATCAAGGATTTAGAGAAAATAGACCACCCTACCAAGCATAAGGATCCACAATCCTAAATAAACCATATGAATCTCTTGATCCTAATTAACCTTCCACATCAAAATTTATTATTCCCACACCACCTCAAAACAATTTGATACATGACTCAATTTGGCATCCCTCCAACCTTAATGATGCTCAGGACCAAGCCTTGGTATCACAAAACATTACCATGCCACAAATGACATAAGAAGAGATTTTTATTCAAGGATTTTAGTATAAGGAGACAAGTTTGGTACTGAAAGGATAGGCTCAACAATTTCAAGGGAAGTCTTATGTTATTAATTTAAATTGGCAAATGGATGATTATGTTGCTTTTAATCATGGTGGTAAGACTAGCAGATCAAGTGGTCAAGTTGTAGATATAACTAGAGCTAAAATAAGAGCCATTGATGAGGCTCAATATGTGACTAATACTTCAATTACTCATAATTTTGTTTCCAATAGTACCAAATATCAACTTGTTTCCCCTACAACATAGAAAAATTAGATTGCAGAGGTTGGGAAGGTCCCTCAAATACCTCTAGTCTGTAAACAACTAGTGGTTTAAAAGGTGTAACCAAAGGTTAGTGGAGCTTCATTAAACATGGTAGATCAAATGAAGAATAAAATGTAATAATTATCATGTGGTATTCCTTTGATATTCTAGGATAAAAATATATGCTCATTCAAGAGATTTTAGTTCTCAAGGTGTCCTCAGAACTAGTTGAGAAATAAGGTGTTGTCCTCACCAATTTAGACCAACCAATAAAGCATCAAGTATAATAGGTACACAAAATGGAAAAAGGGGATAAATCTAAGTAAAATTCAAGTAAAACTCCCCCCTTTTACCTCTCTCTGATATTTGGTGGCTATTTAGTTCATAATTGTATGGTGGATAGTGGAGTCAGTAGCAATATCATGCCTAAGCAAGTTGTAGATAAGCTTTGTCTTTTCTATGAACCAAATGTTAAAGTGGTATTTCAATTGTATGGTTCACCAAAAAATATAATAGGAATCATTGAGGGTCTAAATTTGACACTACATGTTTGTCCCAATGTTACCATTTAGGAGGATGTAGTTGTGGTGGACTTGCCTCCCTATTTTACCATGTATCTATCAAGGGACTTTAACTCAAAGATTTTAGGATACTTATCATCTGATTAAAGATATGTAATTTTCAATAATAGGTATGGTACCAAGGTAACCATACGTTATGAACCTATTTCATGGTTTCATTTAGAACCGTATATGTCAAGTGTTGTGAACACTAATTGCCTCATCTCACATGAGGTGATAGAAGATAGTGTAGAGGAAACTAAATCACCTTTAAATGGGATTATAGATTTGTTCCTTAATGATTTGTCCTATATATCACATGAATATGATCCTTATAAGCTAATTTATGAAGAAGGACTTGGTGTTTATTACCTCCATGAGAAATATGCACCAATTCCAGCCTTGATGAAGGATGATAAATCTAGTGATGGTCTATAGAAATTATACTTTAATTTATCAAGGAATAAGCATGGTAACAAGGCTAGAATGATGTTTATTTCCTTATAAAATCAAAGGTACTTCTCATCTATTAATTTTTAATTTTATTTATCAAATAATGTTGTAGAATAAAAGGTACTAGTTCATGGTTTGTAATGGGCTAGGAAGATGAAAGTTAATGCCTTACAAGTCTTTGGTGATAGTGAACTTATAGTTCACCAAGTGAGAGGTTTTAATGTATGAAAAACCCCATTGATTAAATCTTATAATCATATGTTATGGGACTTACTTGAAGAGTTTCAGGCCTTCAACATTCAAGTGATGCCAAGAGATGAGAACAAACATGCAAATAGGTTGGCTACCAATAGGGCACAATTTAGTATCCCAGTTGATGTAAAGAATAAAAAGGTCTAGTAATATATTAAGGTGGTTGTAAGGCCTTTTATTCCAAATAAAAATGATAATTGATAAGTATTTGAATATGATAATTAGATTATCAGATTCTTGCAAGAGGCTGAGTTTTCCTTAAGAAATTAGTCAAATTACTTGTAGCAGTATGGTGATCAAATTATGCAACTAAAAACAAATAAGTTTCCCAAGGGATTGGTCACACTTGAGAACATATTCAATAGTGATGATGAGCTAAGGAAGGAAAAATTATCTTTGTCAATAAAGGAAGAACACTATGCCAATGTGGATTTTTCACCTGGTAAGAGTTTAAAATTAGGTAAAGTATGCACTTATTTAGAGAAGGAAACTTTCACTAAGTTATGTAAAAGTTTTGTTGATGTATTTTCATGGAAATGTAATGATCTCAAGGGATTTGAACCAAGTCTCAACACACCATTAAGATATAATATTAAACTAATCCAGTAAGACAAAGATAAGGGCCTATTAATTCCAAGCTTGAGCCTTTGATGAGAGCTGAGATTTATAAGCTCATTGTGTTAGCTATTATATTTCCAATCAAGCACTCAACTTGGGTGGAAAATCTTGTTCCTATATGGAAAAATAATCATGAAATTAGATAGTGTGTTGACTTTTATGATTTGAACAAAACTTCCATTAAAGACCACTATCAACTGCCATTTATGGAATAGATTTTATAGTTGGTTGTAGGTTCAGAAAGGTTATCCTTGTTGGATGGATATAGTGGTTACAACCAAATTTTGGTCAAGGAAGAAGACCAATTTAAGACAACCTTTACCATAAAGTGGGGGACATTTACATATGGAAAGATACCCTTTGGTCTATCCAATGCTAAAGAAATTTTTTAGATAGCCATGGATATGGAATTATAGGGCCTTATTAACAAATTTATATTGGTCTATTTGGATGATGTAACAGTGTTCTCAAAGGATGAAAGTGAGCACATAGTTCACCTTGAGAAAGTGTTTAAAATGTGTAGGAAATTTAAGGTATCCCTAAATCCCAAAAAGTGTGTCTTCTTAGTTCATGAAGGTAATGTTCTTGGACATATAGTTTTAAATCATGATTTAAGCATAGATATTAAAAAAATATATTCAGTTATTGTACTTTCCTTACCCAAGCACAAAAGAGATTTGCAAAGTTTCTTAGGGTATATCAATTTTATCAAAAGATACATCTTACATTTTTCCACTTTAGCTAAGCCACTTACAGCCATGCTAAAGAAGAATTAGAGTTTTAACTAGTCCAAGGAAGGCATAAAGAGTTTTGAGGAAATTAAAAAATACATGGCTAGTGCTCCTATACTCATGAACCCATATTTATCAAAGGGATTAATTATGTACACCTATGTTAACATTAACTCCATTTCAAGCATTCTTATGTAGTAGAACCATGAGCCCTTAGAGCATCTAATATCCTTCTTCAGTCAAGGCTTGGAAGAATATGAAACAAGTTAATATTTTTTTTAAAAGCATGTACTTTCAATTATAAGGTCTCTCAATAAATTTAGATACTTGTTATCTAACAATAATATACACCTAATGGTTACACATCCAAGTGTCCAGGAATTTATCTTGATCAAAGACATAAGTGAGAAAATAGCTAGTTAGATAACAAATTTAATGGAGTAAGATGTGGAGATCAAAGTCACAAATTTGATTAGAGGCAAAGGACTTTATGAGCATCTATCCCAAGTCTTACAAGAAGCCAATGATGTGGTTAGTGTCAACTGATGAAGAAGTTATATCTAATCATACCTTACCTTCTAGTTGGTACCATGATCTGGTAAGATATATCCAAGATGGTCTTTATCCCTCTCATCTAGCTCCTTCAAAAATAATATATTTTATATTGCAATCCATTCCATTTCTTCTCATTAATGGTATTTCTTTAAGAAAGATATCAATGGCATGTTATTAAGATGCATTGAAAAACATCAAAAGGAAAGGCTACTTGAAGATTTCCATGATGGACATGGTGGAGGGAATTATTTAGCAAGGACCATAGCCTACAAGATCATGAGAGGTGTGTATTATTGGCCAAGCTTATTTGGTGATTTTTATACATGGGTTAGGAAATGCAGACAATGTGCTATGTTTGTAGGAAAGGTGAAACTTGAATCCTTACCTCTCCAGCAAATTATAGTGTATCAGCCCTTTGTCCAATGGGGATTTGACTTTGTTGGTCTCATAAACCCCCCTTCAAACTCAGGTCATAAATGGATACTAACTTCCACAAATTACTTCACTAGATAGATAGAAGCAATGGAATTGAAGGAAGAAAATGAGACCAATGGTTTAGATTTATATGAATGTCTACTTACTAGGTTTGGAGTCCCTTCAACTAGTATTTATGATAATGTTATGGCCTTTGTGGGGTCTAAAATTAGCCAATGGGCAGTTCAATATAGTGTATTTCTCATCACTTCATAAAATTACTCCCATGAGGCAATGGCATGTTGAAGATCATAAAAATAAAAATTAAATATAATCAAAGGTCATGGAATCTCAAATTAAAGTTATATCTATAGGTTGATATGATCACCTACAAGAGATCAATAGCTAGCTCTCCATAGAAGCTAGTATATGGTAAGGAAGCAAGAATGCCTATTTCTCTTGAATTTCCTTCCTTAGAACTAATGCACCAACTTGAGTTGGTATAAAATGAACTAATGGAGATTAGGTATGATAATTTTATGGAGTTGGAAGAGACAAGACATTAGTCCATTCTAGCCATGGAAAGCCATCAAGCAAAAGTGGAGAGAGCCTTTGACAAAGCATCTTCTTCACAAAGGTTCAAAGAAGGAGATTTGGTCCTCAAGTGTGATGAGGATAGAGCTAATATAGGAAGGCATATAAATTTTTGAGTCTCTTTGGAGTGGTCCACACATAATCTCTAGATACAAAACCCATAATGCCTTCCAACTTGAAAATATGGATGGTGAAGAGCTTCCTATCCTAGTTAATGGGATATACTTGAAACATTTCTACTGAAGGTTGAGTTCCCTATACATAGTTTGTTTTGGATTTCCTCCAAGTTTTATCCTAGCACATTTGTTTATTTTGTTTTACTTTGTTTAGTTAGCTTCCATTTTTTATGTGTTTACTTCCCTATTTTTATGAAATCCATTATCTTTGCAATTCAAAAGGTTTCTTGTAATCATGGATCAGATTCATCATTATTGGTGAGTCCAAGAGTCATGTAAATGGTTTGAGTTCTCAAGAATAATAAGCATGATACTTAGTTGAGTTGATAAAGATGTTAGAAAAATTTGGCCTACATACCAAAATTTTCATAGTCTAGAATAAGAAGCTGAACAATGTCTTGATTTAAGGGTGATCCAATGGTGGAAGGAGTAGATAAACTTTATGAAAAGATCATTTGTAATTTTAAATATTTTGAAACACTTTAAGTAAAATTAAAGTGTATTTTATCAAATTTTGAAAAATTAAGTTCTCATGGCGATCAATGCAGTTAGGATCATAGAATGAGTTTGCATAGGCCTCAAAGGCTCATTAGATCTATGAAAGATCAAGCAACAATTCAATCACAAGTCTAGAAGAACCAAACCATCATAGCATGTCACATAGAAATAAATAGGTCAGCTTGATTATGAATTTAATAATTATTCTTGGAAATCCTCTCAAGCCAAAATATCACATAGGCATGATGTATTTCATGCCTAAATCATCCTCTACAAATTTCATATATTGATATTTTTTCTATCTCAAGATATAAAGCTTCAAAGTTAGACGTAAAGAGTAAGACATGGGTGAGGACATCAAGTTAAAGTCACAAAAAATATCCATTTGAATTCAAATGTTCCAAGGATGAATGCCTCATTAACAAGTGTGAAAATCTAAAAATCTAAGATCAAATCCAATGGTGAACAATGATCTAATGAGTCAGTGGGTTCCAAAGATCCAATGGTGAATATTTGATCATGTACTAAAGATTAATGGTGAGCATCAAGTCAAAAGGTCAATAAATCTTGGAAATGAATGAAAATAAAATAAGTGTCAAGATATTGGGTGCCCAAACAAATATCTAACAATGCATATGAACTAACAAGGCTAGTGGGCCCAAATAAATTGATAAAGTGTGTTTAATCATACCAAAGTAGATCAATGGTGAGCGATAGGTCAAAGAGTCAGTAGATCTTGAAGATGAATGAGAAGTAGCTAAGTTTCAAGACTATGGTAACTTTAAAATAAATTAATGAAGCACATTCAAGCCATACAAAATCAAATCGATGGTACACATAGGGTCAAAAAGTTTGTAGGATCTCAAGAATGAATGAAGATATGCCATGTGGCACATTCTTGAAAACCCAAATCAAGATCAAGGGTAGATATCAAAAGTCAAAGCCAAATATGGTTGAGGATGAACCAAAAAAATATTTTGAAGGGAGGCCATAGAGGTAGACACATCAACTTTGACATATTCATCATTAAATCTAGTAGCATGATTATGACCCTTTTTCCCATTCTTACATGCTAAAGATGAACCAGTAGCGAGCAATCCATGTCAGAATAAGATCATAAAAATTTGATCTAGTTATTGTAACTACTTCGATGCTAGAATTTAGCTTTCAAATGAATTGATCCCACTATCATAACCATAAGGATCATCAATGTAAGCTATAAATAGATTAAAAGGGACTGATATAGTTGTATCCATTTTCCAGAAGTAGTCTTAGACATTATGATATTTTATATCGACATCAACATCAGAATGATTAGAAATATTGGTCATTATGATCCCTTCTCCATATTTATATGCATGATCCCCATCTATCTCATCCCATTTTTCTATAAATATATGCTTCTAATCCTTTAAAATGATCCCCCTCTTTGGCATGACTAGACTCTACCAAATTTGTACTGTAACACCTATTTGATGTAACAAAAGACTAAATTCCTACATTTACAAGCTGAATCAAAGTGTGTTTCATGACTTTATTGATGTGGTTAATGAATATATGTTTTCCTTTCCTCTTTCTAGGTTTTTTCACCTTCATGTAGTGTTTTGGTAGTTCTCATAGGTCATTCTAAGTGTATATATAGTTTGTTGGTCAGTGTGCAAGTGGAAAAATGCCCTCCCATTCAAGGTCAATAGCTAAGTCCATGCCTTTCTTTGAAATATTTATGTGAGGGTTAATAAAAAAGTGAGTGAAGTGATATTATACAATCTTGAATGCATCCTATAGTGTTTCTTATGTAAGTAAAAAGATCAAAAGATTTGGTACATCACCCTATTTTTACATGCTTTCATAGATTATTATTAATCTCTCTCCCCTTTTCCCAAGAAGAAGCTAGTTTAGGTTTAGTATAGGTGATATAACTAAAATTAATATAGATTTATCTAAGGGTCTAACCCAAGATTAGGTGACCCACAACCTAGGTTCATTCCCATATTGGACTAGGTTTGAGCAAGAGGACTTGAATAATTCCCTTCTCAACTAGGGTGCAACCTAGGATGCCAATGCGTACCTTGACTTACCTTTCTAATGAATGAATGCATGTAAATATAATATTCTTGATTGTGGAGGGAAAAGTACTTGAATTTAAGAAACCTTAGGGTTATAAGACTAATAATATGAATAATGTGTGCATATGTAGGATGGTCAAAGTGGCAATGAATAACTCTCAAAAATGATTAAATTATTTATAAAATTGTAAATTTGGGATCGTTAAGGCTAGGTTAGAACCAAAATACCAAGAATGTAAATGAAAATATTATTACAAGTAAATGTATAACATACTAAATCATGCTGTGAAGCATGTAAAAAATGAATGTTAAACACACTAAATCAAGTTGGGAAGTATGTAACACATTAATGACAAAAAGTAATTTAGAACACACTAAATCAAGTTGGGAAGTATGTAAAACATTAATGATTAAAAGGAATATGAAACACACTAAATCACATTTTTAATTATGTAAAACATTGTAAGTAAATTAAATATAAATGTAATAAATTCTAACAAATATATGTAAGTGAAAGGTAACCTTATGTAAGATAAGCATGTTGAATCAAACATAAGTAAACCATAGATGACTAAAAACAAAACATATAAATCCAAATATAAGATAAGAATGTCAAATTAAGATGAAGAAAGCATAGATAACTAAAATATAAGTCAAGATGTAAGACAAGAATGTCAATTCATACATAAATAAAAGCATGTAATCATGTAAAATGTCATATGTAAGGTAAGTGAAGTCCACAAAAAATAAAATAAGAACATGATGGATATATGAAAATTAAAAGCTCTAAATGATGAAAATTAAAACTTAGTGCTTGTTCTAAAATATGATTTAAGAAAACACAACCACATAATGACATGACTAGTATGATAATAAGATGGTGTGGTAAGAAAATAGTGTAAGGGTGTTTGTGAGAAAAAACTTCATTCTATCTGAGGTATTATAATGCAACCTAAAAATTATAAACCAAGAGGCGTAAGTAGGTATATGTGATTCAACTAAAATAAATAACCAACAAGTGGATATGGGAATAATGTGATGTAAATGATGAATTTGAGGTGTCACATCAGTGATTTGAACATCATTAGTAGTAATGAGACACACTACACAAGTGAACAAGGCTAAGAACTATCGACTTGAAGGATTTAGGACAATCTGACTAATGAACATAAATCTTGGATAACAAGTGAAATCCATAGATCATCCCATGAATTATATATGCATGAAAATTAAAATGGACCTACCTTCCCAAAACATTTTCCCCATTCCTCAAGACCCCTTATAGAGTTACCAGTCTACTGTGGAGATTTGGTACTTATTTGAGAAAGTAGGTTGCACTAGATAATATATGATATAATGAGACTTCCAACCCTAGTCTATTGGTTTACCACACCCCAATGGAACTCATATATATTATGATGCCAAATATGGAATTTTAGCTTTGACTAAGATAAGATATGTGTCAAATAAAGATCACATCTTTTGGTGTGATTTGACTTTTAAGAATTATTCCTTTCCTTTTATTTATTTTATGATTTATCTTTTAGTTATTTTGTATTTTTATATTCCTCATACATATGGATTTATATAACCAATAATAACTGACATAGGTGATGAACATAAGATATATTACACTTGGTCACTAGAGAAATGGACTTAAATACCATGGTGTCTAAAGACTCCTAGACTTTCCCACAAGTAAGTGTGTAATCTCAAAACTAACCTATGTACCTAAAATGAAAGGAAATATGGGAAATATTGGGATCATGAGAGATCCATCCATGTGATAATTAATACAAATATGAATATACTTGTATCTGATCATAAAGAGGTAAAATAATGCTAAGAAAGGGATCGAGCTATGCTTTGATAGTCGTGTCATTAATAAATATGTACTAACCTACAAGGTATCTATCACAAGCAATAATTAAATTATTCATCATCCAAAAATGGGGGTTAAGTTAAATAAGGTTAAAATAATAATAAATATATTAATTTAAAAATTATATAAATTTGATAAAATGAAAAACTCAAAGGTGCTACCTAGTAAGAACCACAAAGGAAACAAATGTTGAATGTAATGTGATTTAAAACCAAAGAACCAAAAAGAAAAAAATGGTGTAATTAAACTAAAATAAATGAAATAAAATTCATAAAAACAAAGAAACATGAGTCAAAGATAACAAGCAAAATCTATGCTAACATCTATATCAAATATGAGCATGTGAAATACAAGCCTATGTGTCTTGAAAGGTTTCTTAAAGTTGAATTTGTTTGTTATTATGAAATGTAGAATAATATTGGGAATTATATTATGCCCCAATAGGTAATATAATGTAGGGATGGGTCTCAAAATATTCCCCTTCTAAATTTATATGTGCATGGGCATCTCAAAATGCCAACATGTGATGTGGAGTGAGGTGAAATTGAACAGTTAGAATGAATTATATTAGACTGAGAAGTGTAGTTGGAGATAGGTAAAGGTGTTGGTAAATTAGATTTTTAATATGTTTAATTTGGAATAGGAAATGTAGGAGAGGTTTGAATAGGTTCATAAGTTAAAGGAGGACCACTTATTATGCACTTTAGAGTAGGCATTTGAACTAGGTGATCCTTGGGTTTATGTGATTGGAGAGGTTATGGATTGGCATATGCAACCACCCATTTGAAGTTGTTCATGGTATCCATAACCTTATTGGTGTATTAATAAGGATAAAATATGTTTTTAAAAACATTAGTGGATGATTTAGGATTTTGGGGTAATATTTTTTTATGATTAGTTACTTGATGTTGAGGTGATTCATTATATTGGGATTATGAGGATTGAAGTTAGTCTTGATAATGTTGTTGAGTAAGGGTGTCAAGATTTAAATTTGGATAAAACAAGAAGGTAAAGATAAATTGGGAAGATAAAAATTATTTTTAGAATGACCTATCATATCATGCCACCAACAAAACTTATTAGGATTGTACCATTTTGTGGGAGGTTTGGAACGATCAAAGCTCATGGATTTAGAGGGTGGAAATTTTGTTATAATTTTATCTAGACTCAAGGGAGGGTGGGTTGGGTTAAAATTATTTGAGTTAGATGATCCTTTTTTAGGTTTTGGATGCTTAGATGAATTAATGTTATGGGAAACTAATTATAAATATTTTATAGTATTTTCTTGAGGTGATTCAAATTGACTCATATTAAAGTCTTGCCTTTTTACTTTGTCCAAGGCTTCTTATAAATTTTTAGTGGAAAACCTCTAAAATTTGTATTGAAGAGGAGATTTAAGAGCAATAAAAAATCATTTTAAAATATTTTAATCACTCATGTTATGATATATATATTGTGTGTCATATATTTCCATTGTTTGATAAAAGTGTAAGCAGATTCATTAGCAAGTTGCTTAGGATTGATGAAATGGCTAACGTAATTTTCAATAAGGTCATTATGTTGGAATTCCTTCACTATATCATTAACCAAATCCTCTATTTGTGTAATGGAATGGCTAATAATTTGATTATACCATTTAATTGCATAACCAATAAGGGTTTTGGGTAGGATCTTGGTGGTATCAAATGTGTTAGTTTGGACCCGTTCTTTATAGAGATTGCCAAAGATTTTGAGAAAGATAGCAGGATATTTAGTCCTATCATATATAATAGTTGGAGAAATGTTTTCAATATCTATGGATACAATTAATGAATCTAAAGGTGACTTTAAATATGTTGAATAGTTGTGTGATGCATGAGAGGTTGAGGGATGATATTCCAATTGGCATCTCTAAGGGGAGGAAGAACAAAATTTTGATTATTTTGAGGCATAATGATAGGGGCTTGAATTTCCATTTGTATGGTATGGTTTTTCATTTACAGAATTTTATAAGTAGTATAAGCTTTCATAATGTTCAATTTTTGGACAATTTAGGCAAGGAATTGAGTAGTGTCAATAGGTGACTTTTTAGTAGAGTTATTAGGATGGGGATTGCCAACATTGGGGTGGGGATGAAGATTCCCCACATTCATGTTGGTTGTCCAAAATGTGTTAGAAGAAGAAGGAAACATGTTAAATCCACCATTCTTGTTAGGAGTGAAAATGGGATTATCATTAAAATTATTTTAATTGATTTCAACCATGTAACTTTGTGAACTAATAATGGTATGTGCTTTTGTTATGGGTGTAACAAGAGGATTGTGAACATTGGTTATTATTATTAATGTAGAAGTGTTGATGAGTTTATGAATTATAAGTTTATAAGTTGTAAAAGTCTTATAATTTGTATGATTATCATGATTTTGTATTTTTCTAAGGATTTTTTAAATCTTCTAAATGGTATGGAGTAGATTTAGATTGAGATCTAGAATGTTTTTGTGGAAAGCTAAAACATGAAGAGTAGTCTTCTATGGTGGATAAGTGCGTAAGAATAAAAAAATCCATGTAAAATCATAATGGAAAGAGACTCAAAAAAAAATTATGGATGATTTCATTATGCTAATTAGGGTGATAATAAAAACAACAAGCTAGAAAGCAAAAAACAATAAGGATAATAAAATAAACTAAGTTAGCTAGAAGTGATGGAATTGATTAGGTCAATATAGTATAATTTGGAGAAGTCTAGATAAGTGGTTGAAGGTGAAAATAAGTTGACCAGGGAATATAGATTCATCTAAGTCAATTTAGTTTATTATAAGATAACATAGGCACAAAACGAAGTTGACCAGGTCGATTTAGTTGATTATGTGTTTACAGTTTAATAGAACTAAAAACTAATGAAAGTAATAGAGATTTTTTTGAATTTTGAACTAAAAAGCAATAATTAAAATTTTATTAAGATTGACAAGATCTAAATGTTAAGTTATTAATAATGAACTTGGAAGATAGAACATAATTGACTAGGTTAATTTAGTTGTATTTATGAAAGTGTTGAATTTTTATTAACTAGGTCATCTAGGCAAGCTTTTAATCCTATAAAGGTAAAAAGTTGAAAACATAGTTAATAATCAAAATTAACCAAATCAATGTAGTCTCAAAAAATCATATGATAAAGATAAGAAAAAAAAATTAGACCGATTAGATCAATTTCATTTTTTAAGACTAAAAATGTAAAAATTACAAATTAAACAAAATTGAGCAAATCAATTTAGTTGATTGTAATTAAAATTTAGAAAATAAGAAAAATTATTGATCAACTAGTGTGATTTATTTAGTTTAAATTTAATATGTGAGTATCATATAAATTAACATATTCAAGTAGACTAATTTAGTTAGGTTTAAATAAAATGCATAAGATATGTTAAATGACTAGATCAATCAGTTCAATCCAATTGGTTGAAACTAGAACCTATAAATAGAAGATAAAATTAGGTTGAGTAGTGCAACCTAGTTGACTAAAAAAATTATACCTAGATAAATAAAATGACTAGATCGACCAACTCAATTATTTAACTAAAAAACTTGGGCCTATAGATAGATAAAAAGCCCAGATCAGTGAACATGATCTAGTTAGATGAGGAATAAACTTGCATTAATAAAATGAAACTTGATTGACTAGCTTGATCTAGTTAATTGTGACTAAAAAATTAAAAATTTAAGGGTTAGACTCACATCAGGTTAATTATAAAGTATGCAACAAATAAGGATAGATATACAACTTTTCTTACTTAGTGAATTCCAAGCTCAGAGAAGGTAATCTTACCAAAAACTCATTGCATAGTTATTTATATCAGGACATGACCAATTTGGATCTACTAAACCTACATAATGGATATCTTATTACACAAAACAACTATATATGGTTTCAAATCCTCTAGTCAATTAGCACCACATAATAATCCTAGCTAGCTCTACAATACATAAAATAAATATAATATGTTGATCATTAAAGCTTTTGGCACAAAGGGGGATAGTTAAAAAAACAAAACATAACACGTAAATGAAAAATGTACTCTTGTCAATGTAGAGGTAATTATAAGAAAGGATTAAAAAAATTGGCCTATTACTTTGTGCAATATCTATCTAACAAAATGAAAGAGTAAGAGTTAGGAATACATACCTTGAATGAACATGTTGTGCCTCAATATATCACTTTGTCAATGATTATTTTCAAGAGGAGGTTATAGATTTGTAATGATCATAATATATAAATTATATTTAAGTTAAACGACTCCTAATTTGCATCCAACACTTTCCCGTGAGATAAGCTTCTTTCCTTCCAACCCAAAACCATAAGCAATGACTCCTAAAGTGTAGAATGTTTAGAATTATGAGATGTAATAATGTGAAAATGAATGTTCCTCTCTATTTTATTTAGGTGAATGGGGTATTTATATCCAAGGATTGACCCTAAACCCTCCCAATAATATGGTAGATGAGATTGACTAGCTCAATTTTATTAGATAGGAAAAGTAGCAGTTAGATCTTATACTAGGATTTTTAGGCCAATTTAGTTTTGTAACATGTGTTGAATACTTTCTAACAAGATTAACCTGACTAACTTAGTAGGAAAAGATGGTGTTTACTTAGTTAGGGGTTATTTTTAAGGATAATTTCTTAGGTAAGTGGATAAATGGGATTTAACTGCTTAAGGAGTCAAATAAAAGGGAATTGTAGTGGTTTTAGGTAATGGTTTAGGGACTAACAATATTATGAAGAACCAAAATTCTGACCACCCCTTTCATGATGTACCTTTTAAGGTGTGCACTCAGAGAAATTAAAACTCAACATGTTCCTACAAGATAGAAAGTGTCAACAAATGATAAAGTTTAAAAATATTATGTGTATATAGATATCATTATATAAAATGAATGGTCTATAGAAATAGGTGTTTTTTAACTACCAAGGCAACCATAAAGACTAATAGCTACCTAGGAATCTTTAAAACCCAACCACTACTTTGGATGTCATGGATCCCATTAGGTGCTTGGGTAGCCTCAAATCTTGATAACTACTTAGGAAATTATAGATCCTAGTAGATTTTAGGCTATATAGCTTCACAAGTAGTGGTCAGGCTTTGTGGCTACCTAGGCAATAGTTGAGCTCCATAACTCCCCAAATAGTAGTTTGGATCCACAACTTACTAAGAAACTCTCATGATCCAAGGTTTCATAGGCCCCTATCAGGATCCATAGCTTCTTAGGTATATTTTAGGGATCTATGGCTATGTCAGTAGTGAATAGACATTCATTTCCATAGATCATTCATTTATGAACATCAAAATTTGAAACCATGGAGCCTGACAACTATTTGGGCAACTGTAACTCAAATATATAAAATTGGACATATGCAGCCTCAAATTACTTTGTGGGTACCTAGATAGATGTCAAACTCTATGGATACTCAAGCATATATTAGACAGTATGGATACCTAGGTAGCTTTTACATTAAAAAAATTTCAAACATTAACAAACTTACTCTTCTCATATTAAGCTCAGGTGTATCCTAAGCCTATGTGAAGGACTCTTCTCTGTAATAAATTTATCATAGTTATGTCTCTATTTTTGTACTTTATGTCACATCCAAATAAGATTTTAAGAATCAAATATTTAAAAATCCATACTTAATCAAAAAACTAAATGAAATGGTTGATATTAATTGTAGATATTCCCATACTAAATCACATTGTGATGTTTTTCTATTATACATGATACCTGACACTGATTTTTACATAGAATCACAAATATGTTTTACTTCCCACTTAAATGTAGTAAGATCTTTGATTATTATTTTTTTAGTTTATAAATAAGAAGGTAAAATTATATATGTGAGCACTCATAATTTTAAAAATATATACGGAAATAAATGTTGGTCTCACTCGACTATCTGCAAAATAAGAAAAAAAAAGCTTGATGATAGAGCTATACTATATCTTTGCTTAAAAACCCATGGTACAAAATACATCATATAATTTAATTAAATTAAAATTAAAATATTCAAAATCATTATTAAATACTAATTTTAAGTCATTATTAACTTTATCATTAACTTTAGTGGCACAAATGACAATATCATTAATAATGATATGATTTGAATGATGATATAAGTTATATATTGTAAAAATTTGAATATCATATATTTTATATTATGATATTATAAAGATTTGAATGATGTTATATGATGAAGATTTGTATATCATTAACTTGAATGATAATAATTATGATACCTGATTGATGTTATAAATTTTAGTGATAATGAATTGTATATTAATTAATATAATAATGTCTCACCTCTAAATATTAACTCTACTTAGTAAAGTAATATTCATATTTAAATTTATTAAATAATTTGTTGATTTCAATATGGAGATATTTGAATTTTGAGGTGTATATGTCAAGTATGATATGATTAAAATGTATCATTATGATATGATTGAAAAAAAGGGGTGTTATTATACCTTTAATAATTAATCATCCTTGAAATGGGTGATACAATTTTTAATCTTAGGGATCATAATTTCCTAAATTTCTAACGTTATTAAACTACTAAAATTATAATACATCTAGTCATGACATTTATGTTTATGAAATAAATTTCAAAAGTTAATTATTCTAATGTATATAGGACAATCAAAGAGCTTGAAATATATATTATGATCCATAAATATGGTGAAAGCTTGTGACAAAGCTTGTTTCAATTTATTTTATTTTTTTATCATTACAACCTATCATTATCACATGAAAATATAGTTGTTTCTCCAATATAAAGGCAATGATTGTTATAGTCATGAATTTTTATTCTCAACAACAGATGAAGGATTTACTGAATACTTCAAACAAAATTTCAAATGTGGTTTGTTATAAGAGGAGAATAGTATAAGTTGAGATATATTGATACATGCACTAGGATATTCAAGGGTTGGATTCATTTTTCAAGGCCCAATTAAAATTTATATAGCCATCCTTGTCATCACTTTAATAAGATTGAGATTTATCAAATTAAATATTTTTTGGTTATGTTCTTCTTGTGTGATCTGTTATTTTTTTAAATGTGTGTGCCATTGGTATCAAGGGTGATGTTATGATTAGTAATAATATACTAGGAATGAAAAAATTGAAAACTAAATTTCTAATACACAAGGGGAAAAGTAATAGGATGATGACGTGGAGTCTTGGAATAAGTTTTATTTTAGTCATTATTTTTACTATTGGATCTACAACTAATGTCAATACTCCTTCCCTGGTCAAATAATATCTTTAATATTAGACTTGATAAGTCATATTATTAAGGATTTTGGCACCATAATCCATCTATTTTAGTCATTTATTCTTTTGAATGTGTGTGTGTTTGTGTCTCAAAATATATTTTAAATGAAACATGATCCATTTTTTCATATGGAGAATGTAACTTACCATATGCTCATACAAATGTCTTGGAGATAAAAATGGGTCTCCAAATATACAAGACTCTAATTAGGTAAAATTTAGAAGGTCATTATACAACTAAAATGTAAACATCATAGTACTAAACAATATAGTTTGTAAGTTGTAAGAAAGACAATGTCCTTACATAATGAAGTAAATAATATTATTATGAAATTATAGGTAAAAAATAGTTATGGTAGTTAGGCTAATATGGACCATGTTAATTAGAAAGGTAATTTATGAATAGTAAAGTATATAAAAATAAATAAAATGGTAAATGAACCACTTTTATATTATAAAAGGAGTTATGAGACTATATAATAGAGTCTTATAAATATTGAGAATCAAAACATAAAAAAATATAAAAATTTATCAACTAATAATAATTGAGGGTCAATTTAGAATTACTAGCATAATGTTTGTCTTCCTAAAAACCCTTGGTACTTTTTTTCCCATTTATAACTATTTGTTTTGGGGAGAAGGATTTTTTGACTACATATGATCATGCCCTTGCATAGATGATAAATTTAGAACCAATTAGTTTGAAGGATTCATCAACCAGTGAGCTTGGGGGAACTATAGGCTTGCCTTGGAGTTTTTTTAGGATCAATACATGGGGTTTCTTAACACTAGTAGGTCTCTTTGTGCTTTGAATTGTCTCTTTCAACTATTGTCTTTAGTTCTACAAGTTAGATATTGAAAGGGTTGGGTAAAGGTAAGCCCAAAACCTTTACACAAGCAGTCTCTCAAGGGGAGTAAGTTGATTCTCATGCTTATAAGACCTTGGTAGTTGAAAAGAACACATTATTGTTATCTTTTGAGTATGGCACTCTAGAGGAGGTTCTTACAAATGAGGTTTGGTTTGCCACTCAGAGTTTAATTTTTAGATTTGATAGTTTTTATTGTAGCCTTCCTGCCCTTCACCAATGAATCTTGGATTCGAGGTAGCCTTTTATCCAGTAGAATTTGGATTTGTACCCCTGCACTAGGGGTTTCTTTATTTTAATTTTAAATAGATTGGTAGATCATAATAAGGTGGATATAGCAAAACCATGTTCTTAGGATCAACATTTTCTCCTAAAACCTTGGTTCCCTTCCTCCAATCTTTTTTCTTGAACATCTTGTTATCACACCTATTTGGGTTCATTTTCCATACCTTTTGCTTCATTTTTGGGCTGATTCTAATGTAACAACCATTGGTGGTTCTCATGTAAATATGTTTTTGATTGATGCTTCCACTTCTAGTTTTTCCCATAGCACCTATTTATGGATTATTTTTAGTTTAGATTTATCTCAATATCTCCCAAAAACTATTCAATTAATTTTTAAATATCATCATTGGATTCAAACCCTTGACTATGAGGGATTGTCTTTTATATGTCACATGTGCTTTATGCTTGGCCATTTGGCATCTTTTTACTCTTTCTCCAAGCTTAAAGTGGACTCTTCTTGGTGGAAGGATGTATTTTTTGGCCGCCTTAAATTTTTCCTTGTGATCCCTCCCTCTAATATTATAAGTGATTATGTTGATGATTTTCATAATGTGGCTCCTTAGGATCTTGAACTAAGTGTTGTGATTTCATCTTCATCTGCTAATGAGTAGTTTAATGAGGCTAATGGAGTTAAATCTCTTGATGTTTTGAATATAACTGGCAAGGATGATTCTTTTGAAGGAATTCCAATTGGTAATACCACATCTTATAATGTGGATCATAGTAGTTCATGTGTTATGTATAAGTGGACTATAGTTTAAAATAATGAAATAGGGTGGTTTGTCTTGGATTTTCCTTTTATGATTCTTTATTCTCACCATAAAAGAGGGAAAGAGAGGCCATGAATTTTGGGCTACTTGGAATTTCCATGTTCTTTAGTTTAATTGGAGGTGGTTTATAGCTTCAAGGGATGAATAGATCTAGGCTCTTCAATAATTCTAGCCTATTTAGCTTTTTGGTTTTTTAGCTATGCCTTTAGGTGTTAAGTTGTCTCTAATTTATTCTTGAATTTTTCAAAATTATTGAGTAGTAATTTTAATAAGTAGGCTTTCTAATTCCTTTTTTGAACTATTAAAAAAAATTGATCCTATGAAATGGTTCCTCTATTTTAGGTTACTACTACCGAGCTTTTGACATCACCACCATCTACAAATAAGTCCATTGGAGCTAGTTATGCATCATCAACAAGTTTCATTCTTTTCCATGTGGCTTTGGGGTGTCATGGAAGGATTTTTTCATAGGTTGGTCTACGAAGAAGGATTCATGTTTAAATTTAGATGGATATTTGGTCAGGTTAAGTTTAGCTTCCTCATAGGTATATGGTAAGTTGTTTGGCCTAGTTGTGGATGTTATAAGGTTTATAAGCTTTTCTTCCCTTGGGAAGAATAAGGTAAATATAAATGGATCATAATGCTTATGGCTCATAGTAGCTACAAATTTTGAATTGTATTATCCATCTAAACCTCTTGGGGGACTCTATCATGGGTAGACAAAGTTAGGCCTATATAAGGGCATAAAATTATGAATTTTTTAGCTAAGGTGGTCTCCTAGAGTAATAAATATTGAAATTTAAGCCTTTGGTGACTTTTAAAATCCCTCTACCTATGTATTTTAAGGGTGAGGCCCTTGATGAATTTTTGGAATATAAGGAGTGGTATGAGGTTAGATCCCTAATTTATAGGTTTGATCTTCACTATCCAAACCTCCCTTTTCTTCATAAATAGATATTTGAGGAATGGCACCTAATTATCTAAGGAAGCTTGGAGATTTATCCAAGAGCAAAAGGATTATTTGTTGTAGATTTTGAGAACCCTAAAGACCAGATTAAAATTTTACAAAAAAAATTGGAGTATTGAGTAACATATCTTTTTCTTGAAACCTCAGTTCCTATTTTTAATCCCCTTTCAAAACCTCTTTTTTCAAGGCCAGTGTGGATTTAGTTTCCTCACCTTCACCTATAATTTTAGCCTAATTAGTTCTTTTGGGTAATTGGTAATGTTTTTATAGAGATGTTGGTGGTGGATGAGGTGACTAGATCTTTTGATCACACCACTTTCATTCACATCTTGGTTTATTTGGACCCCTCTCAAGACTTGATATCATCCATTGAGATGAAAATTTGGGATCATTGTTGAATTCAAGCCCTTGACTATGAAGGACTCATTTTAAATTAATAAATATGTTTTGAGGTGGGGCATTTAGTTTTTATCTATTGTAGCTCCAAGATAAAGGTATAATCTTCTTGGTGAAAGGAAGTTCATGCTACTTTTTATTTGTTAATGGTTTCAAAATTATGGTAGTTATTATGGGTATGGAGGGGGAATTTTTTTATGATTCTAGGTAGGTTAAAGAATCTTTGGAGGATAATTATTCAGTGCAAGGTGTTCTTTTAGATTAATTTTTATTAGGTCCATAGAGAAAATTTACCTAGAAAATAATATTTGAGGTGTTTCCAAATTTTGAGGAGAGGGTTTTGAGCTCTATAATTAAAAAGTATCAATTTTGGCTGATAAGAATGCTAATGTTGATTTTAGGTGTTTGTCTCTTAATATTTTCTTTCTTAGTGAGGATGCAGGTACAGAGGATGAGTATGAATAATGGTCGATAGTGAGGAAGAGGAAGAAAGGGTGAAGCATACCTGAAGCCTCCCTAATGATTCTTCATTCTCATTGTAGAGAGGGGGATGGTAGACCATTTGGGGTTTGATTGATTTTGGGTAGTTTGTTTCTAGTTGGGTGTTAAAGTTGACTCCCTATGGTAGGGGGTGTGGAGAGTAGCTTTTGGATTAGATTTGTGATCCTTGTCAAATGGCTAACATCTTTCTATCTACTCTTGATAGGTCTAAATAATCTTTATCCTCTTTTTTTACCAACGAGATTTTCCCCAAGCAAATATTTATTTTAATTTTTGCTCTAGGATTATATCCTAGTTATCTTAGAGAAAAAAACAATATATATATATATATATATATATATATATATATTAGTGAAATTTTTTAATTTATTTAATAACTAGAAAACTTTATAAATACATTGTGTATGGATTAAATCAGAATGCTTACCATCCATGTTTGAAAGGAGGTTTACGATAATTCTTACCATGTATAATTAAATGAAAGGATTAAAAAACTAAGACAAATACATAAATTTATACTTTATTAAATATATTTCTTTATTTTGATCAATTAGTATAAATTAATGATTAAATAGCTGAGGGATAACAAAAAATATATATATTCGGTCTTTCCCTATCTGTCTATATAACCTTATAACTTTTTTTTAAATGTTTCAATTTACTCCAAATAAAATTACTTCTACAACTCTCAAATCCTTGTCCATTCATATCATATATCGTGCATTTTTTTAATTTTTTTGTGTTGCATGTGAGTGAGTTGTACCCTAAAATTTCTAATTTTAAATACCTTAAAATTTATAATTTTGAGTGTATCATACCCTCAATTTTTTAATTTTGAGGGTATGACTTACTCACATGCATGATAAAATTAGTGTTCACCACACTGCATTTCATGGAGTTTTTAATTATAATATATATTATATATTAAATTTTTATAAAATAGATTAATGATTTTACTCATTTTTATTAAAAAATATTTGTATTATATTGATGAGTTTTAATAATAAAATTATTTATAAACATTTAAATTATTTTTAGGTAATTGCATGTCTATGGTATTTTTTAAGATATTTATAATAAAAGAGTTTTATCATAATTTTATTAGTTTTTATCACATATTTGAGTTTA
Organism: Torreya grandis; assembly: GCA_037957365.1. Classification (NCBI taxonomy): domain Eukaryota; kingdom Viridiplantae; phylum Streptophyta; class Pinopsida; order Cupressales; family Taxaceae; genus Torreya; species Torreya grandis. The sequence continues at coordinate 3,587,330 of JARHVA010000222.1, read as the reverse complement.
AATAATAATAATCACATATTTATATGTATATCATTATTTTATATTTAATATATTAGAATAGGTTATTTATTTTGTATTAAATTTGAAATTAACTTTTAGAATACCTTTTATTACTAGGTAATACACAATATTTATTTAATTTGAAATATTATTTTGTTTTATTTCACTTTTCAATCTAAGAGAATCTTATAAATATAAAATAAAATAAATAAATATTAATTTAATCTGAAATATAATTTTTAATACACAATAGTAATGTATTAAATCTAAAATTGAAACATGCCTAATACAAACTAACTATTTTAACCTTTTAGGGTTTTACTATGTAAATCCTAAGTTAGATTAAAGGGTTGAGTTTATTGATAATCTATAATAAAATTGGAAATTATTGATTCAATATAACTTTCCCAAAATAGTAAGTGTAAGAAGAAAAGGAACTTATATGTAGATACATAGATTTTATGTGGAACAGGGTAATAGAAATGAATGAGCATAGACAAAATAATCTATCATATTTTGACTATTTATTGAGGTTTGGATCCAAACAATAGCACCCCTCTTAGGATAGTAGTGTCATGTGGTACTAGTGTACAATTATAGTGTTAATGTCCTTTTGTAGGGACTATTTTTAACTTTCAAAGAAGTTGTAGTAGCTTTTAGAGGTCCTCTATGTGATTCTATATCACTCAAGGGATTGTTTGAGTCACTATTTTGGCTTAGTCTTATCCAAAACCCTAATGAATACTTGCACACATGAAACAATGAATGAATCAAATGTAAAAATGAAAGGAAAAACTAGGTTGTGGGATGTTGTAATGGCTCTATGTGATAACATAGTAGACAAAAATGTAGTGGTAAAAAGCATAGCAATAAAAACATAGTATGACAAAAATGTAATATGACAAAAACATCATAAGGGCAAAACATAGTGAGGAAAAATGTAGTGTTATTGGTAACATCATAAAAATATCATAAAGAGAATAATTGGGACATTTTAATGATTATCACATTATTTATTTGTTGTCTAGTTCATTTTGGTGATAGTAGTTAACATTTCATGGTGGAAAAGTAATTCACCAAATTTACAAGCAAAATAACAAAGGAAAATGTGATTTCATGAAAAAGGACCTTTATTTGAAAGTTATGTCATATTCTGTGTGAGTGCATCCTTTACTATTTTTTATTCCTGTGATGTTTTATCTTTGCTATATTTTTTCCTTGATACATTTTATCCTCACTACATTTTTCATGTAACATTTTTAACCACTACATTTTTTTCTACTACTTTTTTGATGGATGTTATTATAATCATGTAGAGTAGAACCCCTGTTGTCTTGGCCACTACCTATATTAACCCTAATTTTATATTTATTAGATCGCATGTAATTCTCCCTTAGGGAATATGCACCATCAACTTGCATGGTATGCTAGAATGAATTTCACATAGTTCTTATTTGATCAAACATACAAATGTCTATGTGAAAAATAAGTAGTATGTAAAAAATTTGAGCTATGTTATTGGTTGATTTTATGTAAATAAGTGCCAAAGTAGTCAGTGTTAGATGTAAAATACATTTTGAGTCTCTTTATATAGGATGATCTTTGTTTTTAATATAATACCTTATTCATTGGCCAATAAGTCATTAAAAAATATATCAAAAAACATAATAAAAGGCTCATGGAGGGTTTAGGACTCAAACATAGGTAAAAGGGCCCATCAAACACTAAAGCCATAAGTGGACACTAGTGACATGTGGTACTACTATCCTGAAAGTGGTGCTAGTTTCCTAAGTCTCAGGATAGATCAAAACTCAAGAAGGATAGGCTAAGGGCCCCTGGGCTAGGAAAATGTTACCTATGACTACTAGGAGTGTCATAAATAGGGAAAATAAGACACAAGAAATATTCAAGGATTCAAAATGACCATGAAAATAAGGACTATAATCATCACTAATACCCTCATGTGAAAGAGCAAAAAAATACATGGTACTTGTGGTTTCTTGACCAAATCAGGGTGTTTACAATAACATATCTACTTCACATATTATTTCACTTTCATTACCTATTAGACATTACTTAATAGACATTAAACCATGATCCATCCATTTTTTAGAGTCATTTATTATTTATTAAATATGTGTGTGTCACAATTTATTGTAAATGGAACATGACCTATTTTTTCACTTTAAATTTGAGAATAGGTTATTTCACTTTCATTACTATTTATATATAATAATTACATATAAATTTCACAAAATGTATACTAGGAGTATTGAGATCATAAAAAAATATAAGATATATGATTTAATAGGTTTTTATTGATTTCATAATACTAATAATAATTATAATATAATTAAATGTGAATTATAATACATTACATGTCTGGCTCCACAAAATATGGTGATGGAAAAGAGATTTATAGCAAGAAGCACATCTGATTTTGAAATATCCAAGGTACACAAATTTTTGCCTCTATAAACTAAATTATGGTATTAGGTGTATAAATATTTTTATAGATAATATTTTATGATTATATATAACCTCAGTCTTGTACACTTGGAAAACTCAACCTTAGTTGCTCCTCTCAATTTTTTACCTTTATCACTTTCACAAGTCTCATATCTACTCTATATTTATGCCCCTTAACCTATATCTCTTAGTCTAACCAATATTATGTTGATGACCTAGGTCTTATAAGTTTCCCATAATGCTTAAAATGTATTTATAGTCCATATCTACAAGTTCAAAACCTATACCTACTTTCTTACTAACTGAACACTAACATATGGGGTAGATAGAATCATTGATGTTATTGTATTGTCCTGACACAAGTGTCTAATGCCCTAAATTCATCTAATTTTCAAATGAAATATATTTTAATGGTCATCCTAAGTGTTTTAATGTGAGTTATTACTCCAAAAGGATTGATATAAATCCAAGATCAACCCTCATCAGTATTAACCTATGAATACCTAGAAAAAGACCAAAGAGCATTCAATTGATCAAAATCTTCCCTATTTATTCTTATTTTAATACCATTAATAGAGATTGCACATATATAGGTTTGAATTACTAAATTATCAAACCAAGAGCCCAATTTTCCAAGTTACAAATTAGGTCATTGTTGTACATACTTTGCATATATTGTATTATTCACATAAAGCTAACATGTAGGGGATAAATACATGAGTCTAAAGACCTCTTTAGATTATTAGATATGTAGTCAATTCCCACTAAAAAAGGGTTATTTATAAATCTTTAAAACATGTTCTCACTAACCTAGTTTTTCCCAAGGTCACATTGCAGATGAAAAATTAGGGTTTTTCCATTTCACAAGAAGTGACTATCCATGACCCAAATCTGAATGCTCTAGAGTGAAGGTGAATCTAAATGCTAAATCATCTAAGTGGTTTCATAATATTTAAGTATATATTATATACAAGACACTAGCATCGAACCTAGACAGTAGCATCGATGCAATTGTCCCTAGTTGACATTAATTTCTAGAGAGCTAAAAGCATCAGAACTATAATATGATGATTTTTCTAGAATCTCCTACTTGTCTACCTTCCCCTGTTCCAAAGTATCTTACCTATTTTCCTTCGGCCTATTCCACATCTAAAACTTTATTGTCATCAAAAAATTTAAGTACTTTACTTCTTTGTCATTTATATATCTAACATAGTTATACTTTCCATATTTAGACTATCTCAACATAATAAATTCAATGTATACTTGTATATGATTTTAACATCTAATTGACCTACTATATATCTAATTATCACCCTTGTACTATTCCATTTCTATATACCCATTTAATATTCTAGATAACCCCAATCTAGATCATTTTAGGGTTAAACAATTTTGAATAATTTATTGACATAAATATCAAATTATCAATTAACTAATATGCTAAGCAATAATATAAAATAATACTTTAAATGTATTCTTTAAAAAATTGGGTCAATATAATTTTATTATAATATACTCATTAGCAATATAAGGAATTTAATTATAATTTAACCATATAAGACTTTTAAATTGCATGAAAAAAGAACCAAATATTTCATAATGGAATTTAATGAATTAACAGGCATAAAGATGCATTCATCCACCAAGGTGACTTGTGTACAAATTCTTATATATTAATTCTATTAAATTGACTTACAAACAATTAAAAAAATATTCCATTTGCTATGAATCATTTTAAATTGTTTTAGGTCAAAAAAGACATTTAAAAAGGCATAAAATCACCAAAATTATTTAATTTGGCGTCTTCTCTTCATGACTTTGCTTGCTACTTTCCTCTCAATCTTTAGAAACTTTAATCACTTTCAGTTTGGATTGCTCTAACCTATCATAATAATCATCAAAAAATTTTAATAATTAATTAACTTTATCCTCATTTGGTATGTCTGAATGCATATACATGATTTCACTTTCGACATGCATATAGAACATCTGATATGGAACTTGTAAAAATTTATTAAAGTCTTTTTCAAAATTATCCAAAACATTTTGATACTTGATGAACATTTTGATTTAATTAAATTTGAAATTTGATCCTAGAGTTATCTCCTTTCTAATTATATGTTCAAATTCATCTATTATGAATTGAGATGGGAGTATATAATCATTATTTTCAAATACAAAGCATGAAATTTTTTCAATTACTTCTTCTATATCATTTCATGCATCAACTCTAATTCTTCACAATTTTGTAAATTTGGCAATGCATTCCTCTAGAATGTATATTTATAATTTGTTAGTGATAAGTAATTATGTCTGCTCACCCAACTAATTATCTTCAATAATTCCTTATTCAACTAAGGTATCAAAACATACTTCTGACAATGCCTCTAAATTTGGTGATAATAGTTTTAACCTTTCTAATTATACGTCATATTTATCTTCTACATTTCTTTCCTCCTCTACTTCCAATTTAATCATCTCATACATTTTCCACCATAATATCAATAACCATATTTCCTTGTGCAATTAAGTTTTTGGGCCAATCTTTGGTTTATCTTCCCATGTAACCTATTTCTTATGTTACAGTCAATATGCATGTGTCAGTTATTTACAGTGTCAGTTATGAATACTGAGTTTTTTTAACTAATTTTTGTATAATGGCTAAGAGTTTATCAAATGTTTACTTCAGTTATTCTTTGGTTGACTTGTCTTGATCAAGCTTATTAAAAATCATGTCAACTAGTGTTTGTATATTTTATTTCACCCCCTCTCAAGTGGCTTTCCAAAGAAGCACTTTTAAAATTTTATAGGCTTGAGTAGTGGCTTCTTCTTCGGACTTTTCAACTAAAAGAACTATAATTTTAGCATATATTTCCCCTTGATCATCCATCACAATAAAATATATTATTTTGATTTTCTTTGTTATATGATGGGAAGGCATGATAATTTCACTAAAATTTATCTCCTTCGATTGGACAATTTTCTTTCTTTTCTTCATGACTTCATTCAACCAATTAGATACTTACATACCTAAAGCTTATTGAGGTGATTTTTTATTTATTTGGTTTTTAGAGGAAAAATAATGAGGTTAAACTATAATATCTTGGGTAGGAAAAGGAATAAATCTAGATTCTTAATTTTTATCTAGTAATCCCACATTTACTTCAATGGTGGAATACAAAGGTAGCCTTGTTAAATGCTTAAATTTACTAGGTGAAGATTGAAGATGTTTAAGGGAGGTAGAAGAGGGAATAACTTTGACATCTTTGGTTTACTTTGTTAATCCCACTTTGACATCAAGGGTGGAATATGTATGTGGAATTATTTACTCAAGTGAAGGGGTTTAAATAAGTATAGTATGAAAAGTAGGTGTAGAATATGGAGGTGTGTTTGTTTGAAAAGTAATAGGGGAAGATGTAAAATTTACCGAGGGAGGATCCATAGCCAGGAACTTTTGGGTTGTATTTGTGACCAAGGTTTGGGAGTGAACAACATTTGATTTTGGCTTACTTAAGGCACTAGGAATTCCCAAACCACCTTTACTCCCATCAAAGGACCTATTTAAATTAAATTTTGGGATGGGCCTCATAACCTTCATAATATTTTCTTATTTTTATTTTTCAATGGCTATAATTTTAATTTTACTTGTACTACAAGACTAAATTGTAAGTGTTTTATTTAATGTTAATATGTGACATTGAACAAAAGCTTTGCTAATAGATTTTTAAAGTGATATAAATTTTGCATTTTTGACTTTAATTCCTTTCTTCCTAAGCTGAGTGAGTTCTAGCTAGCACAACTTCAGTTATATCCTCTAATGATGTTGATTCTAATTTATTGTAATCAACTTGAGACAAGCATTGAATATAGATTTTCTACTTCTGATAGATAGTATATACATCATCTCTATCATTTCTCATTCTTTGTGGAATATCTTCTATGTTAAATTCCATGACCTACTTTAAACTCAGTCATGAATAATCCTAAAGTTTGACTTCCTTTTCATCCTCACAATCCATCTAGAAAAATTTTAAAATGTAGAATATGTTGATATGAGGGTTTACCATGGAATGACTGAATGGTGACACATGTCACTTCTTCATCAATGTTATTCACTTTGGATAATGAAGCACATGTATATCTTTCAAGCTTGATATGGAATGTTATGCTTACTAGACAAAAAATTATGAGTTTCACATAATTAGTGAACTAACTCCATCAACAATCATTTGTCATCAACATACCTTAGTAATAGATATGGATAATTCTTAAAGCCACATACTGAGACATACGATAAAGTGGGGAATTGAATGAGCCATGATCTCCATCATGTAATTTTCAATGTGGTAATAATATAAATTATAACATTATATGGTTCTTCATCAAACATTTTGGTGATGTAATAAAAGAATGCATCATTCACATGATGAAAAAGATGTGCATTTTATTCAAATGTAAATTGAGGATAGAATTTATAGATCCATGCAGAATTTATATGACTTGATATAGACAATCCTCAAAATATTTTTCTCCTAGCTACAACATAAACTAAATATGAGGTCATGTAGATTTTATTTATTATTTTACCTCACATAATTCGTCTTGAGTTGAATCACTGATTAACTGAGCCTAGTTAATAAATTAATTATTTTGGAGGGTTTTATAGATGCACATATACATCCATCCATGAAACTCTTTATCAATAGGATTTAAAACTACTATGTTTAAAAGTGTGATTATGTCATTGATTTCTATTTTTAAATCAAAATGAGCCATTTTATTTGAAATCCTAGTAGAAGTATTCTTTGTCTTTTCAAGCCATTATTTGTTGATAATTTTAGAGCACAAAATTATAGTTTCCTCATAAAACTATTGGGCATCTTTAGGAGTAAGTTTTACATAGGATTCATGTTCAGTAATATTGAGTGTGTCTTCAATGTACTATGAGTCAAGGTAAAGTAAAATTAATTTTTAGAATTTTGGAATTCTCTCTGGCCAATGTCATAGGGTTTGTCCAAAGTCAACACTAGTTATGGACATTAAATGGAAGTAGGAAATGTAATAGCCTTAGCTACCCTATTATCATGGATGATTTAAATCTAGTATTTCTTAGGGATAACATTGATTCTATCCTAAAATTCAATTAGGTTGATATGTCCTAAGTCTGTATCTGAGATCTTATCTACATCAAAATCCAAATAAGATGGGGGAATGACCCTATGAAATTCATACTTTGTGTCTACCTATTTTTTATAGGTTTTTAAAATATGAACTCTGAGAATACAGAACCTCAATTATCTAGACACAAGGTTTGATAGAATTTGGAGGCTATTCTACCTGTTGGATAATTTTTTATAGGATTATGGTTATTTAATTAGTTATCATGTTTTTAGGTTTCCTAAGCAAGTACCAAAAATAAATAGGTGTCTGAGTAAGATTTGGACTTTGATAGATGTTTAAAAATGTGTCAAAATTTGATTAATGTCTAAGTAGGTATCAAGCTTATAAATATGTCTAAGAAGGCATTATAATATATTAGGTGTATGAACATGCATCAAACTTTGTTATTTGTATAATCATGATTTAGATTTTGATAATTATTTAAAGATGTTGAGGATTAGGTTTGAAAGGTAGGAGATAAATTATCATGGATGAGAAGCTTTCACAAGAGGAGAAAAAATTCAAGTGAAAAAATTAGGTTTTGAAGGTAATATAAAAATTATTAATGATCCATGCCTTGTGAAAAATTAAAAGTGAGGTCAAGGGTTTCAAAGCATGATTTAAGTTTAATTTAACTTAATTTAGATATTAATTTCTAGAGGAGGCTAAGAATGCCCTATGAGACTAAAGAACATATTACATGAATCCAATACATTAAGGAAATTCCAAAATCATCTTCAAAAGATAAAGAAAGGTAAAAATAATAATGATAAAAACTTCAAGTGAGGGTTATAGGGTTATAAGGCACAACAAAAACAATCGAGGATGCACGACCTTGAAAAAATGAAAAGTTGTCAAGGATGTTCGACTTTGTGCAAATGAACAACTATCAAGGATGAATGACCTTGAAAAAACCTTAAAATGAGGATGAGGTTTTTTTAAGCACATAAATATCACATGTTAAACTGGGCACTCCACTTCTTTAGGTCAGGTCAAGATAGATGACATAATGGATGGGTGATGGGTGGAATTATAGATTGGAAGGATTATTTGGGGGAATGGGAATTGGAATGATAAGTGGTAAAGGATGCTCATAATGGAACCAGAATATATGTAGAGTGTCACATTTCTCATTAGAAATTTCTAACTGAGTAATAATAGAACTCTAAGGCCCTTCAATACTAGTGATGATGATGAGGAGAAGCTCATAATCAATACCAATAATTTCAAGGTGGGAATGGCTCAGTTGAATGACTTGGGAGATTTGGTCCACTATGTCGAGTTGGCTATTCCATGTCAATGTCATACATAAATGTTAATGATAGATGATAAGGCTAAACTGAAGGAGAAGAAAGAGGATTGAGATGAGAATCTAGGCCTAGATCACATTGTATTGATGGCCTTAGTTTTGGGGATAAAAATAATGTGTGGATCAGGGATTTTCTATTAATCCTATAAGTCACTAAGAGTGTTTAAAATTAGATTGGGGATAGGTATAAATGTAAAACCTCAATTCTAATCTCAACACTGATATCTAATTAAGTGTTGATAATGTAGCCTAGTGCTCTAACTTTGGTAAATAGACCTATTCTATAGAGGTATGGACATTTAGGGAGTGTCCTCCAAGAAGTTAAGTGTGTAAATGTATAATAATAATAATAATAATAATAATAATAATAATAATAATAATATATTTTTATGAAGGTTAAATGTGATTTGAATTTTTTTATATTGTAAGGTTATAGGAATGCTCATTCTCATCAATATAAGGCTTTGGTTGTTGATTCATTATTTATTTTTGGTAATGCTTTGACTGAAAATAAAGATAATTACTTAATGAAAGTAAATTAATTAAAGGAAATAAAAATTAACATGTGGAAATAAATTAAATAATTCTTCTTTTTGTATTTATCAATTCACTTTTTTATGCATGCAATACTAAAAAATCAAATCTAGACTAACAATGCAAATGTTAATTTCTATCTTTTTTTAGTGTAAATTAAATGAAATTATTTTTTTATGTTTATATATTGATATATAAATGAATATAGTATTCAAATTATTTTTTAGTAACATGAAATTATATTTGGATCTTAAACATCAATACCAATAAACACCAAATGGTTCTTTTACATATGCAAGCTAAAACAAGTTTTTAGTGTTTCTAAATGAATGCACACTAACTTTGGATGATTTGTTTTAAATATAAGTGAACACTTGAATTTTTATTTTCTAATTTTTTAATCTAAAAATAGTGTTTCTAATTTACTTAAACAAATAAAATTATAAGCAAGATAACACCTTGTGATTACCTATGTTTAACTAGGGTTTTACTATTTCCTAGTGTGCGAGTTTGTGTAGATAAGAACTTGTTCTCAAACTAAAAATTGATAATGGTCACCACTAAAATCACTTTTTTTATTTTTATAATATTTACCTAGGTTTTAGAATCAAATCTATATGCTTCTAAAATAATTTATTGTATGGTTGTAAGAAATAAATAAACTAACTAATATTTTTATGCAAAGATAGGAGAGAAGAATTATTTTTTATACCAAATTTTCCTTTTTAAAAATGGATATTTTAACTAATGAAGTAAAGTAAAATAATATAATATAATTAATAAATAAATAAATAAAATCTAAACTAAAAACTCCCAAGTTGACCATGATGTATATTGGTGGAAAGCAAGAGAAGTATTTGTTACATGGTTCTTAGCATACTAGCTCCTTTATTCAACAATGATTAAAAGAAATCTCTAACCATGAGGATGATCAAATGATAGTATAAAAATTGATAATAAGAGAGAGATATATAAAAACAAATCCAAACAAAGAATAGCTAATTGTGGTTGGTTAATAACATTGTTTGCAAAGATCTTGTTGTAAGAACAATGATTGTCCTTGGTTGAAATTATGTAATTTAGCATTAAAATGATCAAATAAAAGATCCAAACTAATGATAAGAATTTTGTGGATATATAAATCTTAAAAAATCCAATTTATGATTCAAATTTTTATACTAAAATTCATCTAAAAATATAATACTTATAGAAGAGGAATGGGAGTTATAAAGAGGAGTTTAAATGAGTCAAACTAGAAGTAGAACTTAGGAAGGAATTAAAAATAAAATATGGAGTCAGTTAGGCCAACATGGAGGTGACCTCAATGTGACAAGAATAATAAATACAATAATAATAATAATAATAATAATAATAATAATAATAATAATAATAATAATAATAATAATAATAATAATAATAATAATAATAATAATAATAATAATAATATAAAACATGTGAAATCTTGAGTTTTGAAATCCATGTTTATAACATGAACCAAATGTGACAAAACCCACCCTTATTTTTAGGGGAGGTTATGAAAATGCTAGCCCTAGTTACAAAATTATTTCTCCTAGGAATAGAACCACCACATGTGATGAGGAAACTACTATGTCATTGATGGATCTATCATGGTAGTTTTTGAAACTATAATGGTGGTTCTATCATTTTAGGGGTGGTTTTATAAGGGACCTCAGTGGTTCTATCATTAGGAGGGGAAATTTCATCTCCCATATAAGTTTTTTTAAATTGGATCAAAGGGACCATCAAATTTTTAAAAAATGAGCTTTTAGGGGTCTAGGAGATAAATAGGAAGGATAAGGACTAGTGTTAAATAGAACCTATTTTGAACATAAATTAGGATATCACTACGTCATCATTGGACATCAAATTAAGAATTTTTCACTATTTTTTAGGTGGTGGAAAATTATTAGTATCCCTACTACTAATGGTGATAGTGTCCCTCCTACTATTGGTGATAGTTTCCCTATTACTAGTAGTGGCATAGTTAGTAGTCATCCTACAGTTCATGTACATTATTTCACATCATGTGGGTGGAAGTGTATTACACCTCTTATTTAGGGTATACATACATAAGTTACACCTATGCAGAGTATACCTACATTTTTGTAGCACACTAGTACCTAATAGTCTTGGGCATTTATAGTGGCTTCAACATCTTTCGACACCAGTATAGAATAGTATATTTCATCTATATTTTATTCAACACCTTAGGACATCACCACACATGAGTATATGTCATATATAGTTGTTTTAGGACCTCATAACACTAGCATTCCAGATTATACATCATCTTTATTTCTTTAGCATCTCATGACACTATCATGCCAGACTATATGCAATCTGTAGTTTCTTCACTGCCTCTCATAAGCACACTACTAGTTATGCAGGGCTTATCTTCTTCACCATATGTATTTAACACATAAGTTTAATTTTAATTATATTTTTTTATGTACGTAAAATAATAATAATTTTATCTTTTAGTATATGTTTACTTAATTGACTAATATTTGACTAAAATTGCATTTGTTTCTTGTATATATGATCACTGATGTCTTAGGTACCTCAACTAGCTTAGATTCTATTGTTGAGGCTGAAATTAGCACAAATCACCCTACACTTAGGTTTGGAAAGCTACAAATTACATGAATTTTATATATATTGTTTAAATATTTTGTATACACCATAGTTTTTGTATATAAGGAATAGATTTTATCTCTTTTTATCCCTATCTTGATTTCTCGTTATGTACAAAAGGAAAAATATTAATTTTGATTTATCTTAAAATAAGTTTAATTTTATTTGATTCATAATTTACCTATTTAATTTTTTTATTTTATAAATGATGAGATATGTTATGGGTACCCCCCATCGATCATAACAATGTTTGACTGATGTTGGGCTTTCATCTAAAGATCCACTATCTCCCTAGTAGCACCTGATTCAAAGACAAATACTGGTGATAACATAGTAAAATTAGTTTTTAAATTAAATTGATGATACTCTACATCATATTTATATTTGTATGCACATATAGATCTAACCATATATGTATGTTCCATAGTATTATCCATCGTAGATATATTATTGGTCACACATTCCAAGAAAATCATTTTGGTGGCATGTAGTGAATCTAGAATCACCTTGTTGAAAAAAATGTTCATGGAAACTCTATCATTTTCCATATATAATTTTAATGCATTAAAAATTATATTTCACATGTGCAGATGCCATAATTTTCTAAGGTTTTAGAATAGACACTTGATCCTTCACATGTTGAAAGGAGGGTTTCTCCCTGTAAGGAGTCATGTAGTACCCTTGTTTCTACATCTATGGTGAGGAAGCTTAATTTATTTGGAGGTAATGAGGACTAGGAGAGCTATTTGGTGTGTTAGCGTTAGTTGTAAACATAATCTATTTTGTATGACGATATGGTCCACATTGTATTCCTATATGGCACATTTTATATGTGTATATTATGGTTTAGCTTGTATCCTAATATGTCTTGTTTTGTATGTCATTATGACATAATTTTCATATAAATATATACTATTTGACATGTGTGTGTGTGTGTGTGTGAATCATACATTGTTATGATTTGTGTATACATATTTACTTTTTATATGTCATTATTATTTTTTGAACATGTTTTTGTTACATACATGTTATCCTTATTGAAAGTATTCATGAATGAAGAAGTTTTCAAGCATAGTTATGTGAATTTTCACATATGTTTAACCCTAAATTTTGGATGGGGATCCTACTTGGGTAGATATGGTTAAAAATATATAAATGACAATTCACAAGGGTGATAATAAGATCTGCATCAGGCTAATTAAAAGTTAAACTTAGATATAACATATTCTAAATTTAATAAACCAAGATAGGCTAAAAATATTAAGTATAAATATGATAGATATGGAAATGATAAATAAATTATGTACTTGGTTGGTTGTGATGCTAACACAGATCTAGATCTAAAATAGGTAAGATGTTGACTGGAAGAGGATTCTAGAATAGTCACCACATTCTAGATTTAGTGCCTTTGAAGTTGTGGAGACTAACATGAACCTTGGATGTTAATGTCAATGTTATTATTTGAACCAGATGCATGTGTCCTATATAGAATAATTTATAGAAAAGGATGCAACCACTGGATGCTTATGGGTTTGTCTTTGCCTTCAGTCTAGTTTATTTAGATCTGGGTCATGGATTGTCACTCCTAATGAAATAATAAAACCCTATTTGTTCATATTCATAGTGACCTTGGTAAAAATGGGTTAGTTTTCACATGGTGTTTATCTAACCCTAAATACCCCTTTATCAATGAGTGTTTCCTACTTATTCAATACTCGAAATAGGTCCTCAGATTGATGTATCTATTCCCTATGTGTTGGCTTGTGTTTGAATCATGTAATATGTGGAAAGCAAGTACAATAATGACCTATATTGTAACTTGTAAAATAAATCTCTTAGGCTAATCCTTCATTAATTCATACATGTATATATGTAGTCACTGTAAATAGGAACAAATAGGGAAGCTTTACTTAATTTAATACTCTTTGGTATGAATTCTAGGTGAGGAATGAATGAGGAGTGATCTTGTATTTATATCAATCTCTCTAGATAAATAACTCACATTAAATCACTTAGGATGGCCATTAGAATACATTTCATTTACAAATTAGATGACTTTATGCCATTGGACACATGTTTCAAGGTAGGACACTAATGTCGACATAGAGTTTTGGGATTGACGTTTATGTCCTAGAAATAAGAAAAGAGGTATAGGCTAAAAACTTTTAAGGGCATAAGATAAACATATTTTAAGTATTTTTGGAAAAATAAAAGGCCTAGGTCATAAATATGAGACTGGTTATACTAATATATAGGCTAAGGGGCACAAGATAGATCAAGTGTGGGACTTGCAAAAGTGGGAAATGTCCAAAACTGAGAGGAACAGCTAAGATTTGAGTTTTCCAAGTGTATAAGACTAACATTCTATATAATCCATAAATATCATCTAAATTCTCCCTCCTTTAATCTAGTAATGAAATTACTAGTTTAAATTAAAGGAATGTGTACCTAGGTGTGTATAACACACCTTGCCTTTACATGAGCCAAATTAAGTGTTTTGTTGGTGACTGACCTACAACCAAGATCATGTTAAAGTATATAATAAATGCATATAATATAAAATTAAAATTATTTGAAATTAATTTAAATTGAAAAATCAAGGTTTAGGATTACATTTATGTATTGATGCAACTGCCTTGCCTATTGGCGAGTTGATTCTAAATATGTATCATTATGAATCACTAAAACTAAGATTAGGACAAATATATAAATCTATAAAGTGCATATATCTAAGTAGATAGAGATATATTGGAAGTCACATGCCCTCAACCTTGAATAAAATGTGATTTTCCACTTGGTATTTGAGATTAATACAACTGTGCAACCCATTCATACTTATAATCTAGTTCACATGAGTGAACAAAGTTAACCCATACCATATATTTAGTGAGGCTAGATGATATAATCAAGTCTATCCTAAGAACTTGGAAAGATTGAGTGATTCAATAAACTCAATCATACCAAAATCAAAGAAACTACTATATTAGATTGGCTTAATATATTCTATAAAATTCTGACCTGGTAGGTGATGACAATCCTTGAGAGTGTTTTGAAATATTAAACTGATTTGAATTTTGTAATATTAGGCATACATTTCATAACATATACACCTTAGATTTGTCTCATGTTGAAACTATGTATAACAATGGTACCAATGTATATAATTGCACCATAAATGTGTATCTGAATCATATGATTATGTGGTTTGGCCAATTTGGAATTTTGCACAAGTGTTGGTATCACGTTACCATAACATGCCCTAACTATATATGGATAAATATTAAAAATGAGATAAATGCATATGTGGAGAACATGTTTCCAAAACATGCCCCTACTAAATTTGGGTGTGTTGAATATTGAATAAGTGTGGAAAACATGCTTCTGAAACATGCCCCCACTAAATCTAAAAACTATGTCAAATACTGAATAAGTGTAGAGAACATGTTTCCAAATCATGCCCCCACTGAATCTATAAATGTGTCAAATGTGCATACCATGAATCTATGGCATTCCCCCATTTATATTCCTCCCTCTTTGAGGTGAGGGAAGAATAAATTTTTTTATTTATCTCACATCAAAAGGATAAGAAAATTATCTAATCTATGAATGGAACCATTTAACATATAGAATAACATGTCTAGGTAAATGTAGCATTGAATCTCATAGAACAATGAGATCACATGAAGGCTTAAGATGCATGATAAATATCATGAAAATGTCTATATTATAATAAGACAAGATCAACAAGAAAACAAGTACACATACAAGAGCACTCAAAAGTAATTCAAAAGACAATGGTCCTAGGAGACCAAAAACAAGGGGCATATTCAAATGTCACAGAATTGAAGGGATGTGACTTAGTCAAATGTCCATAAAATTAATAATGACATATTTAAATATCCATAAATCAAATAATGACATGTTCAAATGTAAAATAAATCACACATAGGAATGGGGGATGAAAATAAGGGAACATATTCAAATGCTCAAACAAGTAAGATAATATCAAGGCAAGACACTCAAGGAAGTGCATAAAAAAAATCATAATAAACCATCATATACATATCATAGTATCTCATGGATCAGATGTGTTATCAAAAAATGTCAAGTTCATGGCTTATCAAGTACCCTATATAAGATATAATCATGGATAAAGGCATGTCTAAGTACATAATATCTCAAACATGATAATGAAGAGACCATATAATGATATAATTTGTGTGTATCAAGATCAAAGAAGTAGATACTCCCAATGTCCACATAACATGAGTAAAGGGAAGGCCCAACATATAAAATAATAATAGATAATGTATATATGTATGCATGTATCACACTCAAGTAGGATCATGACACACATGTATATGCATAAGTAACTGATATGTCATCCATCAACATGGAACTAAAACATAGATTATAAGGAGCCAATACATTATGTTTATGCTAAAAATGTTAGTCTTTTTTAACTTTTTTTGGTATTTTTGGAATATGTGAATCTTTTCAACCTTAAGTTGTATTTTTGGCATTGTTTGCATCATTATTGGATAATTTGAAAAGGTACATAACATGTTCCTCCTCACACTTTATATGTGTAGTAGAATAACTAATGTTATCATTTGGAATATGTATTAATTTGCCTTCATGAGAAAAAGAATTGCCTTGCTAAATTTAGTCAAGTTTTTATTCCATTTGGTATAACCAAATATTTATTAGTGTAAATGCATATGGAGATGTGGTTTTCATAACCCAAACCCATATTTTAATCAATTTAGGACCATAAGTAATTGGTAGTGTGATGTGACCTAAAGAGTTTTTCCAAGTGACCTTTCTTTGCAAGTCTTGTAGATCAAAACCAATCTATTGAAAATGCCTTATATTTCAAGTAGTTTTTGTTTATGTGGGATCAATATGGTTATGCCAAAAATAAGCACCACCCATGAATAATGTGATTATCAAATCATTTTTGTCTCAATGTTGTTTAATTTTTTTAATCTAAATCTCCTAGTGTGCATTGCATGCCTATTATAATTCTAATTTTTTTTTGAATGATTATATAAATAATTGCTAAATATTTGATGTTTCTATTGACCACCAGGTTTTGAACATGATTCCTTTAAAGGATTGTCAAATTTAATCTTTTAGTCATCAATGAGCTCTTATATCTTATGCTTTAAGGTAAAACATATGCTCATAGAATGCTCTGGTCCCTACTAATAATCATAACAATCATTTGCATCATATCCTTTAGATAGAGGTCTATTAATATCAACCTCTATAGGGTGAGGGATAGGTATAAGATGAAATTCTATTAACCATGGGAGTAATGAAGTGGGAGACTTGGGTAAGCATTTAAATTGTCTCCTTGGTGCCTTAGATAGAGCAATATGGTTAGGTCATTATAATAGTGTATAAATTAATGTTTTATTATTTGTATAAGAGATGACTAGTGAAGTCATACCTTGATCAATTTTTTTTGCACCTTTGTCCTTTGTACTCAAATTCATAGGATTGTGTAGTATTATTAGTTTTTTGGACCATTGCATAGTGTTTTAAGGGATTAGTATCCATTTTACATGTGTAAATGAATCCATAATGACTAAAATTCAATCATGCATGCAACATAGAAGGAACCTCATACATCTCATGTATCCAAATTTATCCCAAGAGAATTCTATAGTGAAAGTAATTTTTCACAAAGTAAGTAATGTATGGGGACCCATGGTAATATTTAATGTTATTTATCCCAAAACTCATCATGAAATATAATCAAATCCCCTGATGATCATATTAGATGGTTCCAAATCTGAAGGTCTAATGCTAATTAAGGAGAGGAAAGATATGTTACAAATTTTGAGCTATCCAAAATAACTCATTTTACCATTTTATTGAAAACACATACCCAGATATAGAGTGGCAAATAGGGACTTATAAGATGTTGAGGTGGTAAATCCTCCTTTTCAAATGATATATTAAAATTAGTCCATTTGATTGAATTTAAGATAGAGGCCAAATATAGTGGTTCAACATTTCATGGCAAGGTTTTCATCTATAGTATCCTCATAAAATAGCCTTATAAAGTGGTGACTTATTTAACAAGATAAAAAGTGGAATTTTATCCATAGCATCATTACATGTCTTTAAAATATATGGAATATGCTCATGTTGGTTTTCTTTTTTGTAATTAGGATTTTAGATTGAGGGAGTAAAGTCTTGATAAATGATATTATCTCTACAACCAAAGGTAATAATGTTTTCATTGTAGGTTAGATATTGCATAATATCTACAAAAGAAGCCAAAGTTATATCACTTGGTACTTGGGTATCATGCAATGCCTCATATAGGATATCGTTATAGATAGTAGAGTGTTTTAGGAGTTATAATATCAAAAATCATTTCCTTTGTTCCATAATATATTTGATGATGTAGTTAAAATAATAAATTGTAACAATAATTACAAATTAGAACACAAAATAGGTGATAGATGCATCCATCTTGCACATATTTTATAGCAATCTATGACCAACAACAAAAAAATTAGAAAAACCTAATTGACCAAAGGTTTTGAGTCAAATATCAGGTTCACCAAATGTTTAACCCTAAATTTTGGATGTGGATCCTACTTGGGTAGATAGAGTTAAGAATATATAAATGATAATGCAAAAGGGTGATAATCAGATTTATAACATGCCAATTAATAGATACAACATATGTTAAATTTATTAAAGTAAGATAGGCTAAAAATATTAAGTACAACTATGTTATTTATATAAATGACAAATAAATAATGTACTTAGTTGCTTTTGATGCTAACATAGTTATAGATCTGAAATAAGTAGGAAGCAAATTGGAAAAGGCTTTTAGAACAATCACCAAATTTTGGATTTAGTGCCTCTAAATCCATGGATACTAGAATAAGCCATGTATATTAATGTTGATTTTACTATATAAACCAGATGTAGATGTCTTATATAGAATACCTATTGGAAAAGGATTCAGCCACCTAGATGCTTCAAGGTTTATCTTCACCTTTTCTCTGGTGTATTCAAATATGGGTCATGGACTATCGCTCCTCAAGAAATTACAAAACCCTAGTTATTCATATTTATAGTGACCTTGGTAAAAATGGGTTAGTGGGTATATGATGTTGAGCTGACCCTAAAGACCCCTTTTTCAATGAGTGTTGCTACATAGACAATATTTTGAAGATGGCTTCAAACTGATGTAGTAATCCCCTACATGTTGGATTATGTGTGAATCATGTAATATGTTGAAAGTAAGTACAATAGTGACCTAGCTTATATCTTAGAAAATTATACTCTTAGGTTGTTCCTTTAGTACTTCATACTTTTAGATGTGAAGTCCTTATGACTAATATGGAAATACAAATAAATATAAAAGCTTTTCTCAATTGAATTCTCTTTGAATGCTCTTTGATATGAATGATAGGTGAAGAATAAATGAGGAGTGATCTTGTATTTATATCAACCCCTTTGGATAAATAAATCACATTGAAGTACTTAGGCTAATAATTATGATACATTTCATTTTCAAATTAGATAACTTTAGGGCACTAGACACCTACATCAGGTTAGGACACTAGCATCGATATAAGGATTTGGGACTGATGCTTGTGTCTTGGTAGTTAAAAAATAGGTACAGGCTTAGAACTTGTTGGGGCATAAGATAAGCATATTTTAGGCATTATAGGTGAGATATAAGGTTAGTGTCATCAACATACAACTAGTCATACTAAGATATAGGCTAAGGGGTACAAGATAGAGTAGATGCAAGACTTTCAAAAGTGGTAAAGGTCCAAAACTAAGAGGAAAAACCAAGGTCTAAGTTTTTCCAAGTGTACAAGACTGAGGTGATACATAATCCATAAATATCATCTATAATAGATATATTAATTGTTTTACTTTTATGAAAGTGATGTATTGATGTTATAATTAGTAAAATGAAGTTATTTTGTATAAATTAGACAATATTTTACTCAAGGCCATTTCCATATGTTCCCTACCATGTAATTGAGAAGCAACATTCTTGTCTCTTAATTGACCTTTATCTCTCTTTCCCATTTTATTAGAAGATTCAATTTCATGTTTTGAATTTAAAATTTGAATGATTCCTTCCATAGTCTTCAAGTTTTCCTTCATGGACTTGTTTTCCTACTCGAGGAAGCTAACCCTTTCTTCCATTTTTCTCGAATAACTAAAAACTTCTTTAATATCCTCTTTGCCACTAAGAATGTCTCTCCCAATTCTGATTCTTGATGAATTTTTTCAAAATGTTATGTTATTTTAAGAACCACCTTAACAAATCCCTATGTACGTCAAGTTCCTTAAAAATATGTTTATACTTAGCTTTCCCCTTAATCTCTTTAGCTATTTCTTTATAGACTTTTCCAATCTTCCTTTTGCCCTTCTCAGAATCATAAGCTTTGGGTTTCTTAGGGGAATTTTACCTTGAGTATTTATAGGCTTTAATCCCTCTATGACCTCCTTAATTATATCCATTCATAGATCCAATCTATCTACATTTATAATATGAGGGACATTCATATCCTCAAAAATATTCTCAATAGGATCAAATTTAGGATCTTCCATCTTCCATGAAGTTATTTTATTTTTTTATGCACATCTAAGTGATGATTTATGATCTATGTGATGGTTTTTTATCATTACCATAGATTTCATTACAAGAAGAAAGAATTAAATAAATTATATTAATTCCCAAAAATGACTAAAATTAATTTAATGGGACTGAAGGAAATAACCTTATCAATAGGAAGTTTTAAGAAGAGAGACCCAAATAAATAAATTAGAAAGACATCTTTATTTTTTATATCATTAGAATAAATTTTAATTATGCAATTTACTATTCATATAATTAATAGATCAAATTATTATAAGAAAGATAAATGAATATCATTCTTAAGTATTAACTCTAAGAACCTATTGTAGCATTCAACAAGATTCAAATTGTGACACACATAATTAACAATAATGCATATCAACTTACAACATAAGCTTTAATTTCATAACTAGATTAACAATGTTTTATATGTGGACATATCATATTTTCATAACATGTGCATATAAAGATTATACTTTGAATTATAATAACCCTCATTAATAAATAATAACCAACTATAATCTTACTTTCTCTAGATTTATATTTTAGAAATGTCAATTAATGACATATATAACCATTTATCTCTAACTCTTAATGACATATATAATAAGGGGGAGGCAAAGGCAAAGATTGGGTTTGTGTGTGTGTGTGTGTGTGTGTGTGTGTGTGTGTGTGTGTGTGTGTGTGTGTGTGTGTGTGTGTGTGTGTGTGTGTGTGTGTGTGTGTGTGTGTGTGTGTGTGTGTGCGTGTGTGTGTGTGTGTGTGTGTGCGTGCGTGTTTGTGTGTGTGTGTATATATATACATGCACACACACACACACATGTGTGTGTGTGTGTATCCACTTCCCTTATGTTATAACATGTTTTTATTTGGATACCTTCTAAAAGACTCTATAATATTTCCTTGTTATATTGATGTGCACCTAAAAAAGGATCTCTCCTAATAAACGATTATATCTTATGAGTCTTCACTTCTTCCACAGAGCTACTCTTTGTTGATGACTTGTGCATGAGTCAAGATGAGTTACCTTATCACAATCACAAACTTATTTAGTGTAGATACATTTTTGAAACATTCAAATAGGATTAGACTAGATACATTCTCAATTGTTTCACCTTTATGTGTAGTCAAAACTTATATGGCATTGTTGAATCTCTTTATGAATTCTTGATGATAACCTAAAGGATTTGTAATTCCTTTAGATTATATTTGTATTTATTGGAAATTTGAAATAAATAAACTAATCCAAATAGCAATGAGGAGTAACCAAAAGTCATACAAGCATGTGCTAATGAAGACAAGAGACAAATCTCATCCAATGTCTTTGTTTGTGCCTGAAGTGGAGGAATCATATCATTTGGTTTGATCTAGCTATGCATATATTTTATTCACTCTCTTTCCCTCTCTCTAATCTAAATTGAATTTTTTTTTAGCATTCTTTCCTATAGTTATAACTCTCTCTCCTACTAGCTTACTTATTTCTATAACTAACTTGGGTGCCTATTGTAGGAGATCTATGAGAGGTAGAGATGAGTCATCAACACCTATAATTTCATGGGTGATTCCTATGAACAACCCCTAGATGATTATCCATATCTTGGGATGAGTGAAATATGACTGCACATTGTCTCTCACAACTAAATGTCATTTAAGAGACCAAAATTTGATCAGTGAGAGGCATAACTTATGACTCACTATCCAAATCAAAAAACCATCTACATTGATGCATCTATATGAGTTTATAAATTATATAATTCCCCCATCCACTCTCTATCAATCCCAAATATTGAAATTTTTATTTGGTTAGATGAGTTCGTAAAGAGAATTTTCTCATCCTTGAGTGGGAAAATGGACTGAACTTTCATTTTGCATTATAGGAGATTCATGAGGGGTAGATATGAGTTGTAAACACATACAATTTCATGGGTGAGTCCTTTAATCACCCCTTATAATATTATCCTTATCTTAAGATGAGAAATACATGGTTCACATTCTCTCATAGCTAAATCTCTCTTAAGAGACCAAAATTTGGTCAGTGGGAGGCATATCTTGTGACTCGCTATCGCAATTGAAGAATCATCTATATAGATATGCCTATACAAGTGAAACATGGTTTCACATTTTATCACATGGTTAAATGTCTCTTATGACACTAAAATTTGGTTAATTGGAGGTGTATCTTGTGACTAGCTAGCCCAATAGATCAACCATCTGCACCAATGCATTAAGATAGGCATATAAATACTTAAATGGCCCTCATCCACTCTCTATCAAGACCTAAGACTGAGAGTTGCAATTGGCAAGATTAATGCATAAAGAGATGTTTCTCATCCCTGAGTAAGAAAAGGGACCTAACTTATGCCACACATTATAGGAGATCCATGAGGGGTAGATACAAGTTGTCAATGCATATAATTTCATAGGTGAGTCCTTTAAACATCCCCCATATGATTCTCCCAAACTCAAGATGAGAAAACCATGGATGCACATTTTCTCTCGCAGCCAAAAGTCTCTTAAGAGACCAAAATTTGGTCAATGATTTAACTTTTAAGGGTTATGGAATTTAAGACCTATGTTATTAAAAGGTTTAAGTATAATAAATCAAGGTATAAAATATGTAATAAATACAACCACTAATTTGTGAAATAACTAAGCTAATTTGATATTTCTTATAATAGCAATGAATGACACAAATGAATAATTAACTATAAACTACCTAAGACAAAGGATTTAGAAGCTAAAAAATGGTATAAGAGTTGGTCTGAGTGTCATCACAAAGATGATCTAGGTGTCATAAACCCTCCTAAAAATGGCACCCTACCTTAGATAGTAGTGTTATGGTGATAGTGTCTAATTTTGGTGTCAATGTCCTTTATGTAAGAATGGAATTATACTTCTAGGAGAATGTGTGTTTGTGTCTGACAAACCTATTCCTATGCAAACAAATCATATTTCACTATTTATGACCTATTTTGACTAATATGCAAACCCTAGACCTCCATGTGATTAGGGAACTTGATTGGCACAACTATCAAAAGTTTAGTGTTATTGGGTATGTTGGACATCCTCAACACCCTAATGTGATGAGATTTTCCTACATACCAATACTCTGATGAGGGATCAAGCCCAATTTAGTTCTTCCCATCTAAGTGTTGTTGCAAGTGAAAGTTAAGCTACTATGAATGTTGGTTTTAGTGTTTTAATTGAGGCTTGAGACTAAATATTTGTATTTTGAGCTTAGGAGGGTTTTAGATGATTGTATATAGAAGTAGGACAAAATGGGGATTGATAAATTTAATTGTGCATAACTTTTTATGAGCTTATTTGTGTGTATTTACATCTCATTTCCATCTAGTGAGAAAAGGGCTAAAATTTATGTTTATATATTGATGTGGTTCTTTTTTAGGGTTTAAAATAGGTCTAGGTCAACCCTAGGTGTCTTTAGTATTGAAAAGATATCTGTTGGGGCTAAAAAGAGGGGAAATGATGATAACACCCAACTAGGACACTAGCATTGTGGTGCTAGTGTCCAATTATGGTGTTAATGTTTAGGTGGAATAACCTAAGGCACTAAGGACTTGGATGCCTAAAGGAGGGTCTAAGACTAATTTTGGGATGTTTAGGGATGTGTAAAGCTTACACAAAAGCTGGATAAGTATCTAAATAGGCCCTAAAATAGGTCTAGGGATAAGTTATGTATGGTTGGTCTCAAGTAACATTATTGGCACTCAAGTGAGATTTTATATGAATACAACCCCCCCCCCACTTTATTATATAAATGCAAAAAATCAAAATGAATAGGATAAAGGAAAAGGAATGTACCTAGACTTACCTAAGAATTAAAGCCCATGAATCTAGATCTGAGTATGTGAAGTGTGGTCCATGGTGTGCCCTACATATTAAATATGCATATATCATTCCTTATTTAAGAGATGTCAAAAAAAATACAAAACTAATTAAAGAGATAAAAAAGTGGAAAGGAATGAATTCACCTCAATAGGTATGTGAACCAATGCATAAACT
This sequence comes from Torreya grandis, assembly GCA_037957365.1. NCBI lineage: Eukaryota > Viridiplantae > Streptophyta > Pinopsida > Cupressales > Taxaceae > Torreya > Torreya grandis. Next base: position 3,562,545 of record JARHVA010000222.1, on the reverse strand, counting down.
TGGTGGTATCTTATGTGTGTCACTAGTGGTTAATTAGTGAATAGCTTGGACAAAGTTGAATGGCTTGCTTAATCCTCATATGTGAGTGGCTCAAGAACGTAAGTTGGACTTGACTCCATCATTGCCCACCCCTTTTCGATAGATCATGACCTGTGAATAGTTTAGATTGGATTGATGGCTTGTCTAGTCCTCTTATTTAGGTGGCTCAATAACTCAATTAGAGTATGAATCCATCATTTCCTACCCATGTGTAGTAGATGCATATATAACTAAATTGTGTAATGTAATTGAAGTTATATGATTATAACTAAAATTGTATATAATGACTCTATGACCATTTAGGAAATTTGGAATGAAAATTAGCCTAAGGGTCTCTAGGGTATGAGGGTATGTAGTTCAAGGACTACACAGTAATGCCAACTATTGCAGATGGAGTAAGGCATCAATCTAGTGGATAACTAGAATATGGTGTCTAGTATCTATAATGTAGATAATGACATGGATTTTATCAGTCCATCTGATTAAATAGTGTATAAGTGAGAATATAGAAATAAATTTGTCATTAACATGCCCATAAATTTGATATCTAAACATATTAATGTTGGATTAATTTATAATAATATTTATTTGAGTATCTAAAACTGAAATGGGAGTGATCATTCCATGCATGATGCCCCTAATATAAGTAAATTGGTATGATTTTGTGTAAAACTGAGCAAAAATTGATAATCTATAACTAAATATATGCAAACATGGACTATAAATATTGTGTCTTTTTGTAAATTCCATAATTTCCATTTTTTTGGGGCTACTAGATAGTAGCATTATGGTGCTAGTGTCCACTTTTGGTGCTAGTGTATAACTATGTTATTTTTATGCCAAACTAACTATGAGCTCTATTTGACTATTTTATACTATGTTTTCCTATAATTGAGCTCTATATTATATGCCTACATGTTGAAAATTATACTTTGAGTGCATTTAGATGGCCTAATCTCTATGACAAACCATTAGGACTTCCCCCTCTTTTGAGGGGAGTTGTTAAACTTGTGAAACAATTTGTCTTCAAAATAAAAATCTCTACATGATATGTTTTAGCCTAAGCATATATGATATCTTCATAATAAAACAATATAATGTGTAGACATGACATTATAATGTAAGATAATGTGAGGATAAGTTAGTAATGTATAATGTATGTTAGATTTATCATTCATAAGGTAGTCAAGATAGATATAATAATGTAATCATGTATATGAACAATAAATCTTAGTAATAAACTAACTACCTAGGGGGATGGGGTATGATGTCCACTAAGGCACCCAAGGAGGAAGGAGAGATGTGTGAGGTCCCTCATGGCATCTAAAACTAGAGTGTGTAATAAACAAGAGGCAAGTGTCATGGACATGATGCATACATGAAAGCATATATACAACATACATGAGGCATGCAAAGTAGGCCAAGGGGCCACGATACAAGGGACATGGGCATATTTCACTAAATATGAGAAAGAAATACTTATAAGGACATGTTCAAATGCCCATATATGAAAATAATTAGAAAGTTATCATGGATCCATATGGAAGGACAAGTTGAAATGTCTACATACATAATCAAGAAGGCACACACAAGGACATGGGCACATGTCCAAAGCATACATATAGTGAAAGGATGTGGCATAGAGTCATAGAACAATGGCATATTCAAATTCTCTCAAATATATGTAGAAGAATAGATATGAAATCAAGTCTAAAATAGTAAATCTAGAAATGAAATTATGCACGAACATGTGGTACAAATCTATCAAAGATAAAATATGTACATAAACTAAGTCTAGAGTAGTAGTAGTCATCAAAACATTTGTGTAGTGTAGGATAATCAATATCAATATATAATTAATACTAAATATGTGATATAAAATTTATAAATATGTAACCTAGAAATTGGAACTATGTATAGGATGCCCCCAAATAGGCTAATGTGTCAAATGAGGAATTTGTGTATCTGTGTATATGCCCCAAATGGGTAAATAGTAATAAATTTAGATCTATATGGTGGACCTAAGTCTTGTAGGAATTTTTCAAAAATCAAAAATAACAAGTGAAGAATGTATGTATGATAAAACTAACTACACTAACATAGATAGAATATGTAGTAACTAAAAAGTATAAAAAATGTAAACATAGAAATGGATACAAACTATAATTTGTATTTTTTGAAAAAATATTTGAATGTTTGTGTGTTTTTCACATATTATATTATTTATTTATTTTTTGGATATAAGTTATGTAAAATTAATCATGAAAATGGAACTATATACTAGAGGAGAGATACTACTAATCAATGGGTCTCATCAGAGACCCATCCTTAATGGATCCTGTATCAAAAAGAGGAATGGGGACCCCTCATGAAATGTGATGGATGTGATGTGACTAAATTGAGTTGTAGTGTGAATCTGAGTATTGTTCATTGTTTATATCTTGGCAATCATAATAACTAGGATTGTTCCACTCATCATTAAGATCTTGATTTTGAACCAATGGAATGTTAGTGTTGACTTTTGTTGTATCAAGATGAGCATAGGGAATTGGCTCATATTTTGGAATTGGCCTTTCTAAATTGTGTTTTACAATATTTTATGTGATTGTGCCCTTTGAAACTATGCTTATTTTACACATATGGTGCTTTAGAGGCTCCTTTTTTAAAAAGACTCTTTTGAGAATGCTTTTTGGTTTACCATGATTTTGACTTAACTTATATGGTTGCTCCTTTTATAATATGCATTTGTATCTTAATCTTTTTCCTTGATAAACTATATTTGTGAATGATTTTCCTTAGTATGTTCCATAAATCCCAAACCTTGTTTACCAAAATTATCAATTCCTAGAATAGGAATAGTGATTCCTTGAGCATGCTTGCCCAAACTTTGATCATGATAATCAAATTATTATAAATATTTATTACCAAACCCATACTAATTTGAAAGTGGGACCTCAATGTGGAGAGGTATACTTGTATCTTTTATCTACTTTGCATGTGCTTATTATATTGTTTATTGCTCTGATTATGCTTTTTGAATGTTTTGTTGTTATGAGTTGTGCTTTAGTAACCATTTTTATACTATTTCTAAGTTGTACCCTTTTTGAATTTGTACATGTGTCATTGTATGTTGTTCGGATGATGTGTCATTATTTGAGAGATATATATCTAGTACCTATTGTTTTTGTTTTTATTTTTCTGCTAAACATGAATTAGTGTGGTGCCCATGCATTCTATGATATGCACAATAATATTTGTATCTCCTCATTAGATGTAGAGAAGGTAGGTTGATCAACTTATCTTTAATCAATTGCTCAAAATATCACTTGAAATTATATTTTATCTTTGAGTACTTTTTGAATCACTAGTTGTATATGCACTTTGTTATGATTTATTTTTGTGATATATAACATTGTTTGCCATAAATTAACTAGGTGAAGATGCATATACATGATTGAAACTAATTTGCTTTGAAGACTTTTCTCTTGTAATTTAATTTTCCAATGTTGTAATATTTTCATGTAATAGTTGATTCTAAGTTTGAAATTTTGAAATGATCATGTGCATACTAATAATCCCTTAGAATCTCACAAGTGCAAACCCTAGTTACTTTTGATATAACATGTAGGTACACACCCTGTAGAGAAGAGGTGGATGCATGGATAGGTTAAGTATGGGAATCAATAACAATAGTATAGTTTGCTTAATATTATTAAGTAGTGATAGCATGGGCCTAGTTAGATGGAAAGAAGCTATCACCCTCATAGAGATGAGGAGGAGAAGAATTTATTTCATCTACATAAGATATGACATTGAATCATGAAACATGGTTGTTAGGGTATTAAATTTATGTAATAAGTTTAATAAATTATATTTTAATTGATATAGGACATCATGTACATATATTATTTGAGTTGATTTTAAATGAAAGGAAACAAACATGCAAATGAAACTAGAAAACTTTGCATAATAAATTGATAAAAATCTTTTGTCATTATTATTATTATCATTTTATAAAAATAAAAATTAGAAAAAATAAGGATCTAAAATCTGAGTCTGATTTTTAGAATGTTATAAACATTAACCCTAAAATTAGTCTATGGTTAGTGTTTTTTAAATATTCAAATTAATTTAGGTTCACCAAATGATTTAAATTTTTAGGGTTATAATGTTTAGGCCCTAGGTTGTTAAAGTGTTTGAGTACAATAAATTAGGGTATAAAATATGCAATAAATGTAACCACTAATTTGTGAAAGAACTGAGCTAATTAAATATTTATAATAGTAGTAATGAATGACATTAATGAATATATATCTATAAACTTACTGAGATGAATAATCTAAAAGCTAAAAATTGGTATAGGAGCTAGTCTAAGTATCACAAATAGGATTCAGGTGTCAGAAACCCTCATGGATAAAAGTACCCTACCTTGGATAGTAGTATTGTGTTGCTAGTGTATACTTTTGGTGATAATGTCTTTTGTACATGAACTAATTTGTACTTATGGTAGCACATGTGTATGACTATTCCAAGTATATTCCTATGTAGATAAACCTTATTTTTTGATCTATGACCTATTTTGACTAATTTTGTATGCAAACCCTAAACCTCCACATCATTAGGGAATTTGATTGGAATAACTAGAAAAAGTGTGGTGTTAGTTGGGTAGGCTAGACATACTCAACACCATGATAAGATTTGAGTTACCTACATACTAATAATCTGAAGAGGGATCAAGCCCAATGTAGCTCTCCCTACCTAAATGTGCATTTGCATCTGATTTCTATCTAGTGAGAAAAGGGCTGAAAGTCATGTGTGTGTGTATTCATATTGTAATTTTGTGGGGTTTAAAATAGGTATAGGTTGAACCTTTATGTCTTTATTATTAAAATACATCCATTGTGGATAAAAATAGGGAAAATTATAATATAACCCAATTAGGACACTAGCATTGTGGCATTAGTGTCTAGTTATGGAATTAATGTCTAACTGGTAGAACCTGAGGCACTAGGGGTATGGATGCCTAAAGGAGGGTCTAGGACTGATTTTTATATGTCTAGGGATGTGTAAGGCCTAAAAAAAATCTAGATAAGTGTCTAAATAGGACCTAATATAGGTCTAGGACTAATCTATGGATGGGTGATCTTAAGTAACACTCTTGGAACTCAAATGACATTTTAGATGAATATAGTAAGTGGAGAGGCATATATTATGACTCATTATCCCAATCGATGAATCATCTACATTGATGCATCTAGATAGGTTTGTAAATTCTATAATGTCCCCCTCTACTCTCTATTAAGCCCTAGGACTGAAAGTTGTAGTTGGTTAGATGAATCCCTAAAGAGAAGCTTTTCATTCCTAAGTGGGAAAATAGACTAAACTTATACCATGCATTTCATGAGACTTTTGAGGAGTAGATATGATTTTTTAGTGCCTTTATCATAGGTGAGTCCTCTAAAAATTCCCCAAATGATTATCCCCAGTTCAAGATCAGTGAGACACATCTTCATATTTTTTCTCATAACTAAATGTATCTTAAGAGACCTAAAATTGGTTATTAAGAAAAATATTTTATGACTCACTATCCCAATTGATGAATTATTTGTGATGATGCATCTAAATAGGTGTATAAACACTTAAATGGCACCCTTTCATTGTTTATCAATCCCTAAGACTAAAATTTATAGTTGGTCAGATGATTCCCTAAAGATAAGCTTTTCATCCCTAAGTGGGAAAATGGATTAAACTTCCACTATGAATTATAAGAGAGCCATGATGGGTAAAAACAATCCATAAACATCTAAAATTACATATATGAGTCTTATAATCACCCCTTAGAGTATTATGTGTCACTTGGGATGAGGGAGACACAACGACATGTTTTCTCTCAAAACTAATGTCTCTTAAGAGACTAAAAGTTGGTCAATAGGAGGCGTATCTTATGAATCACTAGCCCAATTAATGAATCATCTATGATGATACATTATTATGGGTTTATAAACACTATAATTTCACTTTTACACTATTTATTAGGCCCTAAGACTAAAATTTTTACTTGGCCAGATGTAACCTTGAAGAGAAGCTTCTTGTCCCTAAGTGGTAAAACAAACCAAACTTATATTACACATTGTATAATATCCATGAGGGGTAGAAAAAAGTTGTTAGTTCCTATAGTTGAATGGGTAAGTATTTTAATCACACCCTCTAGTATTTTTTTCCACTTTATATGAATAAGACACAATAACAAGTTTTCTCTCACATTCAAACATCTCTTAAGAGACCAAAAGTTGGTCAGTGGGTAACATATCTTTTGACTCACTAGCCTAATAAATGAATTATCTATGCAGATGTATATAGATGGGAATATAAACATGATAATGGCCACCCTCTTCTCTATTTTAGTCCCTGGGTTAAATTTTTTAGTCATTTAGAGGCATCCCTGAAGATAAACTTTTTTTTCTTGAGTGATAAAATGGAGTGAACATTTGATGTGCATTACAGGAGAACTATGAGGGGCAGAGATAAACCATCAATGCCTATAGTTGCATTAGAGAGTCATATAATCACCTCCTAGAGTATTATGTGTCACTCAATAAGAGGAACACATGCTAAAGAGTTTTTTCACATTGTGAAATGTCTTTTAAGAGACTAAAAGTTGGTTAATAGGTATCATATATTTTGACTTGCTATCCCAACTGATCAACCTATTGTCACATTGAGTTTCACCCTTTGAGGAGGTATTTCAAATTTCCTCACCCAATTAGCATAATGGTAACACCCCAAGTTTATGGGTCACATATGGTTGGAGTGAACCTCCATATAGGGTCATCTTCCCCTGATGGATCACCTAAGACTAACACTAACGCTATTACACTTACAAGTAAAAGAGAGGAGTACATAAAAATAAAGAAATTGAAATCAAAAGGGATGATACAATATAATATTTTATCTCCTTCACTTACTTGAGATTTCATAATGGAAACCTTTAGAACTATATCATACATAACTCAGTCATGAACTTCTTAGCATCAATGTTTCATAGAGAGGTGCAAGGATCTATGGTAACATTAGAAGGAGAATCATTCATCACCATAACTACCAATGCATAAGCCATGAGATACACAGACTATGACCTACAAAAGAGAGGTCACTTGTATATATTTAAATGGAATTAGACATAATCAAAGGGAAATAACACTTCACCACAAATAGAGCATCAATAATTCATAAGATACACATAGAATGCAAGTAATTGAGAGGGTAAAAATAGTTCTATTTTTCATTAAAATAAATAAAATCAAGGTAGAGGGATCAATAATGGGCTAATTTTTTATCATTTATGTGAGAAAAAGGGTCCCCTTATAATGACAATCTTGACTATTTAAATATGAAAAATATTCATAGCTTGTGTTTGATTCAGTCTTACCCACTATCAGGGTGATTACAAAATTGATGATGATCAAGGAAGGAGATCAGGGAAATGGGAATCTCCTTGAGATAACTAGAGCCAATCCTGTATGACTACTTTTGATGTTCCCTCAAGCTTGTAGCTTCTCTTTTACATGCACTCACCTCTATGGTTTGATGTGCAAAGTTGGGGGATAAAAAATTTGGCATCTCCAACTTTTTATTTTTTTTAGTAAAGGGATTATGCCCTTTAAAAAAGGGTGTATGCATGTTTTTTTAATATAGGCTCAGGCTTGTGCCTGAGCCTAAAGGGCATATTCCCTTTGTAAATTTATAAAGGCATACACCCTTTTTTATTTTTCAATTGAATTTATATTTGTTAAAACTTGTGGTGTGTTTTACAAGTTTAACAAATATTTTGCATTTCCCTTCTCTCCATTTTATCATAGTCCATGTGCATGATTCAAATTTACATCTTGTCAGTGGGATTCGACGTATTGGTTTATATCCTAGGTATGTTTATTTTTAATTTTTAATTTTTTTATTTATATTTATATTTAAATATGTATGAGAATTTTGATATTATATTTTCATTATATTCTCTTGCATTTTCTGAAAAAACTTGTATTTATGAAATTATAGATACACAATTGAATTATGGACACATTGCATGAAGAAAATTTAAAACAAGACCCTAAATTTTTTTATTTTTCTCAAGAAGAAGCTAAATTCTATGAATAATTCATTGCAAAATGTTAACAATTACAAATAATCATCAATGGTTTGCATCACTCCTCAGTTGATAGTGCATGCAATTCACTTTCCAATAGATAAAGACTATTTTTAATGAAGTAGGAAATGTAATTTCATAACTTGATGTAATGTTGCATCAAAGAGAGGTCCTAAAATAATTTTATTCTGATAAATTCTCATATGATGTTAAGAAAAAAATAACAAAAGAATATGTGTGGACTTTGGTTTTCAATTCTTGAACCAACCAAATACCACTAATGAATTACAAATATATTAGTATTGATTGGTGTGTTCATGAGGGGATAAAAGAAAAGTTTTGGGATAGGTGGTGGATGGTGTTTTATGAGCTTCCATACAACAATAACAACGTTTCGTCATATTTTTTGAGAAAACTCTATTATGATTTTATGAGAAATTTCAAATTAGTTTCACATGAAGGCCTCCCAAGGTAGAGGATGTGGATCTTCATTTGATAACCCTAATTTTAGGGGAGACCAAAACCATCCTAACTGAGTTCATAAAAACAAAAGGATGATAACACATGCTTTTATCCCTAAAATTTTGCATTATGTCATACATATGGACACCTTTGAGGTAGTTATGAGAATAACACAAGTTATGATTGACAATGGTATTCATGCATTAAGGAATTCTAATCATCATATAGGTGGTGAGACATCTATTATTGGTATTAGTTCTAGTGGTAGTGGCACTATTATTGTTGGTGGTAGTAGTATTGGTGGTAGTTGTAGTGGTACTAGTAGTTTTGGTGGTATTGGTATTATTGGTAGTGTCCCTCCTCCTTATACTCATGATACAGTCCATGATCATCATTGTTTATCATGTGGGAGGAAGTGTATGGGACATCTTGTTTAGGTATGACATACACATACTACATTTATGGAGACTAGACCTACATTTGTGTAGTGTACTAGTACCAAGAAGCTATGTCATACACAATTATTTCAGCATCTCAAAACACACGTACTTCTCATTATATTCCATTTACAATTCCTTCAATACCTTAGGAAACTAGGATGGCTGAGTGTATTCCTTTTTTAGTTACTTCAAAACCTAAGGAGACTATCATGTCATAGCATACATCACATGTGTATGCTTCAACAACACATGGCAATAGCATGCCATACACTATGTCAGTTGTAGTAGCTTCACCAACTACATTGAGGACATGTCAGCCTATTGTTTAGGATTTATCTACTTCACCATATGTATTTGATACACTAGTTTAATTTTAATTAAGTTTGTTTGTGTTTGTAAATGAATATTAAGTTTATTTTCTAGTATGTGTTTACTTAATTGACTAATTTATTTAACTAGACTTTTTATTTGTTACTTGTATAGATGATTAACAAAATTTGTGTAGCTCATCATGCCTTGACTCTATTTTAGATTCCACAATTGACATTGGTGTACCCTATACTCAAGGTTGGAAACCTTCATATTACATATTTATTCATATATATTTATTGTCCCTTGAACAAAAAACTATGTTTTAAGATATTTATTATAGTCATAGATTTTTTATCATGCTCATTGGATTTACACATTATTTATTAATTGGTTTTATATATGATGATAGATGTTATGGGAATCCCACATGGATGATAAGAGGTTTGTTTGATGTTGTGGTTACATCTAAGGATCCACTATCTCCACAGTAAGTCATGACTCAGAGACTAAAACTGGTGACAACACATAGTAAAATTGGTGTTTATCTTCAAACAATGATACTCTATATCATATTTACATAAATTTATGCACATCTAGATCTAAATATATATGTATGCTCCATAGGATTCTCCATCATAGGTGTATAGGTGATCTCACAACCCTAGACAACCATTTAGATGGAATATACTGAGTCTAGAATCATTTTTCAAAACTTTTGTTCTTGAAAAAAATATCATTTTTAATATATAATTTAATACATTAAATTTTATATTTCATATTTTGTGTAGACATGACACTTTTAAGAGGTTATGGATCAAATATTTGATGACTCATATGCTGAGAGGAGAGTCTCTCCTTATATTAAGGCATCCAACACCCCTAGTTCTACATCTATGGTAATAAATCACAATTTATTTAGAGGCTATGAGGAGCAAGAGAGCTAGTTGTTGTGTTAGAGGTTTAGTTGAAGGCATAGTAAATTTTTTATGCCAATATGGCCCACATTGTATGACTATATGGTGAATTTTGTATATGTGCATGTTATGGTCTACATTTTTTCTTGATATATGTCCTATTTTATATGTTGAATTATGATATAGAACTTTGCATATACACATGTATACTATTCAAAAAATGAGCTTCCTTTACATATGTGGATATTCTATTTTGATCATTTAATGTTTACACATATTATTGGTTAGTGATCATTATTACTTCATATGGTGCTTTAAAAAATCTACATTTTACTCTAAGTTAGGTGCTTCATCATTATGTATAGTTTATATTTACATGTGATATTTACTATTTCTTTGTTTCATTTACATTTCATTATATATCAATTTGGACTATGTTTTAAACTTCAAATTATTTTTTAAATGGATTGTGAACATTCTTAAGGGCATGAACATTGAGAGATTGATATCAATCTTCTACACTTTAATCCATATGTGATGATGTCTAGGACCATACTCCTACTTAATCACACTTTTACTTGTTCATGTCACCTAATAAATCTCATCACATTATTAATGGTAAATTCTTATTTTATTAATCATTTAGTATTATCCTTCAAGGAGGTATGATTAAAAACTACTTTTTATAGTTTTTAATCAACTCTTACATGCTTAGGTATGTCATCTCTACCACATCAATACTTTTATTCCACTTAGGTTGGTCTCAAGTTGTATTCTGGTGACATTCTTCAAATTTTCAAACACTATCCCAAGATTCCTTGAACCAAATAACCTTATGTTATTAAAAAAACAAAATTTCATTTCAATAGACATATATTTATGATTTATAATCCATTATCCACTTTAATTCAAACTCCTACAATCTCTTATACCTTTCATAAGAATGTTCATTGACCATTTTTTTTAAACTCTTCATTTTAGGCATGCAACCACTAATAGGTTTGATTTATTGTTTTATAGGTTTATTTCACTATTATTGTTTCAAAAAACTTATCAATTTTTATATTTTTATTTATAATACCAATGATATCTTTTACAACTGACAGGGGTCCTGATAATTCTATAGTTGATTTCTTCAACTAGACTCTTTTCTCTATGACTACCCTCAAGAACTTATATTTGCTTCTTCTTCTTATTTATTGATAAATTACTCTTATATGTTTATATCACTTTATAAAATTCACTTGACTCAATATTTTAAACCTCCTTCATGATATTTTTCATGATGCTCAAATTTTCCTTTTTTTTACATGATTGTCCTTAATCTATCCTAGACTTATCACTATCTACTCCATATGTATTAATACTATAACTTAAGACTATTGGATTTCATGATACTTTAAAATTATTAAGGACATATTAATTAAATATTACTTTTCATTTTATCATGTTCCAAAATATTTAATTACCATTAACTACATGTACCTTTTAGCTCTTGACTATTCTCATATGTTCAACGAGCCCTTTTCATAGGTCTAATCAAAACCTTACTATTTTTTAATATTAATAGATAATTTTTGGGTTTTAATCCTTATCAAAAAAAAAATTAAATTAAATATGTTCTATACCCTTACTTTAGATTAATTTATAAGGTATTGATTGATAGGTCTATATGAACCAAAATCCTTAATGAGGGTTAAGGATAGTATCTTGGTCTGAGAGATCTTCAAAGGAGGATATTTGATTATTAAACCCAATAATCACGTGGATAATAATTTTTTATATCCTTATTAAATTTATTTATTTATTTACATCAACTATGTCCATTGAACAACCCTTGAAAGAGATTAATTTCAGCTGCAACTCTCCTAAATTATATTTTTCTACTAATTTATAGACCTATAGAACTGGGTCACTTATAATTTTCCTTTAAAGGTAATCCAAGTATTAAAAACAATAAAATTTATCATTACATTTCTGTATGTTTATGTCTAAAAATTTTCATGCATAGACCATGGTTCATTTTGGATATCTGTAGATTTTTGTACTAGCATCCTAGTTGAGGATTTGAACTATCTTGTATAGACCTGAGAGGGAAATTTAGATGTTTATTGAATTTTATGAACCTTTAAAACATTATTATATTTTTATTAGTTACCTTAAATACCCATTCACCTAATCCAAACCTTTAAATGTGATCATGTAGTCAAAAGTATGTACTTTTAGCTTGATTTTCAAGATTGTATCAGAAAGTTCTGATTTTCTCTAACCCAGGAGCATAGAATTGGTAAAATATTATAATTTAATCAACATAAAGAGTTATAATCAACTTATGGAGACTCTAGACTCTTTTAAATTTATTTTACAAACACACTTTTCAACTTATACTAATAAAAATGAATGCAAATCACCATTTCTTATTACTATACCCATCCATTCAAGATTAACTATCTACTTGGAATCACTCACAATCATAAGATTTAATTAAATCATCCATAAGAACACAAAATTATATTCATAGAGATAAAATTAAACTCATAAAAATCATATAAACCTCTTCATTCCTATATTTTCTTCTAAATCTTCTTACAAATACACAAAATACCCCTATTTTTTAAATTTGCAGCCTTCTTTAGGTCTACAATCTCTATTTTTACTACTTATCCTCTCTCCTCCTCATAATAATTAATAATTGATTAAGAATCAATTTTTATGAATGAATGTGGGTATGGTCCTAAGTAACATTATCAAAACATCATCAGATTGAGTATCTTGTGTTTACTTGGACACCTTGAAATATGATGTTTCAAGTGTGTATTAGTGATGACTTTCTAGGATCAGTTCCATTAACTTCTATTACACACTATTAATAAACTTGTAATAGTTTATGGTTCTTGATGAGTTCCCTTAAGAATTTTAGCTTAGACTATCATTGAATGACTCCAAATGATCTAAAAAAATCTATATTGATTTAAAATAAGTGATAAATCAATCTCCCTTATCAGTTTCTTGAATTATTAGACTCAATCTTCTTAACTCAGTGTTTATCTTAAAGTACAACTTTATTGCAGTGAACAGACAAGTGTTTGTCCTCTGGATAACATTTCTACCTTTGGGACCTCCAAGTGAAATTCCATCACTTAAAGCACATATAGATATGAAAATTACATTTGTTACCATGACCATGATGTCCAAATCCACTCAAATGTCTATTTTCACTAATGTTCAAGAGCATGGAAACACTGACAACAAATGTTTTCAAAGTTGAAGTTGTAATTGGAAAACTCCACTTTCTATTATTCTTGGCTCAAAACTAGCACTTCCAACACATCTGGGGTGGTGCATAACATCAAATACCAGGTTATTTGACTCCCATCACACTTGATTTATGTACCCATCACCCATTTTAACCTCAAGAATGCCCTTCCCAAAATAAGAAAAATGCAAGTTTTTTACCTGACTTCAGGCATACATAAAATGGAAACTATAAGTCATTGTCACAAAATAAAATAACCCTTATGTGTGTTTATAATCCCTATAATTACATCCCATAGAATGTTAATGGAATATTTAATACCAATCTATGGTACAAGTTGTAGTGATAGGTCCTAAAATGTACCCTCACTATAGTGAAGAGACCAGTGTTTGTCATCTAGTTGACATTTATGCCTCCAAGACCTCCAGGTGAAAATACATAACTTTGAGCACATCTAGATAATAAAATTACACATTCTACCATGACCACAATGTCCAAATCCACTTGGATGCATGTTTTCACTACTGTTTAGGAATGTGGAAATAATGACAACAAATGTTGTCAAAGTTAAAGTTATAGTTAGAAAACTCCACTTTTGGTGTTTCTTGGCTTGAAATTGGCATTACCAACACATTTGAGGTGGTGTATAACATCTAAGACTAGGTTTTTGGCCTCCCATCATGCCTATATTTGAGATACCCACCTCCTTACACACCATTCATTTTATGGCCTTCTAAACCTTCTCCCAGTTAGGTTTAAAGTCTATCCATCTCAAATGATATCTAAACATAATTCATTATTATTTTGGTTTACAATAATCTCTCAACAATCATAAATCCACTTATAAAATGTTAAGTTTTTCCTTCTATCCTCTTTAGACTCTCTACCTTCTCTTCTTTCTACCTAGATACATCCTCCTTCATTGGCTCTTATAAAATGCATTGAAACTTATCCCTACATAAAAACATGTCTTTATTTGGTCTTGGTCTTTAAATAGACCAAGAATCTCTCACCTAAATTATTATATCCAAATAAAATTCCATTTTTTTCTTCCCTACGTTGGAGACTAGCTTCTAAATAGGTAATGAGGTGGATCACCTTTACATAGAGATGAAAATAACCTACACATACCTAAAGAACATAATTACCATTATATTTCTCTTATGAGAAACCAATAGACTAAATATTGGTTTCTCACTAATATAAATAACCTATAACCATTAAGAAGGTCACTCAAAAGGATATTGAGAAGATTCACAAGCTAAAACACTTATTCTAAAGATCTAAAAGACCCATACACAGTCTTGTAGTATTTTTTGGAACTGAGTCAAGATTCCTGGTCATTTGGTGACCTAAATTGATGATTTTAACTTTCAAAAAAACCTTTAAATATCTAATATCATTACAAAAATTCTCTTAAATGTCTTGTGAATTGAATTTAGTGAAGAGAATAGGGTTAAGGTAAAAATTGTCTTGAAAAAAATTTAAGTGATAGTCCTACCTAAATTTATAAACATCTAGGTAAATCTACTTTAAGATATAATGAATTAGATTCTCCTTGGCAGCATATGGTGGCATCCAGAGGATCCTTCGTGAAGAAACAAAATTATGAATGAGATCAGGTCAAGTAAAACTAGGGTATTGATCTTTTGAGTAATCATTGCTAGCTTATACAAGAGTTTATTTCAAGGTATCCTAGGATAGTTCTTGAAAGGTATGATATTATCATAATTAACTCAATTCCTACATTGGAAACAACTAATACAAGACAAGGCATAGAATATCAGGTCTGTAGACCATAATTAAGGCCTAGATAAGACTATTTTCTTGAAAGGACAAGTAGAGAGAAGGTGGAAACCTATTTGTTTGAAGTAGATAACATTAATAGAAATTATTTTTTGGCTTCTCTTTATTTCAATAAGATAATATTATCTACTCATATCACCAACCACGTGAAGGTGAAAGCTCATCTAGTACCACTAGTCTAAATTAAAATTGTTAGTAAAATTTTTAAACGGAAAAAAATGTATAATGATAAAATAATTAAAAATTAAAATGCATTAAATAAAATAAGTTAAATATATTAATTTTAAATTCAAGATACATTTTTCATATACTAAACGTATTAATTTAATATAATGTACCTTTGATATCAACTCTATTTATAAGTGTTTCAAGAATCAATTCATGGTCAGATTCATGCACTTTTATAAAATTTTATTATGAGGCTTTCCATGATATTTGATCATTTGAATATTTGTAGTGATAACCATATTTGAATAATGAAGCACCACTCTATGTGTTTCAAAATACTCAAATAAAAATTGTTTTCTTTTTTTGTGATAGTACCTAGGAAGCCAAGTTCTTGTAATTTTTATCACTCAGAAGTGCACCCTTATAAGAATGTGTGCTTGTTCTCACTCTTTTTGACACAATGTAAACTCTCCAAGGTGTGGGTTCCCTTATATTTTAAATAATATCCTAATTAAGGGTCGTTTCCCTTTGTTACACTCATCTACATCTCTCTAAACTCTCTAATTTAGTGATTTTTTGACTAGGAAAAGGGTAAAGGAGCAATACTCAAGCTAAAATTGAACATGAAAACTAAAATTTTAGGGTGATACACTAATTTTAAAGTAAATTATGCCTATACTTAACATACTTTGGAATCTAAATAACTTGCACACATTAATTTCATCTTCATACAATGACTCTTACATTAGTATTTCATGTAATGGTCTTGACAAACATTCACACTAACATGGAAGGAATGATCATTGGTTGATATCACTTCCAAATTAGGTATAAATTAGACTTAGACACTTGATATGACCTGAAATAATTATAATATGTTGCATAAAGGTGAAAAATTTAGACAAACATAGGAAAATAAATTATTCACTAAGTTACATCAATGAATATGAGGCACACACTTCATGACCAACCTAAAAATAGAGGAAAATCAGCTTCTTATTATTTAAAAGGTGATGTAGTAAAAAAATTTGTAATATTTTTGACATATCCAAAATCATAATCTCATATCTTCTTTCAAAAAATAAGCATACATATATAAAATAAAGTTAGGAGAGAGGAGATAAAGCAGCCCCAAACTAAGGATGAGTCATCATGCCTAGTCATCCTTCACTCTTGTTTAAACTCAACCACCAAAATCCTACATATTTCATGCTATATATTAACCTCATTTTCTTGGAAAATGGTGTAGGAGACAGAGATAAGCTTGTTTGAATGCATTGAAGAAGTCATAGATTCTCATTCATGACTTATTTGAAGGGAATTGGTATCCTTGCATGTTTTGATGGTCCTAAATACTTGAAGAGGTCTCGATCATATTCATTAACTCCTTTTAAACATCTCATTTAATCTCCTTGAGACTCTCCATATTTCTAGTGAGTGACTTCAACGTTCATCCTTGTATCTTAGAGTTTGACCAACCTATGCACCTATATTCTTGCTTGCATGTTTCTCTCTCTCAATCTTCTCAAATAGATACAGGGTGGCATAGAAGGGAAATGTTTTCACGTTTAATTTTTTGAACTCTTCATGAAATATCCTTGATAAAAGTGCATTTTATTATGAATAATCATATATCTCTATACTAATCCTTCTTGGATATGCTCATTTTCTCCATTTTGATAAGCTTGTTAAATACACAATAATAACCTAAAAATTGTATGAATTTAAATTATTAAAACATATAATTATTATAAATATTATTTTAACATCATCACCAAGGTGACATAGACCTTCAAACAAATTTTTAGCTCCAAACTCCACATGCAACTTCCAAAAATGTTATTTTATGCTTTCTAGGCCTCAAGAAACCCTGATTTGGATTTGGGGATCTACAATGAGTTCTAAGTCTCACCTGACACTCCATTAAAATATTCCCTCAAGTCTTGAGCAATTCTTAAACTATACTCCTCCATTATTTCATGTTGCTTCTCCACCTTAGCTGATTGAAGGTTTCTTCTCATTCGATTTGATTTTTTCCACAAATAGATCCAAGGTGACATAGAAGGAGAGAGGTTTCATGTTTTATTTTTTATATATTCATGAAATATCCTTGATTATAGTGAATTTTATGATTAAAAATCATATCTCTATATATTGATCCTTCTTGGATATGTTCATTTTCTCTATTTTGACAAGCTTGTTGAATGCATAATGATAACTTGAAACTTTGATGAATTTGAATTATTAAAATAGAGGAGGAGTATAAATAGGATCATAAAATAATCACCATGGTTTCATATACCTTAAAACAAATTTTTATCTCCAAAATCCATATATAACTTCTAAAAATGCTCTTTCGTGCTTTTTAGGCCTTTAAAACCTCTAATTTAGATTTGGGGGTCTAAATTGAGTTATAGGTATCACCTAACACTCATCATATGCTCATTATATAGGTTTAAATGGTTTATATATTTAAAAAATTTAAAATCTCTAAAATTATTCACCAAAATCTAGATTAAAATTTCACAAAAAGGTGTCTGCTTGTTACCTACATGGTCACCTGGAGATATTTTTCAATGATATAAGCCTATTTTACATTGATTTTCATTATATAATCATGTATTTAGAAATTTAAATTAATTATAAGTCCTCTCATATTATTATATTCCATTTTAAATATCTAAAACTCCCATTTTTCACTCCATTTATGAGTAAATTAGTCAAAAACTTTGATTTCCCCAATGGTACAGACGTGTTTTGTCATTTTATCTCCCATAAGGTATATTAAGAATATTAAACCAATTTAAAACATTAAAATATAACTCCATGTGAAATTTTAATATATTTTACTTATTAAAACCAAAAATATGCACTTTTAGTGTTTTTTAGCTTGCATTTTCTCACTTTTGCATGCCTACAAGTCTACATTTTGGCATTTTCTTGAGTTTTATGAAACATAAAGACTTAATTATTTTTTAATTATAATATTTAATAACCCATATAAACATTAAAACTATTTTATACACTCAATCAATCACTTAAACCTCTCAAAAAATGCTTTTTTGATTGTCTCCCTTGCATGCTTAAAACCCCACAACCTGTACCTTTACCTTTATCCATTATTTGCATTAAAATTTTGATTTAATAAAGTTTATTAAGGTTATTTATTCCCCCTAATATCTCAAAAAACTTTTCATTTTCAATAAAAAACTCAAAAATGTAATCATATTGCCTAAAATCAAGCTATTAGATTTTAGAATAAAACACCTTTCCTTATTAATGATGGTTCATAAATTTAAGCCCCTGTAACATTAAACTAATGAATTTAATATTGAGGTAATAGAGGCCCATATCTTACCATAATATTAATTAAACCAACTCTTCTTCTCCTTCATGTACTAAACATCTAAAAATTGCCTTTACTAGCTTGCAACTAACTTATTAGAGGAATAGATGAAACTTTTGCCAAAATCTGAACCTATGACCTATTCTTGAGCATGGTTTTAGCTTGCTTTATTTTTAGGATGTTTTGGAGATATTACTAAATCTTCACTCTATGAATGGATTCTTCTTTAAGACCTACACATAAGCAACCAAACATGCCAAGATATATTTTTTGTACTTTTTCCACGCCCTTGACCAATGGTGACAAAATTTGTCAACAGTAACCACTACGTATCCAGTGGGATAAATAAATCTTATCCATTCATGAAATTTTTAGTTAATTTTTTTTTCCTCCACATAATGACACAAGTAGTATTTTGTTCCCTCATCATTGTCCTTAGGTGCAATGACTACAAAAACATGATGAGCATTTAAAGTTTAATCAAATTGTAAGTACATATATAAAAAATAAAGATGTCACTAATAGAACTAAGGATACATTTAAATTAGGAATAAATTGTGCATAGTTGCACAATATTTAATATGTGGTCAAATTTAACTGATGATGCCATTTCATGATCAGTCAATTATTAGAGTGAATGGATACTCTCTATAGATGTTATGCATTTACAATACCATTTATCAACACTTTCTTTTAACTCACATTAATTCCAATTAAATTTCATACATGTAGAAAAAAATATGACATATACCTAGTATGAATAGTCCATGAACTTGAATTTCAGTTTTTAATGGAGTGGAAAACACTTGATCCAAGTATTGTACTACAATATTCATACATTTTCTTATGTTGTTCCTCCATTAACCAAAATAAGTTTCACACATGAGAATATTTATCTGATCCATGACAAAAAAATCATTACACCAAGTCACAATACATATAGCATCAATCAAATTAGCACCATCCTTTTGCTTTCCTTGCTTTTTTTAAGGGCTTCTTTTACACATGCACCTGCACCATCATGTTCCCCTTTACCATGCCCAACCTCAAATAATCTCCAAAAATGTTGAACACCATTCTTATTATGCATTCTACTTAACCAGTAAAACATTAGATAATTCTTAAAATACCTTGCATATTTGTTTGACCAAATGTAGTGTGTATCGAACATGATTTATCTTATTCATATTTATATACAATATCTCAAAATAACCTTAGACAAATTCTAGATAATATGATCTATCATCACTCATATAAAAGTGGTAATCCCTCAAAACCTTTATGTTGTCATTTATGATATCAGGTGCATGTCTAAATGTAATATGTACAAAAATTCCAACTTTAAATGAATTATAATATTGGGATTGAACCTCATTTTGTGGTTGTAATGTGTATTTCTTAGCAAAATCCACAACCAAAACAATGGTGCCAACTAGGAAGTTATCCTTGCATAGATTGAATTATTTATATAACCATTTTTATGTATGTGTGTCTTTAATATTGATAGATAATATTATTCTTGAATTCAAACATGAAATTAGATACAATAAATTTGTTCATAACTAACTCATATCTTGATGACTCTTTTCCATTTTTAACACATAATCTACAGATTTATACTTCTTATAATCAACTATTTTCTTTCCAAATTCACGTGAAATTCTTTCATGTATATAACTCGTCAAATTTTACAAAACACCAAAACTATTAATAACATGTTTCATATAAACATTATTTTCCAAAACAAATTATCCATCGGGTCTTTGATAGAAAATACTTTGGATTAATTATCTTGATGTCTTAGGTGGAAAAAACACCATACATTCTTGCATAATCTTGATAGCATATTAAGTACAATATATATGACAAAAACATCAAAATGTATAGGAAATTCAACATGTACCCTAAAATAACATGTGTTGCATGCTTAGTTGATTTTAAAATAGAAAGACTTTCACATCTCAAATGACCTTTGGCTAATTATCAATCAAACATTAAATATTTCCATGAACTTTTTATAAAATTTTGTTTGGGTCATATCTAAAAAATGTTTTGCATGTGGCTCACAATTTTTTAAACCTTTTATTCTTTTAAAAACATCTTTTATATTAGATGAGATCTTTGTGTTTTCGTGCTAAAAAAATTCAATCAAATGTCTTATTCCTTCAACTAATACCTTATCATTTCCTAGGAGTCTACCACTAAATGCTCAACAATCCTTGAGTGAAGGGTCATCAAGCCTTGTTCTTCTTTTTACGACATTTATTAAAAAATTTATATTCAATTTCAAATATTTACTTGTTTCACTAAAAATTAAATCTTTAGATTTTGACTTACTCACTATAGATTCCATTATTACTTGTTTTACCACATTACCATTTTTTTCTAAATTTTATTACTTTTTGCCAAATCCATTAAATAGATTATTTACTATTATAGTATTTCTTCCCTCCATGTTGGATGTTCTTAATGCTAAATTATTCATCACATGCCACATTTTTTGCATTTTCATTAATTAAAAAAATACTTGACAACATTTTCTATGGATTTTATTCTTAAATGGATAGTCCCATACACATTGAGCATGAGATTGAACTGATATTTTTGACATTTTATCTTCCATAGGTTTTATTATTTTCTCATCCATTTCAACCAAATACCTTGGTGTTCATCTCATTATCCTTGGAGGTGTAGGTGTAGGAGCTATATTTTGTATTAAATTGGGTGGTGTTACCACTTCAACCATAGTCGGGATAATATAGGATTGACTATCTACATTAGACCCTACAGGCAAATTGAATTCCTCTTCGTTAGGAGAGACATGAATTGGGGTCATTACTTGATGTTGATTCTGACCATGCTAATAAATTCATTATGGATGGATGTTTTATTATATTATGTTTCTTCATATATTTCATCACTCAATACAAATTCATTAGTTATGTGTTATATATTTTAAATTTCATCATTCAACAATAATTAATTGTGTTTTCTTATCTCATTTGAATACATATCTAAATTAAATTCCATGGAATTAGGCATGTTAATTTAATTTGAAATATTAATTGGTGTGGAGGAAGTACCTTCACCTTACCCAAAAGCTCTTATGGATGTTCTCCTATCTACTTGTCTATTTCTTTCTTTCTCTCTCTTTACTTTAATTTCCTCATTTGTTGGCTCTTTAATTGGTTTTTTACAATGATGACCCAACCCCATTATTTATCTTTATGCAAATAGGTCCACATCTAGAGTATAAATTGATGAATTTATAGTAATAGAGACAAAATAAATGAAGAATTCAAAGAATTTGTAGAGTTTCAGCATAAAAAACTAGTTTTAAATTTGTAAATTTTAAAATGAATGAGTGAAATTCATTGGCAAACAAGATAAACTTGTGAACAATAAAACATAAACACCCTTTCACAAATAATGCACACCCTATTTTGATGATGGATCAAAATGGGAAAATATATTTAATGATTTTTGGGTCTTGAAAAGGGTGTATGCCCTTTCAACATTTCAATCTTTTCCTCTTATGTTTTTCCTTCAAAATTGCTTTGGGTATAGGCTTGGAGAGGTCCAAACCTAGTCTAAAACCAGCCATGATGTAGCCCACATAGTTTTTAGGAAATTTACGAGTCTTTTTAATTTTTGTTGACACATATGATTAGGTATAATTTATTATTTTAAAAAAACATACATGAATTTTTAGAGGAAATGCGTAGTTTTTTAATATAGAATTTTTTTAATGTTAAATTATTTTTTATAATTATTACTTAATTTATACATAACATAATTTATTATGGACTATATACATATCGTTACAAATACTTTTCTAAAATTTTAACTATTAATCAAAATTTTATAAAACTTATACCTAACCAATCTATGCATCATTGGCTATGATTTGTAAAACAAAGTTTATTTTCATGAAGTTAATGTCAAAAAGTTGTGTTCATACACTTGCAGTTCCAATTTTCCAATTGTCTTAACTTGTAAAATTGTTTAAAAAATATATATTCATTTAAAAATAATAAAAAATATCCTAACTAATCTTTGACATTTTAAATATGCATGTATGAAGTTTTATACATCAATTCATTTGTTTACTCAAAAAAAGTGTATTTGTACACATGTACTATTCTTATCTTTTCACAAAAAAGGTCAAGTCATTGTCATAAATGCATCTATTTAGCACAATTTTATCAAATGAGTATTTAACATATATATATATATATATATATATATATAGAAACTATATTCATAATGACACAATTCATATTCCTATGTCATTGTTAAATTATTTTTATAAGTGTCTCTAGCATTCTCTCCAAGTTTAACTACTATATTTTTCAAAAACATAGTGTTGCTTTATATCCCCGATTTTATCCCCCATTATCTTACATCTTCCCCTATCATGAATAGGGACATATTCCATTTCCCTCTCAATATTTTGTTGGCATTTTTTAATTTTCACCATGATTTGCACATTGGACCACTCTGCCATTGATTATGAGAATCAAATGTAGCTACACAAGCTACTCATGAATTTAACATCTAAACAGGAAAAATGGGCCATCAAATTTACCTCAGTCAGTGCCAATGTGGATATCAAAAATTTACTTAGTGGTAGAATCCATACATGTGTTGACATTAGGTTCATCATGGACATTTCTAATTTTATGAGTATATTCCTCTTTGGGCCCTCTTTCAACACTTACTCAATTATTTTGGCTTGAAGACTTGACGTGGGTTCATCTCTGAATGCCACATGGCATTATTTTATTTTACATGGGATTCATGTCACTCCTCATGAAATCCCCTTTCACCTAATTTATCTTATTATTGGTTCAGATTCTACCATGCATCACTTCCTTAGTGCTCTATGCTCTAGGTAATGGCTTCATCTTCTAGATCAAGGGCTCTGCCAAGTTCATATGGTAGCTTCTTATTTTTTTACCCCTTCCTTGGGTTCTCGATCAAGATATATCGAGTGTTAACTAGTGTTATCCTATTCATTATGGGCTCTTGTCTCTATGTGCTTGGGGCCTGTCATCATGTGGTTCCTCGCTATTAAATTACTCATTTTGGGGCTTCAAGTGTAAAGCTAATTATTCTTTTTATGGTGAAGTGAGATTTAACCATGTGGCAACATATCATTCACCCACAATCCTGACATACTACTTTGTTTACACAAACCACCTTGGGACTACAGAGCATAGGGATTGTGTCATGTGATTCCATCCCACTCACCCATTATCTTATGACTCTAACATCATCTCTAGATTATATGAAAATATTTTGGAGAGAAGAGCAGTGGGATTATGCCACATGGCATCATCCTGCTAACCCACTAGCATGCTACCTTATTGACATGGAGATTTCTAAAAAACTTCATGAAAATTTACTAAGTGTTCAAAGGCATTTGAAAAGGTCTTAGGACCATTGAGAGATCAACACATGGCACCAAGAAACTTTTATAAAATAAACTAAGTGCCAAAAGTCTTTTGAAAGAGGAACATGCCACTACGAGATGTGAATGATTGTTGCATAACATAATTTGATTGGACCAAATTCTTGCTATGACTAAAAAATTGAGAAGTTGTCAAAACGTCACTAGGGGCCTATCAAATTTAGTCTTATAACCTATTGAATCCATCACTAGAAGATAAAAGAACCCTAAAATGGCTAAGTGTCAAAATGCTCTCTTGGCCCACCAAGAAACTTTTGATTAAAAATGGCTAAGTCCTGCTGAGTGAAAACATGACACATGGCTCTAAGAAAAATTCAAAGAACCAACTAAGTGTAAAAACTTTTCCTCTTCATGTATAAAGTGTGACATATCATGGTGTTCATAAATTTTATCTAGAACAAAAGTTTCAACTAGTTCATTTGTGTAAAATATTGGACTTACTTCTTGACAAAAAATGCAAAGACCATTTGCTTTACCAAAAAGTGTGAAGACCATTTTTGAAAACCTGTTAAGTCTTTTGCTTCCTTATAACTTAGCTTCTTTTGTTTAACCTTAATGGGATTTTGAGAATCCTTCCATGTTGAACCATGAACTAGATTTGGATGTTTCTCTTCCATGGTGACACAAAATGGTCAACATTCTATCGGGCTCTATGGGTTGCTTGCCTGCTAAGTAAGAATCTAGTAGCCTTTGAAGAAATCCATTGGGCATGGATTTATATAATATTTTAAAAACCCTTGTTTTTTAGAACATAACCCTGTTGCAACTTGCTCAGCCTAATATTGAATAATTGAATTGATATTCACCCCTCAACCAAAAGAGAAAGCAAGGAATAGATAAAATGTGTAAAAGTACTTAGGGAAAGGAAAATAACTAAACTAATTTGTAGCATCTCTTGGAGGAAATAAAATTAGCTAAACTACCCTAAACTAGCCAATCAAAAGGTTGTCTAAATAAAGCCATTATATAGTTCCAAAAAATAACTTCCCTTTCTTATCAACTTAGAATATTTTTCATGTTTGAGAGAAGAAAAATAAAGGTGAAATATAAGAATCTCAATATAATGGTGATATAATTCTCCAAGAATAAAAATAAACTCATTTACCCACTCGAGTTGACTAGAAATGTATTTGTTTCAAAGTGGATGATAGGTTACTTTTGGCCTTCTTGATACTCAATTTTGTGCTCTAAATTGAGCATAACTTGCAATGGATTTTCCTTCTCAGCCTCCAAACAAGATAGGTACTTGATATGACATCCTCTTATCAATATAAAGCTTGAACATTCAAGGTTTCTCTCGTGTTTGTGTTCAGCTTCTCTATCATCTTGTTAATTATCATGCTCTTTTTGAAGCACATGCAATTGACTTGGAAGCACACCCACTTCCACTTATTTTCCATACTAATCATGGGTTTATTCTTGAATGGATGTTAGTTTAATTTCATGGTTTGAGTAGAAGTCTTCTAGTTCATCCCAAAACTAGTTTTCTTACATGTATTTTTTGTTCTTTTCAAGACTGATTTCTTGCCTCCAATCTGAATTAGAAAGCAAGTCTTCCTCAAGAGGTTTAATTAGGTTGTATTATAAATGATTTTTAATTATAATTTCATTAGGAAGGAAGAAATATCTCTCACATCCTGAACTCTAATCCCTTGGACTGACTCCAGGCAATATTTCAACTCTTCTTGGCTATGAAAAGTGATGCTCTTAGCTTCAAGATCTATTTCCTCTTCATCAAAATTAGACCCATGTCAACCATATTGACCTTAGTTTTCTTATTTAATACATAATTCAAGCTCATCTATATAATAAGGCACTTTATCATCTTTCCCCTGAATGTAACCTTGACTAGAGAAACCTGGCCTCTCTTTATCAAGACTATCTTCCTCCTCTTCATCTTTGTCCATTTGCTCATTATTATGTTGCTCTAGCTGATCATATTCATCTTCCTCTTGTGATGGGTCTGATTTTTTTGATTTAGAAACATAAAGAGGAATTCTAATAATTATTCCCTCATCATCCTCAAATGAAACACTCTCTTATTTCCCTAAATTATTTTTACTTGATCTCCATACAATGGGTCTTCCTTTGAAAATGGAGATGGTGAGATAGTAAGAAGGTTCAATTGGTAAAATAGGAGTATATGAAATTATGAGTTACTCTTGAATTGGATTTGGGGTTAAAGAATCACTCCTAAAACTTGGAAACTTCCTTGATTTTTATTCTAAAAATTTATCCCTTTCTTGATTTTGGATTGGCATATGAGGAGTGGGTGAGAAAATTAGAAACTTCCTTGGTTGAGGATTTTGAGGGATTTGAGGAAGAATGGATGGATTTTTCACAAGTTTAAACTCTTTCAAATAATAGGAGCCTCTAAAACATGGAATTATGGTTAGTTTATCTTTTACAACTATTCTCTTTTCTTGTTTGGGAATGGACTTACCAAGACTTGGCATCTTAAAGTCAGGATGTCTAGTCCATGAAGGCTGCCATGGTTAAGAAGCTTGAGTCTTATGAGGAGGTGAATTTTTAGAAGTTGGTATACTTGGGTGGTAAACTACTTAAATTTTATCTTTAAGTTTGGATTCATGTACCTTAGTAGCCATGTCTATCTTTGCATGTGCACATGTTAAATGATCATGAGGTTGTCAACAAGTAAAACACACTTGGATTTTTAAAGTATGTCAACAAGCTAAGATATATTATGATCATGAGGAGGTTTACTTGGAATAAGAGGGATAGGATTGATTTGGCTCAACAAATGGCTAGTATACATGTTGAAATCTTGATAGTACTATTGTTGATGAAGGGGAGGATAACACTCATGATAGGAAGGTGGAAAGTAGTTGGAATTTCCTCTAATCTCAGCCATATAAGAGGTATCCCATGGATTTATAATTCTATAAAAGTTCTTATAAAAATAATTATACTAAAAAAACTTAAAATTTTACCTAGCAAATATGTTTGGACTACTAAAACCAGTTGAACTAGACTCAAAGTCACCACTGGTGTTTGTCAAAACCATCCTTAAAGGTTGATATACTAAAGATCACACCAATAATTATCTAGTAGATGAATGGAGGAGTCTCATTAGGCATTCTATAAACTATTGTTGTATTGAGTTTCACCCTTTAAGGAGATGTTTCACATATCATCACCCAGTTGACATACTGGGAACACCCTAAGGTTGTGCATTACCTATGGTTGGAGTGAACATCCAAATAGGGTCAAATTCTCATGATGGATCACATAAGCCTAACACTAATGTTATTACACTTACAAGGAAAAGGGAAGAGTGCATAAAAATAAAGAAACTAAAATCAAAAGGGGTTATACACCATAATAGTGTCTCCTCCATGTACTTGATACTGCATAATTAAAACCTTGGGAATTATGGTATACACAACTCAATTGTGAAATTTTTAGAACTAGTGTTTCATATAGATATACAAAAATATATGGAAGCATTAAAAGGAGAAGCATTCATCACCACAACTAACAATGCATAAACTATGAGATACACAGACTATGACCTATAAAAGAGAGTTTACTTGCATAGAGGTGAAATGGAATTGGACACAATCAAAGGGAAAGAACACTTCACAACAAAGAGAGCATCAACAATTCATAAGATACACATATAATTCAAGTCATTGAGAGGGTAAAAAATAGTTCTATTATTCATTTCAAAACATAAATATCAAGGCATAAAGATCAAGGATGGGCCGATTTCTACATCATTTTTGTACTAAAAAGGGTCCCCTTATAATGACAATCCTACATGTTTAAATAGGTAAAATATTTAGAGCTCAAGTCTAATTTGATCTTACTCACTATCAGGGTAGTTACAAACTTGATGATGATCAGGAAAGGGGGATCAAAGAAGTGGGAATCTCCTCAAGATCGTCAGAACTAAGCTTATATGACTACCTACCATGTCCCCTCAATCCTACATCTTATTTTATACATGCACTCACTTTATGATGAATATGTCCAAATTTCATTTCTCTCTCATCATTTTTTTGGCATTTTTGTTGAGTTGTACCTTGATTTTCATATCAAGACACTCTGCCATTAATTCCACAAATCAAATGCAACTACACAAGATACTCATGAATTTGAGATTTGAACAAGCAAAATGGGCCATCAAATTTAACTTAATTAATTCCAATGTAAATACCAAAAAACTCCTCGGTAGTAGAATCCATCCATACATTAACATCAAGTTCATCATGGAATTTTTCGATTTTACGAGTATATTCCTCCTTGGGCCCTCTTTCAACACTTAGTTGATTATTTTTTCTTGAATACTTGACTTGGGTTCATCTCCATATGCCACATGGAATTATTTTATTTATCATTGTATTCATGTCACTATTCATATCATCCCCTTCAGCCTATTTTATCATGCTCTTATATCACCTTTTTCCACACATCACTTCCTCGACACTTTACACTCTAGGCAATGGCTTCATCGTCTAGATCAAGGGCTCTATCAGGTCCACATGGAAGCTTCTTATTTATTTACCCCTTCCCTAAAATTTCTTAGCTAGGTCTATCAAGTACCAACTATTATTATCCTATTTATTGGGCACTCCTACCACTATATACTTGGGTCCTTCCACCTCCACATGGATCCTTCTCACTCTTTCATTACTCAACTTGGGGATTTGAATGCAAATTTGGTTGTTTTCTCCATGGTGAAGATATATTTAACCACATGGAAACATCTTGCTTACCCACTACCTTGACATACTAATTTATTTAGATGGATTACCTTGGGTTTGTACAGTAGTGAGATTATGCCATGCAATGCTATCCCACTCACTAGCATAGGACTCTAACATCATCTCTTGGTTGTACATAAATCTCTAAGAGAGTGGAGTAGTGATATTAGGCTACATGGCATCATCCCTTTAACCCGATAACCCAATACTTTGTTAATGTGGACATTGCCAAGAAACTTCATGAAAATTGACTAAATGTCTAAAGGAATTTAAAAATGGTTTGAGACCATCATGAAATTGATGCATGGCACTAGGAAAGTTTTACAAAATTGGATAAGTGTTGAAAGTCTTTTGTAAGAGGCACAGGCCATCAGAAGATGTGAATGATTATCATGTGGCACTGTTTGATTGGACTAGATTCCTGCTATGACTAATAAACTAGGAAGTCATCAAGATGTCATCAGGGACCTATCGAATTTGATCTCACCACCTCATAAATCCATCACTAGGAGATGAAATAACACCAAAATGGCTAAGTATCAAAATGCTTTCTTAACCTATTGGTCATATTTTGAATAAAAACATCTAAGTCCTACTAAGAAAAAACATGACACATGGATTTGAACAAAGTTCAAAGAATCAAATAAGTGTTGAAACATTTACTCTTTACATATAAATCATAACATATCATAGTGTTTTAAACTTTTATCTAAAATAAAATTTTAGATTTGTTTATTTGCCCAAAAACTCTAAATTGCTTCTTAAAAAAAAAAGCAAAAATTATTCACTTTGTCAAAAAGTGTGAAGACCATTTTTGAAAACCTATTATGTCCTTTGTTTCCTCATAACTTATCCTCTTTTGTTAAACTTTAATAGGGTTTTGATAAGCCTTCCCTATTAAACTATGAACTGTATTTGGATGTTTCTCTTCCATGGTGATCCAAAATGGTCAACAAAACCATCTACATGAACATGTTCAGATGGGCATATAACCACTAGAATGGCCACCCTCCACTCTTTATTGGGCCTTGGGGTCAAAATTTACAATCATTTGAAGGCATCCTTGAATAGATGTTTCTTGCTACTGAGTGGGAAAATAAAGTGAATTTGTAGCACATAGTTCAAGATAACCATGAATAGTAGAGACAAGTGTTTAATACCTATAGTTGCATGGACAAGTCCTCTAAGAACCCCTTGGAAGCTTATATGTTACTAGATATGAGGGATACAAGGTAATGAGTTTTCTCTTATGGATAAACGTCTCTTACAAGACCAAAAGTTGGTTAGTGGGTAGAATGTTTTTAACTCATTAGTATAATCGATGAACCATCTATGAAAACATGTCCATATGGGTGTATAAATGTTAGAATGGCCACACTCTAATATTCATCAGGCCTCAAAATTGAAATTTTTAGTCATTTGGAGGTTTTCTTGAAGAGAACCTTCTCATCCCTGAGTGGGAAATTAGATCAAACTTTCATCAGGAATTGTAGGGTATCCATGAGGGGTAGAGATGAGTTACTAGTGCCTATTATTATATGGTTGATTCCTATAAACACCCCTTAAAGGATTCAGTTACACTTAACATGATTAAGACATGATAATGAGTTTTTCTCACATCTAAATATTTGTTAAGATTCCAAAAGTTGGTCAATGGGTAATTTATCTTTTGACTCATTAGCCCAATAAATGAATAGTCTATATCAACACATCTAGATGGATATATAAATGTTGGAAAGGAAAACCTCTAATCTCTTTCAAGCCCAAAAGTCAAAAGTTTCATTCATTTAGAGGCATCCTTGGAGAGAATCTTCCCATTCTTAAGTGAAAAATCAAGTGAACTTCTGCTACATGTTATATAACCATGAAGGGTAGAGATGGACTATCAACACCTAAAAATGCATGGGCAAGTCCTTTAAGCACCCCATAGAGGATTTTGTGCCACTTAATACAAGCAAGACATGGGAATGAATTTCTCTAATAAATAAATTTTTCTTAAGAGATTAAAATTTGGTTAGTGGGTAGTGTATATTTTAACTCGCTAGCCTAATCGATGAATTGTCTATTAAAATGCATCCATATGGACATATAAACTATAGAATGGCCACACTTAGATATTCACAAGGACCCAGGGTAAAAATTTGATTTAATTTAGAGTTAAATTCAAATATGCACCTAATAGCATAGAGGATAATATAAATATTTTGAGTGAGTACCAATTTTATATGAGCGATGATAGGGTTGTCAATCAAGAGTGCTACTCTTATGAGAATGTGTACCTCTTCCCACTCCTATTAAAACAATGGAATATCTCTAAATTTTGGGTGACTTTAAATGTGATATAATCTTTAGATAGAGGGATAGCTCCCTTAATTCACTCACTCAATTTGATTATAATCCTACTTTTTATTGATATTTTGACTAAGGGAAAGGGTGAAGGGATAATGCTTGCACTAGAATTGACATGAAAAATTGAAAGAAAGGTGATGTAAAAAATTTGTGACCACTTTTGCTTATAATTTTCACTCTTATAAAGAAACATATCTTGCACACATTCACTTCAATTCAATTCTATAGCTTCTACAATAGTGTTTCACATAAAATTACTAACAACACTCACTCTTTGCATGGATGGAATGAAAGTTTGTTGAATTCACTTTCAAGATTGGATTGAGATTGAACCTAGACACTTATTATGACCTATATAATCTCACATATGTTTTATAAAGGTATAAACTATACATTATCATAGTAAATATACTGTCACTATGTTATATCAATATAAATCACACATACACTTCACACAACAACCTAAAAATGGAGGAAACCAGTTTCTTATTTATTCAAAAGGTGTAGTATAAAAATTGTATAGCCTTCAGCATAGCCAAAGCAAAAAATTGATATGTTTATGATATAAAAGAAGATACAAATATAAAAAAGAGTAGGAGAGGGGAGATAAAACATCCCCAAAATAGGGGTGACTCACTTGTCCTCACACCCTTCAAATCCTACCTAGTATTTCTTAGATTTTATCTCTCTTTCTTTCTCCAAAATGGTGTAGGAGTTATATATATAATTGTTTGGAAGGATTAAATAATTATTGAGCATTGATTGGTGAATTTTGACCTATACAAGTGCATATATCTTTTCTTGCATTCCCTATAGCATTACTTGCATGTCATCCTTGATGAATAAGTCATCTTCTATGAAAATAAGTATTCAAGTCTTCATCAATTCCTTAGTTGAATACTTATCCTCATCCATTTATTATGCCTTTACACTTTTCTTAGTTTGTTAGAAATCTATTGAAGCCTCTTTGACCTTATCAATTTGACTTGGTGTAAGAAGAGGGAAGGTCTCCTAGGATTGGTGGAGACTCCTTCAAGAGTTTGAATGTTTTTTGAAACTGACTCTTGAATTTTTATTTCTCTCCATGTGGCATATAATTTAGGGGTAACCTTGAAAATTATGTTGAATAGATTCTATGTATTGACTTGGTTATTTGATCACTTGAATTATTCCTCTTACAACATGGCATAGAAAGGTGAAAACTTGGTTTTGCTTCCAAGAAAGAAATTTTCCTCTATGTATTACCTCTCAAAATCATATTAGACCTATAAAAATTCACTTTAATCCATAAAATAGTTTAAAATATCTAATTTTTTACCTTTATCTTATTTTTTCCCAATTCCTTATAACCCTAAAAATAGGTAAACCTCCTTGTGTGGAATAATTTAGATATCATAATAGAGAATTAATTACATATTTGATGACCTAATATCCCTTTACATCTTCATTCCAAGTTTTAGGAACTAATTCTAAGTGGAAGTGTCAGTTTTTTGTTATTTTCTCTCCTCAAGTAGGCCTCAATTAGGCCTCCTTGCCTAGAAACTGATATTTTAATCCACATGCCACCCACATATGTGAAACATCCAATAAAAAATTTATTAAAGTTACCCATTCCAATACCATGCTCCATGTCAAATTTTAGCTCCTAAGACCCTTTACACATAAGTGAACCATGAAATGGTCAAAAGCCCTAGTCTAGGTGTTTGTATAAGCATGAAAAATAGTTTGAGTGTTTTGCCAATAAATTTATAGGTTTTAATGATTAAAATGGGTTAAATTAATATTGAATAAAAATTATTAACTCAATCTCCTAAGGATAGGGATTTTGAATAACTTTATAGGCTTATATAAAGGCCTTTTAGCTTGAAATTTGAATTTTCTTCTCAAATTGACCAAGTTGCCAACCTGCAAAGCTAATATATCTCATTATGAGGATTTTATGTGTTTTTAAGGTTTAAAAAACTTTATTCAATCTCAATCTACCTTTTTACCTGATTTAGAGACCATCTCAAATCTTGTTTCTTCACATTGACACCTACAACCATGCTTTTCAACCTATTTCGTACACCTGTACATGTAAATGTATGATCAAGTGACATAATCATATTATTATGAGACCTTAATATGTCATAAATTTTGTTTTTAATTTTAATTTTTCTATTTGGGTGCATTATAACCAATTATTCTTTCCTCAGATCCTTTAGGAGAGTTTAAGGGGTTTATTATCTTAATGATGGTTCATAAAGCACATGGGGCTGATCCAAAAACTAATACCAAGAATTGGTAGTATGGGAACACATAAAAAATACCTTATGGTCTTGAGTTCACATTAAAAAAATCATGAAATATCTTATCATAATAACATGAACTTCGATGGATATACTATTCATTTTGTGAGGTTTGAGAGAGAAACATGCCTAAAATTGTAATTTTTGAGTTTGATTATGAGTGTTAATACCTCAGGAAGGTCTAAAACATTCATCATAACCATATCCAATGATAATTATTATCATATCAACACTTTAATCATGTTTTATCATCCATTGGTTCATGTTAGGGTTCTTAACCAAATCACTATTAGTGACCCTAACTATCTAAATTTGAGATGACTTAGTTATTGGAGGAGTTTTAAACTTTATAGAACATCCCATTGAAGATTTAAACACATTATTAGGTCCCTTTAGGTTTCATCTTACCTGTCACAAACACACTTTCATAAAAAAATCATATGTAGGCTTGTGTGTGCAAGCCTAAGCTTATTTGGTGAAATAGGTGTAATCAGAGCTTTTGAGCCAATCATGACATGATATCTTAGTCTATCAAACCTTTTTTTATCCGTATTAACCTTAAAATTAAATTTTGAGTTAAATAACTCTTATATTATCATAAACTGAAAGATTTCATGTATACATATATGTAGCAATACACAGGATGAGATATAGAAGTGTAAATGAATAGGCAAAGCATATGAGATATATGATAGATATTTTAAAGTACAAAAACCTCCAAGAGGTAAAAAACCATGACTGAAATTTAATAATTGAGAAACAATAATAACCCAAATACAAATTCTTCTCCTTCTCACTTTCTCATGCAGTGCTTCACAAAACTCACAAATTGAATATGATCAAAATAATTTCATTTTTGAAAAAAATCATAATAGGGGTAAAACCTTATTTTATAGTGAAATTCCAAGGGAGGTGACCATTGTAAAAATAATGGGTCTATCCATCCTGATAAATTTAGTTATTTAAATTTTTGAAAAAATTCATAATAGGGGTAAAACTTTATTTTATAGTGAAATTCCAAGGGAGGTGACCATTGTAAAAATAATGGATCCATCCATCCTAATAATTACAACTTTTTTATTTAATTTCATGAGATTTTCACCTTGTATTAATAAATAATATATTATTATTATTTAATAACTTTACCAAGGCTAAGGGTTAATAAACCCACTTAGTATTAAATTCTATAACACTCCCCCTTAATGCTAAGTAGGGATAAATGTCATAGTCACCTTAGAAAGGAATTATACTATGTACACAATTGAAGAATTTAAAAACTTTCATCATGTCAATGACCTCCTTTTGAAACAAAATGAATTATAATTCATAATTTACTTGAGAGTAAATTTAGGCTAACACGATCATGAGACTACATCTCATAATTTGTCATGAATAATTACTAAGCATATTTGGAGCCTTTTATAACATAAGGACCTCCATTACAAATTATGTTTTTTAATGTATTGGGGTATAAAATTAAAACTTCCACATGAAGTTTACTTAAATCACATAACCTCCACATGAAGTTTTTAATGATTTACAATAATAAGAAGTATAGAGAAGGAAAAGAAACATGTGTCCATCAAGAAGTGGCATTGTCATGCACACTTCCCCTCAATGGAAAATCTGAGAGGCCTAACATTGCATGAAACTGATAAAACATGGTAACATCAAGTGGTTTTGTGAAGATATCTACCACTTGTTCATCCGTAGGACAAAACTATAGATTAATATCACCATTGAGAACTTTATCTCAGATTAAATGCACATAAACTTCAATATGTTTAATTCTTTGGTGCTATACTAGATTTTTTGTCAGAGCTATACAACTTTGGTTATCACAATAAAGGACAGTACTCTGAGAAACATCCAAATGAAGTTCTCCCAATAGGCTTCACAGTGCCTCACAAAACTCACAAATTGAATATGGTAAAAATAATTTCATATTCAAATGAATTCACAACAGGGGTAAAACACTATTTTATAATGAAATTCCAAGGGAGGTGACTATTGTAAAAATAATGGGTCCATCCATCCTAATAAAGTCATGTAATAAAATTTTGGTAACTCATTAAATAATTATAACTTTATTATTTATTTTCATGAGGTTTCTACCTCATGTTAATAAATAATATATTATTATACAATAAATTTACCATTTATAAGGGTCAATAATCCCACTTAATATTAAATTATCTAACATAAATTGCCTTCACATATCAAGATCTACCTCTAAAGTGTTATACCACTATCCTTTTAGCTTTATGACCTATTAGTACATCCTCAAGGTGATTTTAAGAAACTAGTCACTAATAAATTTATTTGAAAATGAAATATACATATCTAAAATGCATATAGCCCTTTCCTCATCTGAGTTACCTTTAATAACTCCATGACACTATTCATAGGATTATTTTCTTTGCTTAAATGACTGTAGACATCCACTAGGTGTCAAGACTATGTTTTGGAGTCTAAAGAACTCTTCAAAAAATCATTAAATGATTAAAAGGTTCTTGTCATAGTATTTATGTATCATAAACTTATATTTAACCTTTAAAACCTTTCTAAGATCTCATATCATCTCTTGAATACCTCTCTCTCTCAAATTATGCATGTAGGTGTATGTATTGGTTTCCTAACCTTCAATGGAGAAAGTGAATAGTTTAAAATCCTTAAATAGGTCTATGTAGACCATGTTTACCCTTTATAACTTTATGAAAGTGTTAAATACTTCACCTCTTCCTCTTAATCAAGCTTTATTGACACATTTATACATATACACAGGGTTTAAGACACCTAGGCTTGTAATTATACCTGTAGGTCTTCCTTAGCAGTAGGCATCCAAAAAATGGTTTGTTGGATTAAGGAAATGAGTCTTAAAAACATTAATCTCCTTGTATTAATTTAATATACTCCACATCATATGTGTATGGCCTCATTTGGTCTTCTAATCATCATTCATAGTTCTCATCTCTAAACTCCTAGAAACATGCTTGGTTGTGTAGTTATAGGTTGAGTGATTGTAAGTACTTGAGATGAATATGTTTTAAAAATTTACCTTGATCTTATTTAGGTATTTCATACCCTTCATGACTTCATACACTCATATACCCACCTGATATATCACCTTAATACACACATTCACTCCCATGACTCTAATAGATCTGATTATGTCATTATGGTTCATATTACAGTTATAGATGATCATTTGGTCTTTTTTGCCTCTATATAGATAGAGTAAGGTATGATAAGGTTGATCAAATTACAAATGTGTATTAATAATTTCATTTATTATGCATCACCTTACATTATATTGGAGGATTATCAACTTAATATGAAAAGGTTTGATTTTATCTTTACCTTAAACATTGCTAAATAACCTTAAACAATGCTAAAGTGTGCTTCAAAGACCTAATTTATGACCCTACTTAATACATTGGTGGCGTATTGGATCATAATTTCAAGTGGTTTTTTTGAAATATTCTCATATTATCATCTCTCCAATGAGCTTAGATCACTTCTAATATCCATTTGACACCTTCATAGTTCCTTCCTGGGTACACATAGTCCATCTAACTTTACACAGTATATTTGAAGGCAAAATGAATTGAGGTGTGTGCCATTTTAGATATTTAGAAGGTTTATATAAACTTTTTAATAATATAGAGTACACAATATCATGATTCAAATTAAACATAGACATTCTCAATATTTTAAAATCTTGCATCCATGACCTGCCTCATAATGACCTCAAAATAGATGATGTCATTATCTGCAACCTTGCTATAATTTTCACTCTTGGCATAAAAATAGTATATCTTTACTTTCTTTACTTGTTTGGTTATCATATATCTAAATCATAATGATTATTCTTAATACATTGGTCTCTCAACATCCCATTCTACATCATAAAACATGTCTTTTTCTCATCTATGCATGTAATAGGCCTAAATTATGGCATATAGGCATAAAAGGCCTAATCTAGTATTTTGTTCTCATAAGTACCATTAGTCATCTTGGAAATTATCAAATATCATTATGAAACTACCTCATTCTCTTTCATAAAAATAGTTACTCAAGTCTTCATGATTTCTCTGTTTATTCTTCATTTACAATGTTATTCTTTAACTTGATCATTGAAGTTCATGGGAAAGGTTTATGTAGTCAGATATGCAGTTAGACCTATGAGTGATCTCTTGAGTCTCAAGAGAGAATGGTCTCTTAAATTTAATTTGATCTATCTTATCAAGTTGAAATAATATTTCCTCTCCATTTAGGTACCTACCAAGATCATTTGCTGACCTCTTAGAGATCTCTAACATCAAGAAATCATGTCTTGGTGACTACACATTACTAAAAGACCCTCTCACTATGGGATATCTAAAGGAATCCATCCTTAAATATGAAGTCATATGATATTTTACTAGATAAGATATGTATCATGACAGAGGCATAATTTTGATACCCTTTGAAGATGAAACCAATCAGTTATCAAACCTTTTACGTGTTCCCTAGTTGTTCCATGTTCTCAATCAACATAGGAAACTAATTTTATGATAAAATAGCATTATAAAAATAAGTTACTTGAGGATTAAAACATTTAATGTCTTATTTTAACTTGAAATCACCCCACCATAACCATTTTTCTCCATTTAGTTCTGACATGAAGAAACAGAGGCAAACCTAGACCTTATTTAAATGAATAAGATATAGTGACCCCCTAACACTCTCAACAATTGTTTATAAATATGGGTAAATTAATATTACAACCAATGTCAAAAAATTTAATTTCATTATGTCCCTATCATTTATTAAGAGCTTTTGACCTAACGTCTCTCTTGTTCATATTAAGCAAAAATCGTTGACCCTCCTTGAGCTGCCAAAGAAGCTATTAGGAGAGATGAATGGGTTTTCTTCATTTTATCACCTATAACACCTTCCAAACCATGTATTTGACATTAAGGATTATAAATAAAGTCCTTAATATTATTTAAAATCAATTTGACCTTGAAAATTTGTATGAGTAGACTCAAAAGAGCCCCTTTTAGCACTAAAATTGCCATAACCACTTAAGAAACTTGATAAAATTGTTGAAAAAGGTGTTCATAAGACCTTAAATGTATGAATAGATGTATCATGATGTGTTTCAACCTTATTCTAGTACTTGAATACCATTACCTTGTAAAACCTTCTCTAGAAGCCAAAAAATGATCCAAAATGCAACACATTTGGGTTATGATGTTAGTCAAGAATATCATCAACCTATTTTATCCTTTGTGAAACATGTCATGAACTTTACACATGCTATGAGACCTATCAAGACACCTTATACTCTTTTCATCACTTCAAACTCATTGAAAAAGGTCATGGAGTGACTAGACATACACAAAGATATGATGAACAAAACCTTAAACTTATCAAATTTACCTTAAAATTTGCTAACCAAGATTTAAAGTGACCATTCCAAGGACATAACAAGACCAAAATAATGATAAATCAAGGTAAACAAACATGACAAGAAAAAATTCAAATTATAGGTGTGATAGTTTGACATGGGAGGTCAAACTTATCAACATTTTTGTGACTCAACTGGGAAACATGCTTGTTATGCTTATGAACCATTGCATCACTTTTGGATTCATGAAGTCTCTCTCACACTATGAAATAA
The DNA here is from genome assembly GCA_037957365.1 of Torreya grandis. Taxonomy (NCBI): domain Eukaryota; kingdom Viridiplantae; phylum Streptophyta; class Pinopsida; order Cupressales; family Taxaceae; genus Torreya; species Torreya grandis. The sequence goes on along the minus strand of JARHVA010000222.1, from coordinate 3,523,157 downwards.
ATTTTATCAGACTTTAACCAATGACTACAACTCTTTATTCAGGACAAGACAGTTGTTTTCCTTCCAAAAATAAGAAAATAAAGACACACAAAACCAAGGAAACTAACTACCAAGACACATTTTCTAGCTAAATACTTATTGAAAACAAAACATAAGAAACCAAATGTGTTGAATATCACTTGGAGGAAACTAAAACAAATAAACTATGTACAAAATAACTTATCTCTTAGCAACAATGTTTTAGATGTATCCCATTGACTATAATTGAGAGCTCTTCACCATCCATCTTGGAAATTTGAAAGGCATTATGAGACTTACAACTATAGATTGTGTAAAGGGCCACTCCAAAGTGAATTGAACTTGGTGTGCCTTCTTGGTTTAGCTTTGTCTTCATCCCACTTGAGAACTAAGTCACCTTCCTTAAAACTCCTTGAAGATGCTCCTATATCAAATGTTCTTTTCACTTGTGCTTAAAGCATCTCCATGTCCAACATGGAATAATTTATGAATTCTTCTAGATCCATAAGCTCAACATATCTTAACTTCATTAGTTCATTCTCTAACAACTCTAGTTGATGGATTAGTTCCAAAATAGGGAGCTCAAGTGAGATTAGCAACCTTGATTCTCTTCCATAGACAAGCTTATATGGTGAATTATCTATAGACCTTTTGAAGTTGATTATATCATCCCATAGAGTTTACTTAATCTCTAAATGCCATGTCTTATAATTATCCTCAATGGTTCTCCTTAAGATCTTTAAAAAGTTCTTATTAGTGGAATTAGCAAGACCATTACCTTATGGGTAATAATTTGATGAAGTCTTGAGGTATACACCATGTTGAATAGACCATTGACTGATCTTAACTCCCAAAAATGTCATGGCACTATCTAAACTGATAGTGGAAGGAATGCCAAACCTTGTAATCAAACCTTCATATAAATCAAACACACTGTATTTGTTTACTTCCTTTAAAGCCACTACCTCTATCCATTTAGTGAAGTAATCCATCACAGTAAGGATCCACTTATGGCTCAATATCTAAAGTGTATTAATGAGGCCAATGAATTCCAAAACCCACTAAACAAAAGCTTGATCCACTAAAATAGGTTGAATAGGTAAGGCGTTAACTCTTTCTTTTCCTGTAAACATTACACATTTCTTGAACTTTCTTACTCAATCATGGCAATCTCTAAATATTATCAGCCAATAATACCCACCACTCATGATCTTAAGGGTTGTTGTCCTTGCTCAGAAGTGACCTCCACCTTATCCATCATGGAATTCCTCAAGCAATCTTTATAATTGGCTTGGCTTTATGCACCTCAACAACATGCCATTGATGTCTTTCTTGAAAAACACTCCATCAATAAGGAGAAAAGGAATGGACTACAATCTAAAATACCTTATCCTTGATGCACTTAAGTTTTTAGGATACATACCATCTTGGAGGTACCTTACCATGTCTTGTAACTAGATTGATGATGATGTATGATCATCTTCAATTCCTTCATCATTCAATACTAGAACTATCTCCTTATTTTCTTGTAAGTCTTAGGCTAGGTTTTCACACAATACTTTGCCTCTAGTATGCTTAGTCACTTTTATCTCAACATCATACTCTATCACTCTTTTTATCTAACCTTCCCTCTTCTCACTTATGTCCTTGTTCAATAAGAACTCCTTGATGTTAGGATGAATAACCATTAGATAGATTATGTTGTTAGATAAAAATGTTTAAATTTCTTAAAACATCTAATTATTTAAAGTACATGTTTCTCTACATAGGTGTACCTTGTCTCATATTCTTCCAAGCCTTGACTGAAGAATGTTATGGGATACTCCAAGTCTTGCTGATTTTATTGCATGAGTATACCTAAAATTGTGTCCACATTAGCATATGCATACAAGATAAAATCCATTAAAAAATCAAGATTAATGAGAATAAGAGCACTATCAATTGCTTGTTTGATCTCTTCAAAACACCTCAAGCCTTCTTTGGTCCAAGTGAAGCTCTGATTTTTCTTAAGCATCATTGTAAGTGGCTTGGACAAAGTTATAAAATCATATATGTATCTTCTTATGAAATTTATTGTGCCAAGAAAACTTTGTAATGCCTTATTATGTTTAGGCAAGGATAATTCAAGAATGGAATCTATCCTTTCAAGATCAATGCTCAAACCATGTTTAAAAATAACATGTCCAAGTACATACCTTAATGTATTGAAAACACACAATTTTTGGGGTTAAATAACACCCCAAATTGTCTATAACTCTCAAATACCTCCTTGAGATGAAGCATGTGCTTACTTGCATTCTTTGAGAGTATAGTTATATCATCCAAATATACAAGAACAAACTTGTTAATTAGACCTTGAAATTCCATATCTATTGCTCTTTGGAACATTGCTCCAACATTAAACAATCCACATGGCATTTTACTATAGGAAAAAGTGCCCCACATGGTAGTGAAGTTTGTCTTAAACTAATCTTCCTCTTCTAAAAGTATCTAGTTATATCCACTATAACCATATAATAATGACAATATTTTTGAACCAACTACTATTTGAAATATTTACTCCATTGATGCTAATGGATAATGATCTTTGAGAGAGGCCTTGTTCAAATCAAGAAAATCCACACAAAGTCTGATTTCTCCATTTTTATTCCTCATAAGAACAAGGTTTGCCACCCAAGTAAAATGCTTGATGGGAAAAATGATGGTTTATTCAATTAGATTATGAAGTTCAATCCTCATTAAAGGCTCAAGCTTAGGATTGATTAGTCTTTGCCTTTGTCTTACCAGTTTTGTATCAGCCTCTATCTCAATGGTATGTTGAGATAATCTAGGATCAAATACATCAGAAAACTCTCTACATAAATCAACAAATGACTCCTTTTTAGATGGAGAACATACTTTACCAAGTTTGAGAGTCATCTGTTATCTCAATAGTAGTATAGTGTTCTCCTTTGGTAGACAATGAAGACTTATCTCTCCTAAACTCATAATATATACTAAAGATGTTCTCAAGCATGACCAGAACTTTGGGTAACTTTTTGGACTTGAGTTGGATAATCTGATTATCATATTGTTTCAAGAGACTTGACTGATTTCTAGAAGAGAATTCAGCCTCCTCTTGCAAGAAGCAAACAATCTGGTTATCATCTTTAAAAACTTGCTAGTTATCATGATTGTCAAGAATAGAAGGCCTCACCATAATATTGATATGTGACTAATTTTTGTCATTCTTTTCATCATCTAGAATTTTGAACTGGGCTCCTATGGTAGCCAATCTATTTGCATGTGTGTTGCTTTCTCTAGGCACTACTCAAATATAAAAAGCATCAAAATCCTCAAGGAGATCCCAAAATCTATGTTTATAATACCTTAGAAAATAATTCTTACATACATTTATCCCTCTCACTTGGTGAACCACAAGTTCACTATCACCAAAGACTTGTAAGAGGTTGATTCCCATATTTCTAGCCTATTACAAACCATGGATTAGATCTTTATACTCTACTATATTATTAGAATAACCAAACTAAAACTTTATAATAGAATAATAAATTTTTTTAGTGGGTTAGATGAGAATCATTCCAACCCTAGTACCATGATTGTTCCTTAAACTATCAAAGTATATTTTTCGAAGGCCGTCCCTTAATTCATCTTCCTTGACTATAGTTGGAATTTATGCATCATTCTCATGAAGATAATAGATATTGAGTCCTTATTCTATCATTTTTTAAGGATCACATTCATACAAGTTATAATCTCATTCATCAATAAATAAATTAGGAACTCCTTTAAGAGGTGAGTTGGATTCTACTTCACTAGTTTGTTCCACCTCATCAAAGATGACACAAATAGAATTCACAACACTTAGCATGTATGGTTCCAAATGAAAGCATGCAATGGGTTTAGAGTGCATTTTGACCTTCATTCCATACATTATCCTAAACATGAGATAAGACCAATTAGATTAAAGGTAACCACCTATCTTTGATGTGAAATCTCATGATAAGCATATGGAAAAATATGGAGGTAGATCCACCACCACTACATCCTATTGAATGGTTACATTTGGGAAAGCATGTAGCATTGATTTAAGGTTATTTATCATGCCTAAAATCTTTTTTTGTGAGCCATAAATCTAAAAAACACCTTTAGTGTTTGTCTCATACACCAAACCTAACTTGTTTGTGATTTGCTTAATCATCATTGTATTACTAGATCCAATGTCAACCATACAATTTTGGACTAAGATGTTACCAAAAATTAAATATAGATAAAATGGAGGTGTCATATTTGTTAAATTTTACCTCTTTATGTACCTGTTTTACTTATTACTTTAGTTGATGATCTGAATTGGTCAAAATGACACTCTCCTTCTCAGCTAGATTTGTAGATAACTTAAGGGATGAAAGCTCTTGAATAAGCAAGTCTTTTTGTACTGGGATTTCCAGAGAATATAACATACTTATGCTGATATTTGCCTTTTTCATGTGATCAACTATACTAAAATAAGATCCACTCATCTTTGGCTAAACCCTTGGAGCAACTGGATGATCTTGCACTTAAGAAACTTGGTGAGTTTTACTAACTTCCACATTCTAATTTTTCTAAGGTGTTGGGATAACGAACTAATTATTAGAACTTTTATAAAAAAATAGGAGGAATTTTTGGAACATGGCCCACCTCTTGAGTCTCATCAATGATCTTCTTAGCTCTAGTGATAGCTATAACTACATTGTTTGAAGTACTAGAATCACCAAATTGATTCAAATCCACATGGTCATCAATTTGCCAATTTACAAAGGTTATATCAGGCTTCCCTTTTCCATTATGAACCTTGCCTTGTTGTGCCATATCCTCATTGTGTTGAATTTATTAAAGAGGAGCTTATTTTTGGGTCCTTTGAGGAATTTCCATAGATTGAGTTACCAAAGCTTGATGTTGAATATCATTTGGATTAGATGGCTACCAACCTGACTTTTTCATCATGTTGTTTTGTGTTGGTATAGGTACAATGGCTTTATATGAAGAAGGATAATTTGGATCCATTGTATCATAATTCTTGGCTTCTGTGATATCTCCTTGAGCATGATATGAAGGTCTTTCCTCTCTGAAACCTTGATAAAGATGTATATTATCTTTGAATGGTTGATAGTTGGGATGATTAGGTGTTTAATAAGACATATTAAATAGGTATTGTTGCCTTTTTATCTAGACTATTTCCTTTCTAAAGGATTGAAAAATTACCTTAAGTTCACCCATATCACTTAATTGACTAGGAGGGGCTATAATTTGAGCTTGAGGGGATGGAATTGGGTCTATTGAAGGAGCTTGAGGGGTTGGAATTGGCTATGTTTCTGGAAAAATAGGCATTAGAGGCCTAGGTGCTAGCTTTCCAACTTGAATCAATTTGTTTTCTCATCTATTAGCCACTTCATATGCATGAAAGTGTAGTGCCACCCATAGACTAAATCATGATAGAGATATCAAAATTTAAAGATCTTAATAATTATAAGAGGCATACTTAGGAGATGGCCTAATCATGAGAGGTATCATAGTCCATGTCTTTTGAAACCTGAGTTTAAAATCAGTCATGAACTCATGGGGAGCCCTTTTATTGGTTGTGAGTTTCTCAACCAAGGATAAATAATCTAATTTATCTTCAAACTACCTATAAAACACTACACCTAAGTCATCCCAAGAAGTAATAGAGTTCAAAGGAAGGTTTATATACCACTACAATGCCTTTCATTTAAATGATGTAGCAAGTAGACAAATAGTAATGTTCTCTTGGATAACATTATGGATAGAACATAGGTTAGCTACATATTTAATGTGCTCAATAGGTGTGGTTTGGTCTTCTCCTAAAAAATAAGATATGTTTTTAAGAGTTGAAGATGGGATATAATCATATTGAGCAAGATTTAGTGGGCTTCCTCTATTAAAATAAACAACACATGGTTCCTAAGGACAACCATTTGAATAGGTCCTACGTAGTAGTTCCTCACTTGTCCCACTATTCAAATGGTTGTCCTCGCACCCTTAAAATACTACATAGTAGTTCCTAGATTTTCTCTCTCTTTCCTTCTTAAAAATGGTGTAGGAATTATATCTAGACTTGTTTGGAAGGCTTGAAGAGGTCGTGAGCATTTATTGGTGAATTTTGACCCATACGAGTGCCAATATCTTTGTTTACATTCCCTATATCCTTGCTTACATGTTCTCCTTGATGAATAAATCCTCTTCCATAAAAATAGGTCTTAAAGTATTCATCAAATCCTTATTTGAATACTTCTCCTCATCCATTTATTATGCCTTTACACTTTTATTGGGTTGTTATAAGGCTATTGAAGCCTCTTTAACCTTTTCAATTTGACTTGGTGTAGGAGAAAGGGAAGGTCTCCTAGGATTGTTGAAGACTCCTTCAAGATGTTAAATGTTTCTTAAAATTGAATATTTACTATTTATTTCTCTCTAAGTGGCATAGAAGGTAGGGATCACCTTGAAAATCATATTTAATAGCTTCTATCAATTGACTTGGTTTTTTTATCAGTTGAACTCTTCCTCTTGCAACATGGTGTAGAAAGGTGAAAACTTGGTTTTACTTCCAAAAAAGTAGTTTTCCTCCATGTATTACCTCTCAAAATCATATCATACCTAAAAAAATTCACTTGAATCCATAAAATAGCTCAAAAGATCTAATTTTCCACTTTTAGCTTGATTTTTTCCTAATTTTTTGTAGCCCTCAAAACAGGTAAACCTCCTTGTGTAGAAGAATGTACCAATGGTAATAGATAAATAATGATATATTTGAGGACCCATTATCCCCTTAAATCTACATGACATGTTTAAATACTTAAACCTAAGTATAAGTGTCATTTCCTTCTATTCTTTCTCTTCAAAGAAGCCTCAATTAGGCCTCCTTACCTAGAAACTAAGATTTTTCTCCACATGTCTCCCACAATTTTGAAACCTATAGGAAACAATTGATTCACTTTACCCATTCCAATACCATTATCCATGTCAAATTTCATCTCCTGAGACCCTATATGGATGGGTGAACCATGAAATGGTCAAAAACCCTAGTCTAGGTGCTTGTATAAGCATGAGAAATAGTTTGAGTATTTTTCCAAGAAATTTCTAGATTTTAATTATTCAAATAGGTTAATTTTATAATTAAACATATTTTCACAATTCAATCTCCTAAGGATATGCCTTTTGAATAAATTTATAGTCTTGCATATAGGCCTTTTAGCTTGCAAAACTAAGTTTTATTCTCAAATTAACCAAGTTGTCAACTTGCATAGCTAATATAACTCCTTATGAGGCCTAAATAGGTGTTTTTAAGGTTTATTAACCTTTAATTAGTCTCAATATACCTATATAACTTATTTATATACCAACACCTATCTTTTTTCTTCACATAGGCACCTACAACCATGCTTTCTAGCCTATTTTGTACAACTGTACCTACAAATGTACCATCAAGTGCCATTCTCATATGCTTATAATATTTGTATAGGCCATAAAATTTTTTTTGAAGCTTAATTATTCAATTTTTGTGTATTAGAACCACCTATTCTCTCATCAAGTTCTTTAGGAGGATTTAACAAGGGTTTAAGGGGTTTACCATCTTAACAATGGTTCATAAAGCACAGGGGGGTAATTCAAGAACTAACTCTAGGAATTGGGAGTATGGGTACCCATCTAACATCCCCTATGAGCCTGAATTTCCATGTAAAATTTCATGAAATATGTGACCATAAAACCATGATCTTTGATGGGCATATTATGCATTATGTGAGGTTTGAGAGAGAAGCATGCATGAAATTGAATTTTTTTTGTTTTATTATGAGTTATAATACCTCAAGAAGGTATGAAACATTAAAAATTACCATATCCAATTATATTTATCATCATCTCAATCCTTCAAGCCTATTTTAGCATCCATTGGTTCATGTTAGGGTTCTTTAAAAAATCATTGTTAGTGACCCTAGCTCTCTAAATTTGAGATATTATCATTTTTGGAGGAGTTGGACACTTTATAGAACATCCTATTTAAGATTTAAACACATTATTAGGTCCATTTAGGTCCCATCTTACCTTCCACAAACACACTTTCATCATAAATTCATATGAAGGCTTGTGTGTGCAAGCCTAGGACTATTTGGTGAAATAGGTGTAATCAGACCTTTTAAACCAATGATGACATGCTCTCTTAGTCTATCAAACCTATTTTATACTCTGTATGAACCTTTATATTAATTTTTGAGATAAATACCTCCAATAATATCCTAAACTACCTTCAAATATCAAGATCTGCCTCTAAAGTGTTATACCACTATCCTTTTAGCTTTATGACTTGTTCGTACATCCCCAAGGTGATTTTGAGAAACTAGTCACTGATAAATGTCTTTGAAAATGTAATATACTTATCTAAAATGCATATAGGCCTTTCCTCATCTAATTTACCTTTTAATAACTCCATGACACTATTCATTGGATTATTTTCTTTGTTTGAATGATTGTAGACATCTACTAGGTGTCAAGGTTATGTTATAGAGTCTAAATAACTGTTCAACAAGTCATTGAATACTTAAAAGGTCCTTGTCATAGTATTTATGTCTCATAAAATTATTAACTTTATAACCTTTATAATATCTCATATCATCTCTTAAATACCTCTCTCTATCAAATTCTGCCTATAGGGGTATTTCTTGGTCTTAACCGTCAATAGAGAAAGTGAGTAGTATAAAAGCCTTGAATAGGTCTGTGCAAAAATCCTTTACCTTTGTCACCTTATGAAAGTTTTAACTCAACCTCTTCCTCTTAAACAAGCTTTCTTGAGACATTTATACACATACATAGGCTTTAAGACACCTAGGCTTGTAATTCTACCTGTAGGTCTTCCTTCGCTATAGGCATCCAAAAAATGGTTTGTTAGATTAAGGAAATGAGTCCTAAAAACATTAATCTCCCTGTATTCATTTAATATACTCCAAATTTTATGATTATGTCCTCATTTTTTCTTCTAATCATCATTCACAATTCTCATCTCCAACCTCCTAAAAACATACCTGACTGTGTAGTTATAGACTAAGTGATTGTGAGTGCTTGAGATGAATATGTTTTGACCATTTACCTTGATATTATTTAGGTCTTGTAGACCCTTCATAACTTAATACACTCATATACCCACTTTATCTCTCATCTTAATATGTACATTCATTCCCATGACTGTAAAAGATCTGATTATGTCATTATGGTTCATGGTACGATTGTAGATGATCATTTGGTCTTTTTTGCCTCTATATGGATAGAGGAAGGTTTGATAAGGTTGATCAAATGATAAATGTATATTAATAATTTCTTTTATTATTCATCACCTTTCATTATCTTGGAGGAGTATCAACTTAATATGAAAAAATATTTATTTTATCTTTACCTTAAAAGCTACTAAATAACCTTAAACAATGATAAAGTGTGCTTCAAAGACCTCATTTATGACCCTACTTAATACATTGGTGGCATCTTGGACAATGAGTTCATATTTTTTTTAAATATTTTCATCCCTCCAATGAGATTATATCACCTTCAATATCCATTTGACACCTTCATAGTTCCTTCCTAGGTACACAGTCCATTTGACTTTATACAGTCTATTTGAGGTCAAAATGAATTGAGGTGTGTTCCCTATTATATAATTATAATGTTTATAGAACCTTGTTAATAGGAGAGAGGACACAAGATCATGATTCAAATAAAATTTCTACATTCTCAATGTTTGAAAATATTACATCCATGACCTACCTCATAATGACCTCAAAATAGGTTATGTCACTATCTATAAACTTGCTATAATTTGCACTCTTGGCCCAAATCTAGTATCTCTTCACTTTCTTGGCTTATTATTTAATAATATATCTCAATAATAATGATTATGATTAATGAATTAGTCTCTCAACATCCCATTCTACATTATAAAACATGCCCTTTTTTCAATTCTACATGTAATAGGCCTGAGTTATGGCATTAGGCATACAAAGCCTAATCTGGTCTTTTGTTCTCATAAGTACCATTAGTCATCTTGGAGATTCTCAAAGAGGGATGTGAAAATACCTCATTATATTTAATAAAAATATGTATTCAATTATTCATGATCTTTCTCTTCATTCTTCATTCACCATGTTATTCTTTACTTTGTTCAATGAAGTCCATGGGAAAGATTTATGTAGTCAAATATGCAATTAGACCTATGAGTGATCTCTTGAGTCTCAAGAGAGCATGGTCACTTAAATTTCATGTGAATTTTCTTATAAAGATGAAACAGTATTTCCTCTCCATTTAGGTACTTATCAAGATCATTTTTTGACCTCTTTAATATCTCTAACATCAGTAACTCATGTTTTGGTGATTACAGCTCATTAAAAGACCCTCTCACTATGGGTTATCTCAAGGAATCCATCCTTAAATATGAATTAATATGATATGTTAGCAGATTATATATATATATATATACATATATATATATATATACATATATATATATATACATATATATATATATATATACATATATATATACATATATATATATACATATATATACACACACACACACACACACACACACACACACACACACACACACACACACACACATATATATATATATATACATATATATCTTCTCCATTTAGGTACTTATCAAGATCATTTTTTGACCTCTTTAATATCTCTAACATCAGCAACTCATGTTTTAAAGACCCTCTCACTATGGGTTATCTCAAGGAATCCATCCTTAAATATGAATTCATATGATATGATATGTTAGTAGATTATATAAATATATATATATATATATATATATATATATATATATATATATATGTATGTATATATATATATATACATATACATATATATATATATATATATACATATACATATATATATATATATACATATATATATATATATATATATATATATATATATATATATATATATATATACATATATATCTTCTCCATTTAGGTACTTATCAAGATCATTTTTTGACCTCTTTAATAACTCTAACATCAGTAACTCATGTTTTGGTGACTCCAGCTCGTTAAAAGACCCTCTCATTGTGGGTTATCTCAAGGAATCCATCCTTAAATATGAATTAATATGATATGTTAGTAGATTATATATATATATATCATGACTAATATATAATTTTGAGACCCTTTTAATATGAATACACTCAGTTATCAAATCTTCTACATGTTCCCTAGCTACTTCATATTCTCAATCAACATAGGCAACCAGTTTTATGCCAAAATACCATTATAAAAACAAGATACCTAAGGATTAAAACATGTAATAGGTCCTATTTTACCCTAAAATCACCCCAAAATAACAATTTTTATCCATCAAATTCCGAAGTGAAGGAACATAGGTGAACCTAGACCCTGTTTGGATGAATAGGACATACTGACCCCCTTACACTCTTAATGATTGTTCATAAAGATGAGGAAAATAATATAAAAACCAATGCCACAAAATTGAATTTAATTATGGTCCCTATCATTTATAAATATATTTTGACTTGAATTTCTCTCTCGTGACCATAATAAGTAACAAACCACTAACCCTCCTTAAGCTGCTAATGAAGCTGATAGGAGAGATGAATGGGTTTTCTTCATTTTATCACCTATAAATCCTTTAAGTTTTAATATTATTTAAATTTAACTTCACCTTGAAAACTTGTATGGATAGACTCAAAAGAGCCATTTTTAGCACTAAAAATGTCATAACCACTTTAAAAACCTTATTAAATTGATTAAAAATGTGTTCATAATACCTTAAATGTATAAAAAAATGTATCATTATGTGTTTCAGCCTTATTATGTTAATTAAATACCATTACCTTGCAAAATGTTCTCTAGAAGCCATAAAATGATCCAAAATGCAACACAACTTGGTTATGATGTTAGTCAAAAATATCATAAACATTTTTTATCATTTGTGGATCATTAAATGACCTTGAAACATTATATGATACATATAAATACATACTATACTCATTTCATCACTTTAAACTCACTGAAATAGGTCATGGAGTGACTAGACATGCAAATATCTATGATGAACAAAACCTTAAACTTGTCAAATTTACCTTAAACTCTACTAACCATGGTTTCAAGTGACCATTAAAAGGACATAAAAGTACTAAAATAATGATAAATTATTTTAAACAAGTATTACAATCAAATTTTCAAATTATAGGGGTGGCAGTTTGACCTAGGAGGTCAAACTTGTCAACATTTTTGTAGAAGGTTTGATAACTAATGGCATCATCTTCAAAGGGTCTAAAAATTATACCTTGGTAATGACACATCAATTATCTATTAAAATATCATATGCCTTCATATTTACGTATGGATTCCTTGAGATATCCCATAGTGAGAGGGTCTTTTAGCAATGTGTAGTCACCAAGACATGAGTTCCTGATGTTAGAGATCTTTAAGAGGTCAGCAAATGATCTTGGTAGGTACCTAAATGGAGATGAAATATTATTTGATATTAATAATATATTTCACATGAAATTTAATATACCATTCTCTCTTGAGAATCAAGGGATCACTCATAGGTCTAACTGCATAACTTATTGCATAAACTTTTCCCATGAACTTCAATGAATAAGGTATAAAACAACATGGTAAATGAAGAATGAACAAAGAGATAATGAAGACTTGAAGACCTATTTCTATGAAAGAGAATGATTTAGTTTCACAACACTCTTTGAGAATATCCAAGATGACTAATGGTACTTATGAGAACAAAAAACTAGATTAGGCCTTATATGCTGAAATGCCATAACTCAAGTCTATTACATGTATAGATGAGAAAAGGACATGTTTTATGATGTATAATGGAATGTTAGAGACAAATGTATTAATAATAATCATGAATATTGATCTATATGATCACCAAACAATCCAAAAAATTGAAGAGATACTTGATTTGGGCTAGAGTGCAGATTATAGCAATTTTGTAGATAGTGACATAACCTATTTTGAGGTCATTATGAGGTAGGTCATGGATGTAGGCTTTTAAAACATTTAGAATGTAGATGTTTGATTTGAAACATGATATTGTGTCTTCTCTCATGTTAAAAATTTTCTATAAAAATTATAAATATATAAGAGGGAACACACCTCGATTTATTTTGCCTTCAAATAGATTGTGTAAAGTCAAATGGACTGTGTGTGCCTAGGAAGGAACTATGAAGGTGTGAAATGGATATTAAAGGTGATATAAGATCATTGGAGGGATGATAATAAGATAATATTTTAAAAAAAACACTTGAAATCATGGTCCAAGATGCCACCAATGTATTAAGTAAGGTCATAAATGAGGTCTTTGAAGCACACTTTAGCATTGTTTAAGGTTGTTTAGCAGCATTTAAGGTAAAGATCAAATCGATATTTTTCATATTAATCTGATAATATTCCAAGATAATTCAAGGTGATACATAATAAATTAAATTATTAATACAAATTTTTAATTTTATCAACCTTATCATACCTTCCTCTATTCATACAAAGACAAAAAAGACCAAATTATCATCTACAGTCATACTATGAACCATAATGACATAATCATATCTATTACAGTCATGGGAGTGAGTGTGTGTATTAAAGTGATATATCAGGTGGGTATATGAGTGTATTTATTCATGAAGGGTCTACAAGACCTAAATAATATCAAGGTAAATGGTCAAAACACATTCATCTCAAACACTTACAATCACTAAGCATATAACTACACAGTCACGCTTGTTTCTAGGAGGTTGGAAATGACAACTGTGAAAGATTATTAGAATACCAAATGAGGCCATAGGCATATAATTTTTATTATATTAAATTAACACATGGATATTAATGTTTTTATGACTCATTTCATTAATACAACAAACCATTTTTAGATGGCTATAGCTAAGGAAGACTTATAGGCAGAATTACAAGCCTAGGTGTCTTAAAGCCTGTGTATATGTATAAATGTGTTAATAAATATTTATTAATAGGAATAGGTGAATCATTTAACACTTTAATAAGGTTAAAAATGGTAAATGATGTCTACAAATACCTGTTCAATGCTTTTATACTACTCACTTTCTCCATTGAAGGTTAGGAAACCAAGAAATACACCTACATGCAAAATTTGAGAGAGAGAGGTATTCAAGACAAGTTATGAGATGTTATAAATATTATAAAGGTTAAAAATAAGTTTATGAGACATAAATACTATTGAAATTACCTTTCAATCATTCAATGACTTGTTGGAGAGTTCTTTAGACACTAAAATGTAGTCTTGACACCTAGTGGACGTCTACAATCATTCAAGCAAAGAAAATAATCCTGTGAACATTGTCATGGAATTATTAAAAGGTAACTCAGATGAGGAAAATACTATATTAATTTCATATAAATATATTAAATTTTCAAATACATTTATCAGTGACTAGTTTCTCAAAATCACTGTGAGGATGTAGAAACATGGCATAAAGCTAAAAGGATAGTGATATAGCACTTTAGAGGAAAATCTTGATATTTGAAGGTAGTTTAGGATATTTTAAGAGGAATTAAACTAAAAAATTAATCTAAATGTTCATAAAAATAATAAAATAGGTTTTATAGACTAAGACAACATGTCATAATTGACTCAAAAGGCCTAATTACACATATTTCACCAAATAGGCCTAGGCTTACACACATAGGCCTGCATATGAATTTGTGATGAAAGTGTGTTTTTGTCAGGAAAGATGGGAACTATACGTACCTAATAATTTTTTTAAATCTTCAATGGTATGTTCTATAAAGTTTTTAACTCCTCCAACAATGAGAATATCTCAAATTTAGATAGCTAGGGTCATTAACAGTGATTTGCTTAAGAAACCTAGCATGAACTAATGGATGTTAAAGTAGGCTTAAATGGATGAGATGATGATAAGTATAATTATTTATTGTCATGATTAATTTTTTATACCTTCCTGATGTATTATAACTCGTAATAAAAATCAAAATTTTCAATAATAGACATAGTTCTCTCTCAAACCTCACATAATGCATAGTATACCCATCGAAGTTCATGTTCTTAAGCTCAGATCTTTCATGAAAATTGTAATGGGAACTCAGGACCATATTTGATGTTTTAGGGGTCCCCCTACTCCCAAATCCTATCATTATTTTTTGTATTATCACCCCTATGCTTTATGAACCATCATTAAGATGGTAAACCCCTTAAACCCTAATTAAACCCTCCTAAAGGATCTGATGAGAGAATAGGTGGTTATAATGCACCCAAATGGAATAATTAAACTTAAAAAAACCTTTATGTCCTCTATAGGTATCATATTCATCTGAGTATGGAACTTTATGGTACATTTGTAGGTACATGTGTACGAAATAGGTTGAAAAGTATGGTTGTAGGTGTCTATGTGAAGAAACAAGATATGAGTTGGCATCTAAATTAGGTAAAAATGTCTATTTAGATTTAATAAAGGTTACTCAACCTTAAAAACACCTCTTAATGCTTGCTAAGAAGTCATATTAGTTTTGGAAGTCGGCAACTTGGTCAATTTGAGAAGAAAACTTAGTTTTATAAGCTAAAAGGCTTATATGCAAGCCTATAAAGTTCTTCAAAAGGCCTATCTATAGGATATTGAGTTTTGGAAAGATGTTTTAGTCTTAAATTAACACATCTAATCATTAAAACTTTGAAATTTCTTGGTAAAACGCTCAAACTATTTCTCATTCCTATACAAGCACCTATGACTAGGGTTTTTTACCATTTCATGGTTCACCCATCCATATAGGGTCATAGGATCTAAAATATGTAATGGAGCATGGTCTTGGCATGAAGAAATTGAATCGAATATTTTTTAAATATTTCACATGTTTGGGAGGCCTGTGGAAAAAAATCTTAGTTTCTAGGAAAGGAGCCTAATTAAGTCCTATTTGAGGAGAGGGAATAGCAAGAAAAAGACACTTCCACTCAAAATTAGGTTCTAAACCTTGGCATGGATTTGTAATGGGATACTAGGTCCTCAAATATGTCATTATTTATCTATTAATATTTTTACATTCTTCCACACAAGGAGGTTTACATGTTTTGAGGATTACAAGATATTGGGAGAAAAGTAAGCTAAAGGTGCAAAATCATATCTTTTGAATTATTTGATGGTTTCAAGTGACTTTTTTCAAGTCTGATATGATGTTGAGAGGCCATAAATGGATTAAAACTACTTTCTTGGAAGTAAAACCAAGTTTCACCTTACTACACCATGTTGCAAGAGGAGTTCAAGCGATCAAACAACCAAGTCAATATAGAGAAGTTATTCAACATTATTTTCAAGGTGACCCCTACCTTTTACACAACTTGGAGAGCAATAACAATTCAAGAGTTAGTTTCAAGAAACATCCAACCTCTTGAAGGAGTCTCCAACAATCTTAGGAGACCTTCCCTCTCTCCTACACCAAGTCAAATTGAAAAGGTCAAAGAGGCTTTGATAGCCTTCTAACAGTGTAAGCAAAGTGGAAAGGCATCATAAATGGATGAGGAGAATTATTCAAGTGAAGAATTGATGAATACTTGAAGACCTATTTTCATGTAAGATAACTTATTCATCAAGGAGGACATGCAAACAAGGATATAGGGAATGTAAGCAAAGATATAGGCACTTGTATGAGTTAAACTTTACCAATCAATGCTCAAGACTTCTTCAAGCCTTCCAAACAAGTCTATCTCTAACTCCTATGATATTTTTTAGAAGGAAAGAGAGAGAAAATATAGGAACTAATACATAGTATTTTAAGGGTGTGAGGACAAGTGAGTCACCCCTATTTTGGGGTTGCTTTGTCTCCCCTCTCGTACTCCTTTTTTTATTTGTATCTTCTTTTCCATCATAAAAATATCACTTTTTTTATTTGGCTATGTTGAAATGCTATCAAAATTTGTACTACACTTTTTGAATAAATAAGAAGCTATTTTCCTTCATTTTCAGGTTGTTGTATGAAGCACATGTGTGATTTCTATTGATATAACATAGTGAATCAATATCTTTCCTATGTTAATGTCTAATTTTGGTACCTTTATATAGCTTATGTGAGTTTCTATAGGTCATACTAAGTGTCTAGATTCAATCTCAGTCTAAACTTGGAAGTAAATTTAACATTCATTCTTTCATTGCAAAGAGTGAGTGTTGTTAGTACCTTTGGGTGAGACATTATTGTAGAATCTATAGACCTAAAGTGAACTGAATGTGTGCAAGTTCCTTTATTTTTGAAGAGTGTCAATTTTAAGCAAATGTGGTCACAAATATTGGTGCATCACCTTTATTTCAATTTTTCATGCAATTCCAATGCAAGCATTATCCCTTCACCCTTTTTCTTAGTCAAAAAATTAATAGAAAGTAGGACTATAATCAAATTAAGTGAGTGCATCAAGGGAACCATCCCTCTATCTAGATATTCTCTCCAATTCAAAGTCACACACACTTTGGATAGATTATATTGTTTCAACATGAGTGGGAAGAGGCACACATTCTCACAAGGGTAGCACTCTTGATTGACAACAGATAGATCGCATTATTCATAGTTTGTCTAAGGATGGCTTGAGATATTTTATATAAATATGAATGCAAGAGAAATCATGTTCAATACACACTACAATTTAAGAATTCTCAAATATTTTAATGGTTAAGTAGGATGCATAAAAATTACGAGGTTCGAATTTTTTGGAGTTTCTTGAGGCTAGTCATGGCAAAGGGGAACATGATGATGTAGGTGCATGTGTAAAAAGAGCCCTTAAAAAGGAGCAAGGAAAACACAAGGATGGTTCTAATTTGATCAATGATACAAGTATTTTGACTTGTGGAAATAATTATTTTTCATGGATCAGATAAATATTCTCATGTGTAAAAATTATTTTGGTTAATGAAGGAAGAAGATAAGATAATATATGAATATTGAAGTACAATACCTTGATTGAGTATTTTCCACTCCATTCGAAGCTCACATTCTAGTTCATGGACTATATATACTAGGGATATGACATGTTTTTATTTGGATTATATGAAATTTAATTGGAATGAATGTGATTCAAAAGAATCAGTTGACGAATGGTATTTTAAATCTATAATGCCTATGGAGACTAACGGTTCATTCTGAACATTAAGGGATCATGAAATGGAATCATTAGTTGACATTGACTACATCTCATATCTTGTGCAACCATGTACAATTTATTCATAATTTAAATGTAACCTTAGTTCTATTAGTGATATCTTACATTTTTACTACATGTCCTTAACAATTGGTGATACTTTAAATGTAGTGCATGTTTTTTCAAAAATTTCACCTGAGGATAATGATGAGGGAAAAAACTACTACTTGTCTCATTGTGTAAAGGCAAAAAAGAAATTAACCACAATTGTCACAGATGGAGAAGACCTAGTTTATCCCACTAGATTTTTTGGTGGCTACAGGGACTTAGATTCATAAATACTTTCATAAAAAATAAGAAAATAGTTATTTGAGGATTTTGAAACACATAAGGTGGTGCTTCATTAGTCAAATCTAGTTATGATTAAAAATATTAAATGATCAAATATCGTGGAAAGCTTTAGTGGAAAGTTCATGAATCAAAACATGAAGAAATTCTTGAAACACTTAAATGTAGAGTTAATCCTGAAGGTACATTGGATTGACTTGTAAGGTTAGTATTCAATGCATATGGTATTTCAAATTACTAAAGTTAACTTATTTGATTTACTATATTTTAATTTTGAATAATTATATTGTTGTGTTTTTTTTATATTTTTTTACTATTTTTTTTAATGTAGGTTAGTGGTACCAAATGAGCTTCCACCTTCACGTGGTTGGTGTCGTGAGTAAAGAAGATCATTTTCTTGAAACAAATAGAATCTTAAAAAATAATACATGTTGAGTAGATACATTTTTTATCATCTTGAGTGGCAGAGAATTCTTGGGAGATTTAGAGGAATTGTATGTATAATTATAGGAGTTGATGGTTCATCTTTACATATTTGGACATGTCTGTGAAGACCGTTCATCGATTGGACTAGCGAGTACGAAGATATACCTCCCATTGACCAACTTTTGGTCTCTTAAGAGAGATTTGACTACATGAAAAAATTTGTTGCCATTTCTCTCTCTTCTCAAGTGACACAAAATCCTCTAGAGGGTGCTGAGGTAGTCCCCTAGGTAACTAAAGGCACTAACAACTCATCTCTACCCCTCACATTTTTCTTGCAATGAGTGTCATAAATTTGTTTTTTTTCCCACTCAGGGACAAAAATTCTTCTCTTTAGGGAAGCCTCTAAACTACTATAAATTTCAATACTAGGGCCTAAAAGAGAACAAACGATGGTCATTTCAATGTTTATATGCCCATCATAACACATACACATAGATGGTTCATCAATTGGGCTAGCGAGTCGAAGATACATTACCCATTGACCAACTTTTAGTCTCTTAAGAGACATTTGGTTGTGAAAGAAAACTTGTTGATGTGTCTTGCTCATACTTAGTGGCATAGAATCCTCTGGGAGGTTCTTAGACTATTCACCCATGTAATTATAGGCACTAAGGGATTGTCTCTACTCTTCACATTTCTCTACAATGTGCAACAAAAGTTTGGTTCATTTTCCCACTCAAGAATGAGAAGCTTATCTTTAGGGATGCCTACAAATGACTAAAATTTTTGACCCTGAGGCTCAAAAAAGAGTGAATGGTGGCCATTCTAACATTTATATGTCCATCTAGATTCATTTTCATAGACCATTCATTGATTGGGCTAGCGATTCGAAATGTATGCTACCCACTGACCAACTTTTGGTCTCTTAAGAGACATTTGGCTATGAGATAAAACTTTTTTTTGTGTTTTTCTCATCTTGAGTGACATGAAATCATGCAGGGGGTTGCTTAAAGGACTTATCCATATAATTTTAGGTGCTGACAGCTAATCTCTACCCCTCATGGTTCTTTTGTAATGTGTACTATAAGTTCACATTATTTTCCCACTTTGGAGCAATAAACTTATTTTTAAGGATGCCTCTAAACAATTGCAAATTTCAACCCTAGACCCCAATGAAGAGTAGAGTGTGGCCAATCCAACATTTATGCACCCATCTAGATGCATTTATGTAGATAGTTCATTTATTGGGCTACTGAGTCAAAATATATGCTATCCATTGACCAACTTTTGGTCTCTTGAGAGACATTTGGTCGTAAGAGAAAAATCATTTCCATGTCTCGCTCATCTTGAGTGGAAATAAATATTTCTAGGGGTGCTTATAGGACTCACTTGTTCAATTTTAGGCATTGACGTCTCATCTCAACCCCTCATGGTTCTCCTATAACACTTGATGGAAGTTCACTCTATTTTCCCACTGAAGAATGAGAAGCTTCTCTTCAAGGATGCCTCCAAAAGACATCAAATTTCAACCTCAAAGTTAGATGGAGAGTGAAGGGTGGCCATTATATAATTTATACGCCCATCTAGAGACATCCTCATCAATCGTTCATTGATTGGACTAACGAGTTAAAAGATATGCTACCCACTAACAAACTTCTGGTCTTTTAAGAGGCATTTGGCTGTGATAGAAAACTTGTTGCCATGTATCACTCATCTTGAGTGGCACAAAATCCTCTAAGGTGCTTAGAATACTTTACCATGTAATTATAGGCTTTGATGGATCATCTTTATCCCTCATGGTTCTCCTCCAACATGTGCCATAAATTTACTCTATTTTCCCACTTAGGAATGAGAAGCTTCTATTTAGAGATGCCTTCAAATGACTAAAAATTTAACCCCTAGGTCTGATGAAGAGTATAGGGTGGCTATTCCAGCATTTATATGCCCATACAGATGCATATGTGCATATGGTTCATCGATTAGGCTAGTGATTCAAAAGATACACTACCCACTGGCCAACTTTTGGTCTCGTAAGAGATATTTTGTCGTGAGAGAAAACTCATTGTCGTGTCTCACTCATCGCTTATATATATATATATATATATATATATATATATATATATATATATGAAAGTTGGCATGTGTTAACCCAGTTAATTTTCTAAACATATAACTTCCAATTTGTAGCAGAGGAATGAAATGGGAGATAGGATGAATGTGAGATGATAAAATATGAAAACAATGGATCAAAATTTCGTAAGAAAAAATAATATAATCCAATCCTTACAAGCAAAATGGCAAAATGTACTTTCTAGACTTACAAAATACTAATTTTTTTGGCTTCATCTAGGGATAACTAGCCCTGATAGGATCGGTAAGTGGGATAAAGCTATCTTTCTTAGCATAGTCATGTAGACAGGTTTTTTGAAGAACATTTTCTTTAGACACTTTTTCATTTTATATTTATTTTGATTTTAGCTTTTATTTTTCTTTGTGACCCCCTACACTTAGTCTCATTTGACTAAGAAGACACATGATCTCATCACCAAAGACTAGATCAATTTGCAAAGAGGAGTAAAGGAGTGAAGTTGAAGTCATTTCTGCCTTGCTCTCGAATGTTGGTCTTTTACAAAGGTTTGGTGTGAATGGAAAATGATGTCCCACATGCCTCAAGTTCATACTAATAACTCATTCCATGTTTTTGTTTCACCATATCATGTTTTGGGTAGCTTACAATCTTGTCATTCTCTATTGTCATTTCTATGCCTAACCTCAATTACAGTTAGATGTATGGGTTTGTTCATCATGTTCCTAGAGTTGTATGCAAGGTACTTTAGTTGTCTAAACCATCAGTAGTTTTAAATAGTTTATTTATATGCTTTAAATAAACTAATCCACAATGTTAAAATAGTCCTAAGATACCCTTGATTGTTCTTCTCCATGTATATACAGGTGATTTTCATGTTAGAGAAGATAGTTTGGAACTGATTTCAAAGTTTCCAAGAATGGATATCATGTAATTGAAGGTTGAAAAATGAATTTGAGTGGTTTTTAATCTATTCACTAACATGTTTTTTGCCCAATTTCATGACCTACCTATTTAACATGCCAAATACACACCTATAGGTCCCTTATTGACATCATACTAAGGTGTGTAAGGGTGAATGTGTGTTATAACCTCTTAGTATTGCTAGAGGTGAATTAGGATGTTTTATAAAAGTATAAAATTTCATATTCATGGAAATTTCATATTTTTCATATCTAACTCATTGTTTATGTACCAAAACATCCATGTATAGGTGGTTGAATAGGGTATTAAAATTCTTTTATGGAGATGATGAAAAAAATTGACACCTACTTAAGGTTTTGGTATGATAATCAAGCCTTGAAAGACCCATAAAAAGTGGTAAATTAGAAAAATAGGTATTAAACCATTCTGAGGAGATAAAGGATTGTGTTTTGGGAGGTTATACCTAAAATGTCAAAACATAGGTCAGGAAGCTTTTTGTGATAATCTTAAAACATGGTGGTAAAGGTTTTATGACATACAACCTAGTAAATAGTATATCTGCTAGCATAGAGAGTCTACATGCCAAGAGTGGAGGTCATAAAGTAAATTAATATAGGTTGTTTAAGGCCTCAAACATGCCTAAAAAAACATTAAAATGTTTTATTAACATCTATAGGTTTGATCTTACAAATGGTATTTTGTCACCCTAAGGAGAAAAAATGAACAAATTCCCATGGATAAGATGGTTTTAAATTATGTAAGGTTTAAATAATGGCTTGAAGTTAAGCAATAAAGGATTTAAACACTCCCATACAACCCCTATGCCTACCTAGAGGTGTCCCTTTATTGGGAAATACACACCTAAAGCAAAGTTTCTCAATCATAGTAGGAGAGTACAATTTGTGTTTTATAGAAGAATATAAGTGAACCTAATGTGATTATAGGTGTTGTGTGACCATATATGGGGTTCAAGGAAGTCTATAAACATTATTAACAAATGGATAAGGCTATATGTACCTACAACAGGCCCTATAGGTAGAGCATCTTAGTCTAGACATTGACCTAAGAAGTTGGTGATAAAATAGTGTTTGAAGGCTTAAAAACAAGAAAATTGGTCCAGAAACATGGTTTCTGACCTCAAATGGGATTCAAAGAATATTTTCACATCAAAATCCAAGTCTAAGGAGTCCACACACACACCTACAATAGTCAAGTAGGGTTTCTTAGTCATCTTGGTAGAAACTCAGTCAAGTGAGTCCAAAAGTGTATATAAAATGGTTATAAGGTTATAATTATTAGTTAAACCTCTAAACACTTTATACATGGCTATGATGAGCTTCATAATCTATAGAAAAAACACATGTAACCTACAGTAGGCCCAAAAAAGCATGTGTCTCAGTCAGCAAGTAGTAGACTCAATTTTGAAGGTTAAAGGTGTATTGACAAGGTTAATGGGAGATAAAACCTGATTAATTAGTTATTTATGAACTAAATTGGGATGTTAGTGATTTTATAAGCTTCAAACAGGAAAGAAACAAATCTTATAGACCCTAAGGCTCCTGTATGCACTTATAGTAAGGTGCAAGATAGTAAGGGTAAGGTGAGACATGGACTTGTCTAGGGAAGAGAGTAAGGTTAAAATCAATGTAAAGTGGACCATAATAGGCTAATATGTTTTATTACAAGACCAATACCTTGATAAAGTGATCATATTCCTTCCTTTCTTGGCCAAAGGGCAACAGTCCATATAATGAGCTAGGAAACCTCTTTGCTCAATAGGTAAGTATGAGGAATCCAAGGAAAAGGAATGTTTTGAGATGAGTAAAAATATTTATTATAATTAATTATATATATTAAACATGTTTAAGAAGCATAAAATCTCGATTTTATCATAAAAAGGTTACTCTTAGGTGGATTTGAGGAAAATAGGCTTTTTAGAGGCCTTTTTGGGGCATTTAGAGATGGTTAGGCACATAAATAAAGCAATAAAACTAAATTTTTTTGTAAAAATAATCATAATGAATTTTAAAAACTCAAAAAATACTCACTTTTTATTAGGGATAAGGGTTATACCTCACTACATTATCTCATAAGTCAGCCAGTCTAGGAAAATTAGGCTTTGGCAAAGTGAGCTAATGAGTGCAAAATGGGCAAAGGACTTGATATGGAGAGTTAATAACCTCAAGAAACATTTATTGAATTGTATTTAATGAAAATAATGGATAATAAACACTATTTTAGGTTGATACCTCCTAAAATTACCCAGGTTACCCATGCACATAGTCTAATTAGGAAAACTTTCTATTAGCCTAGTTGGTGAATGAGAGAAGAAGATGAAGAAGAGTGCTTGGAGAGTTATGTGGTGGATTTTTAAGGTAAAATGGGATGTGAAAATTAATAATAAACCAACATAAATATTAAATATCAGTCTTAACAACCAAATCTATCAGGGTTTCTATTAGACATATTAGGCTTTGAGGGGACCTATAACCAATTGGGGTCCATCTTCATTTCCAACTCTTGGTGGACTATCCAAATGATTAATTAATGTTAAGGGGATAAAAATATACATGTATTAGTTTTTTATATGAAAATTAACCTATATGAAAACCAATTTTAACCCTAAGACAGTTTAAGCATGCAAGAAAGGTAGAAACTAACTTGATGGGGTGACTTCAAGTGTTCATATCTCCTCTGAGAGTTTGAATGGGAACCAAAGGAATTTGGAGGAGTTATAAGGGTATTTTGGCATCATTTTTGTGTAATTTATTGGTATTTCAAATGTCAAAGCTTTATGAACAAATATTAAGACCCAAAACATCTTAAAACCCTACTATACCCTTAGCCAGGACCTAATGGAGAAAACAAGTTTGGAGAGCTATCCTAATGAAATAGTTTGGAAATGAAAACTATTGGAATATTTATATGAATCCCTTATTTTATCTTCCACTAAGGTTAAATATATGTAATTGTATAGACAACATGAAAAATAGGGTATTTTTGACCATTTTTTGTGTTTTTTAGGTTCTAGGGGGCTTTAAGGGATGTAATAAAGTTTGGGTAAAAGCTTAGGACTTTTAATAACTCCTTATGTCAATTTTATTCCAAGTAAAAACATGTAAGTGTCCAAAACAGGGCTCTCTTTTTAGCTAATCAAAACTATCATAGTGGACACAAAGGTGAGAAGGGTGAAAACTCCAAGTATGAGATCTTTTAAGGTGTACATAGGAATTATAAGGCCATGGATAGTATTTCCATGTGTCATTCACCCCATCCCATGGATTTTCTTGGAAAAATGATGCTATTTTTGAGGCTAAGTGTGATTGGTGACAAAAAGGAGGAGCTTTTTAGACTACAGGTAGTGATGGCTTCATCTTAGATGATTTTAGATTATTAGAACTAGAACCAATGCTTGAAAAGGCATTTTTCAATGCCTTCCCTCTCATACCAATCATCAAACCTATCCTTAGTCAGTAGTGGGATGTTCAAATAGGTTCAAATTATGAAGGTAGTTTTTTGAGCCAAGATAAGGAGTTTTATGACATTTTTCATAGGTTTCATGACTTATATGGACACTTGACCCTCCTAACATTACATGTTTCATCCCATATCTCTTTCTCTTTCTCTTTCAAGTTTAACCTCTTTTCTTAGATTTAAAAGTGTCCAAGTGACCTTTTGACTTCCCTTATCTTACTCTTCTCTTAAAGTCTATAAATATTTACTCTTTTGGCTCTTTATAGTAGTCTCCATTGGTTTATGGTGAAACCCTAGCCAATTTTATACTTGAATGTCTCTTGAATCAATAAAATAAATGAATTTACCTACTTACATGTTCTAAAATTGAGTGTTTTTTCAATCTTGTTGGTCTTCTCTAGTAGAAGATGATCTTTTCTAGCATGTTATCCTTGATTGTCGACCAAATGTGTAGAAGAGTCATTGTTACAAGTCTTTGTTAGTGTTATATTTCAAGTGTATAAGTGTCTTATAAGTGGCTTATGATTGTATTATCTCAAATAATCATTTATTTCCCTCTTAATTATCAAAATACCTTCTTAAACCTAGCTTGTGAAATACTGACGTAACAATTTATCTTATGTTGTGAGTTTTGTGTAAGAGAAACTTTGTTTTCCTCTAAGTAGTATAAGTTTAGTAAATAGGAAGAAATAAAATATTTATGCATCATATTTTTTAGATTTATTTGTTGTTTTATTAACCCTTTTCATCTAAAGTTGATAGGTAAGAAAGTAATTCAAAGAGTACATCAAGGGATCTAGCCCTTCTAGAGATTCATCTCATCAAATTATTACCCAAAGCAAGAGATATGTTTCCATTATGTCACCTAGATGAGGAGAGATAGGCATATCCTCAAATGGTGAAAATCCAAGTGATAATAGGAACCACATCAATAGATGAGACCCTTTGTATTAATCATGTATCTACTTAATTTCCATATCTAGATCATAGGTCTATTCTATAGATAGAAAACCAATCTAAGATTATTGGTTTTACTATAGTATGTCATATTTATTCAAACTTATAGATTACATATCCCCTTTTCTAGATCTAAATAGACCCACTTTGTCTCTATAAATATTGAGAATTCACCATATGCATGGATCCTTCTTATGAAAATAATGAACACAATTATAAACTAACATTAGAACCCTCAAATATTTGAAACATAGGTCCATATTTAGCTTTAACAACATCCCTTTATGTTTTTATACTTAACTACATAGTTATGGCCTTTTAATGATGTTTGAACAAGCTTTAATGGTGGTAGGATGACCCTACAAAACCTTGTTTTCATTGATTTGACCCTGGTCACATGTTTAACCTCCCATTGAATATCCCTTAGTCCTTTGACTTTGAACCTTGATCATTGATTTGATTTATATGAGATGCATTCATACCATTGATTTTATTAGGATCCTAACGAGATAACGACCCTTGGAAATCTCTCACTTATCCTTGAGATATGTTGACCCTATCGACCTCACACTATTAGATCATCTTGGTATGAATAAACGTGGTCCACTAATTTTCTCTAGAAGGACCCTTTTGAATTTTTGACCTCCCACTCACCATTGGATCTATGGTACAATTGAACATGAGCCATTGATCTTATTGGGACCCACTATTTGAAACCAAATGACTATTTTATGATCTCAAATTTGATTTCCTCACTCCCATCATTTGATATCTACATGATCATATTTGACATCCATGGAACCATCAAATTTAGGCTCCAATGGTTTTATTTCTATGTCTTAAATTTGAAATTCAAGAAACCATCAAATACATCTATGAGGATGTTAGTGATGTTCACATGCCCATAGCAATTTTAACTCCAATGGATTTTTCTTCAAGCTTAAATTTGATGTGTATGTGAATGTCTCCCATTATTTTACCAACTTCAAAGGATTAGATATAAAAGCAAAAAAGGTCACAGAGGCACCAAATTTTCAAGAGATGTTCTTGATACTAAAAATATTATGCCCACTTGATCTTCTAGTTCTGTGAGCTTTCTAAGTGTAATTAAAAAATGTTTAAGTGAACTCACCTATGTGTTTTTCATGATGTCCACATGTTTGTCACTAATCATTTTAATCTAAATGGCTATTTTTCAAGGCTTAAAAATGACGTTAGTGAAAATGTTTCACTTTTCAAGTCTATCTTTACATGATCATAACTTGAGATAGGAAGCTTTCACGAACTTTAAATTTATAGAGCATGTTCCTTCCATGAAGAAATACATGGTGATATAACATTTTGGATTTTGAAGCTCTATAAGGTACATTCATTAAATTCATAATTGAAATATTCTACTCATTTTTATATGACATCCTAGTGATGGTCTATTCCTTAAGCTTGTATAATTAATCTTTTGATCATTCCTTGAAGGTTTTGATGGATTCATAAGATTTGTAGAACCTAGTTCATGCTCCTGAAAGCTTGAATCATTATGAGAACTTGCTTGGATCTTCCTCTTTGTAATCCTAGACCTATTTCAAGCCTTTGGTCCACTCATTCCATCAAACCATGTAAAATTTTTATACATGATCTAAAGTTGGCCAACATCTTTGGTTATTCATTAGGGGTTGCATACTTGTCTATGCAAGAGAATCGAGACCATGCATCCTTGTCTAGTCCATTAGGCATGGAGTCTTATCTAGGGTTCAACATATTGATATAGAGTTGGAACTAGCTACTAATATTTTGGATAGCCTCTTTTTGAAATAATAAAAATACCAAAAGGAGTAAAATAAAATACAGTGCCCAAGGCACTTATTGGAAGGAAACACAAAATATAAGGGGAACCTATCCTAATCAAAGTAAGGACAACAACAAATGTTTTAGAGATTGAACTTAGAGGAAATTTTAATAAAAATACCTAATATATATAGCTTAAAACTATATGTACTTTTCCTCCTAGATCAAAAGGAAAGTTTGATAAATAACCTTCTTGCATCATGAGATGAGGAATTAAATGAGGCATGTAGCTTCTTGACCCTTAGTATTGATGTTTGATTCTTTTTTGCATCTATCAACTTATTTAACATTATGTTCAATGAAAACCAAGTAGCTACAAATACATTAGATATGTGCATCCAAATAGTCTTGACTCATTCATATGGATCCTTAACTATGACCTCCAATGGTGGTTTAACAAGGCATACTTTTTTGGTTTCCATGGTGCTCTCAAAAACATTGGTTTATTCTTTAGCTAAAAGCTCTTCAATATCATCAAAGAGTTATACATATTTAGCCTAATATTTTTGATTATCCTCCATGGGAAACTCTTTGTCCAGCTTTTCAAGTACTTGACCCTTAACTTAGAAAATATCTTCAAGCTCTTGAAAGAGTTTCATTTGTAGATACCAATCATCCTTTCATTCTTTACTTTGATAAAATTGGATAAGATCAGTTTGAAGGATATCTTGAGCCTTTTCAATTGGACATATCTCAAAATCATCCATGACTTCCATTTTTACCAATCCCTCATTAATATGAGCCTTCTCATTCTACTTGGGCATCCCTAGAGTAGCATTATCTTCCTAAAGATCTAAAACATTAATAGAATCCTTACATGAAAATTTAACTTATTATACTATCTCATCATCTAATTTTTCCATCTTAAGCTCATCAGTCTCACTCATGAAATCATGGTATAGCTACTACCAATGGTCTTCTTCTTCAAGAATGCTCTCTGCCTCAACAATGGTTTTAGGTGAATTGCCATCATGGATACCTTGTAAAGAAATATGAGCATGTACTTGATTTATATTATCTAAAATAATATCTTATTCCCATTATATCTCATATCCAACTTATATTTTCTCTTGTAAATCATCTTATTTGTCATTATGTAAGATTGAAACATGCTTGCTCTTGCCAAGTGTTTTTCCAATAATGATCCCCTATTTTGACTTTGACAATCCATCATTCTTAGTTATGAGTTCAGTAAGGAGTTCACTGCTTACCTCTTTAAGGAGTGGCATAGGATATTCTTAGGATAATTATAAGAGAGATGAGATATATGTGACACCTCCTTGGTCCAAATATTTATCTCTAACAATAATGTCTTCCTCCTTCTTTTGAATACTACTCTAAGTGTATTTCCAAGATGGAAATGACCTATACTATTTAAGAAGGGAGGGAGGGAATTGAATGACTTTGGATTTGCTTGAATACATGATTTGGTTCTAGTATGGGAAAGATATAGGTTATTCTTTACCCTTTTTATTTTGGTTATCTTTCTCTTTCCTCACCTTCAACTCTAAATCTTTGATTTACCTATTAATATTATCTCAAAATAGATTCTCTTTAAGGTGAATAGTGGATTCATGAATATAAGGAACATAAGAAGATTCCTAATGAGGGATGAGAGAAGTTTGAATAGGTTCATATCCTCCTTTAACTTGGGCTTTCAAATATATATTTGTCTCACTTTTCCCACCCTGTGACTTCACCACTTGATTCCAGCTTGGAAAGTTGAAGGACTTCTTAAGGGGTTTTTGAGGAAGGATGGAATCTTGGATCTCAATAACAGGTTGGTCCATAATAGACACCTTTCTTTGATATCTTTTTAGGATAGATTTATAGGAAGGAAAGGTCTGAGAAACATATGAATAACTTGGAATACTTAAAAGGTCACTTAGAATTGTCTCTTAGGGATGAATGGGTGGTACATAATAAGACTAAGGTGCTGTATATGAAGGCACATAATATTAGTGATGTTGGACCTGCTACTCTTCAATGTCTTCTATCTTATCCTCAATTCTTTGGGTGTAACCATTTACATCTATCATTTCTCCTATGAAACTTTTCCAATTGGATATCTCAAAAGGTGTCCATCCTTATTTTACTTGCTAAAATGACTCTCTCACATGAAGAATCAAGTGAGTAGGGACATCTTGGCCAAAATAATTTAGTGAGCACAATTCTAGTGCATGCTTGTCAAGACTTACTAAAGTCTTCTTAAGTGTTGGTATGGATGGTTCATGATAGGGTTGGTGAGGAGTGATATTATGATGGCCTTATTATTCATAGGAAGGATCAGGGTAATACTCTTATGTGTATCACTAATATAGGTCCTCATATTATTAGTGAGGATCATGAGGAAGGTAAGATCCATTCCCTTGATAATAAGGATCATGAGAAACTTGATAAGGCTCCTCCTAGCTTTGATACAAATATTGGTATGGTTGATTATGCTCATATAGATCATGAAGACCAAATTGAGGCTACTTATAAGGTGGTGGATGATAGGTATATTGACCATAGCTATTCATATTAACCTTATATATTAAATGAGATGCAAGAGCTAACTAAAATTTTCAATGAGACATGTTTGGTCTACTCATAACTAGAATATTTGATTCAAAGTTGACATTGGTTCCAACTTGCTTGCTTCCAAAAGCTAATTAGAGGAAATACACACCAAGATCTTCCCACTCTTTTGGACCTTGCTTCCACTAGGCATGCAAGAAATGTTAAAGGTATAGATTTTACCCTAGCTGGGTAAGTGATTTTTCAAGTCCTCTACCCAAATATAGCTCAACATGGGACTAACTCTAGGCTATGGGTATCCTATAATAGGGTCAGAGCTCTAGGATTTTTAATGAGGCTAGCTCCTCTAATGCATTATTTAGCTCATTTCCACTACTAAAACCTCCTAATGACTAGGGAAATGGTAGAGAGAAATAAATTGAAATGGAAACCTAAGATAATAATGGTGATGCACCTAAAAGATGTTTGATCCACTCTATTTGAGCTCATATTAAACACTAATGAGGAAACCTAAAGACTAGAGCTAGGATTATAAGTATCTATCATGCATCAATATATCATGTGGAGGTTCACCAAATGATCAAAAGTTGAGGGAAATGATGGAGAGGTCTAATTCAAGACACTAACTAGTCAAAGTATCCATATACAGACTTCAATCAAAAGATATTTGAACACTAAAAATGGCTTACATAACGAGATCAATTAGTAACTAGGTGAGATCAAGACTTGACAAGTGAGAGATTTCTACCATGTATACAAATCAAACTGACATATACACACTATACCAGAACCATGAAAACTAAAAATAGTCTTATATTCATCTCAAGAGGTTACAAGCTCAATCTTGGTAGAGTTTAGTCATGCCCAAGAGAGGGAATAAAGGGATCATTTTTTTGGTTCCAAAGTCTCTATATATAACAAAAAAAAATAAAGAAAGAGGGAAAATCTGTTGGAGAGTGGAGAAAGGTTCCTAGTCATCAAAAAATGTGGTGGAAGTTCATTGGTTCCTTTATGTAGGCATTCCTTCCTTCAATTAGAATTAATCCTTATCAACAAGATAACCTCCTTTAGTTTCAATAATCCTCTAACTCCTCTCATTGGTTGAGAGATCTCACTAAAAGATAAGGGTTTGTTATGCATGATGATAAATTTTATTTGAATGAAATTAATGCCGTTAACTTCTCCATCTACCATCTCACCACCTTGGGACCCTAAGCCCACTTGACTTGTTCATGAGGATCAAATCCTTGAATCTTGAAACTGATAGAGTCATGCCATAAATTATGGTTAATACCTACTTTATTGATTATGGATCCACATTGATATATGATACCCTTTTCATTAATCACATATCTACTCCATTTCCATATCTAGATCATAGGTCCATTTTATAGATAAAAAAATCAATCGAGGATTATTGGCTTTCTTATAGTTTTCATATTGATGCAGACTTATAAACTACATAGCCCATTTTATGGATCTAAATAGGTATAAATATACCCACTTTATCTCTGCAAGTAGTAATAATTCACCATATTCATGGATGCTTCTTCTAAAAATAGAAAACATAGTCATAAAATAACACTATAACCCTCAAATCTTTGAACCATAGTTTGATATTTAGCTTTAATGGTGTCCTTTTATGTTCCTTATACCTGACTACATGGTTAATGCATTTTAATGGTGCTCAAACGAACTTTAATGGTGATGGAATGACCTTCTAAGACCTTATTTACTTTGGTTTGGTCCTAGTCACATGTTTGACCTCCCATCGAAGATCCCTTAGTCCTTTGATTTTGAACCTCACTCATTAATTTGCTTAGTACAAGATACATGTGGATCATTGATTTTATTGAGAGTCTAATGAGATAATGACACTTGGAAATCTCTCCCCTATCCTTGATATATGCTAACCCTATTGACTTCACTTGCACCATTGGATCATCTTGGTATGAATGAATGTGGTCCACTGATTTTCCTTGGAGGGACCCTTTCGAGTTGTTGATTTCCTACTCACCATTGGATCTATGGTACAATTTAACATGATCCATTGATCTTATTGAGACCCATTATTTAAAACCAAATTTTTATATCATGATCTCAAAGTTGACATCCTCACTCCCATCATTTAAGGTCCACATAATTTTATTTTGTCTATGTGACCATAAAATTTAGGATCCAATGGTTTTTTTGTTATATCTTAAATTTTATGTCCATGTGACCATTAAATACATCCATGAGGACATAATATATTATAATTTTCCCATCATAATTTAGAATCTAATGGATTTTTACTTGATCTTAAATTTAATGTCTACGTAAACATCTCCCATTATTATGCCCACTTGATCTACTAGTTTTGAGAGCTTTATAAGTGTATTTACAAAATGTTAAATTGAGTTGACCTATTTTTTTTTCATGATGTATACATGCCTATCACTAATCATTTGAATCTAAACATCTATTTTTTGATGCTCTAATTTTATGTTAGCATGAACATCTCACTCTATAAGTCTATCTTTGCATGCTCATAACTTGAGCTGGGAATCTCACATAGACTTGAAATTTACAGAGCATGTTCCCACCATGAATAAATCCATGGAGCTATATTATTTTATCTCTTGAGGATATTTGAGTTGAATTTATTAAATACACAAGTGAACTGGTCTACTCATTTCTACATGACATCCTAGTGATGGTCTGGTCTTTAAGTTTACACAATTCAACTTTTGATCATTACTTCAAGGTTCTGATGGATTATTAAGATTTTTTAAACTTAGTTAATTCTCATAAAATAATGAATAATTAGTATAATCCTAGACCTATTTTAATCCTCTGGTCTACTCATTCCATCAAACCTTGTAAATTTTTTATATGTGGGCCAAATTTGGCCAATAGTGATATAGATGCATTTTCATGAATTGAGGTTACAATTACATAAATTTTACAATTGAAAATTAAAAAATGAGATCCAAAATTAATATGAAAATATCATAATATTTTGATGGAGCCTATTCATCTTCACTTTTGTTGAGGACAATTCCAACTTTCTCTAACAACTGCTTCTCTTTGTACTTTTGGCATGTTTTGAATCTTTGCTCTTGAGACTTCTCAGTTACATCCTTAGAGGGGTAATTTACATGTATAAAGGAATTATGAATCTTGTACAATGTAAAATATTTTTTAAACCCCCATATTAGATAAAGTTTAATAAAAAATTTAAGTCTAAGGATTAGCTCATAGATTTGGGAAGGCCATTTTACACTATTGGTGGGCTGCAAGACATGAAAAAGAGTCCTCAAAAGGATATATAATCAAAACCACAAGTTTCCTATGGAAACCATCTTCCAAATTTTTAAAAATATGAACCTTTCCACCAAAATCACCCACTATTCCCAAAATACCATGAATTTCTTCATAAACCACCTTTTAAAAGTCAAAAATCACAAATTGTAGGTGGAAAACAAGATATTTTGAAAAGTATTTTATAAGGTTAATACCATGGATTTTGATAATACCATGAATTATGTAGCCAAACCACTTTCCAAATGGTATACCAAAAAATTATTCTTGAAACCACCATAATTCTTCATTTACCACAAATTTGGGGAAGTGAAAAACAAAATTACACAACTTGAGGAAATATAATTTCAATTTGCATGGTTAGAGAAAAGAAAAATTCAATTTACATGATTGGGGAAAATAAAAATTCAATTTTCATAGGAAAGGAAAATGTAAAAATAATTTTCAAATTATAGGGAGTGGAAAAATGAATTTGAAAATTGTGCAGAGTGGAAAAATAATTTGCAAATTGCATAAAGTGGAAAAAATAATTTATAAATTACACTGAGCGGGAAAAATAATTTGCAAATTTCACTGAGTAGAAAAAGGAAATTTCAAATTGTATGGAGTGGAAAAAACAATTTAAAATTTTCACTGAGTATAAAAAATAATTTACAAATTTCATAGAGTGGAAAAAAGAATTTTCATATTGTACAGTGTAAAAAAATAATTTGCAAATTGCATGGAATGGAAAAAAGAATTTGTAAATTGCATGACTTGGAAAATTATTAGGGCATTTTGCATAACTTAGAATTTTAAAAAATAAATTTGTATGACTTTTAAAAGTGCATTGGTGTTTTTTCATGACTTAAAACCTGCAACTATGATTCTCTCCCTTGATATTTGAAGTTCAATATGAAATTTTTATACCAAGTGTTTATAGTCAAAATTCATCTCTCAGTTCTAGTCTTTATATTAGGATAAAAAATAAGAACTTTTAGAGAAGTTTTATTTTACCATAAAAAATTTCTCTAGTGCTAATAAGATTAAATGAATTCATGACTTCTCTCTTCTCTCTATCATAGTATGCTTTCCATGATAACAAAAATCTTGGTGCACCAAAAGAGAAATTGTTGAGATATCTTCAACATACTAGTTGGGAGCTTGAAAGATGGATTTCATTATTTTACCCAAGCCTTGTCCATTGGGATATGGAGTCAATGTCCCATTTTTTAGGAATATATAACATATATAAATATTAATGAATTAAATACAAAAATAAAATGTAGAAAACACAAAACAATAGAGACAGATTTAATGTGGTTCACCCAATATGGTCTATGTCTACATAGAAATAGCCAGTCCTTATTATTTAGTTCAAAAAATGAAGGGAAAAACCTATAATACAACCATTGTAATATCCTCTTCACTCACACACAATATGATATAATAATCACAATGCCTTCATATCAAAGGAGGGTTACATATTAGGAGAAAAATGCACGAACATAATTTCTACCATTAGATCTATGACTTAATAGTGAATGGTCTAATTTAATATAAAATTATAATATTTTATAATGTATTTTTAACAAAATTTTGCTTCGGGGGTGTTTCCCCTAAACCCCCACTAGGGGGGCTCCAAGTATGGTCACCACCCCCTTGGAACCCTATGGAAAACCTAGTGGGGGAGGGTGTTACCCCCCACACCCCCTATCAGGAACTAGGCATTAAAATAAGATCTAAATCTAACATCCAATAATCTCCCATTAGAGACTAATTATTTCAACTCCAGTGCTATAACTCTTTCTTTTACTTTTATTTGAACTTTGACCCTAACATTTTTCTCATCTTCCTTATTATCCTTGAAGACCTATTGAATCTGAATAACTCTCCATCTTCTCTTTAGTGACTGCCTTTGTTAGCATATCTATAGGATTCTAACTCATATGGATATTTTCCAACTTCACTTGACCATCCTCCAAGACTGAACAAATGAAGTGATACCTAAGTTATATATGTTTGGTTTTTGAGTGGAATGTTGAGTTCTTTACTAAATAAATCACACTCTGGATATCACTATACAACCTATAATATTCCTACTTCTACCTCAACTCTTTTACGAACCATTGCATCCATATCATCTCCTTGCTTACTTCTATAGCTATAACATATTCTACATCTATAGTTTACAAAGCAACTATCTTATACAATTTCAAAATCCAACTAACTATTGTGTCACCAATAGTGAATACATAACCTATGGTGCTCCTCCTTCCATCTAAATCTCTAGACATGTCTACATCAATATATCTTTGTAAGGTAGCATTTAACCCTTCATAGCACAATTGTCTATCAGTGGTCCCTCTCAAGTACCTAAGAATCCACTTGACTACATCCAAGTGCTCTTTTCTTGGATTATTAATAAACTTGCTAACAACTCTCACTGCATGATCAATGTCTAGTCTAGTAAACACCATATCATACATTAAACTTCCAAATGTTGAAGAATATGGCACTTTGTACTTGTGATTTATTTCTTCCTATGTTTTAGGACATTTTTCCTTGATTAATTTGAAATTCCCTCCCAAAGGTGTACTCACTAGTTTTACATCTTGCATATTAAACTTGACTAACACCTTATTGATGTATTCTTCTTGAGACAATGTCAATTTTCTATTTTTTCTCTCTTGTTATTATCATACCAAGGATTTTCTTTGTAGCACCCAAATCCTTCATTACAAATTAGTATTCTAGTTGTATTTTTAGCTCATGTATATCATGCATGTTAGACCTTGTAATAAGCATGCCATCTACATATAATAACAATATAATATATCTACCATTATCTAATCTCTTAAAGTAAACATAGATATCATAATGACATCTACTATAACCTTATTTTATCGTAAAAATGTCAAATTTAAAATATCACTATCTTGGAGCTTGTTTTAGGACATACAAACTCTTTTTCAACCTGTACACCATTTTATTCTTATCTTTGAATTTGTATCCCTATGGTTGCTCCATATATATTTCCTCCTCCAAGTCACCATGAATGAACATCGTCTTCACATCTAATTATTTAAGGTGAAAATATTATACTTCTACAAAACATAAAATAGTTCTTATAGAAGTCATTTTAACTACTAGAGAAAATGTTTCATCAAAATTTATACCTTTCTTTTGTGCAAACTACTTTATAACAAGTCTGGCCTTATACCTCTTTTTTCCTCCATCTTCTCCCTTCAAATTATAAACCCATTTATTTTGTAATGATATTTTACTTGTAGACAATTAAATCAAATCCAAAGTTTATTTATGTACCAAGGATTCCATCTCCTCTTCATGCTTTGCTCCTACTTCTTTCTATTTTTTACCTACATTGCTTCTTTAGAGCTTTTTAGCTCACCACCATCAGTCAATAATAAATAATAAAGTAAAGGAGAGTATTGTTCAGGGAGTCTACTTACTCTGGTAGATCTTCTCACTACACTTCTAGGAGTTTGAGGTATTTATTATATTTTTTTCACATTCTAATTTTATGGCACTTTTAGAATTTCATTTCCAATGATTTCATCAAGTATTGAATATTTAGTATTTGGATTTTTTTGTTTCTTTCCCTATAGTTGATCTTTGTACATGACCTTCTCATTAAAGATCACATCTCTACTCCTAATGATTTTTTTATTTTAAAAATCCCACAAATGGTAACCAAAATCATTAAATCTATATCCAATAAAAGTATATTTCTTGGAATTTGATTCGAGCTTGGTTCTCTTTTCTTTATCAATATGGACAAATGCTTCACAATTGAAAGTCTTTAAAAAGTAATAATCTAACTTTTTATTGGTCCATGTTTCTTCTATAATGCCACCATCCAAAAGACTTGAATGCCCTCTATTTATTAAATAAATAATAGTATCCATAACATCTATCTAAAATTTTAAGGGTAACCTTGCATTTAATCTCATGTTCTTTGTATGCTCCATGATTGTCTTGTTCATCCTTTCTGACACACCATTTTGTTGTGGTGTTCTTGGAACCATATTCTATCTAAAAATCCAATGGGATGAACAATAATTTTCAAATTCCTTGCTACAGTATTCACCTTCTTTATTTGATCTAACACATTTTAACTTATTTCCTATCTCATTCTCAACCAAAGCTTTCCATTTCTTAAAAGTATAAAAAACATCAGATTTTTTTCATATGAAATAAATCCAAGTTTTTCTAGTTGCATCATCAATAAAAGTAACATAATAAAAAAAGCCATCAAGGGATGATACTTGAGCCTATCCCCATACATCTGTATGTACAAGCTCTAACTTTTCATCCTTATTTATCCTCCCAATTTTGAGAAATATGACTCTCTTCTATTTCACATACACATAGTTCTCAAAAAAATTCAAATCCACCTTCAAATATGGCAACAAATTCTTTAAGTGGAAAATTTGCATCCCCTTCTCACTCATGTGCCCAAGCCTGTAGTGCCATAATTTTGTATCCACTTTTTTAGAAGCTAAATCAATAGAAGAGTCAACATTACCATTAGATAAATATAATGTACCTACCTTCTCTCCTTTTGCTATTACCAGTTATCTGATAATGACCTTCCAAGAATTTTCTATAAATCTAACTATGTATCCCTCACTTCCCAACTACCCTATTGAAATTAGATTTATTCTCAACTTAAGAACATACCTCACCTCTTTTAACAACCATTTATTTCTATTCTATAATTTTATCTATATCTTACCCTTTCCTATAATTTTATAGGGTTCACCATCACCAAAATAAACCTATCGAGAATCACCTTGAACATAGTCTTGAAAATATTTTTTATGGGGTGTAGCATAAAATGAAGCCCCTAAATCTAACACCCAAGATTCATTAATATTATCTAAGAAAAGGATTAAATAATATTGTAACAAAACACCTACTACATTTGCTTCATGATTTTTATCTTATTGTCCATCTCCTTATTTTCCTTTTCAAAACCAACAATCTTTCTTCAGGTGTCCTTTATTTCCATAAATATAGCACACCAACATTCCACTATATTTGGATCTTCCCTTCTTAGAGTTACCATGATTCCCTATGCCATTTCCTCTATCCTTTTGTCTTCCCCTATTCTCCATATTAAATCATTACCTGATGTCTCACCTATGCTTTTCCATCACATTTCCTCACTAAGAATAACACCAATAACATCATCAAACTTTAAATTTTTTAAACCAGAGTTAGAATTACTCATAGCCATGATTAATCCATTCCAACTTTCTAGCAATGAGCACAAAATCAAAAGATCCCTAATCTCATCATAAAAATTTACTCTGATAGATCTTAATTGATTAATGATCTATTAAATTCATTTAAATAATCATAAATAGACCCACCTTTTGAAATTTATAGATTAAATAAATGCTTCATAAGAAATACCTTGTTAGAGGCTAATTTTTTTTCATATACTCTATCCAATGCCTTTATCACATCCTTCATTATCTTTTCTTTTGAAATATTGATGGCCAGCAAACTACCAGGCATAGTCGTATTGTTTCTCATGCCTTTCTATCAATAACCTCCCAATATTCATCCTTCATAGTCATTAGATTCTTTGTTATTCCATCTAATGGTAGGAAAATATTCTTATGATATAGATAGTCCTCCATTTGCATCTTCCATAGCTAATAGTTTTGGCTATTGAACTTCTTAACCTTAAACTTTTCTACTTATGCCATTACTCCCACTCAAACTAGGAACCCTCTTTTCCTATAATTTTATCTACCAAATAAACCTTTGACTTTGATACTGGTTGTTAGGAATATATAACATAGACTAATATTAATAAATTAAATATGGAAATAAAATATATAAAACATAATGTAATAGAGATAGATATTTAACATGGTTCACCCAATATGGGCTACATCCACATTGAACCAAGTAGTTCTTATTATTTAATCCAATAAATGAAGGGGAAAACTTTTAATATAACCACTCTAATATCCTATTCAATCACACATAGTATGCCATCATCATTAAAATACATTCATATCAAAGGATGGCTGCATATTAAGGCAAAAATGCACAAACATAATTTCTACCATTAGATCTATGACCTAATAATGAATGATCCAGATTTACTATGAAATTAAAATATTTTATAGTGCATTTATAAAAAAAATTGGTTTGAGTGTGTTACCCCCAAACCCCCACCTAGGGTGATCCAAGTATGGTTATGATCCAAGCAACAATTCAGGTGACAATTCGCGTGACGGTTCCACCCCAATTGATGATAGAACTTCTGGGAGCCATAACTTTTTCACCGTAGCTCCAATTGACTCACAATTTGAACTAATGGAAAGATAAGAATGATTAGAACATGGTTATATGGCATATGTATTTTATATATGGATTTTGAGCCCTTAAAACCCAATGGAAGTGCCCCAAATTTTAATTTTAGTAGTGCAGTCTAAAAATAATAAGTTTCTAAAAATAGTAATTCCTTAAATTCTATATTATTTTAAATCATGGAAGTCAAACCACTTCATCTCCATCAATATTGGTGACCTTAAATATCCTACCCCTTCTTTCAAAATGTGTATAAATTAATATGTAACCTTAAATGGAAATCAGACATCTCTTCCTAGAGATAAGCATATAGTTGTATTACGATCCTGAGTAATAAAACATCTCTTCTAAGAGAATTTAGTGTTACTATGTTCTTTTTATTTTCTTGAAATATTTTTCAACCAAAACTTTTGATTTTTAGATCAGTGGTATCAAAATGGTTTGTCTTGAGAGTGTATGATCTTGAGGATGAGTTCAGGTTACAAGAAGCTTGGGTGGAAAATAATTGAGCTTCCAAACAATCCACCTATTTGGTCCAAATGAATTAAAATG
Source organism: Torreya grandis (assembly GCA_037957365.1). NCBI lineage: Eukaryota > Viridiplantae > Streptophyta > Pinopsida > Cupressales > Taxaceae > Torreya > Torreya grandis. The sequence continues at coordinate 3,482,164 of JARHVA010000222.1, read as the reverse complement.
GTAGATGACACTAAGACATACAATCCTTTAAAGGAAATGGTGAATGAATCCCTCCAAAATTAATAATTACAGATGTTGTAATAATTTTCCCAAATTTTCCAACAACTCTTGATGGGAAATTTTGGCTCCTCATCTACAATTCCTAGCTCCTCATCCATGGAACATCCTTTTAGTGCCCCAACACCCTTCAAGGTTAAAGTGATTTTTTATATTCATACAATTGAAGGCAAAATCAATGTTGATGTAGTAGAAAATTAGTTTGATCAATTATCTTCTCACTTCTCTATAAATAAATTCATTGATGGAGAAAAGATCACTTTTTCTCTTTTGAAAGCATCATTGCCTATGAAAAATTAGTGGGAAGTGTACAAAAAGAGTTTTAGTATAGATGAAATTGGCCTTGAGGTGGAACTTACCTAGGATGATTTTTTGGAAGTGGTAAAGGAAGAATACTATCCCATTGGATCATATGATGATCTATACATATAGTGGCAACAACTTTGCCAAGGTAAGGACCAATTTGTTTAAGATTACATAGACATTTTTCATTATTTGTCTGAAAGATTGGGCATCCAAAAAAGTGAGAAACATAAGACTCTTAAATATCATGGTGGAATACAATGGTACATAAGAGGGGAAATATAACTCTTTAATTTGGAAACCATTGGTGAGGCATACAAGTTCATAGTGAATATTGAGCAGAATGAATACAAAGAGTTAGCCCTCAAAATGGAAAAGTGATAAGGAAGGTCAAAAATGAGGCCAAAAGTGGAAATAAAAGGAGTTTCAAGATAAGAAACCCCAAAAGGGGAAGGCTATAAAATGGTGTGATTACCACAAAATTGGAACTCACTTCAGATAAGAATGTCAAACCATCAAGTCATTACTTTTTGAGTCATAATACTCAACATCTACTACTTTGTCTCATAAACAACCTATAGTCAAAGAGGATGAAGAAGAGATTTTAGATGCTGAAACTGACACCATCTTCACTTCATCATAGACCTATGAGGAAAGGGTAGATGATAAGGAAATATTGTTTCACTCCAAATTATGGGTAAAAGGTAAGCCACTGCATTTCATTCTTGAGAGTGGGAGTCAAAATAATTTAATCCCTGCTAAAGTTGTGAAAAGTCTAAATCTATCCATGAATCCTCACCCAAAGCCATACAATATTGGATGGTTGAGCCTAGGGAGACTATGTCACCCATCAGTGTCTTCTTTCATATGTAATAAAACCTTTCCAAGATGAAGTCTTATGTGATGTGGTTAATCTAGATGTTTATGATGTACTTCTTGGTCAGAAATTCATGTATGATCGACATGGAATCTATGAATCACAAACCTAAATAATAACCCTCATTCTTGGAACATGATGTTATAGGGTACCAGAGGTACCACCTCCCCCATCTATATCCCTTATCAGTGCTAATAAATGTAAGAGATTGGTGGAAAATACAAAGCAATTCATTCTCATGGTGGTCAAACTACATAAATCTAAGAAGGCTAATGTTCCAATCCTGAATACATAATCAGCACAACAATAGAAGTAGATGGGAAAAATCACATGAGAATATGATGACTTATTCAAGTCACCCATAAGAGTTCCACTACATTGTTAGGTAAAACATTCTATCAATTTGATCCTAGGATCACCTTTACCTAACATTCTTGTGTATCACAAATCAATTTTAAAGAATGATGAGATAAAAAGATAGATACAAGAATTGATCCAAAAGGGTCACATCAAGGCAAGCTCTTCACCCTATGGCAGCCCAATTGTCCTAGCACCAAAGAAAGATGGAACATGGAGGCTTTGCATTGATTATTGAGCCCTAAATAAAATCACTATGAAGAATCACTACCCTCTCCCTAAGATTGATGACCTATTGGACCAACTCCATAGTGTAAAGTTCTTCACCAAAATTGATCTCAAATATGGCTATCACCAAATTGTCATTAATCCCATCGATGTCTAGAAGACTACATTTAAATCTAAGGAAGGGCTCTTTGAATGCTTAGTTATGCCTTTTGGCTTAACTAATTAACCTGTAACCTTCATGAGGATGATTGATGATATCTTTTGACCCTTCACCAACTCATTCATGGTTGTATACCTATATGACATACTCATCTATAGCAGAACATGGGAAGAACATTTGCAACATGTTTGTAATGTGCTTCAAACTCTTTAGGAGCACAAGTTGTATACAAATATTGACAAATACACATTTGAGATGATAACAATTTAGTACCTCAGGTATGTTGTGAATGAGGAAGGGGTCCATGTTTATCTAAAAAATATTAAATTTATTCAAGAATGGCCTACACCAAGGACCCTCATAGAACTTCATAGCTTCTTAGGTCTTGAAAATTTCTATCACAGGTTTGTTCTTAGATTTTCACATGTTGTTTGGTCACTAACCCAAGTGACTAAAGGAGGAGTTAAAGCTACATTTTATTGGGGTGAAATACAATAAAGGGAATTTGAGAATTTGAATAATAGACTTTACTCAGCTCTTATTCTTTCCTTGCCAAATTTGCATCAACTTTTTGAGTTGATGGTATATGCATCTGAATATGTTATGGGAGTTATCATCATGTAACATGGCCATCCTATTGCATATCATAGTAAAACTTTCACTGATACAGTCAAGAAATATTTAACATATGATAAGGAGCTCTATGCCATTGTGTAAGCCTATAAATAATGGAAACACTACATCTTAGGGAAAGAGATGGTCATCCACACTAACCATAAACCATTGGAATTCATTCAGACATAGAGAAAACTATAAAATGAGAGGCACCAAAAGTGGGCCACATATATTCAACAATTCCATATGATAATCAAACGCAAAAATGGGAGCTCAAATGCAACTATAGATTTTTTGAGCCACCCACCAATTATTGCACTCATAATAGTTCTTGACATATGTAGACATGAGACTGCCACTTGGGGTGCTCTATATGAATTAGATCCTACCTTTGTTGATACATATCAAGTGCTTAAAAAAGGTAAACATGTTTATAATTTATATTTACAATATAATGTCCTCTGTCATATGGGGCACATCTGTGTTCTAGCTGTAGAGCAATAGAAGATGATATGGGAAGCACATTTTAGTATGACAGCTAGACACTTTGGTGTAGAAAATACATTGGCAATTCTTTAGAAACACTTTTACTAGCCCCATATGTGAAAGGATGTGGAAATTTATCTCAAATATTGAACCCCATGTGTGATATCCAAGACAACAAATAAGAAACAAGGATTGTACATGCCATTTTTAGAACCAATCAGGCCTTAGGAATCTATCTCAATGGATTTTCTCTTAGGTTTGTCCACTTCAAAACATGGCAAGGACTATATTTTTGTTGTAGTTGATCATTTTTCAAAAATGGCTATCATGATTATTTGTAAGAAAAATATATCTACTGAAGAAACTTCTCAACTATATTTTAGTCATGTATGGCTCCATTTTGGTCTCCCCAAGTCCATTATCTTAGAATAAGATAGTAGGTTCCTAAACATATTTTGGTCCACTCTATATAAGATGATAGATACCAAGCTAATGAATTCCATAGCCTTCCATCCATATATTGATGGTTAGATAGAGGTGGTGAACTACTTGATTGTTCACATGATTTAGATGTATCACTCCAAACATCCATGAACATGGGATGAGGGGATTAGTTTCATACAACATGAATATAATTGGGCCCTACATAGCTCGAGAAAGCATAGTCCATTCCAAGTATGATTTAGGTTCCAACCCATGGCATCAATTGATATATATGTTCCATTATCCACCATGGAATACACACCTCATGGAAGATCTGAGGTAGTAAAAGCAACAAAGTTTATTGAACAAATGCAACACATATAGCATCAATTTCATGACATCTTAGAGAAGATGAATCAGAAGTATAAGCAATGCCATGACAAACCTAGGATTTCACACCATTTTTTTGTGGGTGACAAGATTTGGTTACATCTTCAAAAGGAATGAATTGTATGCTCACATACAAAAATTTGACCTCTATGATATGGTCCCTACACCATCACTAGAAAAGTTTGATAAAATGCTTTTAAGTTATACCTACCAACCTACCTTGTTCTGCATCCAATATTCAACATAGAGCTCCTCAAACCATATCATCCACCTCTATTAGAAACTTTAGTCATAACATAACAACTAGACATTGATGAGCTTGATCCATAGAGTTTTGATCTAGTGGAGGAGGATTAGATTGTGGACACCTAGATGAAGACAACAAGAGGATGCTCTATTCCACTTTATCAAGTGGTCAAAAGAGGCTAGCTTAGCCACCAAGGTGAGTGGCTCATAGGGAATCAAATCAAGACAAAAATATCACAATTGATGAGTAACATTAATGCAATGGGAACCATTACTTCTCAAGGAGGGAGGAATGATCTAGTCGATAATTTAGGTGTTAATTCCACCCCAATTGATGATAAAACTTTTGAGAGCCATAACATTTGCACCATAGATCTAATTGACTCGTCATCTGAAATATTGGAAATTTAAGAAAGAGGATAATGTGGTGAGATGGCATGGAGATCTGATTGATGGATTTTGACCCCTTAAAACACAATGGAAGTGCCCCAAATCTCAATTTTAGTATTGCAGTCTAAAAATAGTAAGTTTTTAAAAATAGTAATTCCTTGAATTTTGTATTGTTTTAAATCATAGAAGTTGAACCACTTCATCTCCCTTAAGATTTGTGACCTTACACATCCTCCCCCTATTTTAAAAATGTGTATAAGATAAGATGTAGCCCAAAATGGAAATCAGACATCTCTTCCCAGAGATAAGCATATAGTTGTATTGTGATCTTGAGTAATAAAACATCTCTTCTCAGAGAATTCATTATTACTGTGTTATTTTTGTGTTCTTAAAATATTTGTCAACCAAAAATTTTGAGTTTTAGATCAGGTTACCACCCCCTAGACCCCCATGGCAACCCTATTGGGGAGGGATGTTGCCCCTTACACCCCCTATCAAAAATTGAGAATTAAAATAAGATTAGGCTCCATTATCTAATACCATTATACAAAAAATTTACCATACCTATCTTTAAAACACCTCTAACTACCTATATGAGTGTAACTGATGGTAGTGTTTTGAAATTTAAAATTTCATGATAATAATTAGCTCTAACTATGGGATCATATTTATAAATAGAATGTAGGATAACTCTAAAATCTTACATGACTAATGCCTTATTATTTTAGGTTCCTAAAAAATTATATGTAGCTCACATATACATGTGTTGGGACCCCTTTTTCAGAAGACTTAATCTCATGCTAGTTGGACCAACCCCAGTACATGGAGATGTTGGCACCTCTTTTTTACAAGACTTGATCCCATGCCAACTAGACCAAACCCAACACACAAAGATATTTGGAGGAAGTGAAGGACCCTTTTTTCACACCTTGACACTGACTAAATATACTCTTGAAATCCTTGAGTTAGTTGGCTAATGGTTGTATAATAGCATGAGTCTTGAGGCATACCTGCACATGCTAGTTTGAGGTTTGAGGAGCATAGATATATTAGTGGATTAGGTAGGTGTATAACCTTGACTAATATCTTGGGACTTGGCATGTTTCCTAGTTATCCTATATGGTGTAATGGAGCTAACAAGCTCTCAACTACCCACCCTTTGGCATGTGCCTATCTAGTCATCAATAGGAGTGGGCAGTGCCTATTTAAAGATGGCCTCCAAGAGTAGAGGAGAGATGATTTTGAAATTAATCTCTGGTGAATTTGAGAATAATAAAAGGATGAAGTATTGAGTGATAAGTATTGAATGTAAGCCATGCTCATCTATGAGCCTCTGATATAGTAAAATTAGGATTGATCAGTGAAGGCTACTACTTGTTATTATAATTGAAATAAGATATTAATAATTGAATGTAGATTTTTATTGTTATATCTTAGTCTATTATAGATTGGTTGAGTTGTGAAGTTATTTCCCCATGAGAATGTTGATGAACTGGGACTCACCTTGTAGTAAGTGGTGTCGTGTGCTATTTAGACCTCTTACCCACTATGAATGTCCTTGTGCTAGACCCAATACTAAAGGGTAAACTTAGAATGAATGGACATCCCCATAACTATCCCCCTTTATTAAGCATGCATTGATAAACATATCCTTTTAAGCCTCTATGTTAGAGACCCAATGAACCTACTAAACCATAATATCCTACATAACCTATGGTTTCACCATGATGTAACTAGCCCAACATAAACCTGGTCCCCTCATTATTGTACTTTAGGTGAGTGCATAAAGATCTCACTTATGTGAAACTAATTCCAAAACACTAGTGTGTTTAAATTTTGTGCACCAAACCTTTCTCCCCTTATGCCTAACTCCCATAACCTTAGAAATTCCTAATAACTAGAGTTGCATACATTATCTAGCATTGCACCTACTAAAGTGAACACTTTACTACGAAATTTTGGTTTCATTGCCAAGACATGTTGAATTTCATTGTCAAGATGTTATAGTATATCAATGATTTGATTATCACTCAATAATGTTGAGCACTGGCTAGAGTAATTTGAAGATTTCTTTGCACAAAAGCATTCCTAATAAGTAGAGCATTAGTTTATTTGAGAAATAAGGGGTACATTCATCATAGGATTCTGTACTGAGCTAAAGAAGCTCATGATAAATTATGGGATAGAGAGCATGAGGATGGAAGGATAAAAGTCCTTTCATTTATGGATAAGTGTGAGGGGGAGAAGGGGGAAGTGTAGGAAAGGTGCCATGGAAGAATAAAAACAACTTGATACCCAAGAGCTCTAGAGGATAAACTATAGTAAGTGTAGATGAAGGCTGATGCAAGACTTATAACTTGGAAGTGGTAAGAGGACCTGTAGTGAGCAAGAAGGGCATGGGGAAGTATATTTTGAAAGACTATAGTGTGTTGAGATGGAGGAAGAAATAAGTGGTTAGATTACATAGATGGTGTGGTATGTAGTGAGTCCCTACAATATAAGGCTCCTGAGGATGTGCTAGAGGCACCTACCCTCTTTGAACCTAAAATATAAGCCCATGTGCTAGATTCCCCCTCTAAAGATAGAAGAAAGGTAACTCAACCTATTACCTTAATAGATAGTGATTGGACCAATATTTTGGATCATGTATTTATGATGAAACAAGTGATCTTATATGATGAATTGAGTAATGGTATGACTAATGAAGTAGCTGCTAGTTTAAATGATGAGAACATAAGTGCAAATATTCCTATGTAAGGAATGTTAACAATACCAATTGGGTAATAGCCCACAAAAAGTGGTACAACATCACTAGTGGGAAAAGATACACTATCAAGATATACAGTGCAACCTACTCCATTAGGCTCAATTCTCAACCCCACTAATTGATTCATTGGAGGATCACCCCATGCATAGACATAAATAGGTCAGGCACCATAGAATCCCATACCACTACCATATCAAATATACTACAAGATGTCCATGTGTTTACTTGAGTATCATGGAGTTGAAAATTCCATGGATCATGTGTTTAACTTTGAGTTATAGTGGTGCACTTAGTGCATTATGTAGTTTGAGCACAAGGCAACATAGTTCATGACAACCTGCTAGATCATGTTCATACTTGGTATCAAAAGTTTGATCTGAAATAGGCTATGGTTGACTATGATGTGTTGAAGGAATAATTTTTAAAGGAGTTTAACATTATTAAGTTTGAATAATAGAGCATCATAGTTCTTAAGTAGATTATTCAAGGGTTAACCAAAAGTGTGCACTTATATGATGCATAGTTCAAGACACTCTTCTCTAAGCATCCTTATGATATCCACCCATCCCAACACATGAAATGGTTTTTTGTGGGTTTGTTGGTTCCATTTTAAAGATTTTTATCCTTGAAGACTTTATATAACCCCATGAAGTGCTTGAATCCATGCTCTTGGCTAAGGTGGTAGGAAGCACTGACACTAGGATTAGTCCCTTCATAAAATCATAGATTGCATCGATGGCCTCTTAGTTATAGAAGCTTACTACTAGACAAGCTCATGACTCTTGTAGTGAGATATGATACACTAACTATGAGATATAGGGGAATAATAAGAAAATTTTCCTACATAGGAATGTCTGTGCAATACTCCCCAAGTATGAGGTTTACCATGGAGCACATTACTTCTAAAATTATCCCCTATTATAGTACATTGGTGAAGTAAATACTACAATTTACTACAAGATGTGTGATGCCTACACACATGTGAAGATAGACTATAGAGTCTTCAATGAGATGCACCAAAACATGGAGAGAGGTGTAAGTCAATATATGACTTTAGGTGGTGGATAGACAGGCCAAGGAAATGAGGGTTATGGCTAGAACAACATGGGTTATGGATGCCAAAAAGGAGCACATGGCCAAGGAGGTGGACATGGTGGGGGAATATTCCCATCATGATCTTGTTATAAGTGTGGGTAAACTAAGCATTATCAACATAATTTCCCAACACACCCAACATGTGGGTACTATTGAGGCCCACATGTAGTCAAAGATGGCCTAGATCTCTATAAGAAGCTGATATAAGGTCAGACTAGTGTAGATAGAGGAGTTGATATGGTGCAACATGAGTATAAAGAAGGGAGATGGGATCCTAAGCCATAACAAACTCCCAAAGGGCCTCCAAAGGTATAGATCATAATGTAGAGTGGGTACACCACTCAGCCACCCATTATACCAAACCAAGACCTATGCCTGGAATATGGTGACTCAAGTCACATCAAGTGCATGACATGGCTAGATCTAATATTAGTGCCATATCCTAATCCTACATGCCAAAAGGACATCCTAAAGTAAGTGATGAATGTGATATAAGACCTACAAGGTAAACTCTAGTTGGCTAGTGACTTGGAGGCACATGCCACCATGATGCATAGAAAGCAAGATTAGTAGGAAGTTAAGGTCTAGGAGTTGACTGAGATCTTTCACCTCCTACAAATGGAAGGGGTATTACCTCTGTTGAAGGATTTTATTCAAAGTCATGCATAGAAAGCACTAGTGTGGAAAACCATCACCCAAGTAATAGAGGTTTTAGTATCACATATAGAGTAGACACAAGAAGTGAGGCATACTCAGAACACTGAGTATCACCAATAATTACTAATAGATGCCACCATTAATGGGTGGTCAGTTTTTGAAGTAGAAAAGGTCAATATCTTGACTAAGAATGCTAGGAGAAGATGGGGAGTCCACCCTTGAGATTGTCACCACACATGTTGTTCATATTAAATAAGACCCAACCATAGCCCATAGGGATCTTGAATGGCACCATTATGGACATCATGAAAATTGAGTTCTAAGCTGACTTTTTAAGGTCATAGAGCTAGTAGAGGAGGACAACTACTTGAAACTCTTGGGAAGGCCATGATGGTATGAAAACAATGTTGATATGTGATTCAATAAACGTTATATGACCTTTAAAATTGGAAAAGAAAGGGTGGTGATCCCTCTTTTAGGTGATAAAGGGCCACCTTACATTGAAAGTGTTAACCTTGAGGATGAGGTCAACCACATTTATAACATCATGACACAAGTCACTAAGACTCTCAATCCTTGTGAGGAAGGGGTGCTCACTTGGGAAGATGGCCAATCAGCCTCAGATACAATGGATTTATCTTGAGAACATTGGGTTAAAGAATCCTATGAGGTCACTAGGCATAGATGTTTCCTAGTGCACAAAGCTAGATTTAGACTATTTAGAATAGGATTGGTAAGAATTTTATGACCCTAGAAGAAGTTGACTCCTTGTGACAAGGAGATAGGAAAGAGAGTACTCTATCTTATCAAGGGAAAGCTTGTAGCATTCCCTAAGTATGAATAAAGCTAGGATATTAAGAGGTATGTATGAGATATTAAGGCTTGTATACAAAATGAAATTTATTGGTTGGGTGCATTGGTATATTCATTGAAAATTACTATCACACACTAGTGGGCCACAAAAAAACCTAGCTTACCCACTTGGTGGGATGTGAAGGTATCCATGTGCACTAGATTTGGTATAATCAATGAGGATCTAGACATACCTCCTTATGATGGCAATTTTGACCCCATTACACACATCTATCTTTATAAAGAGACTTGGGTAATTTATAGAGAAGATGTGCCATGAGGCTTGTAGGTACATGAATTCTATAGAAATCTAAAGATGTGGGCATGAGAATGGTATATCATGAATGAGAAATGCTAGGAAATAGGAAACTAAGATGTGTTGAAAGAGAATTTTTTGCACACTTTATCCTTATCTTTATAGAACATTGAATTATTAGAGCTACTACAAGTTATCCAATAAGATGTGTTTAAAGACATAGTTATCTTAGAGGAGTGCTTAAAATAGATGTTCAAAGAGAAAGGATTGGCACTTATAAATTTCTTCAAATAAATTATGTTCCATAGTATCTTTAGTGAAGAAGATGATGAGACATAGAAAGAGTAAATTTGGAGAGCCTTTGTAGGTAAATAAAAGCTAGTGTGCCTCATTGATGACAACTCTCTAAATGATGGAGACCCAATGCACCTCTAGGTTGAGATGATAGAGGGAATAAGTTAGGTCAAAGACTCCCACTAAGAGAGAAATAAACCCTATCATGTACCCCTCAAGACCACCCAATTAGACATTAGTACCAAAGGTGAGCCCAAGATGGCCACCATAGGTGTATACTAGTTTGAGGTAGAGATCATGTGCATCATCAATCTTCTAACGTAATTTCAAGATCTCTTCCCAAATAGCTACAAGGAAATGAAGGGAACCTACCCTTCATTAGGAATGATGATCATCAAACTGGTAGACTATATAAGACTAGTCAAGAATCACCCTTATCAGATGAACACCAGTCTCTGCACCAAGGTGAAAGCAAAGATTGATGGAATGTTAGTTGTTGATGTCATCTACCTAATGAAATAATTAGAGTGGGTGGGTCTAATGGTCATCATCATCAATAAATATGGTTGAATATGAATCTACATCAATTATAGGATGTTAAACACCACCTGCATCAATGACCTTTTCCTAACACCATTCACTGACAAGGTCCTAGATGGGGTCATAGGTTACAAAATCTACACTTTCACTGATGGGTTTTCAAGTTACCATCAGGTGTAGATAAAGGAGGAGGACAAGTTAAAAACCACATTCACCATTGAATGGGGTTGTTTCACTTAAAATGTGATGCCCTTTAGGCTTAAGAACATGCCAACCATATTCTCCATAATGGTAATCACTACTTTCAAGGACTTCATCCATAAGTTCCTCCAAGTATATTTGGACAACTAGATCATGTAGGATCTTGTAAGGGACCACCATGACAAATTATGTCTCATGTTTAAAAGGTGTAGATATCTCTATATCTCACTAAATCTAAAGATGTGCATCTTTGTCACCTTATTTGGCACACTACTTAGGCACATCATCTGCAAAGATGGATTGGTCTTTGATCCAATGAATATTGTAATAATCATCCAAATCTAGACCCCTTCCATGTAAAAATATGTTTGTACCTTCCTAGGCCATTGTAGCTATTGTAAGAAGTTCATAAGGGGCTATGCAAATATCATCATGCCTCTAGAGGAACTTTTGTGCAAAGATGGCCCATTCTACTAGGGTGAGGTGCAAGATGAGGCATTTGAAACATTAAATCTAAAATTGGTGAGTACACTGATACTTCAATTTCCTAATTGGATGACTCCTTTTTACATCCACATTGATTCATCAAGATCAACCATGGGTTCTATTTTGGCATAGCTAGGTAAAGGTAACATGGACCACCCCATTTCATTTATAAGTATAAAGCTAACATAGCCTAAGTAGAATTATACCACCATCGAGTTTGAAGTGTTAGCCATGGTCTATGCCCTGTATAAGTTTAGATAATATATACTATCAACCCATTCACTTTCTTCACCAATCATGAGGTGTTGAAATACCTTGTAAACAAACTAGTTTTGCATGGGTGTATTTATAGATGGGTTGTCATCTTTTAGGATTTTCAATTTTTATTCATGATTAAACCTAGAAAATAGAATTTGGGGCTATACCACTTATCTTACATCAATTCTAGTGATACATTAGTGCCAATTGAGGATGATATGATAGACATAAAGCTCTACTAAGTTCATCATGTTATTGAAGACTTGGTAGAAATTACCACTTTCCTAACCTCAGGGCTAGTGCCACAAACACTATCCTCTAAAGAAAAGAAGTAGGATATTTTATGTGCCTCCCCCTTCTATCTCATTGAGGGGGAGATATACAAGATGAGTAGGGATGAAGTCTTGTGCCAATATTTTTTAGAATATGAGTGGGACTCTATCCTTTAGGAATTATATGAAGGGATAGTTGGAGGACATTACATCAGAGACATAATGATGTGTAAGATTTTATAACCAAGGTTATGGTGGTCAATCCTATTTAATAATGCCAAGGAATACACATGGGCATGTGATATATGACAGTGCATTGGAAAGCCAAACCATCAATATGAGATGCCTCTCATCCCTATTCTAGCCTAGGCACCATTCAAGAAATGGGCCATTGACTTTGTAGGTCCAATCAATCCTACAACATAGCACATAAGGGCTAGATATATCCTCATGATAACTAACTATTTCACTAAGAGGTCCCTATGTGTTACCACTCCATGCATAAATCCAATCAGGTGAGTTGAGAACTTTCACCACTTGTGCATGAGGCCAAACACCTAAGTTATGGGTGTGTGAAGCCTATAGGTCAATCATTAGTAGAAAAATAAATATATAAACAATAGGTGCATGGTGAGATGGTAAGAGGAGCCATTGAACATGATAAACTATTAGAGGTCTAGTGCAAGAGAAGATGTTCAACTAGGTTGGACATAAGATGAGATGAGAAGATTCTCAAATATTCACTTCTTATGAAGTGTATAAGGTAGATGAAGATACCAAGCACTAGAGGGATAGTCCAAGGAATTTGTATTGGGTAGGATAGACAAAGGCAAGATGATGTGTGAGAAATTGAGCAAGATAAAGGAGTGTACTAAAAGAAGAGTGCAGCTAGAAGAAGTAAAACTAAGGAGGTTTAATTGCACACATTTGAGGTGATGCACCTAGGTTGCCACAAGAGAGGTGAGAGCCATGCCAGGGAGACATACAAAAATATATCATCAAGGATAGTTAGCATCCACCCATGAAAAGTGAGAAGTGATCATTTGAAAAAGGATGTCACATCACTAGAAAGCCATTATAAGTATTTAATGTGATAGTGGAACAAAGATATGCATTTAATATAAACAAGATATGGAATTTTCAAAGATCTCATGATCTCTTAGGAAATCCAACAATCAAGTCCATATGGTGGTATTAATGATGGTGGTTGAGCATATCAAGCTATAAATAGGGTGATAGTAAATGAACAAGGTTACAAACTTATATGAAATTGACAAAGAACTAGATCCAAATGACCCTAAAAGAGTGAATCCCTATAGAGTAGATAATGCATAAAGTAAGGAAGTGATGCAACAAACTAGAGCAGATAACACATCAATTAAGTAAGTGGTGTAGGAAACTAGATCAAAAAGTACATCAAGAGTAAATTGGTGCAGTAAAACTAGAATAGACACCAAGCTATCATTAATGGATAGAGAAGTTTAGGTAGATAACTTGTGCTAAACCAAAATTAGGGGTTTTGATATGCCACACCTATCACATTTCAAATATATTAGATTTATAATGAAAAATAAGAAGAAGGAATTGAGATATGAAGAGACACACTCAAACCCAAGTGAGTTCAAATAGTAGAGGAAGTAAGTACCACCAAGACAAGGGCGTAGGTAGTAGAAGCAGTCAGCATTACAATGGTGTAAGTTGAAGTCCTAACAAAGATATACTACTAACACATGTAGTTCCTAGCTAAAGTGTTAGTGGGTGAACCATATTACTCATTCATGTATGTATGTCAACTAAAATATTACAACCACTGAATTTCAATTCACTTTCAATACTTGACACAAGATTAGATGGTGGACATTAGGTATAAGACCCTAGAGGGAGATACAATCTTTGATGTCTCAATAAGAGATAGATTAAAGGCTTCAATCACAACTCAAATCTATGAGTTACCCTATTATTAATATCCAAATTATCTTGTTTAGTTCCTCCTCTTATGCATACATGAAGATTTCATGTAATTTTTAGGCTTGTGCATGAAGATATCTATGTGCCTGATCAATAAGATAACTAGACTACCATACTCTATAAAAGACATCCATTAGCTAATGGGTGATGATGAAGAGGTGGATCACATCACAAATATCCTTAATTATGTCAAGGGTAAATACACTTTCCCCATCATCAGGTGTGAGGACCTAGGCATAAGGGTGATGATGTGATTGGTTAGCTCAAAATTATGCCCAAGAGGGAGATGGACTTATGTGTTCAAGGCATACCTTTGTTTAGCCTATCACATGGTGTAGGGGTAAAATTCAACATGGCATAGTTCATTTCCATATAAATGACCAAGAATGAATTAGAGTGTCACAACATGAAGGTGACATTTATATGGGGATCCATCCTCATCTTGAGAATCATGGAAGAAATAAGGATCCCTAATGGTGGAAGAGATAACTTATGGGTGCTCCCAAAACACCATAAAATCTCAACATATAAATAAAAGGAATTCTCCTAGCCCAAAGCCTTCATCACCAAGTATAGAACCCACATATTAAATTCATGTGAGCAATACATAAAATATTTTGAGTTAGAGTGGTGCATCCCATAAGAGCTCCCAATGAGCATGTTTGAAATGGTGACCTTTATCATAATGAAACACTATTGCATCATCCATATAACACTCAAGGATGGTAATAAGTCAAGATGGTTTAATCTTCCCTTCACCTTCTCAACTGAGTTCTTTAGGGATGCACTCAATAGAATCCCTAATGTGTAGAGCCTTGACTTCCCAGTCCAAGAGCAGGATGTAGAAAGCCAATGGATGAGGCACATATTTCCTTGTGTGCATGGAGGCTCAATAGAAGATGAATATGATGACTTTAATTAGATAGATATAAATATTTTGTATGAGTTAATGATCCTCAGCTTCATCCATATACTATACTATGTGATGAAGCCTAAAATAAAGGATGACGGTGTGGGGTCTAGCACTGAGAAATAAAGAGACCCCTAAGTCCTAGTTAATAAGGAAGGAACCCCCACACCTTAGGAAAAGAATAATCTCCCCATAAATAAGAGGGGGGAGATGATAGAAGAGATATAATAGAGTTTGAATCTAAAGATAGCTTTATAAGGGGAAGCCTCGATGATAGAATCACACTAGAAGCACATGTGATTCACATCTTGAGCCCATACAAGCCTAAAGGAGAAAAAGAAAGAGAAGGCACATTCCCCTATGATAGAATAAGACACATCAAAATAGGGATAAGAAGAGGAATATTCGTGATAAGACACTTACATTATGGTTGAGGACATAGAATCATCCCCTAGTGAATAATCCCCTTCACCTCCTCTACATGCAAAGCCAAAAAAACCAATGCGTAGGATAAGGAGACTTGGATCCTATGAGGTTGAGACCAAAATGGTGTGGTAGTTAAGGGAGAAAAAAGATGATATGGCCAAGGTAGGGGTACCTATCAAGGTCTTCCAAATGGTAGAGGCAAAGGAGTAGAAAATTGAAGTAACATGTAGGGCATGGAGGGAAAAAATAAGTAGAGCACGTGAAGTTCCTATAAAATGAACTCCCTCTAGTACATGAAATAAATAGGAAGGGTTTTTAAATAAATGGGGATAAATGGACCTAGACTAAGGCCACAGTGACATAGCACTCACCTTATACCAAAGGTGCAAGGAGTTGAGGGCCTCAGGCCTAACTAGGCCAATATTGATTGATTTGAGGTCAAATAAGTTAAAAAGAGGGAAGAAAAGTGTGATATGAAATTAGTGAAAATAAAGGTCAAGGAAGGGAAGGCCAATAAATAATAAAGGAAGGAGAAGGCATAGGCATAACACATCTAGAAGAAGGAATGAGAAGTAAAAGTGGCCCAAGAAGAAAAGGTGTGCATGTTAAAAGAGAGGGAAAGAAAGAAGGGTTTTGATAGTGTGTAGCCTAGGGGAGAAGAATCCAAGGTAACACTCAACATTAACACCCAAATGGTATAATAAGTCACATATAATGCATGCCCAAACTTTGAGAGGGCACCTAAAGAGAAAAAGGATGATGTTAGAACCTTAGAAAAATAAGTAGAAGAAGTGCCACACTAGGAAGAGGATAAGGGGGAAAATTCCATTGAAGAACCCCCACAAGAACAATGAGATGATGAGCCTAGCATTGGAGAGGAAGGAGAGGAAGAAGAATATAAAGTGAAAGAAATAGGGACTAGTATTAGCACCAGTGAAGAAGATGAAGAGAGAGTTGAAGAAATAGGGACTGACACCAGTGCTAATAAAGAAGAAGATCTCAAGGAAAAGGTAGAGGTTGAGTCTAGAAACTATGAGAAAACATAGATGGGGATAAATTATGATGATGACTTATACATGATAAATTATATTCCTCCAAGAATCACCACAACCCTTATGCATCACTAAGTTTCATAGGCCATGGATTGCTATATGAATGACCTAAAGTTTGAGGTCCCTATAAAGGCCATCTAGCATGCCAATAACCCTAAAAAGGGCCATGCCTACCATCTAATTAACCCCTATGACATTAACCCCATAAATTTGGCCAATCCTTTGATCAAGATGGCAACATCTATGGTGCACAATAACATCATCAATGATGTTCACACTAGCAACTGGAGGAAATTTTCTAAAGATAAAGAAAGAACTTAAGGAAACCAAACTCAAGCTCTAAAAACTAATTAAGTGCATCAAGGAAGTGGAGCCCTCCCTTTGAGACAACATCAACTAATTTGGCATGAAGGAGGTTGATTATTCCTATACACTCATTGAGTGGATGATCCCTAGGCCAAATCTGGTGTTAGAGGAGAAAGAAGACCCCTATGAGGCTATAAGTGGAAAAATGGCAAAGAAAATGGAAGAGGTTGAAAAAATATTCACTAAGATTGAAGGAGGCATCGAATAAGAAGATACCATTTTCTACAACTTCATGTGTCAAGCAAAGATCATCGATGTGTACCTAAAGTAGTTAAAGGGGGAGAAGTATGCCTTGCTCCAGCATTCCTTCATGGTTTCAAAGATTGAGTACATGTAAGTGATAACATAGGTCAACTCCCTCAACATCCAATTGAAAATATAAGAGTAAGACCTGGAGGTAGTATTTTATGCCTTTTAGATGAAGGTTAGTGAGCAGGGCAAACTCTTAGATAGAGGGGTGAAAATAGAAAAGGAAAGGATGGAAGCCTTTACAAATGAATTAGGAATCATAGATGTACTTACTCTATAATAAAAATATATAGAAGTGGATGGCACCATTTAAGATTTGAAGGGCACCATCTAAGGCTTTGAAAATTTTGAGGATTTACAGTAGGTTATGCCCAATTTTTGTGCACCTAAGGTGCTTCATGACTAGTCTCAGGTGGACTATAAATTCTGTATGGGGCGATGTTAGGATCTCTTTTTGAGAAGACTTAATCTTGTGCTAGCTAGACCAACCCTATCACATAAATATCCTTAGAGGAAGTAAAGGACCCTTTTTTCACACCTTGGTGCTAACTAGATAGACTCCAAAATCCTTAATCTAGCTAGCTAATAGTTATATAGCAGTGTGAGTCTCGAGGAATATCTACCTAATCCTACACATGTTAGTTCAGTGCTTGAGAAACATGGAGATATTACTAGAGCAGGTAGGAGTATAGACCTAAATTATATCTTGGCACCTGACACATGACCTGATTATCCTATATGGCATAATGGAGTTGACAAGCTCTGAACTACCCACCCTTTGGTATGTACCTATTTAGTTAGTAAGAGAAGTGGCTAGTGCCTATTTAAATAATATGGCCTTTAAGAGTAGAGGAGACAAAAATTTTTAGTGAAGCTCTACTAAATTCAAGAATGATAAAAGGATGAGGTTTTGGTGCTAAGTAGTGAATGTAAGCCATGCTCATTTGTGAGCCTCTTGTATTAGTAGAATTAGGATTGATCAGCAAAGTCTCCTCTTGGTTATTTTAATAGAAATAATATATTAATGAATGAATGTATATTTCTATTTTTATATGTTATTCTATTATAGATTGGTTGAGTTGTGAAGTTCTTTCCCCATGAGAATGTTGATGAATTGGGACTCACCCTACAGTAAGTGGTGCCTTACACTATTTAGACATCTTACCCACTATGAAGGTCCTTATGTTAGACCCATCACTGAAGGGTGAACTTATGATGAATTTACATCCCCATATCTATCCCTCTTTATTAATCATGCACCAATAAACCTATCCTTTTGATCCTCTATACTAGAGACCTAGTGAACCTACTAAACCATAATACCCTACATAACCTGTGGCTACACCATGACACAACTAGCCCAACATGGATCTGGTCCCCTTGCTATCATGATTTGGGTGAGCACATAAGGCTCTCACCTTATGTGAAACTGATGTTAGCATGCCAGTGTGTTTAAATTTTGTGTGTTGGACCTTGGTACCCTTGCACCTAACTCCCATAGCCCTATAAATGCTTGATAATTGGAGTTGTGATATTATGAAGATGAATTGAAAGTATAGATATAAAATTAGGTGAATCAAATACAAATATATAAATTATGAAGAAATTTTGAATATAAATATTATAACATCTCCTAATTTCAATGTTTATTGAGTTGATAACAAAGCTTAGCTCTTTAGATAAAATATCTACATAGTCTCACTACCAAAAAGTCCTTTTACAATGAGCCTAACACTCATATTTATAGTGTGTGAAGGTGGTTATAGTGCATAACCACCTTTTTTTTACATTACAGATGGTGCAAAAGTGAATTTACAAAAACACACCACTTGAATAGTGAAAAAATGCTTTGGTGCTTTTACACCACTTGAAAGGTATAAATCAAAATTACACAATTTGAGACTTATAAAGTGATGTGCATTTGCATGAATTGCATTTACAAGGTTAAAATTACGTAAAATTTACAATTAGAAATTACAAAATGAGATCCAAAAATAATATAAAAATACCAAAAGCTTTTTATGGAGCCTATTCATCTTCACTTTTGCTAAGGATAATTCCAACTTTCTCTAACAACTACTTGTCTTTATATTTCTAGCATGTTTTGAATCTTTACTCTTCAGGCTTCTTGGTTGTGGCCTTGGAGGGGAAATTTACACGTATATTGGCATTGTGAATCTTGCACAATGTAAAATATCTTTGAAACCTCCACATTAGATAAAGTTTAATAAAAAATTTAAGTTTGAAGAATAGCGCATAGATTTGGAAAGGCCATTTTACACTGTTGGTGGGCTTGTAAAACATGAAAAAGATTCCTCAAAAGGTTGTATAATCAAAATCATGAATTTATTATGGAAACCATCTTCCAAAAATTTAAAACTATGAATTTTTCCACCAAAACCACCCTCCATTCCCAAAATACCATGAATTTGTTCATAAACCACCTTTTAAAATTCAAAAATCACAAATTATAGGTGGAAAACAAGTTATTTTGAAAAGTCTTTTATAAGGGTAATACCATGGATTTTGATAATACCATGAATTATGTGACAAAAATGCTTCCCAAATGGAATACCATTAATTTATTCTTGAAACCATCATCATTATCCTTTTTCCACAAATTTGGGGAAGTGTAAAATAAAATTGCATGACTCAGGGACATGTAATTTCAATTTTCACGACTAGGGAAAATAAAAATTCAATTTGAATGGTCGAGGAAAAGAAAAATTAAATTTTCACAAGGGAAAATGCAAAAAGAATTTGTAAATTGAATAGAGTGGAAAAAAGAATTTTAAAGTTACATCGAGTGGAAAAAAATTGTAAAATACATAGAGTGGAAAAAAGAACTTGCAAATTGCACTAAGTGGAAAAAAGTTTTCAAATTATACCAAGAAAAAGAATTTAAAAATTAAACTGAGTGGAAAAAAAATTGGTAAATTACACAGAATGGAAAAAATAATTTTTAAATTACATGGAGTGGAAAAAATAATTTACAAATGCATAGAGTGGAAAAAAGAATTTACAAATTGCATGGAATGGAAAAAAAATTGCAAATCGCATGGAGTGGAAAAAAGAATTTGCAAATTACACATAGTGGAAAAAAGAATTTTTAGATTGCATAGAATGGAAAAAAGAATCTACAAATTACATGGAATGGAAAAAGTAATTTGCAAATTGCATGACTTGGAGAAGTGTTGGGGCATTTTTCACAACTTAGAATTTGAAAAGTAATTTTGCATGACTTCTAAAAGTGCATTGGTGTTTTTGCATGACTTATAACCTAAAACTATGATTCTCTCCATTGATATTTGAAGTTCAAGATAAAAATATTATACCAAGTGTTTATAGTCAAAATTCATCTCTTAGATCTGGTCTCTGCATTAGAAAAAAAATCAAGAACTTTTAGAGAATTTTGATTTTACGTTAAATATTCACTCTGGTGTTGATAAGATCAAATGAATTCATGACTTCTCTCTTCTCTCTATTATAGCATGCTTTCCATGATAATAAAAATATTATTGCACCAAAAGAGAAATTGTTAAGATATCTTCAAAATGATACTTAAAACCTTGAAATATAGTTATATTTCATTATTCTACCCAAGCCTTGTCCATTGGATTATGGATTCGATGTCCCATTTTGTAAAATGTTTACTATCCTTGTCTTTAAAGCACCTCTAATTACTTGTATGGGCACAATTTGGGGTGTTGTCATAAAATTTCATGACAACACTCATTCATTGATCAGTATCATCCCAATGTTTTTGATCACTAACTATAGAGTAAAAAATTGTGCATGTATCCCACTAACCCCATTTTTGAGGGTATAGGTATAGTGAGAGTAATTTCTCATAGGTGATACCATTTTTAGGTGCACCACAAATCAAATGACTAAAATAGGCTTCTTATAGTATAAATAATGGGTCCTAGACATTTTCAATATACTATGAGGTATGTGGAAATTAAAGTATGTGTTTAGTGTTGTATAATGGCATTGAGTATTAGGGTAAACCCTTCATGCCATGATGTTTTTAAATAGATCAATATGTATCCCTTCACAATAATCACTAAGTAGTTTGAAAATTGTTGGAACACAATTTTTAAAAATAAGCAAAAGCAATATAAAAAAATATAGAAAAAATGAAAGATTTTTATGTATAGACATTAATAAATTTCAACCTAGGGTCAAAATAAAGAGCTTGTGTTAGATTTTATCCAAGGTGACAAGATAAACTTCTTTAGTTTTGGATTAAATCCAAGGTCAAATAAGTTGAATCATTATGTTTTAGATTTATATCCAATATCAAAGGTCATTTTATTTTAGTGTCAAGAATTTATATAAATTTAATGAAACCCTAATAAAAAATCAAGAAAATAACAAGAAATTAATGTTCAAAAGAAATATCATGTTAACAAAGATGTTTAATATATTTTGAATTGAAACTA
The DNA here is from genome assembly GCA_037957365.1 of Torreya grandis. Taxonomy (NCBI): domain Eukaryota; kingdom Viridiplantae; phylum Streptophyta; class Pinopsida; order Cupressales; family Taxaceae; genus Torreya; species Torreya grandis. Next base: position 3,460,538 of record JARHVA010000222.1, on the reverse strand, counting down.
ATTATATTAACAAATATTAATCTATTAAAATGATAATGTTGAATATATAGATCAGATATTAAAATATAATAGGCTACTTAATTTTACAGAATTTATAATTTGTTAAAAATAGTAAATGAGCCTAAGAATAAGTAAGCCTTCATAAAATAGATTTAACATTAATTGTGACTAGAAACTATTTGAAAATACATGAAAATAGTATCACATCTGAAAATATAACTACAAATTATGTTGGGACAAGGAAAAAAAGGGGGATAAGGGCATAGTGTAACCTTGTCTATCGATCATGGACATGTCCTAGTTGATTGTGAGATTAATTTTTGATTTGGATCTTTGTGCCTATAAATGAGGGTTTCCTAATTTTGTGTGAGAGATGAATAGACATGTGGAAGACCTATAAAACATAAACCCTTGTTCTTGTATAATAGATAAGATAGAGATCAAATGTAAAGGGGAAAAATAGGTAAGGGCAATAGTTGAGCTATTGTTAGAAATATCTACGTAATTTGAGTGCCACCTATGTAGCCTAAATGGGCCTAAATATATTATAGTTCTACGTCCTAGGGTGATTATGTGATCTATGACTGTGTAATTATAAGTAATTAAATAGAATATTGATTAAAATGATTGATAATGGATGCCCTTAAACTATAATAAATGATATCCAAACTTGGCCTATGACTGTTAAAAAGTAGCATAATTGAAATTGGAAGAAATGTTGATCTTTTACATAGTGTGTAATAATTTAAAATCAACTTGCTAGGGGTTTCAAGTGAATACTTTGATGTGCTTTTACATGGGAATGATTAGAATATTTTATCTAACTAAATTTAAAAAATGAGTGGGAGAGTTTCTATGAAACATCTTGATTTGAAAAATTGAGTATTAAAGTGTAGGGTAAAAGGCCATACTATGGGATAAGGCCATAATATGGCCCTCTCTGACCCAATGTGGTCATGTCCTAGAAAGATAGAGACTGTTGGAAAAATCTTAACAAGTGCCTATAGGTTTAATAGGGATAATATGGGTAGAAATAAGAATGTATATATGATATTTTTTCCTTTCTCAATATATTAAAGGTTATCTTATATATTTTTGAGTTAGGATAATGGTAAGTAGACCAAGCAGGGTAAGGATGTCAAGATTAAACATTGTCAAACACGTAATGACTGATCTTATGTGTCTACAAAATGAGACCTTAATTTTTATATATATAAGTCAAGTCATGTTATTTATCAAACCATTGGGCCAACCCTAGGGAAAGGTTTGATTTTAAAATTAACCATTTTTAGGAACAAGTCATTTTAGACTAGATCAGGTCATTATCGAGTAGTGGTATTGATCTAAACTAAAGGTATAGAGATGTATGTGTAAGATATCTAAAAGGTTTGAAATAGATAGAGAGGTTCTTATAGGTGTATAACAATATAATGGAAGGTTAAACTCATAAGTGTTAATAAAAGTGTGAGATAATGGCAAATTAAGATCTTAAATTTATGTTCAAGTCATGCATGATAAATTATGTCAAGATTGTAATTATCAAGTACCAAAACCTATATTTTAGTATCTACAAATGCCCCTCTATTATTATAGTAATTTAATTTCTATATTAAAAGGATAAAATGTACATGAGTGTGTACAACACACATTATCTTTGGTATGAAGCAGAAACTATGAAAGTCACTCAATAGCAAAACTTACAATCATGTGTAGTTAATGTCCATGGATTAAAAAAATTTATCTAAAACTATTTTTTTTAATTTTTTATAAAAAAAGGCTAAGAGTACACATGTGTGTTTTTTAAATCCATGTTTCCCTTTCAACTTATTGGATATGATGTTTCCTTGTTGAAACATTATATAAATATGTGCTTCCTCGTTGAAGCACATGGAGAATTGGGGTGACTAGCCCCAAACTCATGTAACTATCTAGGATCTTGGGTTAAGAGTAAAAATTCCCTAACCCTCATAAATGTGGGGAAAATTACATAACTTAATAACTCAAAAAACTATGCATGTAAATATATAACAATCAATAATAATAAAACTAGGTTTTCTCAAATAAACTAAATCAACCACTACATATGGATTGTATATTTTCACTAAATTTCACTCAAGTTTACTCTATGTAAACAAAAATTCATGATAAAAAAGGAATGAAAAATATGCATTATTTTCATCATGAATGTAGGGTTGATTGTATAATCTCACTCAATTTTTCTTAATGTTAAATATAATATGCATGATCGAAAGAGAATGAACAATGTTCATGCCCCCATCTTGAATGTGGATCTCGTAAGTGTGAATTGGAATGACAACTATTTTTTATTCAATTATAAATTATAGTGTTGTGTATTTTCATGAACCAATATCACACCTCATGATTATGAAAGTGTGTATATGTTAATGAACCCATATTATGCCCCCTAAATATGTACCAATTGATATAGAATTTTATGCATCTATATGTTGAATTTGAGAACCTAAAACTCAAATTTATGTGTATGTGAAAACCTATAATTCTTGTTTATGTCAATTATGTGCATATACCCATACATATTCACCCAATTTTGTATGAATATGTGCCCAAATGTATATAAACTGAGTGCATATACAAGTTATATTCCCTCATAATATATGTTGATGTGCCAATATATGTCATGTAATTGAACCATGTAATATATGAACCATTATGAATTTTTGAAATTTGTACTCTGATCTAATATTCTATCATGGAGGCTTATGTCTCCATGATAATCCCACTATAATTCCTCACTTTTATGATGAAGGATGTGTCATGTAAATCACTCATATCAAAATAAGAGTTAATTATATCAGTTCATGTATAAATATAACATCATATAATATCATGAAAATATGTGTATAATATGTTATCATAATAATGTATATGTCTATCAAGGCATCTATGTAATATATATAATGTAAGCATATAAATGTCATGTCTAGATATATGTATCAAATAAGCATGTATTATAATGATTTATGAATAAACCTACATATTAAGAGTGCATGATATAGATCATGGAAACACTTAGTGTTAACAAACTCAACAAGTGTAGTTGTTAGTGTCACACATAAGACCAAGGTCCGCATACAAGTGGAATAAATACATCATAATAAATAAAGGCTAATGGCCACATGTAATGGAAATAAAGATATTTCAAATAAGGGACATCAAAGATGTCACATCAAATAAGGCCAAAGGCAACATTCAAGGGAAAAAAATAAGTTGGAAACTAAGCTCAAGGGTCATACACATAGGCAAGCATAAAGATACTATCATTTAAAAGAGAAATAATATCAATGGAGTATATAGAAATGGACTAGTCTATACTTGTAGATATTAAAATCTGGTCTTTAGTACTTGAAAATGACAAGTTTGACACACATTTACCATACATGACTTGAGCACTCAAATAAAGTCCTAATACAATATTCTCTCACATTTGTGTGCTATCTTGTGAATCAAGCCTTCCATTTTATTGTTGCACACCTATAAAAACATCGCTGTCTATTTTAAACTTGCTAAATAACCTGCACAAATATCTCCATACTCTTAGTTTAGTATACATACACATAGGTTGTCTCCACTCCACCAGATTTAGTCAATATTACCAATTCCTAATCTAGTTAATACCAACCCACTCTCAACAACATCTATTTTCCAAAATAAAACCCATCCTTGGGGTCATCCCATTTACCTACCATATTAGTGGCATGATAAATTATCTAATTAGACTCATATATAAACAAATCAAGGTCTCATTCAAAAAAGACTTAACACTTATTTTGAACACATATATACACTATTACACATTAATCAAATTTTCTCTATTCTTCTAAAATTATGAATATATCACTAGAAGAAGTCACAAGCTAAGCCTAAATAACATTAAATCCAATTCAAATCACATATTTCTAATTGTTAAATCCAAATAATTAGCTCTATACACATAGTGAAGGAGGACAATTTCATAATTACTCTAGGTTTCTATCCCTCACAAGGACAACTAAAGTTTCAAGATTAAAAAAAATATATTTCTAGGGATTTGTGCATCTTTGGTGGAGCTATCAATTATAACTAGTTTATAGGTTGTGACATTGCATTAATTATAGTCATTGCCTAATTTTTGTTATCATTGGGTTTGACCTTGTAGCTTAGTTTTCTTTGAATATTTGTTGTTTAATTAGTCATAAGAGTAGATGTATACTTTAGTTTGGTCAAAGATATGAGTTTGACTTCTCTGTCCCTTAATGTATATAATAGTTCATCAAAGGATTTGAATCTCTTGAATATAATTATTTCATGGAGTAGTGTTAGCAAGATTTTCTTAAATATATCTTATAATTCATTATTAGCCATAAATTGGTCATCTTGGTTAACACAGTCTCATACTAAAGTACATAGGCATTGATTAATTCATTAGATCCTTTGAGTTGAGAAGTTTGTGCATAAGATAGCTTATCATCAATGTTGATGGTAAAATGTGCTATAAATTATTCATCTAAGGGGTTGAATGCTCTTAAAAATTGGAGGGGGAGATCATAGAACCATCACAATGCATATTTATTGAGACTTAAAGGAAATATTTTGGTAAATAATTTTTCATATATGCATAGTCAAGGCATGTTGTGTGGAATGATCTATGGTGTTACTCAAGATCAATTTTACCTTTATATAATGGAATCTTGTGAATTAAAAACCCTATTGGTAAAGGATATGTTGTTATCTCAAAGGATAATTAGTTATGGATCAAAGCATGTGAATTCATGGAATGATTAGATCCTAATGCATCTTGCTTTAGATGAAACATCTTAACATGTAAAGTGGTAATCAAGGAAACATGTAGTAGGTGAGGTTGATAATATAACATGTATAGTCATCATGGGAGGGGTAAAGGTTGCTTACATAAGAATAGGTATGGAGATTTTTTGGAGTCTTTATGTTGTCCCCAAAACCTTGGGTGGTTATCACATAGGTCAATATAGGTGTAGGCATAAGTATAATACCATTATTAGAGGTCTGAACACCTAGTGTGGAATTACTATCTTGAAAAGATCAGTTGATAATAGTAAATGGATCTTATTTTTGTGTGTGAGATGAGCAATCTTAGCTGGGTGTGTAACCTTAGATGTTAAAATAAATTGGATGATTCTAACCACATCTTTAGGATATTTATGGGATCATTGAAAAAAATTGGACAAGGCTTTAACTTGGTTAGGATCAACCCAATTAAATTCATTAGGAATAATTTTATCTAGGTAATCATAGTTATTTTGATTGTTATGTTCATTTTGATTATCTTGATTATCATGTTCTTGGAGGATTGTCAACATAATCATCAGTTTTCACACATTTATAGATAATTACACCATCAAAAGAAGAATAAACATTCATTAAATACATTTTATTTGAAGTAGAAGGAATCTGATTATGTTCTCTATGAGTTCCACTTAATCTAGCACTATGTTTTAGAGATATAAGGGAAATAACATTCTTGGATAACATAAGATGTGATCATGCAAGTATGCAGAAGGCTAGATCCAAAGGTAAAAAGTGTAGATACTAAATTTTTATTATATATAGAATCTTAATCTTATATACTTGATAGATACTAATTAGGGATCTACCCTTTAGTCCTATATCTTTTGCCTATCAAAAGGCTTGAATTCACCATCTCACTATGCCTAATTACTTACATTATGGTCTAACCCTATCATTATAATGACCCAGATCACCTATATGCAATAGAAATCTTAAAATATGATTTATATACTTGAATATCAATTGTATACCCTCAATAGTTTTATATAATGTTGGACACTTTCATTTGCATAAAGACACTAGAATCAACAATAGTGTCAAATTTTGTTATAAAGTGTTTTTACCTCAAAAGTAATTCAAATTAAAAAAATTTCAAAACATATGGGTCAACATATTTGTCTTATATAACCCTTCCATGAGATACTTTCAAAATGTGTACTTTAAATACAAAAAAAATACCATTCATCATTATCAAGCACACATGTAGAAAATACCAAACAAGTACCTATTCAAGCTCATTTAATCAATTTCTATATCAGTCATAGGAGAAATCATATTACATGTATGAAGCAATCAAATAATATCCCATGAGTGATATTTATCAGGTTATAAGCTATATAATTACAAGCCCTTGAATATATCATATTTCACCCTTGTGAACCCAAAATTCTACACTTATGGGAGAATTACATATGTCTAAGGCCCTCTTTAGAGTATTGGATATGTAAACAATGTGCATTGATAGTGGGGTCCTTGAGATCAAATCAACTTCATGAACCCACTAAACCATTTTTGGTAAGGTGACCTAAACTAAGGTGGGTAACTAGGATTTTGAGCTATACATGATCATATAGAGCTTATTTATGTGATCCAGATACATAAATATAAAGGTGATAAAAAAACCTCACAACCAATGGTAGTCACTTTGAAATAAAATGAATATTTTATACAAGACATAACTATCGATACATAGACAAAAGTAGTGTCGACCCAAGTGTCCACAAGTCAATATAAGTGTCTAGGCCTCTAGAAATATTATTTATAGAACTTGATGATTGGATCATGAGCATCAACCTAATTGCTTCCAAATATATACAACTCATATCTAATTTCACATCTATAAATAAACTAAGTATCATCCCTTCTTTGTGTTATAATTATCATAATATCAATTGGTATCGTACTTTACATATTTAGTAATTTTCCAAATTTAGTATATTATGTTATCTACATAAATTTAATTATCTTACTCTAGAATAATTTTATTCATCCATTTAATTAGGCTATTCTACCCCTTTAACCCTAATACCTTTTAGTCCAAAAAATGGTTAAACATTTGTTGAACCTAACGTGAACATGACCTCTATGTCTTCTTATCTAAACACTAGCTTACCTTAGGTTTTTTATTTTTTATTACAATAATTATTTAATTATGCTTTCCTTCGAATGTTGGATTATTTTCTAACATTCATACCTCTCCCTTTTATTTTTCTCATCTTAATCTTTGGAACATTTAAAATAGATAAAAAGGAACCTATTTCTCACCCTAAGGATGGTGATAACTACCATCCCTTTAACTAGGTCTATGTTATCACGACTCCAAGGGGTAAGGTAGCCCATCCTATAATTTAAAATGAAGATAATGTAAGGAAATTACTTAGATTATTGACAACATTAGAATTATATAGGACATAATTAAGATAATAATAAGTAGATACACAACAACAATTGGTGAAAGAGTAAAATACTTGAATATTATGACTAATCCACTTTGAGGGGGTAACCTCCGCAATAATGCAATAAGAATATAATTCACAATATGATAATAAAATATTAACTTTTACCTCCTATATATACTCTACTTAGCCATGGTTATTTCATAGGCCAACCATACTAAGAACATCGATAAATGCAAAAAGCTAATATGAAGATGTGTAATCCACAAGTTAGCCATAAATATCCCTAGATGCACTATAGGTTAGGGCATAACATACCTATCCCCTTAAAAAAAAAATTATCCTCAATTTTACATCAAACTATGATGTTTCTATAGTAATTATTCATCCTCTCATGTGGCATATTTAAAATGTGTATTATTCCATTTGATCAAATATTGCTTAATGGCTCCAATTCATAATTGCTTAGTGCACATATGAAAGATCTCCTCAGGCTCTAGAATGACTCTTTATTCTTCATTTAATTTATGTAACTTAGTGAAAGGGGAAACTCTTTGTCTAATTACCTTATTCAATCAAGATAAACGGAATATTATATGTATGCGAGTGGTTGGGGTAATTCTAACTTGTAAGCCACACTACCAATTTTTTGCAAGATCTAGTAAGGACCATAATACTTAGGTGATATGAGAGGATCCTTCTACAAAAAATTAATTAAAATGCATGAAATAATAGATTTATTTAATTAAAATACATTACATATTAGATTTATATAATTAATAAAAACACCAAATTAATTATATTGATCATAGGCCACTTCGAGGGCGTACCCTCTTTTGAACAAGCTCAATACAATATTCATGGATTCCTTCATTGGCCTCAACACTTATATATTAAGTATAATATAAGAAACTACTACTTCTCTTGAATGTGAGATAAAATAAAATTCTCACAAGATGACTTACAAATCATATGCATCGAGAGAAACTAATATACTAACAAAGTAAAGAGAAGGGATATCATAGGTTCCTAACATCCCCTCCCTCTTAGAAAAAAGCTATATCCTCCAAGATTAAGATGTGGTAATTGGTGTTTAATATAAAATAGTGGTTCTCATGTTACATCCATTGGTTGCATTTTATTTCATTGAATTAATACCTATGTGATGGAGTGGGAGTGAAGTTAGTGTGTGCACATGTCCAGGGTTGCACTTTAATGTTTGTGACAAGAAATTTCTTTAGACAAAAGACATGAAATATTGGGTGAAATAAAGAATAATGTGGGAGATCCAACTTATAAGTGATTGATCTAATTTTTTGGAGAACCTTATATGGCCCATAGAACTTGGGATCCAACTTATGATGCCCTTTGAGTTTTAGGGAGGATTGTTTATATGGATACAGTAAAATAAAAACCATATCACCTACTTGTAAAGTGTACTTGAAATGGTGTTGCTTAGCCTACTATTCCATTATATTTTGTGCCATATAAATATTATCTTTCAAGGTGTTAAGGATCTGATCTTGGGTTTGGAGAATCATGTTGATTTCTTAAATTGGTGAACTACTGGGAGTGTATGGAAGGATCACTAGTGGTGTTTGACCATAGACTACTTCATATGGAGTAACTTTAGTTAAATTGTGGTAGGAGGTATTATACCACCATTCTATGAGAGTGAGCCATGTTTCCCACTGATGTTATTATTCTAAAGTGAATCAATGAAGGAATATTTCCAAGCATTTGTTGACAATTTTAGTTTGGCCATCCATTTATGGATGATACCCAAAACTCATCTTTAGTTGGGTTCCAATGCATCAAAATAGTTCTATCTAAAAATGGATAGTGAAGGTTGCATCATGATCTAAGATAATGAAAGAAGCAATGCCATGAAGATAGAAAATTTGGTCTAAGAAAATTTGTGCAACTATGGAGGTAGTATAGGGATGGTTGAGGGAAAAAAAATGACTATATTTGGAGAGGTGATCAACCAAAACCAAGATCACTATTTTCCCTCTATATTTAGGGATCATCTCAATGAAATCCATATAAATATCTATCCAAATCAAGTTAGGGATAGGTAAGGGTTCGAGTAACCCAAAAATGATGTATTGTTTCACCCTTATTGCATTGGTAGGTATCACATTCAACCACCATATATACAATTACATTTTTAATTCCATTCCAAATTAAGTGTCATGCCCACTCATAATTTTTGATAAAACCTAAGTTCCTCATAGATTTCATAGAGTATAGCATGCTAAAGATCTGTGCTCTAGAGAAGAACTAGATGACCTTTGTATCATAGAGAAGCACCATCTTAAGAATAGTGTGTATGGTAGAGGGGTTATTGGTCAAATATTGAATGATTTGAGATAATTAGGAGTCATTGACATACCCCTATTATATATCATCCAACTAATTTGTAATAAGCATTAAAATAGTTCAAAGGGAAGCTTGGTCTATAAATATGCAAGATAGAGCATCAACCATAATATTATCATTACTCTTATTGTAAATGTTATAATAATCATAACCCATGATTTTTTTGACCCATTTATATTTTTATGGGGTAGATACCCATTTTTCTAGGAAATATTTGACTTTGGTGATTAGTTTTGATGCAAAAATGATTCCTAAGAGGTATGTCTACCACTTTTGTACTGCATGAAAAATGACCATCATTTCATTCTCATAAGTAGAGAGGACTAAATTATTTATATAAAGTTATTTTTTGATGAATTCAATAGGTCATCCTTCTTGGAGGATAAAATCACCAATTCCATTATCACAAGCATTGCTCTCAATAGTAAAGGTCTTGACAAAATTTAGCATGGCTAGACTAGGTGTAGTACATATAGCTTATTTCAATTCTTCAAATGTACACTTCATAGCTTATATTCATGTAAAATCATCCTTTTTCAACATATCTATCATTAGAGTTGAAATCTTCCTATAATCCTTGAAAAACTTGTGATAGTATCCAATTAACCCCAAAAAACCATGAAGGCTCTTGAATGTCTGAGGATGAGGCCAATTTGTTATGGCAATTATTTTTTTAGGATCCACCCAAACCCCTTGGGCTGAAATAATATGAATGAGATACTCTAATTTTTCCTTACCAAAAACACATTTGGACACTTTTACATAGAGATGATGACCAGAGAGAAGTTTCAGTGTGAGCTTTAGATGTTGGAGATGCTCAAACCATGTTTTAATATAGGTGAGGATATCATTGAAGAAGACCAAAATTAATTTTCATAGGTAGGACCAAAATATTTTATTCATACATGCCTATAATGTTGAAGGATCATTACTTAGGCCAAAGGGAATGACCAAAAACTCATAGTGGCCATCATGCATGTGAAAAATTGTCTTAGGAATATCATCCTCATGAAATCAGATCTGGTGATATCTAGAGCAAAGATCCAACTTGAATAAAAAATGAGTGCCATGAAACTCATCAAAAATTTCATTAATAATAGGGATTAGGAACTTATCCTTTATTTTGATGTGATTAAGTGCTCAAAATTCAATGTAGAGGTACCATGACCCATCTTTTTTCTAGACAACGGTAATTGGGGAAGAATATAGGCTGGTAATAGCATCAATAATGCCTTGCTTTAGTAATTTTTTAATGAGAATATTTATATCAGTCTTCTACTAAAATGGGTAGTGATAGGGCTTTATGTTAAGAGGAACATTTATAAGAAGGAACTGAATGTGGTGGTCCTCTAGCCATGAAGATGGCAATCCTATTGGTTTAGCAAAGACACATGCATACCTATGTAGAATGGTTTGTAGCTCAAAAGGATAAATGGAGATGATTGATAGTTGTACTTGAATATAATGGAGTTGGGCAATGACATCATGTGAATTATTCTTAAAAAATTAATTCATGTGATGTGCACTTATGATGTTGAGAGACCCCGAGTGTAAGCCTTTCAATGTTTGTTTTTACCCATTGTCTAAAAATTACATCCAAAGTTCAAAAGGATTCTATAAGATGGGTCCAAGTGTGTGTAAATATTAGGATCCCAAAACATTAGATCCACCTAAGGGCAAAGCAAAGATGTAGAAGCAAAAGTTATAATCTCCAATAGAAATATGCACATTATGACACTTCCCTTTGTAAGGTAATGAGCCCACATTGGTAATCATGAATTCAAAGTTAGAGCAAGGATGGATAAAATAATCAACTTGTTTGGTGATCTAAGGGTCAATGAAATTATGAGTGCTACCAAAATCAATGAGTATTATGAAAGGGATCTTATTTAAATAACCTCTAACCTAAATGGTTTTTGGAGTGGTGACTCCTTTTAAGGTATGGAGAGAGATATTTGATTGGTCTTCTTGAGAAGCAAGTTCCATAATTAGCTAAGCCTATTTAGAATCATTTGTTGTATCCTAAACATCTTCCTAAACTTTAGTTTTAGGTGGAGAGCTCACATCCAATAGCTAGAGATTTTTTTTGACACATCGATGTGCTTGAGTGAATTTGTCATCATAATTATAACATATTCCTTTTTCTTGACTTACTCGTATCTCTACTTTAGTCAAATGTTTGATAGGAGTGGTTCTAGGGGTTAGTGGTATGTGAGATCATTATGGAGTTATATTTCTAAATAGATCAAAATTAGATTTGAATTATTGCTAAGTTATGATGTTGTCCACTACCAACTTATCCAACCTTAGGGATTCCATCATCATGTTGGGCCAAAACATTTTGACCTCAGATCAAATTGCATCCTTAAATTTACTAACAAATTAACTCTTAAAGAATTATTCAAATAATCCCTCTATGTGATTGACCAATTTTTCAAATTTTATTTGATATTCTCTCATGATTCCTGTTTGGAAAAGTTTAGTGAGTGCTCTAGTGAAGTCATAAAATCACTAGGCCAAATTGTTTCAAAATGAGTGTGCAAAAATAAATCCATATTGGCTCATCATGAGCCTTGATATACTAATGATACTATTCAAGGGATTCATGTTCCAAGTGAAAGGATGCAAATGGGACATTGTTGGCATCAAAATGATTATGTAAACTAAAATATTATTCTACCCAATAAATCCATCTAGTTGAATCTACACCATTGAATTATATAAAATCAAACTTTAACCCATGAAAATTATTGAAATAAAATCTAGTGTCTAAAGAGGACTCTGGATGTTATCTATTGTTTAAGGTAGTATGTTGAAGATTAAGGCCAAGAATTTTTCATCAAGATCTTTGATTTGGGTCTTGAGGGATGAAATTTCATGCTCCATGTTTTTTTCTCCTATTCAAGTTACTACCATGGATAGAATAAGATATTTTTTTTTTTTGAAATGGGTAGGAAAACTAGAGTTAAGACATGTTTAGTAAGTAATTTTTTTAATTTGGGTGAAATCAGAAGGGGTAAAGGTACTTTTACTAAATTTTTTGCATAGTGGGAGTATGATTGATGAAGGTAAGGGAAATTTAAAAAGTGAACATGAAAAAATTGGAAATTTTATGGACAATGGATCAGAGAAGGGAGATGAACATTATGAATTTTTTTTTTGAGGCAAATGGATAAAAACATAAGTAATGGCAAAACCTAAAAAAAGAGAAGATTGAAATTTACAGGAATTAGGAATGGAATTGAGATATGGAACCTCAATAATAAAATGTGGAAAATGGAATTTTAGGTGTCTAAATAAATTTTTAGCAACAATGGGGCTTCATATGGAGAGATATAGCAAAAAATGAAAAAGATTTTACTCTAATTTTTGTTTGGATTTCTGATTTCTAGTTTTTGTCAAATGTTTGGCTACAAGTCCTCTGACTGAGAGTCTTATAATACTCTATTTATAGTTTTATAAAATGGATAGGATGAAGATTTTTTGGTTTTATTTTATCAAATGTTTGGCTACAAGTCCTCTAAGAGTCTTTTAAGAATATTCTAAAACTATTATGTCAAGTCTACTAATATTTTGTTGGGTAATATGTGAAGATTTGATATGACAAGTTTTTTAATACTCCACTGGTAATATTCTAAAATTGATAGAAATGGGCCCCAATTTTCCATGGCTACCTAAGGTTTTAAAGATATATCTCTAACCACCATTGTCATATGAGTGAGTACCACTCTCTAGAAAAATTTTAGCCATGGATTTACCTCTAAATGATAGATCTTGGTTTTCCTCATAGGTGGGAACTAGTCAATCAGGATGGGGTTGTTACCCATTTTACTAGTATGTCTTCTCAATGGGCCAGCTAATTTGGGGTTCCTATGGTACTCCTCACTATTATTTTTAGGGATTAAACTTAAGCACTTCCCATAGCTATGTAGATATTTATTTACACTGATCCAAAATAGATTATTGTGATACAGAAAAGTACTTAAATGAATTATGTAGTAGAATAGAAAAAACACTTCTAAGAGAAAAAAAATTGGCCTTGAAAATCATTCTAATACCAGATGAGAGGATCCTCCTACAACCAATTATTAAAATGAATGAAATAACAAATTTATTTAATGAAAATACATGAAATATCATATTTATATAATTAACAAAAACATTGAATGGATTATATTGATCACATGCCACTTCAATGGGGTAACCTCCTTTAAGAAATATCAATACAAAAAATTCATGGATGCCTTTATTGACCTCAACACTTACTTATATACTAATTCTAATATAAGTAACTACTACTCATGAATGTGGGATAAAACAAAATTCTCATGGGATAAATTACAAAGCATATGCATCTAAATCAACTAATATACTAACAAAGTAAATATAAGGGTTAGCACGAGTTCCTAACATGATAGCTTGTTATCATTTTTATGTTTCTTTAGAGACATATATTTATATGGGTGAAAACACATAAAGACCCAATCACCTATGTCAAAATGCCACTCATTAAGGTGTTGATATTCTTATTGCTTCATTAAATTTTGTGCCATTGCTAGATTCTCTCACAAACTGACTAACACCTCTTATTGACAGTGAATTTTTTCTCAACAACTTGAACCTTAGGATGCACTATCAAAACTAAATTTATGGATGTGGAGTGATACCCATATAATGCCACAAATTCATATATCTTTGAAGAATTTTGAAAAGAAGTGTTATACCACCATTCAAAAAGTGGCAACCAATGAACCCATTTATCCTATTTATTAGAAATAAAATAATGAAGATACCCTTCAATAAATTTATTGACTACCTCTATTTCTCCATTAGATTCAGGATGATAGGATGAGCTATGAGCCAACTAGATACCCAAACATGTAAATAATTTAGTCCAAAAATTATTAGTAAATATGGGATCTCGGTTATTTACAATGATATTTGGAGTGCCATGTAATTTTTGAACTATATTAAGAAAATCAAAAGATACTATAATAGTAAAAAATGGCTATGATAAAGAGAAAAAATGAGCATACTTGGTGAGTCAATCCATAACTACCATGATAACATGTTCATCCTCAGACCTTGGTAACCCTATAATGAAATACATGGAAACCTCTTCCCAATGTTGGATAGGGATGAATGAAAGTTGTAAAATACCTAGGATCTTAATGGTTTCACATTTATTTTATTATCATACCATACATTCATCCACATATTTTTTAACATCCCCTTTGAGTCCTTCCCAAAATAATTCTTACTTGATTATATGATATGTTTTCAAAAATCCTGAGTGTCCTCGAAATGGAAAGGTATGAAGTTCCTGAAGAATTTTATGTTTGAGGTGAGAATTCTTACAAAGGTATAATATATCTTTATAAATATTCCCCTTTCATGTAAATTTTTTAGAGTTATTATAACCCTATTGAATATTATGAATTAAATCTTTGGTAGTACTATCATTCTCCCATTTTGATCTTGCTTCCTCTAGCCAATTTGCCTGCCATGTGGTCATGGAGCATAATAATGCCTCAATTGATTCATCCTACTAAGATAGGGCATCTACCACCACATTATCTTTTCCTTTCTTATACACTATTCAAAAGTCATATCCTAACATTTTAGTCACCCATTTTTTTTTCTTTCGATGACAAGCATTGTTTTAAAAATTATTTGAGACTATCATGATCAATCTTTATTTGAAAGTGCTGACCCATTAAATATGGTCTCCATTGCCTCATTACATGTAAAATAGCCATCATCTCTTTCTCATATATTTATTTGAGCCTATTTTCTCCCTTAATTTGGTGACTTTTAAATTCTAGTGGTCTACCTTATTACATGAGTATATCCCCCATGCCATATCCTGATGCATCACACTCCACAACAAAAGTTTTTGAAAAATCAGGAGTAGCCAAAATTAGAATTGTTCACATAACCATTTCCAACCATTCAAATTCCTTGGTAGCTAAATCAAACCATTATAAATAGTCTTTATTTAACAAATAGGTGAGTGGGGCTACAATGCTACCATAATTTTTGACAAACCTATGATAGTAACTGGTTAGCCTAAAAACTCCATGGAGCATCTTAAGGGTCTTAGGAACCTACCACTCTGTAATTTCTTGGATTTTCTTAGGATCAAATTTCACTACTTCATATGAAACAATATGACCCAATTACACCACCTCTTGGACACCAAAATCACATTTGGAAGGTTTGGTATAAATCTAATGTTGCTTCACAATTGAAATCACCTATTTCACATGCTTCAAATGGTCTTCCCAATTTTTATTGTAGATGAGGATATCATCAAAAAATAATAATACATTTTTTCTCAAAAATGACCTAAAAATATTATTCATCAAAATCTAAAATGTATATGGTGCATTTGTGAGGCCAAAAGGCATGACCATAAATCCATAATGACCTTCATGAGTTCTAAAAGCTATTTTAGGTATGTCCTCATTGCGGATGTGAATTTGATGATATCTAGAGTGAAGATATAACTTGGTAAAATAAATAGTACTATGTAATTCATCTAGAAAATCATCAATTATTAGAATAGGAAACTCATCTTTTATGGTGTATTTATTGAGTTCTATATAGTCTAGGTATACCTTCTAGTTATCATCCTTCTTCTGGACCATGACCACTAGGGAGGAATATTCACTTTGACTATGTTAAATGATTCTTTCCTCCAACATCTCTTATACCATATTTTTAATTTCATTCTTTTGGGCATAAGGATACCAGTAGGGTCTAATATTAGGTGGTGTACTTCCTAAAATGAGTTTTAATGCATGATCATGTGAATGACTTAGAGGAATTCCTTTTGGCATGTCACCAAAAACAACAAAATGGTCATCCAACACTTTTTCAAAATTAGGATGTGTAGACTCCTTATTTGGTTGAATCTCCATGGAAAATAAGTGTGCCATAAAACCTTCTACAACTTTTTGAGATTCTTCATCATCCAGTGAGAACTAACTAGTTGAGAGATTTATCCTATAATCCATGTATTTCAAAAGTCCTTCCTTATGAATGAAACCTCATGAATAATTCCTTAAAAATTATCCTAATAGTGACCAAAGTGGTAAGCCATTACACTCCCAAAACAATGTCAGCTCCTCCCATAGGAATAAAAAACATAAGGGAATCTAAAAAATAGTCTCCCATAATACACTCAATACTATGACATTTTATAAAATAGTTGAATGTACCAACATCTACAATCATGGCCTAAAAGTTTGGAGATGGGAAAATAAAACAATTCAAATGAGTAGCCAACTTGCTATTGATGAATTTATGTGTAATCCCAAAGTCAATTAACATTGTCACCTTTTGTTTCTTCAAGAACTCCACCACCTTAAGATTTTGAGGAATAATAATACCTAAAATTGTATGATAGGAAATAGTAGCTTGAGAATTTTCAAATTCATCCTCAAGTTCTTCTAACCCTTCCCCTAAAACCTCCTCATCATTGGCACCATCAATGTAAAATAACTTATTTTTAGCATATCGATGCCCTTTAATCCATTTTCTATCATAGTGAAAACACAAACCTTTTGCATGCTTTTCTTCCACTTGTTGAGGTGTCAATATGGTAGGCTAATGAAATAATGGTGCTAAAAAGGTGCATTCACAAACATTGGTGAAAGGTCTACATCTAATTAACTCTTTTTATTTAACTGTGTGTGCCTTTGGTATGGCTTCAAATATAGTATTGGGATGAAACATGCAAACCTACAATTGGATTCTATCTTTGAGGCCATAAAAAAATAGGTCAGTATGAATTTCCTCAGTGATGTCTACGACACATAAGGAGAGATTTTGAAATTGATGAATGTAACCCTTGATAGTCTTGGTTTAGAACAACTTGGATAACTGACTAAATTAATTTTTAGAGACATTTTTGTGATATTAGATCTGCAACTCCTCAAAAAATATCAACCATGAAACTATGACACTTTTCTTTTTATTTTGAGCACACAACTAATGATACCAAATGAATGGGAGAAATCCCATGACCAATTTTTGTGAACATGGAGTTTCATGTAGATCAAATAAATTTTCAATTTGAGTGAACCAAGTGAGTGGATCACTACCATAAAACTTGCATAGGTCCATTTTTGGTAACATCAACTTAGGGTGAGAATTTGTATTGGTATTGTTTGGAGTAGGAGAACTAAACTAAAGTGGTGGAGGATTAATTTATAGTGGTTGAGCTGACAAGTTGACCAATTTCCCAGATATTTGTTAAAATTGATCCTTCATGTTATTCAAGTCCCATTTCAAACCTATAATTTCCCTTTGAACCATGTCAAAATCATGTTTTTTCACAATGCCCTATAACTATAACTTAATTTTTTGAACTACCTCTAAAATAGATGGATTAGAAGTTTTAGATTCTATGTCATACTTGTGAGGAGTTTTTGGATTTTCTTTCTCTTTCTTTCATCTATGAGTGTTTGGACTAGCCATGCATAAACCATAGGAGGGTTTCATCCCTAAAAAATGTATCATTGGAATACACCATTGTGATCATCTTACCAATATGAATCTAACTACTACTATTATGCAAAAGGGTGAAAAGTTTTGACCTAAAAAAGTGTACTGATGGAATACACCATTATGATTGTCTCATAGATATAAATCCAATGACTACTAATTTTTAAAAAAAAATAAAAAAATCTAGACTACTTATTTTTACCTAGAAAAATGTTTTTTTATTTTTTTTAAAAACCTCACAAATAAAACTATGGTGATGAAAAAATCAAATCCTCTCAGATCATAAGTTATGTTTTTTTCATCCTTCTAGTGCTCAAGATGCTAGATCCAAAAAAATTTAGAAACTTTCCCAAATCAATTCTTTGATACCAATTGCAATTAAATTACTTAGATGATTCACAATAGTAGAATTATATAAGGAAAAATTAAGAGAAGAATAAGTAGATATATAATAACAATTGGAAAAGGAGAAGAATACTTGAATAGTATGACTAATCCACTTTCAGGGGGAAACTTCAATAATAATTTAATAAGAATAGAATTCACAATATGATAGTAAAAGACTAACCACTACCTATTATATATACTCTAGTTAGCCATGGTTATTATATAGGCCAACCATACTAAGAAAATTGAGAAATACAAGAAGCTAATATGAATATGTGTAAGCCATAAATTATCCACACATATCCCTAGATGCACTATAGGTTAAGGAAATAATAGATAATCAATACATCCTTCTTTAAATCCCTCTAGATCCCACATCTCCTTTAGATGGTGTGTATGCATATTGAATATGAAGAACCTAGGTTTTGTGCTTATGAAATTCCTAAAATATAAAATCATTACTATGAGTAATTTAATATAAGAGTTGAAAAATAATTTTAGTTCAATGATCACATTATTAGAAAATTAGATTACATACCTAAAAAATATAAAATATTCTAGTGTTAATCATGTGTTTCCATCCTCATCTAACAATATTATACCCAACAAGGTTTCATATCAAAATAAGTAGATAAAAGAGAGTTCATCTACAACCAATGATTCAAAAAGTGAAAAAAAAACTAATAAAATTTCAAGTGAAATTCAAAGTTAAATTCTATGAAATAAAGTGATCAAATTACCTCTTGTACATCCTCTTATAATATTAAACTATTATTGGGCATTTCATAGAATACATGGGCATCATGTACATTTTTTTTTGTTTTAAAAAACAAAATACAAAGTCTCAAAGATAGTGGCGATCATATCATTGATACATCAACCAATAAACCCACTCACATTATGAGTACCTCTTATAAATCACAAATTTAAAAATAACAAATATGGATACCAAAGGATAATTCAAGACAAAATAAATACAAATGAAATAATTATAAAAATAAAAGGATCCAAATATACCTCTAAATAATGATACTCATCTTTTGAAACAATATGGTTTTGGACAAAAATATCTAAAACACTTTGTTTATCATGGTCAAATATTGGGAAAACATGCACAAAGCATCATTTGTCCTATAGATCCACATCTGATCATAATGATCATCAAGGCTTGGGATATATTGGCAATACTAATGCAAATAATTCAAACATGCATATTCATTTTGTTAATGCAAAAGAACAAGAAGCTCCAAACAAAAACAAGATACAAAAGGATAATGATACACATTTGCCTTCATATGAAGAAATTATGAATCATTCCTCAAAGCACCAAATCATTGAATCTTGCATAGATGGAAAGTAAGGTCAAAATATCATAGTTGACCCAACTTGTGAATTCAATATATGTACCTGGAAAGTCATTACATCTATAGGATGTGGCATGGAACATGTGAATAATGTTATTGCATCTAATTTTTGTTTTAGATATATTCAATGGAATTTAACACTTGGATTAACATCATGCTATATTCTATTGTGTATTAGTCCATTTTTGACTCTATATAATGCTAAACTTATAAAACCATAGTTACTAGGAATGAAGGAAAATATATTTGAAGAAAAGATACTAAGTACAAACCTACTAAGTTAATGTGATATACTTTCTAATTCTACTACCTCTTTACAAATATAGAGTCCTATGGGACATACATAGAGTACCATAAACTCTACAGTTCTAAATATGACACCTATGTATGCCCCTTGGCAGTATCACCAATTTCATGTACCACATTATGAGTTTAGATCTTCTTATGAACATCCCTTATATATAATAATAATATATTTTTTCCTTTCAAATATTCTAAAAAACTAGATATTCCATTAAAATACAAAAATATTCAAAAAAATCAAAAATACAAAAAAATATTCAGCATACACATGTTTATTAGCTCCTTGTCATTGCTTTACCTTTATTAGGATTATGGAATGTAATTCTAAGGTTGATCAAGAGCTAAGTAATAAACCAAATAATAAAATACTATAGTATCCATAG
This sequence comes from Torreya grandis, assembly GCA_037957365.1. Lineage (NCBI taxonomy): Eukaryota > Viridiplantae > Streptophyta > Pinopsida > Cupressales > Taxaceae > Torreya > Torreya grandis. The sequence continues at coordinate 3,439,967 of JARHVA010000222.1, read as the reverse complement.
CCACTAACTTTTATAATAATTAACTTATTTGAATATTATATAAATAGTAATGAATTAAAAAATGCGTACTTAGCTATAAAATATGACTGATATGAATAAGTGTCAGGCTAAGAATTGATGTAAGGGTAGTGAAGAGTGTCATCATTAGATAACAAGTGTCATAACCCTTTTAATAAAATAGTGTGGCCATCTTTTCCAATATCTCACTACAATATTACCCTTATATATTATATTAATGACCCTATGCAGGTGAAGTAGTGAAATTCTATGCAGACTTTCACTCTATTTTGGGAAGCTTGTGCTCATATGATCAAGACCTAGATCATCATTTGTTCTACACTTTGACAAATTTCACTCTAAAACCCTAAGCCTCCATGCTTAATATGGATCTTGTGAACACAAGTGAAAGAAGAGTGGTGTTATTAGGGTAGGTTGGTGAGCCCTCAACACCCCATGTGTTGAGTGTTGCCTACATTCTAATACCTCAAAAGGGGATCAAGATAGATGTAGTTCTCCTAATCTAAGTGCTAGTGCAAGTGAGAGTGATTATAGTATGTCTAAGTATGAATGCCAATTTTAATTCTTTGAATGTGAATTGAGACTAGAAACATGAGTAAAAATAAGCTTTAGGTTGTTATAGATGGATGTATGTAGAAATAGGGGTAAATATGGATCAATAACCTTAATTTACACAATTATTTCTGATCTTTTTCATGAGAATTTCCATCTAAGAAATAAATAAATGAGAGTGGTCTTTATATAGTGTTCTAATGATTTTCAAGACATGAAATTATTCTAGGCTAACCTTAAGATGCTTTAGGGAGTGTATAGATATCCATTAGGGTAAAGGAAGTTAAATGTCAATAATGTTTCTCCCTTTTCCAATAACACATTGTGTTATATACTAGTGGGGCCATGTTATTATCTAGGTGGTTAGAACATGTGAAAAAAGATTGGGGATGCCTAGGTGATGGCTCAATGCAACTATTGGTATATAGGGTAATAGGCTAGATATGCATAAAATCTAGAGAAGGGATTGAAAGAGGCCCTAAGATAGGTCTAGGTATAATCTAAGGATAGGGTGGTCTCAAGTGACACTCATTAGATTAAATTACATTTTAGATGAGTATATTCACCCCTTTATTCTATAAATGTAGCAAAGTGAAATAACTAGGATAAAAGAAAGAGAAATGTACCTGGACTTATCTTTGAGGAAAAACACATCAATGTGGGTATAATTCTACAAACTATGCTCCATTTCATGTCCTAAAAATGAAACCTATATGAATTAGTCCTTATTAAATATCAAAATCAAAGACAAAATTGAGTAAATGTATGTGAGAGAGAGGAAATGAATAAATATAGCTCATTGGGTATGTGAACCAATGAAAAAACTTGGTGAAATCATGTGTGTAGATTATGATCAAACTATAAATATCTTGGATTGGGTTGATGGATTTCACAATACCCATGTGTGGGTGGTTGCATAACTCAATTTGGATATGACTCCATCATTTCCCACCCTTATTTGGTGGATCACATTCTATGAATAACTTGGATTGGAATGATGACTTGTTTAATCCTCTTATATGCGTGTCTCAAGAACTCAAGTGGGATATGACTCCATCATTACCTTCCTATGTTTAGTATAATAAGCTAAAAATAAAACTTTATGGTGATATGAAGATATAAAATATGGCTCTGGGCCACTCAAGAATTTTGACATGTAAAATAGACCAGGGACCATTTAGGAACTCATGAATGTAAAATAGCTCTGGCCCAATCAGGAATGCCAACTATTATAGATGTAATGAGGCATAAATATGGTGTAATCTTAGTGAAAAATTGGTGCATATGGTGTCTATAGTATACAACATAGATCATTACATGGGGTTGTCATTCCATCTAAGATAACTGTTATAAAACTAAGCATATAGAAATAATATGTCACACACATATCCCTAATTCTGATATATATCCATATGTATTCTAGATTGAGTCAAAGTAATTTATGTTTGTGCATATTTGAAACTGATATGGGGGTGATCATGCCACACATGATGCCCCCAATCTGAGAAAACCTATGTAATTATATGTAAAAATTGAATATATATTGATTATATTTGATAATCTGACTAAGACTATGCAAATATAAATTATAACTAATATACCTTTCTTTGTAATTCTAAAATTTTCTATTTTGAGGCTACTATAAAATACCGCATTGGGTGGACTATAATGCGTTATGTTCTTGGTAGTTTACTATATTATTTTATATAAGTGTTATTTCTAATTAAAATTGAGATTGATCTATGTGTGATTATATTCCACTATATTTTCCTAAGTCTAAGCTCTATAATCTATGTTTGCATACTAAAAACTATGTTTTAAGTACTCTACAATTGCCTTATCTCTATGACAAACCCCTATGAATGCCTCCTCTTTTGAGGGGATTTGTTTAACCTCTACGATAACTATCCTCAAAATAAAATATATGCATCATATGTGTTAGACTAAATATATATGATATATGTGTGATAAACCAATATAATGTGTATACATGACATCAAAATGTAAAAGATATTGAGCATAAGTTGGAAATCTAGGATTTATGTTATATAATATAATCTAAGTAAACTAATTGGGGGTATATGTCATGATGTCCATCAAGGCACCCAAGAAGGAAGGGGATATGCATGAGGTCCCTCATGGCATTTCAAGCTATATATGAAAGCAACAAATAAGATATACGTGCCATGGCCATAATGCATACTTGAAAAGATACATCAAACACATGAGGCACGTAAAGTAGCCAAAGAGTTTCAATACAAGGGACATGGACATATGTCACTAAGTCTAAGAAAAGGAATACATACAAGGACATGTTCAAATATCTGCATATGCAAAAGATAATGCAAGTTTGGCTTAGATCCACATGGAAGTACATGTTCAAATGTCCACATATACAATCAAGAATCATACACAAATACATGGGCACATGTCCAAAGTATGAAATAAATGAAAGGACAATTGCATATTTAAATGCCATTAAGTAGATGTAGAAATAAAGAGATCATCAAATATAAAATAGTAAATATAGAAATGAAAGTATTTAATAATCATGTGGTAGAAATATATATAAGAGAAAAAAAATTACATAAGATAAGTCTATAGTAGTAGTCATAAAAAAACTACTGTAGTATAGGATTATCAATATCAAGATATAATCAATGCTAAATCTGTTATATGGAATATAGAAAGATATAACCTGACAAATCAAAATTTATGTGTATAATGTCCCCAATGGGATAATATATCAATTTTGAATCAATGTATATGTGTATACACCCTCGATGGGTAGATATTAGTAAATTTGGATCTATGTAGAAGACTAGAGTCTTATAGTAATCTATGAACACTTGAAGGGAACAAGTGAAGCATGTATGTATGATATAAATGATTACACTAACATATATAGCATATGTAGTACCTAAAAATAGAATTAATGTAAACATGGAAATGTAAAAAATCTAAAATTTGTATTTTTTGAGCAATATTTGAATGTTTTTGTATTTTTGAAAAAATTATATTGTTTTTATATTTTTAGAGTATAATCTATGTACATGCAACATAAAAATGAAATTATGTATAAGGAGCAAGATAAAGGAAACTATGTACAAGTAATATTAAAAGTAAATGATATTTTCTACAAATGAAATGTAGTGACTCTAAAGAGCTAAGGGCACATCCATAGGATGTGGATAGTCAAATGGTGGATCTGGTGGGAGGTCATCTAATGTCAAATATTGAATCTACCCAAACTTGAATAAATCATCATCATTATGATCATAAAACCATTTTATCTACATAAATATAACCTTATCCTTGGTATTAGTCAATATTTTGTGCATTCAAATAGCATGATGCTCTACTATGTAAGAAAACTCTTATGTGGTCCCAAGGTAGACCACATTGGACCACTACATGTATGTATGAAATATATGATTTTCATCTAGGCCATCATGTAAAATACAAACTATGTGTCTCTCATGATTGAAAGTTAAATGTTTATTAGTCTGATTGACTATGGCATCCATTTCCTATAACCATCTACTATCAAGTGTAACCTATATGTTAGTGCTTATGCTCATGATAAAAAGTAATGTTTTGACCACCTTAGGGCCACATGCAACTAGTAGTGTGATATGTCCTAAAGATTCCTAACAATTTATATCATGTTGTAGCTCTATTTCCTAATGCCCTATATGTTTTAAGAATGCCAAAGTAAAATTTTTGGGATCAAAATCCTCACCCATATCAACATTTGGGATGTATTAAACCTTAATGAAATCTTGAATAGTCAATAGATCATTCTTTGAATGTCGAGGTCAATGAAGATTTTATCATGGTATTTGTACTAGTGGAGGTAGAGGTTATGTAATTTGGATAATTCCCTAAGCTTTAAATTTATTCATTCTCTATTGTAATGTTGAGTGAGTATCTATATCATCACTGATAATCTTATGAAAAAGACAAAAGGGTCTATCATCCTACGATGATAATTTTCTAATGGATCTATGGAAAACTATGGGTAATGCCATCAATCCTCTATCAATTAATATCTATAAAATTATTTTTGGTATGTCTTGTGGATTACCTACCTGAATCTGGATAACTAGTTCAATATCTATAGATTTAACCATATGTACTGAGTGTATATAATAATCTACCTTTAATTCAAATGAGTATCTTGACCTATATCCAAGGTATTATGAATTGGTGGTGATTCCTATGTAGGTAAAGTTATGAGTGCCTTATAATCATCTTTGTACTCTTTAGGGCCTACTAATGTGAACATCAATCTACATATATAATCATCAATGTTCATGGGTGCTATATTATCCTCTATGGTGGTATGGCAATATTTATCTAAGTTTTGAATGTATATTTCCTTTGAGTTAAAAAATAATCATAATTATGCTGTGAGTATCTCATCATCCATCACGGGTGGGGATAATTGTGTTGTAGGAGGGTCATTATCCATCATGGGTGAAGGTAACTCTATTGTAGGAGGATTTGGAATAGGTGTGGGAATATTGGTGCTAGATTTCTCAACCTCATATGTATGCATTTTTCTATATGAATTATATGAGGTGGGGACTCTATGATAACATGAGGTGTCCCATCTAAATATATACTCAGGGTAGTTAGCTCAATGACTCTGTAATATTTGAATGGTTGGTTATCTACTAGACAAGTGTATAAGTATCCATAATGTTAAAACTCGACACATTTGGGCAAGGTATAGGGTATTAACTCCATGTCATGTATCCAAGGTCTCTTAAATAATAAATTATAATGAAAATGATTAGGCATCACCTATAACTGTGTGGATAGGGTCTTTGGTTAGATCATGATATCCAAAGTAATAAAACCCAATGCCTATCGGGGAGTGTCATCAAAACCTCAATTATTCTTATATGTCTTATAAAATAAATACTATATCAACCCCCATAGTCTATAAAAATGTGAGGTTTCATATGTTAAGACTTGAACCACTATTAATTATAATTTTTTTAATAATGGTGGTTTTAATTTTTGCTTGAATAAAGACTAGTAGATTCTGATTAATAATTGTCTATGAGGGTAAATCCTCATTGGCAAAAGATAGAACATCCTTGATGTCCTTTATAATGTTCATGACTTATGAAAAATAATCTAGCTATGTATCACAAGGAAAATATGTATGTTTGAGTGTTTGAAAAAGAATATATTTGAATTTAGTCACCTTTTCAATTATTTATAATATAAAAATCTTAGTTATTATATTTCTTGATAACTGCTTGTGAGGGTAAATCCTCATTGGCAAAAGATAGAACATCCTCAATGTTAATTATAGTGTTCATAATAGATTTAAAAAAATCTATCTATGCATCACAAGGAAAATATGTATGACATAGTGTTTGAAAAAGAATATCTTTGAAAATGGTTTTCTTTTAAAGTGATTATAATATAGAAATCTTGGTTGGTGTATTTCTTGATAACTCTATGTAAGGGAAAATCCTCATTGTAAAAATATAGAACATCCTTAATTTTATTTATAGTGTTCATGATAGCTACAAAATAAGTTAGCTTTGTATCATGAAGAAAAGATGTATGATTTAGTGTTTGAAAAAGAATATATTTGAAAATGGTTTCCTTTTGAAGTAATTCTAATATAGAAATATTGGTGAGTGTATTTCTCAACTGATAAATAATATCATATGCTCTATGTTAATCCACATGTATTGTTGTATTATGTGTTGGGATGAAGATGGATCATGGGATTACGTGTTCTTGTATATGTTGAGGAGGCATCTGATTTCATCTAGTAGCAACTTGAATCGTAGGGTATACTATTTTTCAAGGCCTAATAGTAGAGGTAGGATGTGAGTGAATGTATTCCATAGGTCTAGGTGGAGGAGGAATAAAAGTATTCATTTGAGCTCTTTGTCATTGAGTCATAACTAGAGGGAAATCAAAATATTCATGTAACAATGCTCTCCATATAAGGTAGGATCAAGATGAGGTGGACCAATGTATGAAATAAGGTGAGTTCTAACATGATCCATGAGAGGAGTGACATACATGTGCATCATTATACAAATGGTAGGTAATAAGCATGTAAGACAAACCACAATACTTTGTACCAAAAAATTAAAAATGTCTTCCATCATGATGATCATGATGAAAAGGGTGAAAACTAAGTAAAATCTAGAAAATAAAAAGGGAAACCCCAATGGTGCATTAGGGTTTTAGGTAATATGTTCAAAGTAAGCTGAGTTCAACAAATAATTTATCTTTTTAAATATTATGGAATGTACCCCTAAGGTTGATAAAGATAAAGTAGTGAATTAGGTAATAAAATACTATAGTATCAATAGCTACTAATTTTTATAATAATTAACTTATTTGAATGTTCTATAAATAGCAATGAATTAGAAAAGGTGTACTTAGATGGAAAATATGATTGAGATAGATAATTGATAGGTTGGGAAGTTATGCAAGAGTAGTTTAGAGTTTCATAAGTATAGGAAAAGTGTTATAACCATCTTCAAACAATAGTGCATCCTTCTTTGCCAATAGTGCACTATGTTATTGACCTTTTGTGCTATGTTAATGGCTTTATGCAAGTGAAGTAGTTAAATTTTGGGTATACCTTCACTCTATTTTGGTAATTTGATGCTCATATAACCAAGACCTAGATCATCATATATTATGTGCTTTGATTTATTTCATTGTAAAACCCTAAGCCTTCATGCTTTCTAGGGATTTTGTGAATACAAGTGGAAGAAGAGTGGCATTATTAGGGTAGATTGGGTGAGACCTCAACACCCCATGTGCTGAGTGTTACCTACATACCAATACCTTGAAATGGGATCAATATCACTATAGTTCTCTCAAGTTAAGTGTTTTTAAAAGTGAGATTGATGTTATTATGTCTGAGTATGAATGCCAATTTGAATTCTTTGAGAGTTAATTAAGATTGAAAAATGATTAAAACTAAGATCTGGGTTATTGTATATGGATGTATGTATAAATAAGGGTAAATAGGGATCAATAACCTTAATTTACACAACTATTTTTGAGCTTGTTCATGAGATTTGCCATCTAATGGATAAATGAATGAGAATGGTCTTTATATAGTATTTTAGTTCTTGTCAAGACATGAAATGAGTCTAAACTAACCTTAAGATGCTTTAGGGAGTGAAAATATATATGTTAGGGGGAAATGAAGCTAAGGGTCAATAGCATTGCCCCCTTTTCCAATAGTGCATTGAATTATAAACTAATGGGGCCATGTTATTGTCTAGGTGGTTGGAACATGTGAAAAAGGATTGGGGATGCCTAAGTGATGGCTCAATGTGGTTCATAGGACATCTAATAATAGGATAGATGTGCATAAAAGTTGAAAGAGGATCAAAATAGGCCCTAATATAGGTCTAGTATTAAGCTAAGGATGGAGTGGTCTCAAGTGACACTCATTGAATTAAATGGCATTTTATATGACTATAGGCATCTATGTTGTTTACTTTATGTTAGTAGATAACATGTCATTTATTTTCTATACACATGTATGTTTCATGTATACTTGAGTGAAATATAAGCATACACTGTCATGTCCCCTTTTTTGTGGACATTGACAGATTTGATGATTGGCCTATTATGCGACCTTCGTAGGCTAACAAGATGGATAGAGGGTCATAATGGAGCTTGGATTGACTTTGATTCACAGGTTTTCTACATTTGATTTTCATTCAGGTTATTTCAGACATATTTGGCCAGAGCTCCTACTTTTTAGGGATATTTGATATGCAGTGGAGCACCTTTATTTTGGTATGGTCATATGCGGAATCACTCCCTGATTCACCTGCTTCGATCGGTTTGAGGATCCGACGTATATTGAGGGAGATATTAATATTTGATTGATTTAATCAAATATTAATTATTTGGTCTCATTAATAATTAATTATTAATTATTAATTATTTGCTCTAATTTTAAATTAGAAACCCTAATGCTAATTCAAGAAAACCCTAATTAGGGCAAGCATATCTTTTGAGGGTATAAGGGTTTCACATGGAGGCCATTATTGAGGATGCATAGATTATTGATTATTGAAAATTGAAGAAATTCTTCTGTGAAGACTGAGCCAAGGGTTCCAGGATTCCATTGCAGTGGAGAACGTTCCCTCTTCATTGTGTGTGATTTAGAGGCTGTGAGATATCAGCTGATTTATCACCAAATTGAGAGATAGCTTCATTCAAGAGTTATCACAGAATTCCAGGTTTGAGAGATAACTTCACACAGAAGTTTATCACAGAGCTGTCCAGGTATTTTCTTTATTTAGTTTTTGATCCAATAAGTTATACAGAGATAGATCTTGTGTTAGAATCTATATTCGTGAGATCAGGCTGTTCAGCAATCAGGGGTTAAGAAGAGACAGGTTGGCGGCCGTACCCCGTCCGTACAAATCCGTTCAGAGCTGTTCAGGCACCGACATCGGCAGATATAGGGCTTCTAGTGACCGACATCGGTCGACTGAAGACCGACGTCGGCAGAAAGCCGACCGACAGAGACCGACGTCGGCGAGGGATCGACCGACGACGGCATCTGTGTGTCGACACAGAAAGGCCGAGATCTTCCAGAACCAATTTTTATTGCCAGATTTTGCTAAATCAGGGTTTTAAGACCAGATTTTAATATTCCTTATTTGTATAACAGAGACTCATCTTTTGTAATCATCCAGAAGAATAAGTAATAAGATGTTGATTTGCTACGGACAGATTATACTGTGATTTGCTTATGCTTATTTGAATATATTCTACAAGTTTGTATCTTGTTCAGAGCTTTATGTGTTTATATAATCCCTGTTTGAAAAGGGACATTACAGTGGTATCAGAGCTTATTGTGCAGATAAACGAGCCCCTAAGTAAGGGACATTACAGTGGTATCAGAGCTTTGGTCTTTGGTATCAGAGCTTTTTGTGCAGATAAGAGAGGCCCTAAGTAAGGGACATCACAGTGGTATCAGAGCTTTTATTGCTATATATCAGAGCTATTTGAGTTTTAATAGTCCCTACTGGTTGGGGATATCACATACACCAAACCCATGCTACTTGCACATATAGATGTTGAACCTTTCCTCTTCACATGTGGCATACTATGTTAGGGGCATCTTCTTCTTTGATCATAATGAACACAAGTTATATTATTTTACTATCAATTTTAAATTATCATGTTGAGCTTATATGATATTTATTACACATACATGCACTCATGTTTACATATTACATCATGTACTTGATATACTATGTTACATGAATTTTTTTATAACACATATATGTAGGGAATAGTATGATATGCTTATATTGGTTTCTTATAATTCATTCATTTATATTTTCAATTATTTGAGTGCACTTCTTTTTATTTTATTACTTGTGTAACATCTGAATATGTTCCTTACTTGTATGCCTGTATGCCATTGAGTGTTATTTATTTGTGTGGAAATTTGAATATATCCTCCCTTTAAGTGTGTGGAATTTGAACATGCCCCTTGTTTTTGGTCTCCTTAGACCCATTTTGTTTGACATTTAATGCTCTTGTGTGTGTGCTTGATATTTAGTTGAGTTTATATTGTTACATTTTAGAAGTTACCATGATCTATATCATTCATCTTAGGGCTTGTTATGATCACATGCTATGAGATTCAATGATATATCTAATTATACATGTTACTCCTATATGCTACATGATTCATACATAGATAATACATTTATCTTATCCTTTTTAGGTAATGTGACTATAGAGATGGATTACAAAGATGGTTAGATCAAGTATTAGTAAAGAAAACCAATAAAAATTCATAAGAACATAAGAATATAAGCCAAATTATTCAAATGAGGTTTTACAAATGATAATTAAGATCAAATTAAGGAAAATATACACAATACCTTCCCAAGAGCATTCCATCACACAAATGCGGCTTAAAAAATGATTTTCCCTTTGATTTGGTACTCATGTCTTCAACAATGATGCATGGTAAATCTCCTCCATCATCTTTTGCTCACCAATGAAACTAGGCTCATGATATTCTATCAAATGTATGTCTATCTTGAATCTATCTTATTTCAAATAAATCATTATCACACTACTCACAAATGGCTTGTAGAGAGAATCCTGCATTATATGTTTACATAAACAAAGCTTAAAAATTATGGCCTTGGCCATCCTATCTATATATTTTTTCAGTTGATCAGAATAAAACTTGATCATCCATTTTGAGATCAAGATGTGTGGTCAATAATCCATTTAATTTTTTAGGCTTAAATCATAAACACCTTCATGAATATTTGGAAGGAAGGGACATTAAAGAGGCATAGGAGGCCTTAAACCTGATATTTGTTACATTTATGGCTTATGGATGCCACCCCATTGATGATGTCATTTGATGATGTACATAATAGGAATCAATTTTTAATTAAAATATATTCAATAACTTCCATGTATTTTCCACTTAATCTCTTAATTTTGGTTAATTTGCCTAAGTGAGATTAATCAATTTTATGCAATTCTTTGGAAATCGTTTGCATAATTAATCAAACTAATCAAAATGTCATATTACTAGGTCATAATTTGACTAGAGTGGAATTAGAGGATGATGTTAGTTTCATATAGACCAATGTCCCTTTTAATATTTTGTTGACACAAAATAACACATGCACATACCATGTGCTTGAGAATTTGGTAGAAAAGAGTGATCCAGAGCACCTAAATGCATTTTTACCATTTTGACTCAAAATGATTTGATAAAATTTAATAATCACATAAAATTAATTTACCCATTTAGGGATACATTATCATAAATTAGTACTTATTTATGACAAGCTCGAACCATTTAGCATGTTTAATTGATTTTGGCCTAATTTGTGCATTTTCATAAATTTGATTAAGATTGACAATTTCAACACAATGATGTTAGGAATTGGATGTCTAAATTTTGTCCCTATTTGAGAAGGAATATCAAAACATTTATTTGAAGCAACATATTTTCAAATAAAATATTTATCAGGAAGATGAAATGACACATGATGCCCCCTCGAGAGGACATATAAGGATGAAAGAGAAGGATGGACTCTCAAAAAGAGAGAGAAAGTGAGATTAACCCATTGAATAGATTAAATATAAATGATTTAATGCTTTTATGTGTGTATTACATCAATTATAAAAATATAATTAGAATATAAAAGTCCCCAAAGATGGGAGGAATGGGAAGGATACAATCCAAAAATATAAGCAACACACTTTGAACAACACCAATGAAATAATAGTGATAGATAACATTGTAGGAGAAATAATCACTGACATTTATTCATGAGTGATAATTTATAATGTATATATGTTAGTTTGATAATAATATAGTGGCACATATCATCACCATTCACCAATATAGTAAGCACAAAAATAAAGCATTTTACTTTGAAGTTTTAGTTTACAATATAATATCTTCATTCAACAAAATAATATAATATCTATATTCTTCACTCAATAAAATTTAGTCCAATTTATATTCTCATTTATTATTTTTATTCACTAACTAAATAATATATGTAGTCTAGTTAATATTTTTGTTGAAATTTTTTAAACACAATTAGAATAATAAACATAGTTCAATATTATACACAGTCTAGTTTATACGCAGTCCAATTTATACTCTGATCCAGTTTTAGAGAGAACATTTTTATTGAACATTTTTTGAGTTTAGATAATATTATATTCACCAAATAAAAAAAATTAATCATAGTAATACAAATCACAATAAATCATGCCACTGGAATTTGTGGAAAGCCAAAAAGGGGAAAACATGTTACTTTATTAAGGCCACATGTATACATTGGAATGTAAGACTCAAATAAAATACATATAGAGATGCACATAATACACCAACCAAACAAAAAAATATAAATTATGTGCACATATAGAGCTAGATACTATTATAGTCACCCAAAAACACAATCACATTGTAAACATTTCAAAGGTAGAATTGAAGCAAATACTTAGAAATGTGAAAGATTAAGCATCAACAAGTGTCGAAACCTCAAAACATATTATTTTTGAAAATGTGGACATAGCATCTAATGTATTTTCAAGTCAAATCCCTCCAATTACAAATATTAAGATAATAATTTATCATATAAAAAGGGAAAAAACATCTATGAATTCATCATCTCTAGAAATAATAGAAATACTAGAGCCTTTCAAGAAAATTGTGGCTAGTGAAGAAATTTTTTTGTTTGATAGTGGCCCTAAAAAATATTGTATCATAATTTTTGGCACACAAAAAATGTTAGAAGTAATGGATACCACTCTAAATTAGTTTTTAGATGGCATATTCAAATGTAATCTACCACTGTATGATCAACTATACACCATCCATATTTTGAAGAATCATACAGTGATACTTGTGATATATGCTCTAATGCCAAACCCAAAAAAACCATACAAGAGATTTTTCAAAGTATTAAAAGACATCAAAAACTCCCTATAACTATAAATTGTCATGATAGACCTTAAAACAATTACAATTAAAGTATTTTAGTTTTCCTTCCCCAACAGTATTTAGAGAGGATATTTCTTCCACCTTACTCAATTCTTTTGGAAAAAAATTTAATGAGAGCTCCAAAAACTGTATGAAAGAGATTCAAATTTTGCACTTTATATCTACCAGTTAACTACACTAGTGTACATTCTAATGGAGCATGTACCTGAAGCATTTCAAGATTTGTGCAACTCTCTATACTATAAACATCATAGTCTAGATGGAAAAATAAAAAATGATCTTCAAAAAGTTGTACAATACTGTGAGAACACTTGGATTGGTCAAATAATTCACATTACAAACCAAAGAAGAGGAAAAATTTTAATTGACCTATGGAAATATTATGAAGTCATTTCCATTGGTCTACTCCATACTAATAATTTCATATGAAAGAATAAATGAGAGAAAGATAAAAATAACATATATAGCATATATCTAACATGGTTCACCTAATGTGGGCTACATCTACCAATGAATGTTTTAAAATAAATTAGTAATCTAAAACAAGATTATAATGAACTCTCACAAAGATAGAAAAAATATCCTATAGAAAGTGTTACATAAAAAGTTGCACTTTCACCTGCACCTGCACAATTATATATCTCACAAGTTTCTAAAATACACCCTATAATAAACACCTAATCTTTATAAAATACCTGCACTTTGACTCTAATCCTCAAAACCACACCCTATAAAGTAAACCATCAACCTCTAAAAGCCACACCACACCCTGTATATATTAAAAAAATGAAGAAAATCCATAAAAGGATGAGAAAATATGCAATTATTATCCAAAATAAGCATTATCAAACATGTGGCAACCTTTTTTCACCTCATCAAGCATATCTAAAAGCTCTCCCAAGGAGAAATTCACCATATTCATATTCTCCACCTTTCAAGGGAACATTTTCCCATGAACATGTGATCAAAACCAACTCCACTCAACAAGGAAGGAGTTCCCTTTTCCAAAAAAAAAACTAGATTCCTCAAAACAAGGAATTTAATATGGGAAAAGGAATCTAACAACTAACTCCATGAAATATGGAATACATAGAAATTAGGAATACAAGGAATATTCCACTTATATGTGGAGAACATGAAAATTATGCCCCCCACATCCTTGGATCTCTTTAGGTCCCCAAAATGTATTCATATGGTCATGTCATATCCCCAAAGGGATCCACACTCAACAAGAAGAAGAATGTGGGGAAAATAAGAAAAGGAAGGGGGTAGTCGAGCTGACTCTAGATGTGTAAGACAAGTGGACGTTACTTACATAGTTATATGTACATGAGGCCCACCATGAACTTTAGGCCAAATGTATTTCCCACAAGAAATGGGATAGAAGATAAGTGAACATAAGAAACATGATGGATGTTTTAGAGGAAATAAGATAAGAGTCTTGTAAAATGGTAAGCTAGTGGGATAATTACTTGTAAAATGGTAAGATCATGGAGAGATCATAATAAACAAGAATGAAAAATTATGTTTTTATTATTATGTGGATCCTTGTCTAATGTTTTTGTGTTTTGGGATTTAAGGATTATGAATATAAACAGTGGAATAGGAAACCTACTAATCAAGGAGATGTCATCCTAGATTAGTAATTCTAATAATAGCTAAAACTAGTTACAATGGCATATGATCACAAGTCAATGAGAGAAATATCCTACCAAGGAAATAATGCCTACCAAATGGTAGTAAAATAATAGAATAGTGTGTAGCATAAGATAACTCTAAAGAACCATTCAGTAGGCAAGGATCTTGAGCTGAAGATGCATCCATGTTCACTTGTCTATAAAAGAAGCTACAAAATATTATCCATGATAATTGCTTTGTAAAACTACATTGAAGGTGTTCATAATGCCTATGATTCATAATCAAGATCATAATTGGTTAAGGGATAAAAGTGTCTAGGTTATAATGGCCCAAGACATGAAAAGAATATGGTTCTTAAAAAGAATGGTTTAGAATGAATATGGTCCAAAAGAGGACAATTCAAAATAAATATGGTCCAAAAGAGAATGGTCTAGGGTGGGATAAAATGTGTTCAGAGTGCCAACAGTCTAAATATATCACTATCTAGAGTCATGAAAAGAATATGGTTCTTGTAAGAATGGTACAATGTAGGTCAAAACAAAATAACCAAATTCCATCATGGGATGGTTTAGGATATAATGGTAGGATAAAATATTTCATCACAAGTTACCCCCAAGTAAGGGGTCTTGTAGAAAATGGTTTAAATATTTGTCAAGAATAGAACCTCTTAAGATGTACAATGTTCATGGGCTCTAGAAGTTATTCACCATTTGAATTTTCTAGTTAGTATTCTCTTGATCCATAGTTTGTCATGATAACATAGGTTCCAAGCTAATTGGGTTAGAACTTGCCCTTTTTATTGCATTCAACATTCATGTTCTTTTGGTTCTCTTTCAAGACCAAATCACCAATCTCAAAATCCTAAGGAAGAATGAGATTATTTTATCTTCTTTGCAATATATTTTGATAGGCTTATAAGTTTTCTAGGGTATCCAAATACTTGCCATCAAAAATTTATAGTTCTTTCAACATTAAAACTCTATAATGCTCATCATCTTCAATATTCTCCAAATAAACTCACGATGAAGGAAACCTGATATCAATCAAGATAATAGATTTTGTGCCATAAATAAAGGAGTATGGAGTGGCTCTTATAGTGATTCAATGACTGGTTGGATAATCCCAAAGGCCAGGAAAATTTTGTAAGTGCCAATTATAGCTAGCATCAGTGACAATCTTATTTAAAATGGCTATAATAGTTTTGTTTGATGCCTCAACTTATTTGTTTCCTTATAGGTTATATGTTATGGATTTATTGTGCTTGATTTTTAATTGTGTATAAAGATATTTTACTTCTTGATTTACAAAGGATCTATCATTATCGAATATAATATGTGTTTGGATGTTATATCGATAGATGATATGGTAATTAATGAATTTTTCAATCTACTTCTCAGTGATGTATGTGATATAAATGGCCTTAATCTACTTATTAAAATACTCTAACAGTTAAAATGTGTTTATGGTCATCTAAAGATGTGTTTATTTTCCTGATGAGATCAAGGCCCCATGTAGAAAATAGCCATGGTGTTGTGATTGGTTGTAGTGGTAAGTAAGGTGTGTGTATAAAATTTCAATGTTGTTAACAAGAAACACACTTCCTTACATAATTTTAAGCATTTTTCTCCATTTTTGGCCAATAATAACCTATTCTAAGGATATTTTTAGCTAAGACTACACCATTGGTATGGGCCCCACACATTCTTTCATGAACCTCTGTTAGTGCTAGATTGTATTCTCCTAAAGATAAACAACAAAGTAACATTACATCATAGCCTTTATGATAAAAAAATGTTTACAAGGAGGGTTTAATGGGCTATGTGGTGAAGGAAAAGTTTTTATTGGTTATTAGATAAGTTGGGTGGAAAAATGTGATCATAGAAATAATTATTAAAATATTGGAACCAAGGCAATTCAAGTGGGAGATTGGGACTAGGAATAGTGCATATCCTTTCTAAATATACCAAAATATAGGTAGGATAAAAAATATTTTCAATGAGAAACTAATATTATTTAGCACTACTATCAATCTATATCATGAAACCAAATATTTCTATTGCATTGGTAGATCTATTATTATCCCTTGGTACTTGTTTAAATTATATAGACTTAAAATGAGTCTTGAGATTATCAGCAATCTACTTCTAGGGTACAAGATTATCATCTCTAGTTTGATATTGATTGGTGGCTTGATTTATGATCAAATGGGAATATCCATAGACCATTAAGTGTTGGATATCCCATTATAATATAAGATGAAGTCCTGCAACAAGCACTTCATATTCAGCCATATTGTTGGTATAATGAAAATTGATATGAAATGTTTTGGGAATTAGATCTCCTTATATTATAATAAACAATATGTTGTATCCAAATCCTCTAGAAGTGAAGGAACCATCAAAATATAGTTTTCATTATTTAGGTTCATGTTGTACTTCATCCACTACCATGATAGAATAATCTTGAAAGTTATTCCTGAGTGGTTGAGTGTCTTTAATAGGGGCTTTTATAAGTTGATCAATAATGACCTTCCCCTTGATAGCTTTTTGATTTTTATACTCAACATCAAACTCTCTTAATATCATGACCCATTTGGCCATATGTCCTATGAGATATACTTTGGATAATAAAAATTTGAAAGGATCCACCTTAGCAATAACAATGGTTTTATTATTCAACATATAATGTTGTAATTTTTGGGATGAAAACATCATAGCTAAACATGCCATATCAATAGGTGTATAATTATTTTCATAAGACACCAGAGTTAAATAATAGATTGCATGTTCTTTACCTTGATCATCATGTTTGTTTAAATATATCCCCAGTGCATACTTGATCACTGAAATGTAAATAAGTAGTAGTTGTCTAGGTGTTAGCGGTCTCAAAACTAGTAGGTTTTTGAAATAGGTTTTGAGCTTCATAGATTATAATTGACAATATTTAGCCCATTGAAACATGACCCCTTTATTTAAAATATGTGTAAATGGGTGGCACTTATCTGCCAATTGATAAGTGAGCCTACAGATAGATTGTATCTTTCCTTGAAGGATTTAGATTTATTTAAGATTTGAACATGGAGGCATCTCAACAATAGTCATGACCTTAACATGGTTGACTTAGATCCCTCTTTATGATACAATGAACCCTAGAAATTTTCCTAAAGTAATGCCTAAGCCACACTTCTTATAATTCAAGAAAACTTTATATTTATGAAGTCTCTTAAATATTATTCATAGAAAATCAAGATGTCCAACACGTGTTATTGATTTAGCTAGGATGTGATCAACATATTCCTCAAAAATATCATGTATCATGTCATAAAATATGATAGTCATGGCATGCTGATAAGTGGATCTAGCATTCTTCAAGCCAAATGGCATGACTTAATAATAAAATATTATCCATGAAGTGGTGAATGTATCCTTGTGATGGTCTTTTTAGGTTATCTTGGTTTGATTGTATTTATAAAATTCATCCATGAGGGATAACATCTCATACCCAATAGTAGAAGCAATAATCATGTTGACATTGGGTAGATAAAAATCATTTTTTGGGTATGCTTTGTTGATATCTATAAAATTGGTATAAAAACGTATACCCTATGGATTTTTGATGACTATAACTATGTTTGATATCCATTAAAAATAGTCTAGTGGTCAAATGAATCCTACTCCAAATAATTTTTGTAAATCAGCCATTACCAATAGAGCAATGGGTGGATACATCTTCCTCAATTTCTGTTTGACTAGCTTAGCATATGGATGAACAAGTTGATGCACAACCAAGTGAGGGTCTAAGCTTGGCATGTCTGAATATGCCCAAGTAAAAATGTCAATGAAATCCATCAAAATGGATATAATGTGTTCACATTCTACTTCAGTAAAGGAAGCTCTAAGATAAATGATTTTGAGATTATCATATGTTCTAGGTTCACTTCAACAATGTTTTCTACAAGAAATATAGATTCATCTTCAAGATTGGTAGGCAATGTTTGATTGTGATCATATTATTTTATTATAGTTTATTTTTATTCCTCCTAAAGCTTTAGATAATATAATGAATCTAAATTTTCCATCTTAAGTAATGGCCAAGTAGAAAATATCTCTAGAAACTCAAGAGCTAGATGCTTAAAAAATTTAGGTGCTCTAAAGAGATGCTTGTAATGGATATAGATCTAGGACTTGATGGACCTTGTTCATCCTATTGGGATGAGAAAAAAATTCCATCCAAGAGTGTTTGAAATGGGTTTTAACTTGAGGTCTTATATTTTTCTTTACTTTTCCTTAATCAATGATCAATCAAAGATGTTTTTACCTGAAGATCTTGATGTTTTATATTTTTATGACCAAGAAAGTTTGCCTACTCTTCAAAGGAGGAACAAGGATATAATGAAAAATAAAATCCTTGTTTATTATCACCAATGGATAATATATATTTGAGGCCCATATATTATATAATTGATTCTTCATTCTATAATTCATCAAGGTATATGATTGAATTTTTCCAGTCCCAATCAATGAGTTTAGAATGGCAAAGACATAGGGGATAATGAGGGGTTATGGTTATAATGGCATTTTGATCAAATAAACCTAAGTCAACAAGCTCATAAAAAAGGCTATAATGGGATGCTACATCATTGCTAAGAGCCTTATCACTATTCTATTTAGAATAATCACTATCAAAAGTCATGAGGTCACCCACAGGTGTTATAAATATAAGACCATGATTCAAATTGGGTATACCAAATAATAAAGGTTCTAGGATTCCTTGTGCTCATGTGCCAAGGCCTCTTCCTATATAATAAAAATTATCCATAGTATAATTAGGGATAGAATATTTTAGATTTTGAAAGTAATCAGCAATGCCATCAGAATATAACTAGTCTCCTTCAGTGAAAGCCTCTTGATCCTATTTTGGTGAAGTAGCAGGTATAAATACCATACATGGTTTCCATTGTTCTTTCTTTTGTTTCTAAATAAATTTATGTCTATTAGGATTTTATAAGTTTTGGGTTTACCAAATTTTTTAGGAGACTTTAGCAACATAGCAAAGTGGAATGCATCCTTAATATAGCACATGGGAATCCCCATGTCTTCTATAATAACCTATTTTGTAGGAGTTATGGGAAATGTATTATACAAAGTGAAATTTAGGTCATTAGGGTTGATTTAATTAGATTTAGGTAGATGTGAAACTATTTACTTGTTATTCTTTGCAACAAATTTAGAACCAGGATAATAGTTATAATTATGATACTCAGCCTCTATATTTTTGTACTATTGATAAGGTTGTAGGTCGGTGGGTATAGTAACCTCAATCCCATCATCGGGAAACTTAAGAAACTAATATAAGGTGGATGGAATGGCCTATAATTCATGGATCCAAGGATGACCAAGAAGTACATTATAAGGCAACTCAATATCCATGATATGTAACAATGTGTGGTGGGAAATAGAGCCAATAATGATAAAAAATAAATGGTACCAAAAGACTCCCTCTCATCATTATCTTAAGCCTTTATGGTGATTATATATGGATGAATGTCCTTCATAGTGTAGCCCAATATATGTATGAGCTTAAAGGACACTATGTTTAGCCTTGAACCATTATTTATAAAAACCTTTTTAATTTTATGGTTTTCAATGACTACCTCAATATATAATGGGTTATTATGGTTAGGACCAAGGGTGGAAATGTGTTTTTGATCAAAAGTTACCTGATGAAATGAAGATAAATGTCCCACAAGTGTTTTGAACTATTCAAGATTAATATCATTAGGAATAGTGGATTTTTGTAAAAGGTTATTCAAAATAGTTCTATAGACTTTAGATGTATAAATAAGAGCCAAAAAGTAACTTTGTGCAAGTGTTTTGCTCAGTTGGTCTGATAGACTATAAGGCTTTTCAATAGTAAGATGAGATGGATTGGCCTTAGCTAGAACAACATTTGGCTTTGGATCTGAAGGAATAATGTTCATGTTGGGTTTAGTGTTATAAAAAGAGGGCAAATGGCCCTGAAGAGTAAATTTTGGGCATCTAGTTACAACTACATAACATAGAGGTGGTAAGGAGCCATTATAATTAAAAGATAAAGGTGAAGGGCCTTGTAGGGTGACTAGTGGGTGTCTAGTTGTGTTTGAATAATATTGAGTTGATGAGGAAACATTATAATTAGAGGAAGGGTGAGGTTTAGAAATAGTAACCCATGAAAATGGAGGTGCAATAATATTTTAGGAAATAAACATGGCGTTACTAGAGAGAGGGTGTTGACCCTATAATAATGGGTCTAATACTTTAAAGAGCATAAGATGGTTCATGGGTTTTAACAGTAACAGTGGTGATGTGGTTTAAAAAAATTAATCCCGTGGTATTATTATAGTCATAAGTTATGTTTTTGTAACCCAATTTGTTAGCATGGATACATATTATGACCATGATTATGCTCATGCTAATTATGATTTTGACCTTGATGTTGATTTTGATTCTGCCACTAATTTATTCCTTGGTTCTGATTGTTCTTTAGTGGTTGTTGATTGTGTCAAGGAAATGGATATTTATATATTTCCTTATCCTAATTAATGTCCTACAGAGTAAGTTTGATCTCAACAATTCCACTTTCAATCAAATCTTCAATAAGGTGTTGCAATTGGATGCAATGATAAGGATCATAACCAAAAAAATTATGGAAGTTGTAAAATTCATTTTCTTTGTACCAATCAGGCTTTGGTTAATTTATAGGAAATGGCATTGGTACAAGCCATATAATTAGGTTATATACTACAAGAATTTGGAACACTACCTCAATCGGATCTCCCAATTTTTCTAAAGACTCTAAATTGATTGTGGAATGTCTTCTATGGAAGAACTCTTTACAAATTAGCTAGTGTATTAGGGGGAGTTAATTACAAATTTAGAGCTGGTGGAGCCTACATCATTTATATGTGTCTTGATTTAGTTACTCCATTCTCTATCATGTTTTTTTTCTTGTTTAAACCCTTAGGTTTCTCTTGAACAACCATTTGAACCGGTGATTGGGTTTTATTTGATGTTTGACCATATGTGTAAATATTGAGAAGGCCTTTGGTAATAAGTGACTTCTCAATTGGTACCCATTTGTCAATTATTCTTCAAATGTGTTTGCACAAGCAAGTTATAGATTGTGCATGACCTCAAGGTGTAAGTTTTGTCTAAATATGTCTACCAACTATTTGTCAGGTAAATTATGTTACAAGTGATCAGCTAATGCTCTCCACTACTATATATGCCATAAAAATTTATCCATATCATGGTTTAGCTTTGCATAAGTCAAAAACGGTAAATTCATGCTCAATGTTTTATGAAAAGTGGTTGATGAACTTTTCATGTAGGTTGTTCCAATCTATAACCAATAACTTGGGTAACTTAAGTAGCCTATCTAGATCTTGTCCCACTGAACTTCATAGAAAAAAACAAAGTAAATACATTCTATTGTATGTGACCTCTTGGAATAACACAAAGAATGCCTAAATGTGTTCATGATGATCATCATTTCCTTTGTATTTGTTGAATTTGGGTTCCTAAAAATGAAGTGGAAAGGGGACTTGGAGAATACTTAAATCAAATGTATATGGACATATCTTGTTAAATTTGTACTTCTTGATTATGTTTCCTATCTCCAATCATGACACAATATCATTCATGGAATTCCACTCTTGCATGTTAGTGCATTCATGGGTTGAACATAATTCTATTAGGGTGGCATGTGCCCTTGTTAGATGAATTTGTTAGGGATATATACCCTACAGTTCCTGACTATGTTTTTATTTTCTCCTTGAGTTGAGTAAGTCATTGATTTCTAGGTTGATTAACATTCCTTGAAATCTATTTCCTTGAATTATACATGTTATATTAATCTGGGGAGTCTGTGGTCTATTTACCAAAGTACATATTGGATGAGATGAACTAGATAAATTATTTTGTATGATTTTTTCAATGTACACCAAATGTTTTGGTCCTTGGTTTTTTAAAGGAACAAGAGGTTATTGATGATTGAAAAATGTATGTTCCATGCCTAGTGAATTGTGTTTTGAAACCTCTTTGGACTTGTTATGTTTAGTTGAGATACCTTGATCCATCATAGTTGCATTCTCAACTAAATTTTATTTTGTTGGTTCAATCACATTCCCTTATTGCTTGAAAGTGTCATTATGGATTGAAGTGTCAACTAAAGATTCTATTAAGTCTATGATAAGTTAGTCTACATATCTTTGACTTATCTATTTTATTTTGGTGAATAGATCTTGATCATTAGGCTTTGAATTTATAAGTACTTCCTTTCCTTTACTAGAAGAAGGTATGTTTTTTTTTACAATATGCACTAAGGATTATTCTCATTATTGTTTTCCTTCTCTAACCAAGGTATGTAATTATTCCATAGGAAATTTTGAGGGTAGCATAGTACTAGATTCAATAAACCTTAGGAGTGCTTCATCCTTGTCCTCTTCGGGTTAATATTCTAAATAGTCTTCCTCAAATCTTATAATTATGGGAATATCTTCAAAGACCACAAAATTTTCCTGACCATCATAATAATTCCCCTCCTCATAGCTAGGGTTGTAAGATACCCCACTATGAGTGTATATTTGAGTCATGTATAGAAAGGATTGCTCCCTACATTTGGTAAGTTTTGGAAAATATTTTATAAAAGTTAATAAAGTGTTTTTTAAATTTTATCTAAACAAATGATAAGGTAAAAAAGAGGCTATAATAAATTAAGGTGGTTTATTACCACACAATTTAAATAAATTTTCATGAAATCACTCAACCTTTAGTAGGGTTCAAATCATATAAATTAGAAAATGGTATGATAACTCAAAAATCAAAGTGTAAGCTAGTACACCAGATGTAGGTTTAGATATATGTCAATACCGTAAAAGCTAGTTTATCTTTGAAAATTTTCTACTAGAAAATTAGAAGAAAGCCATTTGGATTGGGAAGGTGAAAATTTGAACTAAGAAACTCAATATTTGAAAACATGCAATTATTTCTAAGTATAAAACTATAAGCATCTAGGTAGCACAATGCCTCCATATGATAATAGAGAGTAGGATAAAATGTGTTCTAGAACATAGAGTGTAAGAAAAAATAAAGATAACCTAAGTTCACAATGATCAAATGATGATGAGTCTATAAAAAACCTTCAACCCAAATGGGAAATTGAACCCAAGTTATCTCAAGTCAAGTGTAAATGGAAAAACTAATTAACACATTAACCTAGAACTTAGAAAGGTGTAATTTTGAGTTTGAATTATTAATGGACTTAATGATTTTTGGAAAATGTTTTAGACTCAAATGGGTAGCATAAAAATGTTGTTTAGACAAAGACAAACACAATGTTTAAGATGAGTTTTTGAACAAGGCAAAGATGATTTGCATTATACCAATGTAATGCCTCCTTGTTCAAAAAATGGTGGCCAAAAAATGTGTTTGGTTATGATGTGGTTTTTAAAAACAAGTTTTATACTTAAATAAAGACCAAGTAAGCAAAGGTTAACAAGACCAAACACAACTTGTCCTAAGCCTTAAACTAACAAAGTTGCATCATATTATTGAAATCCATCTATATACATGCTCTTGGGAGGATTTTAAGTGTTAATCCAAAAATAAAAGCACCAAAAGTAGTAGGGTATTTTACACCCCCTTCTCCCAAGAGATTGTATGGTGGCATGGACCTTTGGGTTACTCACCGTACATCAACAATATGTCCATGACAAGTGGAGTTATTTTAAAACATAAATTTTTGACCGTCTAGATGGTCCTAAGTGTGGTTAACAATAGATATTCCACAAAAAAATTGAGTTCATACTGATTAACTTATTATGTAAAGGTTTTTTCGTTTACAAAGTGATTCCATCTATGTACTACTTAGTGGAATCCCATGGTTAATCAGACCTGACTCATATTTTTATTATCAAAGGAGAGGTTAGCCACTTAACCCCTAGCTCTTGTAGAATGTGTGGCCTAATTTATATGCCCCACCATGGATTAGGGTTGAAAAAATGTTGTGAGATGAAAACCTGGGTCAAAGCTTCACTAAATAACTCATGAAAAAGTTATGAACTCCCCTCCTCTAGATGCCTAAATGTGTATCATAGGTGCCTAGAGTGTTTAAGAACACTTCTCATTTTAGAATTCCTAATAATTAAATGCATGAGTTGTATGTTATTATAATCATGTTATCTTTGATAGAATAGAGGCAAAGCAAGTGAAGCCACCATGGCCAAATAACATATCTATGAAAAATTTGAAGTATCTATGCTAAGAACAGTGAATTATGATCAAGATCTAATCTAAGGACTAATATAAGATGGATATCTATAATGAAAATTAAACTAGAGTGAATTGGTTAAAAAAAGATCAAAAGTAAGGGTAGGGTAGATAAGAGATGTTGATGATATTTATTATAAATATTATGACAAAGTTAAAATATCATCTAGGCATGCACTTAACCAATGTATAACATGAAGTAGCATAACATCAAATCCTATAATACATCAGGAAAGATTCTAAAGAATATGTAAATAATACAAATAAGAACTAGGTTCAATTTAAAGATTTACCCTATAGGCAAACAACATTAGCCCAAATAAAAGAAGAGTAAGAAAATGAAATGAACCTAAGGACTTTCAGTTAACATAATATTAGGAATAGTTAACATCTCTACAATTAAATGTATACACTAAGAATTCATAACAACCATTCAAATCTAGAAATTAAAACCAACAAGTGAGAGAGAAACCATAATAACAAATGACACAAATGAATAAGGATAATCTTTGTAGAATTCCTCACTTGTATTAGTTGCTCAAAAGTTTAAAAAGTTATTTTGGTTCTAATAACTCTCCCCCACTTTTAAAAATAACAATACTTTTTTTTATAGAATGCAAGGAAGTATGTCAGTCAGTTATGTCCAATTACAAAACTCCACATGTAAGGACACTATCCTTTCTTCAAAAGTTCTAAAATACATTAAACTTTTCCAAGTAGATTGCCCTATAGGAAATGTGTTCTACAATATTCACATGCCTTTACAAAAGAATATTCTACTTTCAAAATGTTACAAATATCTACAAAAAGAATATTCCTAACTAACTTGAGGCCCCTGAGTTGATGTAACTCCATGTTTTTTCTAAAGAATCTTCATCTTATAATGTTGTTCATTAATGAATTGGAGGTCAATAATAGGCTTTAAAAATAGCTCTTTCTATGATCCTCCAAGTCCTTGAGGTTCCTCTCAAGCTTTTGTATTTCTTTCTTGATGCCCTTGGCATTTCCCATTTTTTATTTAGATGATAGAAATAGGCCCATGGTCTTCTTGTTGTCATCTATTGTTTGGCCTTGCCCTTGGTTTATTACTTCCTATATAAACTAAATGGTTCTATGGTTTAACTCTTCATCAATTATAAGACCAAATGAGCTAAGTGAAGTGGGTTATTTGATCAAACTATCTAGGATGTGAAACATTCCATCTTCTTATTTTTTTAAGTCCTTAACTAGTCTTCCATCTACTTGGACCAGTTGTTTAGGGCTTGGACCTTATTTATCAATATGGCCATAGCCATATTCAAGTGTGTTAAGATGATATTTATAAATTCAAGGACTAGGTTATTAGTCAAGGCTTTGATCAATTTTTTCACTTGATATCTTGAAGCCTACCATTGGCTAACATGGCATGTAGTCTTAGTAATTTGCTTCTCCATTATTCCCTGCTTGGTTTCAACTGCCTTCAAAGAGTTGAAAGGTCAATCATGGTGTCCTCAAACATTATGAATCTATATTTATGGATTGATAATACAATAACTTCTTTTAACTTCTTATTTTATTGTAAAAGGCCCTTGATCATTGTTTGCAACTATTGAGATTGGGCCTAGGCTATATCAAGGATCTTTTCTTTGAATATCATATCTTCTCCTAGATTTTGGCCTATAATAAAGGTTAGATATGTGAATGGATCATATTTTGGAGGGAAAATTCCTCACCTCTAACTATGGATTTATTTTCAATCACTCTTTCTAAACTAGCAGTCTCTAGATTAAACTAAACTCCCACTGATGATTGAGTCATTTTTAGAGGTTCTAGAGTTTTCATTTATGTGCCACTTGATGACTGCTTGGTGATTTTGTGCCCTTTGAAAATTTTTCATTGATCTCACACCATTGGATCATGTAGGTATAAATCAACATGTATCATTGATATTTAAAAGGTGCTTAGGCTTTAATGTGTACTAGGCTTTGAGGTTATCCCACTTGGCAGTCCCACAAGCCTTCTGAGCTCTATACTTTGTTAGTCCTGCCAGTTAATGCACTTTCACCATGTGGTAGTCTCATGTTAATTGAGAGATCTATTGAATAGTCTTGATGTGATACACTTTATTGATCTAGATTTGTATGCTTGTATTCATACCATAGATCTTTGGTAAGATGCTTAATGTTTAAATTGGGGTCCATGGCTTGAATTTTTAACATCGATCTCACTCTATTGGATTAACTTTTTCCAATCAAACATGAGTCATTGATCATGATCTGAGCTATCTAATGTGATTGGTTCCTATATAAAAAGGAGATTGAGTAAGCTTAGGAATATATAATTTAGACCAAAGTCTTAGACTAATATTTTTATTTGTATGAATAAATTTTAGTCTAAGGTCTTTAAGCTAAGTAATAAATATGATAGAAAGGACATTGTGTTAGGTAATCATAAAGCCCAAACTTGAAACATGAAAAAATGGAGATTTTGAATAATAGAGTCATAACATAAAATTTTAGCCTAAGGTTTTATTATATTAATAAAAATAATTAAAACCTTAGGGTAAAAACTTAGGTTAAGTCTATGCCATAAAAAGGTGGGGACCCATTTTTATCTCACATCATTAGATCTTGGTGATCTAAGTAAATGTATATCATCGATCTTGATCCATGGGGTTGAGTGAGATTGGTTTCATGGATTAAAGTCTTTGACTTATCAGGCTCATCTCACACCATTTGATTAATTTTACTTGAGCAAATGTAGGTTGTTGATCCTGCAAAGGAACATAGTGTTTAAGTTAGGACTCAAAGACATACGGAACTTGGGTTAAATTCAAAAGACTAAGGTCTTTTTTATGTTAATAAACATGAATAATAATTTAGTACTAAGATTTTAGCCTAATTTTATAGCAAAAAGGGCCATGTGTTACTTTAGACCAAGCTAGGAACATAAAAAAAGAATCCTACAAATAATAAAGTTAGACCATACTTAAGAGAAAAGGGAATAAGGAGCTCAGGATATAAAGGGACCAAACAAATAATTTTTAGACTAAGGTTGGGTTATATTTAAAAACATGACCAAGCCTTAGTATAAAAATTATACTAAGTCCATAGAATTTTTAAAGTGTTCTCGCATAATTTGTTCTCACCAATTTTGAATTTGATTCAAAGGGATTAAGCTAGGGTTTATTATCCAAGGGTTTTATGATGCTCAGCCATGAATTCAATTTGGATTTTATTAGACTAAAGGCTAGTAAAAGGCCAAATCAAGATAAAACCATTCAAATTATTAAGCTAGAAATTATCTATTCCAAATGGACCCCATTAGAATTGTAAGATAAAACAAGAAGATACATTGTTATCAATATTAGGCAAGATTAAAATAGATCCATGAACAAAATAAACCAACCACACCATGGTGTGGATAATCTTAAAATACAAATAATGTGCAAACATGCTAGTGACATTCTAATCAAGTGAATTTTAAATTTTAAGGCACAAATTTGAATAATTTGACACAAGGGTCCCAATTTTTCAAAAATAGGGGTATGTTAACCTAAACAAATGGAAAGTTCTAAGGGAAACATAGTAATATGTTAGAATTCAAAGACTTCAATTTAGACAAATAATTAGGATACTTATCCCACTTGATAAATTACCATTATTTAGATTAGTTCATGGTTGAAATGAGCCTTGCACATATAGAAATGGGATTAAACATCAATACCTAACCATGTTATGTGTGTTTTGATTCCAATTACTATTTGCCATGGGATTTAGGAAACAACTTCTAGATTCCATGCCTTTAACCATCAATATTGACTTATATCATATTTGGATATCCATTAAAAACCATGCTTTGGCTTAAAGAAGTCTTGGGCATTACTCTGATACTAGACAAGTGTCCATATCCCAAATAGAGATGCCTTTGGCTCCACTCAGGGCCTTGTTCCACTGCTAGCCAAACATCCATAGTCTTAATGGAAATTACTAGAATCATCTTTGCTTAGAAAGCTTTTCATTTTTAAATAAGATCTTATTTTTGTATTTTTTAGATCATTTTTGGATTTATAGTAAATATTGGGAACCAAATTAGCCATGTTTAGGGATTTGGTCAAGTTTTTGATCTTTAGATAATCACATATGGTTGTAGCCTTTGTCCTAAACAAGGATGTTTATTAAGTGCAAACATGATTGTGTCCTAATGATTCAAGCTTTCATCCCACATGTGAAATCTTTTTACAAACCAAGTTTAGATCAAAATAATGTTAAAAATATTTTGGAATAGTTAACCCATCCACTAGTCCTTACTAGTTTCTCAAAATTATAACATTAAGCTCCTTTTTCAAATCCATGGTCAACACTTGCTTAAGGTTCATACCTACCTTCTTGAACTTATGGAGTTTTTGAGTAATTAGGTGAATCTTGAGTGATAATTGTCCAAAAATACTTATTTAAAAGAAAATAACAAATTAATAAAAAACAAACAAATATAAATAACCACTATATACAAATAAGGGACAGTAAAGAAAAAAGACACTAAACAAAGAATAGGAAAGAAACTAAACTAAGCCCTATACTAAATACATTAAGTACTTACCCCCATCATAAAATAGAAAGTTATTTAGCCTACCATAGATCCTTAAATCATGATTTCTTTCATTCAGTGGCCTCTTCTTGTGGATGGGAGAATTTGCATGCTTGTGTCCTTTAGGTGATGTAGCTTGGTTTGCTATCAACATTCTTAGATGCATGGATTGAAGATATAAATCTAAGACCCAATCATCTTCCTCCCAAATTGTTTTTATTTGTAATAAGAGTGATATTTCTACTTCATCCATAGATACATAGTGGATTATATCATCTTTACCCAGTAATGGTAGCTTAGATAACATCCTTAGACTAATGTTTTCATTGGGTTTTTTTGAGGTGGAAATGGACTATCAATATTTGCACAATAATCTTCCAAGTCATCCCAAAAGGATTTTTCATCTTGATCTACTGAATGATGTTCATCTAGACTCCCATCAAGAACATGTTGGTCCCATACTCTTGACCTTTTGATGAATTCATATGACAATTCCTGATCTATTTCATGCACTTCATCTTTATCATTGATGAATAAAGGTAACTCTTCTACCTAATTAAGTTCTAGCTCATCTAGTTTTGGGTTTTCCAAGACATCATTACCTTCTTAGGACATCTAAATTTTTGTCAACAAATCCTAATGTAATTGCTACACATGGTCATCTTATTTAGTAGTATATTCTATTCCATTAGTGATTTCATATAAAGTGTCCTCATAACTATCTTCTGAAGAGAAGTTAGCTTGCATATGATCATGTTCATGAGGTTACTCATCTTTAAGATTTATTCCTTCTTCCAGAGTATCTTTAGGTTCACTTTATTATTCAAATATAAAATAAAAGGCCTCTATCATGAAACCTTGATATGTCCTTACAAATCTAAATGTCCCTGTAATATTGTCTTTGTTATGTATAATTTCAATTGCATCCCTTTTACCTTGAGATGCTTCAAAAACATTACAATGATCAGACAAATCAATATCATAGAAAGTAATTTATATGTTTTCAGATGATCCATTATTGTTGATATTATGAAACATGTTTGGAGGCCTATTGAACCTTTGAAAACCATAGTTTATGCTAGATCCATCCCCTTTATTTCCTACTTGCTTTTATAACTGAAGAAAGTTAGTGCTTAGTTTTTGGACCACTTCTATTATAAATTCATTTGAATTTTTTGGTGTCTTAGGCTCATGAAATGGAGCATTACTATTGGATGTGGGTATTTTAGTTCCCTAATTGTATGGATGAATCCCACTAGCAGTGTTATTTAGGAACCCTAGGTTTTGGCCAGGATATGGATGATTCAATAGTAATTGGTTCCAAATTGGGGGTTGGTTTAGAGTAGGTATATTCTAATTGGAATTAGGGGTGGAATATGCCATTTTATCTTAGAGTTACTTTTGGTCATTAATGATCATAGCTTTAACATAAACTATGTTAATGTATTGATGGCATTTATAGATCCTTCAAGTTATCCCAAAAGGCTTCTTCATCCTAATCAATTGAATGATATTCATCTAGACTCCCATTAGGAACATGTTAGTCCCATAATATGGCATTTTAATGAATTCATATGATAATTCATGATTGGTTTCACCCACTTCATCTTCATCCTTGATGAATAAAGGTAGCTCTTCTACCCAATTAAGTTTTAGCTCATCTAGTTTTGGGGTTTCCAGGATATCATTACCTTCTTAGGACATCTCAATTTATTTCAAAAAATCTTGATGTAATTTCTACCCATGGTCATCTTCTTCATTAGTATCCTCTATTCCATTAGTGATTTCATATGAAGTGTCCTCATAGATATCTTCTAAAGAGAAGTCAGCTTGTATCTGATATTGTTCATGAGGTTGCTCATCTTGAAGAGTTATTCCTTCTTTGAGAGTATATTTAGGTTCACTTTCTTATTCAAATGGAAAATTAAAGTCATCTATCATGAAACCTTTTTATGCCCTTACATATCCAAATGTCCCTATAATATTGTCTTTGTTAGGTATAATTTTAGTTGTATCCATTTCACCTTGATATGCTTCAAAAATATTGTAATGATCAGCCAAATCTATATCACAAAAATTCAATTGTACATTTTTAGATGATCCATTATTTTTGTTATCATGAAACATGTTTGGAGGCATATTAAACCTTTGAAAATCATAGTTTATCTTAGATCCCTCCCCTTTATTTCCTACTTACTTTTGTAACTGAAGAAAGTTAGTGCTTATTTTTTGGACCATTTCTAATATCAAGTCATTTGAATTTTTTGGTGTCTCAGGATCATGAACTAGAGAATTACTATTAGATGTGAGTATTTTAGTTCCCTCATTTTTTAAATGAATCCCACTAGTAGTTCTATTTAAAAACCCTAGGCTTTAGCCAGGATATGGATGACTCAATAGTAATTAGTTCCAAACTAGGTTTTAGTTCAAAGTAGGTATATTATGATTGGCATCAAGGGTACAGTATGCCCTTTGACCTTGGAGTTATTTTTTTTCATTAATGATCATAGCTTCAGCATAATCTAATGCTAATGTATTGATGACATTTTTAAATCTTTTCAAGAACATATAGGTCATGGGGTATAAGGCATCCCTATAAATCTCTAAAGCTAAATCTACATCAGGTTTATATGGGTCCATGGTCTTTTCAAATATCTTTTGAAACCTATCATTAAAGGCTCTTATGGTCTCATTGAAATACCTCTTAACTATGATGAACTATTGGTAAATGGTGCATGGACTAATGGTTTTTCCAAATTAAATAATGAAAATATTACTAAAGTCATTCCAACTAGTAATGTAGTTCTCATGTATATATACACTATAGAACTTGAGAAACCTTTGATCTGAACCAATCATATGCAACATCTTTGAAATTGAATGGTAACAATCTACATGCTACATCTTCATGAACGACATTTAATAGTCTCAAAGTAGCCTTGAATGATTTAATATATTCTTTAGTAGTGACAACATTATTGGGATTGAAAGAAGGCAAATACCTTTTAGTATTTTTTGGTAAGTCATGTACTAACCAGGCACATTGATAGAAGAACCACCTAGCCAAGCCATACCTTAAACACATGAGCACCCTGACTTGGTGAAGTTTATTGAGACCATAAAATTTTATGCTCACCTAGGTCTCACTTCTAGAAATTCTAGTTTGTGACCTTGAAGCTTGTTTAAAATACAATGCACCAAACCAACCTTTGTAAATTATAAGGATTAATTTTGCATGTTAATCCAATTTTTAATAAATACATGTAAAACATGACTAGATTTAAATAATTAAGATAAAATATATGTTTGGACTAATGAATGAGAGGGATCTTTACTCTTCTAAGCTTGAATAAACTCAAATTTGCAAAAAACCAGTCAGTATTTGTACAAAATTGCTATTACTAACCTTAAACAAGGGGAATAGACATAGCATGAACTACCTATGCACAAACATCCATAGATCTTCAAAAAATATTTATCATTGGCTAAAGGAAGCCCAAAGACTAGTCTAAAACCATAAAGATTGATGATATTTACATAATTAAGTAAAGGATCACATAAACATGTAAATAATACACCAATCTTTGATCAAAAAACACTATAATTAGCAAAGATTCTACATATTCACAAAGATCTAACTAAAGCCCCTCCTTCTAGCACCAATAAAGATTCACCTATTGATGCCTAAATGTGTATCATAGGTGCCCATAGTGTTTAACAACATTTATCACTTTAAAATTCTTAATAACTCAATGCATGAGTTGTAGGTTGTGATAATCCTATTATCTTTGATGGAACAAATGCAAATCAAGTGGACTATTTCACAATATTTATAATATTTGGTGGTTAGGAACCACTATGGCCAAATAGTAGATCTATGAAAAATATGAAGTATCTATGCTAAGAATAGTAAATTATGATCAATATCTAATCTAAGATGGATATTTACAATGATAATTAAACTATAGTGAATTGGTTAAAAAGGAGCAAAAGGAAGGGTAGGGTAGAAAAGAGATGTTGTTGATCTTCATTCCAAATATTATGACAAAGTCCAAATATCATCCAAGCATGCACTTAATCAATGTATAACATGAAGTAGCATAAGCTCAAATACTATAAAACATAAGTCAAGCTTATAAATAAGGTCTACATATTATAAATAAGAACCAAGTTCAATTTAATGATTTATCATGCAGGCAAATAGCATTAGTCCAAATGCAAAAAGAGTAAGAAAATGAAATGAACCTAAGGAATTTCAATCAACATATAATTAGCATAAATTAATAGCTCTAAATTCAAATGTACACACCAAAAATTCATAAGAACCATTCAAATCTAGAAATTAAAATGAATGAGTGACAGAGAAACCATAATAATAAATGACATAAATGAATATGGACAAACTTTGAAATATTACTAACTTGTATTAGTTGATCAAAACTTTACAAAGTGATTTTGGCTCTAAAAAATCTCCCCTCAATTTTACAAATGAAAATACTCCTTTTTATAAAATGCAAGGATGTATGTTGATCAGTTATGTCCAATTAGAAAAGTCCACATGTAAGGATAGTTGTCCTTTCTTCAAAAGTTCTAGAATACACTAAACTTTTCCAAGTGGACTAGCCTACAGGAAATGTGTTTTACAAGATGCAAATGCCTTTAAAAAATAATATTATACTTTCAAAATGTTACAAAGCTCTACAAAAAAATAATTCCTAACTAATTTTATGCCCTAAGGCGATGCAGCTCCTTATTTTTTTTGAAGAATTTTCAACCTATAGTGTTTCTCATTGATGAAGTGGAGGTTAACAATAGGCTTTAAGAAGAGCTCTTTTCCATGATCCTCTAAGTCCTTGAGGTTCCTATCAGCTTCTCTATTACTTTCTTGATACCCTTGGAATTTCCCATTTTATCTTTAGATGATAGAAGTAGGCCCATGATCTTCTTGATACATAGATTGAAAGGTTATGTGCTTGAAATCTTCATCAATTATAAGACCTAATGAACTAAGTGAAGTGGGTTCTTTGATCAAACTATCTAGGATGTACAACATTCCATCTTCCTATTATTTGAAGTCCTTGGCTAGGTCTTCCATCTACTTAGACCAGTTGCTTAGGGCTTGTATCTTATCTACCAATATGTCCATGTCCATATTCAAGTGTGCTAAGTTTATAGTCCTAAAGCCAGGGACTAGGTTCTTGGTTAAGGCCTTGATCAAGTCTTTCACTTGATAGGTTCAAGCCTATCATTAGCCAACTTAGCCTATAGGTTTAGTGATTTATTTCTCCTTTATTCCCTACCTAGTTTTGACTACCTTTAAAGAGTTGAAAAGGTTAGTCATGGTGTCCTCAAACTTCATGAATCTATCTTCATGGATTGCTAAGATAACAACTTCTTTTAAATTCTTGTTTTGTTTCAAGAGGCCCTTGATCATGGTTTTTAACTCTTAAGATTGGGCTTGGGATACATCAAGGATCTATTCTTCAAATATCATGTCTTTTCCTGGCATTTAGCCTTTAATAGGGCCTAGACCTATGAATGGTTATATTTTTTGGAGGGTGAATTCTTCACCTCTGACAATGGATTTATTTTAAATCACTCTTTCTAAACTAGTGGTCTCTAGATTAAACTGAACTCCCACTGATAATTTAGTCATTTTTTGAGGTTCTAGATTTTCCATTTGGGTGCCAAAATATGATTTCTTGATGCTTTTTTGCCCTTTGAAAACTCTACATTGATATTACACCATTGGATCATGTAGGTAAAAATCAATGTAGACCATTAATATTTAAAAGGTGCGCAAGCTTTAATGTGTACTAGGCTCTAAAGTTGTGCCACTTGGTAGTCCAATGGGCCTTCTGAGCTCTGTACCTTGTCAATCCTACTAGTTAATGCACTTTCACCATGTGTAAGTCTCACACTAACTCAGAGATCCATTGAATACTCTTGACTTGATATGCTCGATTGATATGGATTCATAAGCTTGAATGTGTACCATAGATCTTTGGCAAGATGCTCGATGTTTAAACTAAGGTCCATGGCTTGAATTCTCAAATTTGATCTCACTCCATTGGATTAACTTTGTTTGATGAAATGTGAGTCATTGATCATGATCTAGGTAGTTGAACATGATTGGTTCCTGTATAAAAAGGAGCTTGAGTAAGCCTAGGAATATAAAATTTAGACCAAAGTCTTATAATAATGTTTTTATTTGTATGAATAAAAATGAATAAATTTTAGCCTAAGGTCTTTAATTTAAGTTATAAATATGATAAAAAGGACCCTATGTTAGGTACGCATAAATCCTAAGCTTGAAACATAACAAAAGGGACCTTTCAAATAATAAATTCATAACATACAATTTAAGCCTAAGGTTTTATTGTATTAATAAATACAATTAAAAGCTTAGGGTAAAAACTTAGGTTAGGTCTATGTCATAAAAAGGTGGGGACCCATTTTCATCTCACATCATTGGATTTTGGTGATTCAAGTAAATATAGATCATTGATCTCGATCCATGGGGTCGAGCGAGATTGGTTTCATAGATTAAAGTCTTTGAATTATCGTGATCATATACCACCTTTCAATTAACTTTACCTAAGTAAATGATATTTGTTAATCCTGTAAAGGAACATAGTGTTTAAGTTAGGACTCAGAGACATATGGAACCTAGGATAAAGTCTTAGGAATAAGGTCTTGTTTATATTAATAAACATGAATAAGACTTTAGGACTAATATTTTAGCCTAAGTTTATTTTAAAAGAGGCCATGTGTTACTTTAGACCAAGCTAGGAACATAATAAAAGGATCCTAAAAAAAAATTAGACCATGTTAAAGATAAAATGGAATAAGGGCCTTAAGACATAAAGGGACCAAACATATAATTTTTAGAATAAGTTTAGGTTATGTTTAGGAACATTACCAAGCCTTAGTATACAAATTATACTAATTCCATAGCATTTTTAAAGTTTTCCCATGTAATCTATTCCTGCCAATTTTGAATTTGATTCAAAGGGCTTAAGATAGGGTTTCTTAACTAAGGGTTTCATGATGCTCAGACATGAATTTGATTTGGTTTTATCATACTAAAGGCTAGTAAAAGTCCAAATTGAGATAAAACCATTAAAATTATGAAGTCCAAATTTTTTTAGTTCCAAATGGACCCCATTAGACCTATAAGCTAAATTAAGAAGATCCATTATTATCAACATTAGGCAAGATTAAACTAGATCCACTAATAAAAATAAACCAGCCACACTATGGTGTGGATGATATTCAAATAAAAATAATGTGAAAACATGTTAGTGACATTTTGATCAAGTGAATTTTAAATTTTAAGGGAAAAATTTGCACAATTTGACATTCCCTAGTTTTTAGAAATAGGGGTATGTTGACCTCAACAAATGATGACTTATGGGGGAAACATAGCAACATGTTAAAATTTATAGACTCTAGTTTAGAAAAATAATTAGGCTACTTATCCCACTTGATAAAGTACAATTATTTAGATTAGTTCATGGTTAAAACAAGCTTTGCACATATAGAATTAGGATTAAACATCAAGACCTAGAAATGATGTGTTTGCTTTTATTCCACTTACTATTCAGTATCAGATTTAAGAAACAACTTCTAAATTTCATGTCTTTAACCATCAACATTGAATTACATCATATTTGGATATCCATTAAGAACCATGATTTGTCTCAGGGAAGGCTTGTGCATTGCTCTACTACTAGCTAGGTGTCCATAGCCCAGATAGAGATGCCTTTAGCTCTACTCACAGACTTTCTCTACTACCATCCAGGCATCTATAACCTTGATGGAGATTACCATAATCACCTTTGCTTGAAAATATTTCAATTTTTCAATAAGATCATATTTTTGTATTTTTTAGATCATATTTGGCTTTCTAGTAAAGGTTGGCAACTAGGTTAGCCATGTTTAGGGATTTGGTCAAGTGTTTGATCTTTAGACAATCACCTATGGTTGCAACCTTTGTTTCAAGCAAGGATGTTTATTAAATGCAAACATGATTGTGTCCTAATGATTCAATATTTCATCCAACATGTGTAATATTTTTTCAAACCAAGTTTAGATCAAAACAATGTTAAAAATCTTATGAAGAGTTAACCCATTAACTAGTCCTTACTAGTTTCTCAAAATTATAACTTTAAGCTCCTATTTTAAATCCATGGTCAACACTTACTTAAGGTTCATACCTTCCTTATTGAACTTGTGGAGTTCCTAATTAATAAAGTGAATCTTGAGCTAAGAATTATCCAAAAGGACATATTTAAAAGAAAGAAACAAAGCAAGAAAAAAATAAATAAATATAAACAAGAACTATATATAAAACAAGGGATAAGAAATAAAAAGAAAAGAAATAAAGAATAAGAAATAAACTAAACTAAGCCCTATTCTAACTACATAAATTAATTACCCCTATTGTCAAATGGAAATTTATTTAGCCTACCATAAAGCCTTAAAGTGTGCTTAGTTTTATTTAGTGGCCTCTTCTTGTGGATGGGAGCATTTGAATGCTTATGTCCTCTAGGTGATGTAGTTTGGTCTCTTATCAACATCATCAGATACATGGATCAAAGATATGAATCTAAGACCCAACCATCTTCCTCCAAAATTCTTCTACTTTGTAACAAGAGTGCTAGTTTTGATTAATCCATAGATAGATAGTTTCTTATATCATATTCACCTAATAATGATAGCTTGACTAAAATCCTTAGATTAATATTTTCATTGGGTTTTTCTTGAGGTAAAAATGGACTATCAATATTTGCAAAAAAATCTTCCAAGTCATCCGAAAATGCTTATTCATCCTGATCAAATAAATGATGTTCATCTAGACTCCCATCAGGAACATCTTAGTCCCATATGCCTAACCTTTTGATGAAGTCATATGACAATTCTTGATCTATTTCACCTACTTCATCTTCATCTTTGATGAAGAAAGGCAGATCTTCTACCTAATTGAGTTCTAACTCATCTAGTTTTGGGATTTATAGGACATCATTGCCTTCTTGGGACATCTCAATTTATTTCAATGAATATTGGTGTAATTTATTCCCATGGTCATATTCTTCAATAATATCCTCTATTCCATTAGTTATTTCATATGAAGTGTCCTCATAGCTATCTTTTGAAGAGAATTTAGCTTGTATCTAATCTTATTCATGAGGTTTCTCATCTTGAATAATTGTTCCTTCTTCTAGAGTATCTTTAGGTTCACTTTCTTCTTCAATTATAAAATCAAAGGCCTTTATCATGAAACCTTGAGATGTCCTTGTAAAGCTATATATCCCTGCAATATTGTCTTAGTTAGGCACAATTTTAGTTGTATCCCTTTCACCTTGAGATGCTTCAAAAACATTGAAATTATTAGCCAAATCTATATCACAAACACTCATTTATACATTTTTATATGATCCATTATTGTTGTTATCATGAAACCTATTTGGATACCTATTAAACCTTTGAGAAGTATAGTGTTTGTTAGAGCCCTCCCCTTTATTTCCTACTTATTTTTATAACTGAAGAAAGTTAGTTCTCAATTTTTGGACCATTTCTAATATCAAGTCATTTGAAATTTTTGGTGTCTTAGGCTCATGAACTAGAACATTAATATTGGATGTGGATAGTTGAGTTCCTTGATTTTTTGGATGAAGCCCACTATCAATGTTATTCAGGAACCCTAGGTTTTGTCCATGATATAGATGAATCAATAGTAATTGGTTCCAAACTAGGTATTTTTTTAGAGTAGGTATATTTTTATTGGTATCAAGGTTGGAGTATGTCATTTGACCTTGGGGTTACATTTGGTCATTAATAATCATAGCTTTAGCATATGCTAGTTCTAATGTATTGATGATATTTGTAGATCTTGTCAATAACAAAAAGGTCATGGGGTCTAAGGCATCCCTATAAATATCTAAAGCCAAAGCCACATTAGGTTTATATGGGGGCCATGGTCCTACTAAAAATATTTTGAAACTTAGAATTAAAGGTTCTTATGGTCTCATTGAAATACCTCTTAATTATGATGAACTATTGGTAAAGGGTGCATGGACTGATAATTTTTCCAAATTAATCAATGAAAATATTATTAAAGTCATTCTAACTAATAATTTACTTCTCAAGTAGGTTGAGAAACCAATTATATGCAACATATGTGAAATTGAATGGGAAAAATTGACACACTACATCTTCATGAACTAAATTTAATATTCTCAAAGTAGCCTTGAATGATTTAATATATTATTTAGTAGTGATAATGATATTGGTATTAAAATAAGTCAAATACCTTCTAGGGTTTTTTGGTAAGTCATGTACTTGACTAGGCACATTGATAGAAGAACTACCTTGCCAAGCCATAACTTAAACACATGAGCACCCTAATTTGGTGAAGTTGGTTTAAAACTTGAAATTTTACACTCAAATCAATCTAAATTATATTAATTTTGACTTGTGACCTTAAAACTTATTTAAAATATGATGCACCAAACTAACCTTTATAAATTATAATTATTAATTTTACACATTAAGCCAATTTTGTATAAATACATGTAAAGCATGACTATATTTAACTAAATAATCTCAAAGATATGTTTGGACTAATGAATGAGAGGGATATTTACTCCTCTAAGCTTTAATAAACTCAAATTTTCAAAAACCCAATCAATATTTATACATAATTTCTATTACTAACCTTAAATGAGGGGAATACATAAAACATGAACTACTTGTGCATGAACATCCATGGATCTTCAAATAATATTAATCACTTGCTAAAGGAAGACCAAAGACTAGTATAAAACCATAAATATCAATTATATTTACACAATTGAGTAAAATATCACATAAATATGCAAAGAATACACCAATCTTTGATCAAAACACACTAGAATTAGTAAAGATTCTCCAAATTCACAAAGATCTAACTAAATGCCCTCCTTATAGCACTAGGAAAACTCTACCTATTGATGCCTAAATGTGTGTCATAGGTGTCTAGAGTGTTTAAGAACACTTCTCATTTTATAATTCCTAATATCTCAATGCATGAGTTGTAGGTTTTGATAATCATGTTATCTTTGACGAATTAGAGGTAGACCAAGTGGAATATTTCATAATATTTATAATATGTGGTGGTTGGGATCCACCATGGTCAAATAGGAGATATATTCAAAATATGAAGTATCTATGCTAATAATAGTTAATTATAATTAATATCTAATCTAAGATGGATATTTATAATGACAATTAAACTATAGTGAATTGGTTAAAAAAGAGCAAAAAGAAGGGTAAGGCAAAAAAAAGATGTTATTGATCTTCATTCTAAATATTATGAAAAATTTAAAATATCATCCAAGCATGCACTTAACAAATGAATAATATGAAGTATCATAATCTCAAATACTATTACACATTAGGCAAGCTTCTAAGGAAGGTAGAAATAATGCAAATAAGAACTAGGTTCAATTTAAAGATTTACCCTACAGGAAAATAGCATTAGCCCAAATGTAATAAGAGTAAGAAAATGAAATGAACCTAATGACTTTTAGTAAACATAGGATTATCATAAATTAATAGATCTACATTCAAATGTACACACCAAGAATTTATAAGAACCTTTCAAATCTAGAAAGCAAAACCAACAAGTGAGAGATAAACCATAATAATAAATGACACAAATGAATATGGACAATATTTGCATAATTCATCACTTGTATTACTTGAGAAAAAGTTTAAAAAGTGATTTTGGTTCTAATAACTACCCTCCTAACCTCCCTACTTTTACAAATTACAATACTCCTTTTTATAAAATGTAAGTATATTGGCAGTTGTGTCTAATTACAAAAGTCCATGTGTAATGATAATTATCCTTTCTTCAAACATTCTAGAATACACTAAAATTTTCCAAGTGGACTAACATATAGGAAATGTGTTTTAAAAGATGCACATGCCTTTAAAAAATAATATTCTACATTCAAAACATTATAAAGCTCTACAAAAAATATATTTCTAACTAACTTGAAGTCCCTGAGTTGATGTAGCTCCTTATTTTTGTTGAAGAATCTTCATCCTATAGTGTTTCTTGTTGATGAATTGGAGGTCAACAATAGGATTTAGGAAGAGATCTTTTCCATGATCATCTATGTCCTTTATGTTCCTTTCAAGCTTATCTATTACTTGCTTGATGCCCTTGACATTTCCCATTTCTTCTTCAAATGATAAAAGTAGGCCCATGATCTTCTTATTTTCATCTATTTTTTGGCCTTGCCCTTGCTTTATCTCTTCCTACATAAACTAAAAGGTTTTGTGCTTGAACTTTTCATCAATTATAAGACATAATGAGATAATTAAAGTGGGTTTTTTATCAAAATTTCCAAGTTGTGCAACATTCCATCCTCCTAATGTTTGAAGTTCTTGGCCAGGTCTTCCATCTACTTGGATCAATTTCTTAGGGCTTGGATCTCATCTACCAATATGGCCATGGATATATTCAAAAGTCCTAATTTGATAATCCTAAATTTATGGACTATTTTCTTGGTCAAGGCCTTGATCAAGTCTTTCACTTGATATCTTGAAGCCTGCCATTGGCTAACTTGGCATGTAGCCTTAGTGATTTTCTTCTTCATTATTCTTTGCCTAGTTCTAAATACCTTAAAATATTTTAAAATGTCAGTCAAAATGTCTTCAAACTTTTTGAATCTATCTTCATAGATTAATAATATTTTAGCTTCCTTTAAATTCTTATTTTATTGTAAAAGGCTCTTGATCATGGTTTACAACTATTGAGATTGGGCCAAGGATACATCAAGAATATTTTATTTGAATATCCTATATTCTCCTTGATTTTGGCCTTCAACATGGGTTAGACCTATGAATGGCTCTATCTTTTGGATGATGAATTCCTCAGCTCCAACTATGGCTTTCTTTTCAATCACTCTTTCTAAACTAATAGTCTCTAGATTAAACTAAACTCCCATTGATGATTGAGTCATTTTTGGAGGTTATAGAGTTTCTATTTGTGTTCCACTTGATGGTTACTCAATGCTTCTATGCCCTTTAAAAATTATATGTTGATCTTTCACTATTGGATCATGTAGGTATGAATCAATGCAAACCATTTATCTTTAAAAGGTGCTCAAGCTTTAATGTTTACTAGGCTCTGAGGTTGTGCCACTTGGAATTACTATAGACCTATTAAGTTCTACACCTTGTCAATCCTATCAGTTAGTTTACTTTTTCCATGTGGAAATTTTTCATTAACTTAGAGATCCATTAAATATTCTTGACTTGATACACTTTATTGATTTGGATTTGTATGCTTGAATACGTACCATGGATCTTTGAAAAGATGTTAAATGTTTAAATTGGGGTCCATGGCTTGACTTCTTAACTTTGATCTCATTCCATTAGATTAACTTTAGCTGATAAAATGTGAGTCATTGATCATGATCTAGGAAGTCAAACATGATTGGTTCATGTATAAAAAGGAGATTGAGTAACACCATGAATATAGAGTTTAGACTAAATTCTTAGATTAATATTTTTATTCTTATGAATAAATACAAATAAATTTGAGTCTAAGGTCTTTAAGATAAGTTAAAAATATGATAAAAAGGACCCTGTGTTAGGTAAGCATAAATTCTAAGCTTGAAACATGACAAAAGGCACCTTTTGAATAATAAAGTCATAACATAAAATTTTAGCCTAAGGTTTTATTGTATTAATAAATACAATTAAAACCTTAGGGTTAAAACTTGGGTTAAGTCTATGTCATAAAAAGGTGGGGACCCATTTCAATCTCATGCCATTAGATCTTGGTGATCTGAGTGAATGTGGATCATCAATCTCAATCCATGGGGCTAAATGAGATTGGTTCTATGGATTAAAGTCTTTAACTTATCTTTCTCATCTTGTATTGTCTAATTAACTTCACCCAAGCAAATGCTAGTCATTGATCCTAAAAAATAACATAGTGTTTAAGTTAGGACTCAAAGACATATGGAACTTAGGATAAATTCTTAGTGCTAAGGTCTTGTTTATGTTAATAAACATGAATAATAATTTAGGACTAATATTTTAACCTAATTTTATAGCAAAATGGGCCATATGTTACTTTAGACCAAGATAGGAACATAATAAAAGGATCCTATCAATAATAAAGTTAGACCATGCTTAAAATAAAAGGAAATAAGGGTCTTGGTACATAAAGGGACCAAACATATAATTTTTATACTAAGGTTAGGTTGTGTTTAAAAACATGACCAAGCCTTAGTATAAAAATTATACTAAGTCCATAACATTTTTAAAGTGTTCCCGTATAAATTGTTCCCACCAATTTTGAATTTTATTCGAAGGGCTTAAGCTAGGGTTTCTTATCCAAGGGTTGTATTATTCTCATACATGAATTTTATTTAGATTTTATCATACCAAAGGTTAGTAAAAGGCCAAATTGAGATAAAACCATTAGAATTATGAAGCTCAAAAATTGTCTATTCCAAATAGACCCCATTAGACTTATAAGATAAAACAAGAAGATCCATTATTATCAACATTAGGAAAGATTAAACTAAATCCATAAACAAAATAAACTGACCATACCATGGTGTGAATGATTTTCAAATGCAAATAATGTGCAAACATGTTAGTGACATTTTGATCAAATGAATTTTAAATTTCAAGGCACAACTTTGAACAATTTGACACAAGTGTCCCCATTTTTTATAAATGAGGGTATGTTGACCTCAACACATCCATAAACCAAGTTTCATAAAATAAAACTGAGTGCAAATACTTTAGAGTTTGCTTTTAGATCACCCAAACCATACGAGTTTTGGAGAGAGCCTAGGAAACTTTCTTTTCATGCCTTGGATAAAGGCA
This sequence comes from Torreya grandis, assembly GCA_037957365.1. NCBI lineage: Eukaryota > Viridiplantae > Streptophyta > Pinopsida > Cupressales > Taxaceae > Torreya > Torreya grandis. The sequence goes on along the minus strand of JARHVA010000222.1, from coordinate 3,395,459 downwards.
CAATCATAATGAAAGGGAAATTTTGGTCACCCAAGTTCCATAAAGGAGATGAGGGGAGATCATACATGCACTCTTTGTTTTTATCAAATAAAAAACAAGCAATAATTGATCTAACATAAAACAACACACTTTTGAAAAGATTGCAACTTAAGTGAATGTTAGTTTTAAGCACCAAAATTGAAATGTGTAATGAATTTATTGGCCCTTTGGCCTTAGTGTATAAAAACTTTGAAAAACTTCACAAACAACTAAACTTAAAAACATCTAGGTTCATTTTAAACAGCAAAGGGAAGGTTCAAGAATTAAACAAGCTCAAATTTTGCATTTTTCCATGCACATGACCCACAAGTGTTAGAGGGTTTCCTTTTGCTTTGAAATAATTTTGAGAATAATCAAATTACTTATAAAAAATTAGATCTTAAGTTTACATAGTACAAAACCATATAACATAGTACAAAACCATAACTCTATAAAATTGAAATAGTTAGAGAAAAATTATAACTTATGGGAAAAATAATATAAAAATGAAAAACTACAACTCTATGGGCAAAAAAACAACTTACAAGGCAAAATTACTCAATACAAAGTCATGATATTGTAGCCAAACCTAAAATGATCTACCTAACTACTAGCAGTTAGGCAAAAATGCAATTGGCTAAGCAATATCATGATTCACAAATCATGGTATTGTGATATCATGACTATAAATTTATGATATTATAAGATCATAGATAACCCCTACACAAAAAAAAACAAGTTAGGCCAAAACATAGTTAGATGTAAAATTATGAGTATAAAATCAAAACTGTGACTGTGTAAACTGTGATATTGTGGTCATGAGGCCAAAATCATGATTCCATAGATAAAATTTTCTACTTCTATAAAATGTCTTTTTGCTTGAGTTTTTCACCTACTTGGTCAGTAAGTCCAAGTTTTTTCATGAAAATTATTAATAGGGTGGTTTTATAAGCCTTATAAGAAAATTTGTGTGGTACGCATCCCACTAGGTGTGCCAAGATGTAGACATGGATTACAAAGATGGCTAGATCAAGAATTAGTCAAGAAAACCAAGAAAAATGCATAATAACATAAAAATCTAAGTCAACCTATTCAAACAAGGTTTTGTAAATGAAAATTAAGATCAAATGAAGGAAAACATACACAATACCTTCCCAAGAACATCCCATCACACAAATGCATCTCAAAACATTATTTCCCCCTTGATTTGGTTCTTATGTCTTCAATAATGATGTATGACAAAGCTCCTCCATCATCTCTTGCTCACCAATGAAACTAGGCTCATGATATTCTATCAAATTTATGCATATCTTGAAGTTATCCTATTGAAAATAAATCATCATCATGCTACTCATAAATGGCTTTTAGAGATAATATTACATTATAAGTTTACACAATTGAAGATTAAAAATGGTGGCCTTGGCCCTCCTATTTATAGATTTTTGTAATTGATCAGAATGAACCATGATCATCCATATTGAGATCAATATGTGTGGCCAAGAATCCATTAAATTTTAGAGGCTTAAAACACAAATACCCTCATAAATGTTTGGAAATAAGGGGCATTAAAGAGGCATGGGAGGCCTTAAACCTGATATTTGTTGTATTTATGGCTTATGGATGCCACCCCACTGATGATGGAATTTGATGATACATATAATAGGAATCAATTTCCAATTAAAATATATTTAATAACTTCCATGTATTTTCCACTTAATCTCTTAATTTGGGTTAATTTGCATAAGTGAGATTAATCAATTTTATGCAATTCTTTGAAAATTGTTTGCGTAATTAATCAAACTAGTCAGAATGTCATATTACTGGGTCATAAATTGATTGGAGTTGAATTAGAGGACAATTTTAGTTGAGTACAGAAAAATATCCCATTTAGGATGTTATTGACATAAAATAGCACATGCACATGTCGTGCACTTGAGAATTTGGTAAAAAAGAGTGATCCAGAGCCCCCAAATGTGTTTTTTGCCATTTTGACTCAAAATGATTTGAGAAAATTTAATAAACACAAAATTAATTACCCCATTTAGATAAACATTAGCCTAATTTGGCACTTTTATACAACAATATCGAATCATTTAGTGTGTTTAAGTGATTTTGGCCTAATTTGTGCATTTTCACAAATTTGAGTAAGATGGATAATTTCAACACAATGGTGTTAAGCATTGTATGTCTAAAATGACTACATATTTAACCCTAAAATATAGGTTAGGGGAATCTAGGGTTCAATGGGTAGAGATATCCTAGGGCACAAGGATGGTAGACTATCTCTAAATTAGGCCAATTAATTATAAAACTTAGATAAAACATATACTAGATATACTATGTTGAGATATGTTAAAATAAAAAGTGCAATTATGATAGTTAATGTAATGCTAATGAAAATAAAATACTTATTTGGTTATAATAATCATATATATATGGATCTAGAACAAGTAAAAAGTACACAAGATATATATTATAGATTAGTTACCTAATTCTGGAAATTATACCTCTTTATCCATGAACACTTGCATCAACTTGGAATGATTACATCAATGATTCTATATAGATCATACAAAAATGTCCAATATGGAATAACTACTGAAACTAGATGCAACCACCTAGATGCTTTCAAGTTTTGTGTCACCTTCACTCTGATGTACTCATATCTAGGTCATAGACTATCCCTCATTATCAAATAGAAAAACCATAGTTCTTCATATTCATAGTGGCTATGTAAAAAATAAGTTAGTGGGCACATGGTGTTAATTTAACACTAAAGACCCATTTTTTAGTGCATTTTATCTACATATCCACTACTTAAAATAGGGCCTAAGAATCATGTAGTCCTCCCCTAGATGTGAGCTTGTGTGTGCATAAAGATGCAATGCATGATAAGTAAGTACATAGAGTGACCTAGCTTGTAACTTGGCAAATGTGGCTCATGGGATGTTTCTTTAATACTTCAAACCTATAGTTATGTTATCCTTATGAATAATATGGAAATAGGATAATATAGGGAAGCTCTGGTCACTTGAGTGGTTAATTTAATGCCTTTATTAAATTTATGTAGATACCCATATTTGGTAAAAACATAGTCTCATAGCCTTTTACACATATGCATCTTTTGACTAAGATTTAGTATCTAGTAGCATTTTCTTCTATAGACTTCTTTGGTTCCATCTTATTTCACTTGCTTTATATGCTTCTATGAGATTATATGTTGTAAATTGTCTTTTATCTAGTGTATCTAGGGGATCCCAACGTGTGTTTTATATTATCCCTATGTTTTTAGCATCTATACACTTGTGTCTATCTTAGATTATTACATCGATGAAAGTTTCTAACAATGATGCAAGCGTCCAACAATGATGCAAGTGTCTAGACTTATCATTTTCTTATTTTCTATATCTTTCACTTGGTGGCCATTTATTTTATCCCTTTTATGCATCCTATTATCATATTTTTACATGACACTAGGTCCTAATTAAAAATAGAGAGATAATTATATATACAAAGGTTATGGTCTAATTACATCACCTATAAATTTGATCAATTAAGTTCTAATTAGAAAGTATTTTATATTCTAATCTATCAAACTACACTGTCGTACTATATTAAATATCTAAAGTACTCAAAAGGTCACCATACTCTTTCATTGTTTGTACCAAGGCTTACTATAGGAGAAAGATCATATAGTTGCATAGTTACAATTCCACACACATGCCTAAGAGGGGAGAACTACATGCGAGTCTGAGGCCCTATTTGGATTTTTGGCTATGTAGGCAGCACTTATCAACACCTAAGGTTACTAGGGTTATCTTGACTCACACGCTAACCCCTTTTTTACCAAGTTATAAGAGGAAAAAAGGCAAGAAGATTAGGGTTTTTTTATTATTGGTTGGATCTCACTCAAAAATGGACATATGCTAGGGTAACAAATAGTCACACATGTGATAGTTAGGATTGACAAGAGTTTTGATCCACTTTTATGTATACTTTAGGTTAGACACCTACATCAAAATTAGACATTTTTGTCAATGTAATTATATATGGTGTAATGCAAGTGTCTTGTGGGTGAAAATAGACAAAAATTTACAGTGATAAGACCTCAGAGCCTAATAAATATTTTAAAAATTATTCCATATCATTGTCATAACTCAAATCTAAACTAAGAACAAGATATGATTTCTCTGTCCTTTGGTTGCATTCTATTTAATTTTATTTATTGTAATATTTTAAATTAGATAAATTTGTATTATTTTCTATATTTTAATGTGAATTTAAATATAATCTTACTCCTTTCAAATAATTTTATTTTCTTAATTTTTTTTGTGTAAAACCCCAAATAGCATAAAATATAATGGTGAACCCAACCTTTGCTTGATGAACCCAAAACCCTATTTAGCATATTAGGGTTCTCTCCTTCTTCAAAAAATTTATCTGAAGTTTTTGTATTTATTTTTTAGATCTGATTTATTGCATGTGTATTGCTTAAGGAATGCTTATTTATTTATTTACTCTAGGCATTTTTCTTGCTCTATTTGTGATTGTGTGCAAAGTTGAATTTATTATGGATTTTTTCTACTAGGCCCCATAAATCCATACCCTTTGTATTGTTTATTTAATATTCTTTATGAAAAATTTATTACATATGAAAATCTTATGTCATATCAAAAACATGATAACACCTCTTATTTTTCTTATAACTATGATAATGAAAGAGTTAATGATGAAAAAATTAGTATAAATGAACATGGTAATGATCATAGTACCATTTTATATGGTTATGAGTGTGATTTTTTTTTTCACTTGTATTTTCACCCTCCTCATCTATGTGGCACAATTGAAACATCTCACTTGTTATGGGCAGTCAATTTAGTGAGATGAATCTCTCGAATGAAGGGCTAGTTCCCTAGATGTGCCTTGAAATGCTTTCACCTATACTAACTGATTATTTATGGATAAAAGGGATAGATTTGGAATGAAATGAAACCTATTTTAAGTGGTGATGCACCAATATTTTTACCATAAGACTATTTTACTCCATTTTGAAACAAAGCATACAACTCTAATTTAAGAGTCATAGAATGCATTAACATCAGTATTTCAATATGAAGGTGATGTATATGAAAAATATCTAAGGTAAGTGGAAAAATATATCATTTTGTAGATGATAAGACTTATTTTTACACTTAATAACATGCCCACACACTTCAAAACACTTCATATGACCTGCTAGGCATGGAATCACATGCATCAAACATAGAAGGACTGAGAGAAAGTAAGGATAAATAAATATCTCTTAACCATTCACTATCATCTCTTCACACACTTTCAAAATCTGATATATTAAATCATAAATGAATTTAATCTATTTTATAAATCAATTACAATGTCAAAACTAGTAGGGATTCACCTCACCTAGTGTGCTATTAGATTACAAAGGCCAAAATGATAGCTCTTATAGATTTTGAGAGAGAGAGAGAGAGAGAGAGAGAGAGAGAGAGAGAGATAGAGAGAGAGAGAGAGAGAGAGAGAGAGAGAGAGAGAGAGAGAGAGAGAGAGAGAGAGAGAGAGAGAGAGAGAGAGAGAGAGAGAGAGAGAGAGAGGAAGAGAGAAGTTCAAGGGTCACTAGGACAGTTTTCAAGATGAGATAAGTATTTAATTGTTTATGATAATATGATATGGGATTAATCATGTAATTTTGAGAAGCACAAGTGTCAATTCAAGGCATAAACTTCATGAAAAGTGGCATAAAACTCCTTGTCTTGGCTCAGAAAAACTACCTTCATGATTATCCCTATTTTAATTCCTCATAAATAATTAAGATAAGGTCCAATTATTGGAATGAAATTTTAGGCTTTCAAACATGCCTCTCTATGCATTATATTTAGGCTTGGTCCTCTAAAATTACTTGGGAAAGAGATATCAACATTTACGGTCCAGAAAACTCTTCTTTCATGTACCTTGCACACTTAGCTTTCAAAAAGAGATAAATTTCTCATGAAAATATTTGGGAGGGATTTTATGACACCTTTAAATAACCTCCATTTCCTTAGAGATATTAGGCATGCTTTAAAATCAGCTTACATGAAGTTTTTCACCCTTCTCATTAGCTTGTTCACTAGGCCAATTTTGACTGGCTGAGTTAAAGCACCTAGTTTGGACACTGAGAAGTTTTTTATTGGAATAAAATAGTCATAGGTAGTTATAAAAAGTATAAATCTTCCCTCAAAACTTTATTTCATCTTCATACTCCTCCTTTATCCTAAAAAACACATAAAATGGTCAAAATAGCTTGTTTTACACCTTGTCCATACAAGTCCTTACAACCAAAAATAATTGGGATTATATTAAGAGATTAATTTAAAATTTATAATCATCCTCATAGTCACAATATCCCATCATATTAGCTTTTTAACTCCATTTTCTCAAACTAGTCTCTGCAAGGGTTTTGGAGTAGTTTCACCTCTTAAGGTTGTTTCATAAAAAATTGACATCCAAATTGCAAACATTTTCCACAAGGATGATCTTTAGGGACCCTTATAACACATATAAACTCCTTGGGCAACCATGAAATTATTTTTTAAAGATATGAACATCTAAAACTAGGCTATTGAACTTGTTTCCCTTATTCCAATAGGCCTAGTGGGTTTTTGAGCCAAACATTGCTTCTCAAAGGTTTATTTTGAAATTTTTAATCTTGAAAACATATATTGAGACCTCATAAACATTATTAAATAGTTTTAAATTATCATTCCATGTTAAAATTGAAGGTGACAATCCATTTGGGGTCAATTCCAAAACCCTACTCCTGAGCTTAATTTCAACCTAGAGCTTAACATGATATTTTATGGTTTTAATTGATTAAAAATGGCTCAATAAATTCTATTATGATCTCATAAACATTTTACAACAATATATATACCATTATTATGGATATAAGTGTAAGTGACGCTTCATTTGGGCACTAGGCCTCACTATGTCCATTAGGCCTATCTAAAACTTTGAGAGAATAGAACACCCTATTTATTTTCTCTCTTATGTTCTTGTTTTTCTATTGTTTTATGTGCTATTAAAATTTCAAAACCTTCTTGAATAGTCTCTTTATCTTATGGTCCATCTTTACTTTACAAAACTATAGGTTTGTGTATGAGGGGAATGCCCTCTATCTGAGACAAAATAGAGGACACTCCCTTTGTTTTATTATACAAGGTGAAACTTTGATAGGGTTATTAAAGTGATGTATAAAATTTTTACCAATTTTTAGTCTTTTATCAAGGCAAAAAAACCCCCTAACTCCTTCAAATCCTAAGACAGACTCCTAGAAGGAAACTATATGCAGGGTCATTTATGTAGACTATATTTTGTTTTTTTGAGCCCTCTCCTCTATTAAAAAATCCACTTATGAGAGTTTAATTATATTATTATGTATATAATTAATTTTATTCAGGTTTTTACATAATTTATAACTCCCATGTACCTCTTTCCAAGACCTTGACTAGTCAAGATAGTGTCATTTTCTGACTGTGACTATGTTTCTCATTTGAAAAGTCTCCTGTAGGTGTTATTGTGTATTTTATGTCTATAAAAAATAAAAAATACATTATTTATCTTCAAAAATTCCTTTTAAAATCATACAATCCATTTCACATTAGGCTTATACCATTCTAGCATCAAGAGTACCATGTTTCTAACTCACTATCTATATACCTTGCTTAATATACCCCTATAGGTGACTATTTATATTATATTTAGCTTTGTAAATAGTAAAAATATATATTAAAATATTAAAATATTAATTCCCCCTATTCCCTTGCTTAACTTTACACTTTTTAGGCTAAAAATGTCTCAAGACTAGTCAAGATTAGTTGACTAGGTATTATGCCTTCTTGACTATTGTAGGTGTTCATGTGCCTATAATTTGACTTGTTAATAGTATGGAGAGGTTATCAATGAATAATGAAAACCCATTTAGGCTATAAAATATATATTTTAACCTTCACCCAACTTTTACATCATTAAATCACTATTTGGGTATCAATCTTGGGTCACTATCCTATACCCAACTATAGATGGGCACTTCTCAGGCCATGGTACAAACTGTAGGTGACCATAGGGTTTGCATAACCATGTATCAACCTAACTTTATGTCCCTAATTCCATTTGTGTCTCATTAACTAATTTAACCATACCAAACATGAAATTATGTTTCATTTACCTTTTAAGACATCAAAAGCCATTTAAAACACAAAACTTGTAGATAACACTATGAGAATTCAGTGTTTAAAGAACAGATTTATACCTTCCAAACACCACTCTTCCATAACTATTTGTCCATAAAAATTTTTCAATTAATTATAAATGATATATAATATAATTCAATTCCATTATAAATATCCAAAGGTCTTCATAGTCTTGCCATATGATATCCACAAAAACCCTTCTAACATTTGTTTTGCATTTTTAGGGACTGTGGGCCAGAAATCATTCTCCTCTTGATATATTATACCTTTAAAATTTTACAAGAAATATAACATTTAGAAAAAAATCATGATATTTTCACCATTTTAATACTTTAACTAAGGTTCATTCCTTATTCAACTTCCATACTATCAATTCCATATCTCTGTTAAGTTACATGTAGGTACATCTTCTAGTGTGCAGGTAGCAACTATGGATTTAGGTAGTAAACATGGTTTAAAGATTAAAAATTAGTTTATATAATATCATAACACATATAAAATCATCATAAAACCATCTAGGGTATGAAACAAGTATTAATACCTCCCTTTCAATGTGAATTCATTCATGAGAGCTCTTGGAGATGAGCAAAATGGCAGGAGACTATGCATGACTATATTGACTACCTACCATAGTCCCTTGCTAAACTAATTGAATGTATAATTTTCTATTAATATCATAAGATCATGATAAAAATCTTAAAATCAAAATTAACTCTCCATAAATTCTATGTAGACCTTTTTTGTACATTACTCACCATGGTTGACTATGTGTAACAGTCATAGAGAAAACTAATTGTATGTGTGGTATATAGATACGAACCATGAAAATTTCTTGGATAAATAAGATTAAAGGTAAAGAGGGGGTCAATATAAATTTTAAAACATATAAATTAAACTAACATAACCCCCTAAATCCATGAACAAGCAAGAAAATTTGATGATGGTGGAAAACTAGTTTGTCACTCCAAGTGAGAGTAGTCTGTAAATTTGAGATGATTTTCCCATCACAACACCTTAATACATGAAAAAAAGTATGGGGAGAATTATATAATTAATTCAACATGCTATATAACTAATATAAATAACTAGTTTGTATATACCTAACCAAATAAGAGCAAAACTTGTTAAGTGCATAGATAAGCAAGCAAAAAAGATAGTCTAACTTCTTAGGAATGGTTCATAAAGCTCAAAACACCATTTATCTACATAAAAAATCAAATGGAATATAAATAATCATATAATATACCCATAAGATTATTTTTCTTGAAACCCGTTGTGTTGATAGTACCAATTACAAACCTGTAGGTCACTTCTACTGCCAAGAATGGTGAAAAAGAAGCAAAATGGTTTTAGCTCAAAAATGACACTTCCAAATCAAACCAAGCATGGAATTTATCATGGGGAAGTTTAAGAGACACTTCTTGACCATTTATCATGTGGAACACTTCCCAAACAGGTCATACAAGTTCTAAACTCTTCTTTTCCTCAAGAAAACTACCCTTTTTTGCATAACCTACCTTCTTTTAGTTATGCCAAATACTTAAGACTTCTAAGGACACATAGGGCATGACATCATGTTATATAACCTTAATTCTTCCCAATAAATCCATAAAAAATATTAAATACACCTTTTTTACCCATAAAATGACCCAAAATGATTAAAAGGACTAAAATAACTAATGACCAAAGATAGTATAACATCAATTGACATTAATTAACCTATAAAACACCTTGTGACTATTTCACTAAATTTTGTTTATTTAAAATCTAAAGGAAAATATAAAATAATGATATGGATAAGTGATAATAATTAACCCAAATTGGTTTGTCTACTATATCCAAACATGATGAACACTCCTGTTTGGCTAGGGAAGACTACCTACAAGTAAGAAAACACTACCAAAAGATGTTTATTAGTATTAAAATGAGTGGGCTACCAAGATATGCACTTGTTATAAGAGTGTGAAACTTCCTTAGAAATGATATTCCACTTTTGAGAGACAAAATATTAATAAATAACTAAAAGAGAGGTAAAGAGAGAGTGAAAGAGATATAATATTATTGTTATTCACAACTTGAGTGCAGCAGAGAGTGACAGGGTACAGGTGGTGTATTTTATTTGTATTTTATAAGTTGTTTGGGTAGGTTTTGAAGAGGTTAGGGAATCCATAGTCACCAAAATTGGTATGGGAGTGATCGATATCAGTTATACTATTGAGGTCGGTGGTGAAGGTGACTAATGTCAGCTAGGCTATCGAGGTTGGTAGGGGAAATAATTGCCCAAGAGTTTACAAAAGGCTTTTTTGAGTCTTGGAAATGGTTTTGATCAAGTCTAAGAGGTTAGGGATAGTTATGAGAGAGTGTATGATTTGGGTAGATCTAGCCTGAGGTTTGGTGTGTCAGGTTAAGGGGAAACAAACAAGGAAGCTTTATAACTCCCTCATAGGGGTTTGATCAGGGGTATGTACAGTAATGAATAGTAGATATAAAGTGATATCAAAGTAAATAATTAAAAGACCTATAAAATAAGTGATGTAATTAGATATAGTAGTCACTAAATTATAAGTGTTATATTTATGGCCCCTATCAGGTAGTCTGAATTGATGGCCTAAACAAAGAGAACAAATGGGTGTTATTGGTCCTCAAGAGCTTAGTTACTAATCATGATTGACTTACACAAGATGAAATTAATCCAGGATGTAGAAATTTGAATGATAAGACCTTGAATGTAAGTAAGAATCAATTTTCCAAAATTTTTTGGACCTAAACATCAGGTTGGAGTTTGGCTTATATTGTCGATGTCAGTGATCTCGTAGATGTCAGCCATGGGTTGACTAATGTCGATGTCCCTAGAATATGTAAACCTTACTATTTTTGACATGTTTTTTTTTTCTCTTCATGCCAAGTGTGTCACCTATTACAAAATAGTAAAAATAAGAGGTTAAGGAGGTAGTTGATTAGGAATTTAGTTTGGAAGTAAGAATAAGTCTTGGGTAGTTAAGATGAGGGGACCATGTCTTGAGGTGACCCATCAGGTGAGAATTATTCATAGGGAAAGGTGGCCAAGTAAGGTAGAAAAAGGGGTTTTTAATTAACTTAATTAAGTATTTTAAATTAATTAAATGTGTGATGGGTAAAAGCATGGGTTAGGGATGTTAATTATTATTATTGAAAAATGGGCTAAAAGGGGTTTTGACACAAGGAGTTAAAAACATATGTGTGACATAATTTTTGGTGTCTAAATTTGCCCCTTTTTTGTTTGGTAATTTTTACTAATAAGTTTTCAAGACAAAAATAAGATTTAGATGCTCCAAGTATTGGATGAGGTACCCCCCCTCAAAATGGGAATCCATGGAGGAGAAATCAAAATTGGGTACCGATTTGATAAAAAGGTAACTGGGTGAGTGGTGAAGAATTGAGTATTGATTTATATGTGTATAATACTATGAGATATATTTGAAAAAGTCAAGAATATGCAAGGTTGAGGAGGACTTAGATAGAAGTAACAAAATCACAACTTGTAAGTGATAGCTGATAGGTCAAAATAATCAAAGTTATAGCTCTAATGGTTGATGTGTCCCAGGTATGTGGGGTAGGAAGTGCCCCTAGGACACATAAAAGGGTTGAAGGTTATAGGATAGGCTTGGTTTCCATCCATAACACATAATAGAAATGCATGTACATAATAGCCAACTATAGTGGAATAGCATAAGTGATCAAGACAAGCAATGCAAGGTTGGTGTAAAAGGGTTAATGAGCAAGGAGATATGTGTGATCTCCAAGCAAAGTCATCATGGGTGAAGATTTAAGTGATATACAATGGCATTTGTCATTGTTGGGGAGATATATGTGATCTTTAATTTCCCTAGAATATGGGTAAAGTCTAAAAATTTGGGGTTCCATTTTTAGGGGAAATAGTGGAGGCAATAGTGTCAATGTCAGTGACATTACTGATATCAGTAATAAATAGTGTCAATGTTAGCACATTAGGGCAAAGCTACCAATTTTGATAAGCATAAGCATTGATGTTGATGGATTAGGTCAATAATGTTTATGTCAACAACTTACCAAACCTAATAAAAGGAGATTTGGTGACTGACCAAACTCATTTGCAACTTTTTGATTGGAGAGAAAAAATAGAGTTGTGAGAGTGACCAAGATGGTAGAGCAAAGAGGGGACCCAACAAGAGGCATACCATTATAGGAGCCAAATGTGCCAGCTAGGAGGAGATAGAGAGACGATGTAAGAATATCTACTAGTTATTTTGAAATTTGATTTGGGTATTTTTAGTTTTTAGGATAATTTAGAGGTGGAGGTATAAAAAATGTTAGTAAAGGGGTAGGAAATAGGATATGGTAGGGATAGGATAAGTTAGGGGGAATTTGGGGTAGGTTTTTAGGTTAAATTTATAGTTTAGTTAGTTAGGTGGGTATGTGGTTGAGTTAACCTCAGAAGACCCTATGTCAATTGAGTGCTACCTACATAGCTTCGTTTAGGGCCTCAGACCAATGTAGTTCTCCCAGAGAGAAGGGAAAAAAGGTAGTGATAGAGTATATTAAAAGGTATGTGACTAGAGTTGTGTGTGTATGGATGTAGGTGAGGATGGAGTTGACATTATGGGATCATCTATCAAGTCTTTTGACATATATGAGGAGGGATGTCACCCCAGATGAGTGAGATCACATGGTAGTGTTGGGATTAGGAGGAGTGTTATGTTATTATTGAGTCACCCAAGATGTACGCCTCATGATAACATTAATTGAGAGGTGGGATCATACCACCAACACCTTATATCTACCGATCAGAGAGTTGATAGTGACTCAAGAGGATGTTTACAAGATTTTATATCTACCACTCAAGGATGAGGGGCTCTTCGCATGCTCAAGAGAGGAGCATGATATCCATATGGTGGCTTTGTATGGTGAGCATGTTATTGAGGTGACTTATCATTCTATGAGTTTTACCTATAAGCCATTGTATATGGCCAATGAGGAGTAACATTGACTGAGCATCTTGATGATGATCAAGATCATGGTGTATGCATTACCAGATGTAAATGGTGGTAGATTTTTTATTACATTGATAGGTGTGCTTACATAGATGGCTAAGTAGTAGACTATTTTTGCCTGGGGTTCAATATTTTTAGTGTAGTTATACAGAGAGCTATGGGGTTTGAGACTATGATGGCAATATAGTTTATGTGTTGGCCATCTACTACACTATTGGGTGTATGAGCATATCATGGTGACATGACCATTGGGGTTACCTACCATGATCCTATCCAGCTTTAGGGTTGGTTTTAAATGGTAAAGAGAGGGCATGGCACAGACCTAAGTGGATGTCATAATCCATGATATCACCTATTATAGGTGCATGATTGAGGGTTTGATCCCTAAATATATTTCATGGAGACCCTACCTAACATACCCAATTTTTAGAGGATAGGCACAACGGATTATTAGTTTACAAAGTTCACTATGGGTCAGGAGAGACAAGTTGGTGAGTTGGAGATGGTACCCATGACATGGGTCAAAAGGTAGTTGTGTCTAGTTTAGGATATTCCACCTACCTTCCCTTGACATAGAGTCACCCCTACCATTTCCCCAAGAGATAGATGGGCCAAATTTTGAGGAGCTACCAATAGGGCCAAGTATTGGAGATCTAGGGTTCAAAGTGGCATATAAAGCTTGGTGGGTAGGTTTACATCCCATAGTGGAGGTCAAGAGGCCACCACCAAATTTATAAATGTTGGTGAGAGAGAGGTATGCAATGGTATAGGCTCGAGATGTAGCAATGTAGGCTAAATATAGCTCAAGCATAGTTATCATCCTTACAAGGGTATGTGGTGATGTTGTAGGGTTAGGTTGGAGCACTACAGGGTTAGATTGTAGTCTTGCAAGGTTAGGTTGTAGTCTTATAGGATTAAGTGACCATAGTGATAGTAGAGAGAAATAGTCTGAGAGTAGTAGGTCAGGCTACTCCTCCACCACCATAAGTACTAGTACAAGCTGGGCCATCATCAATAGGTGTTATGGGAATACCATAAATCATGTCTTTATCTAGATATAAGACTACCCTATATGATATTACATATTATGAGAAGGCTATCAAGGATTTTCTATAGATTCAAAGACATTTAGAGTTCAAAGAGTAGGAGAGGTATATGTCATGTACCATGGCTTTGAGCTCACATAGACATAGACATGCAAAGAGTGGTGATGACACTACTTTCTCATGACCATGTGGAGAGCCTCAAGGAACTTAAGTGTCAGAGCTTGCCATTTTTTATTATATATGTTACATGTATACCAGATTATGAGCTAAAGATGTGAGTTGTATATTTTAAGAGAGAGATGATTTATGATGATGTATTTATGGACATGTATTGATTCTAGATATATATATATATATATATATATATATGAGATGTTTATTTATTGTGATGTTGAGATGTATATATTGTGATAGATGATGATGATATGGATGATGATTATTTTATGCCATGTTAATTTTGATGTTAATGTTAATCATGTTAGTTGAGTTAGACTATCCTTTCCCATATGTGTGATGGTATATGCATAGTTGGTTTGCTAGTTTCATCTTAGAATTTTTCTATATTTTGTGATGGTGTTTGATTAAAATGAATAAATTGGTTATGTTAGTTTATTTCAGCATTTTCCCATATTTGTTATGGTGTATGTGTAAAATAAATTGAGTAAGTTTTGATAGTGTTGGTATGACATTATTTATCCATCTTAATAGAGAGATTAGCATGTGACGTGGATGGGAAAAAAGAGGGGCAAATTCTCATGTACTAGCAAAGACCATAATCAGAACATAAATAGGCTCAAGAAAATGAGACTCTTTCATGCCTTATATCTTTGACCCATTGTGTTTATTAGAGAAGCATCATGTTTACCTTATATTAAGTGAGCTTCATAGTCCCTTGAAATAGTATGAGGGAAAAAAAGGTAAAGTGAAGGAAAATGTTTGGATAGCATAACCTATAAAGTGGGAATGATATTCCCTTATTTTGGGTGACCTGAGAGCTACTATAGGCAAGTCCATGACTCAAATCTTTTTTTTTTTTTTTTTTTGTGTAAGCTGATCAATGTAAGAAGCCTACAATGGGATTTTTTTTTGTGAAGGTCACATAAATCTAATCAATCTGAGAAGCCTTTTTCACTTGTATTTCCCTTTGATAACAAATCCTAGTCTAGCCATCTTTCTAGGGAGTGGTCTAAGCATTTATTTTTAAGTTTAAATAAATGTCCTTCAAGGGAGCAATCTATTGATATTAGTAAAGGGAAGCTACATAGTTATCCTTCAAGGGAGAAGTCTACATTGAGAAGGATGACCTGAGACTTTATAACTTTTTCACATATCCCATTTTTTTTAATGTTTTTAGTCATGGACAAGACTATAGAGGCTTAGGATTTTTCCACTTTGAGGGAAACACCATACCACTGTATAAGTTAACTAAGTGTATAAGATTAAGGGTGAAGAGGAAGGGAAATGAATGTAATAAGGATGCTTAAGGGATGAGCTCAAGTTAAACATGAGGTAAAGTGATGCTTGTTTAAAAAAATAATGGTTGTAGATGTAAGGCATTTAAAAGCTTAGGTTCTAGCCTTCCTTCAAGATAAGACAAGAGATAAGTTCCTAAGCCATACTTGTGAGTTATGATATAAGGTCTAAGCCAATTAGGAGAAAACTTACCCCATTTTCTTTTCTCTATGTTCATCACATGTTGATTTTATATTAAGACAAGATCTCCTACATTCAAATCTCACTCTTTGAGGTTTTTATTATAAGCATCTTTGATATGCTCTTGATATATTTGGAGGTGGTTTAGGGCAATGAGATAGAAATCATCAAGAAATTTAAGTTGAGCTAAATGTTTTTGGAAAAATTTATCGGTAGTAAGTATGTCTTGTATGTAAATGTGAAGAAAAGGAATCTAGACTTCAAGAGGCAAAATATCCTCCATCCCATATACCAAGGAAAAATGTGTAGCACCCATAGGGGTTCGAATGCTAGTGCGGTAAGCCCATAAAGTAAAAAGAATGTGTGTGTACCAATCCTTGCCTGTATCATTGACTACCTTCATGAGAATTATGTTCAATGTTTTTTTAGAAGCTTCTACTTGTCTATTAGCTTGTGGATAGTATAGTGATGAGAAGCTTAATTTTATTCCAAATGTATCACAAAGACTTTGAATAGTCTAGTTTTTGAAATATTTGTTGTTATCTGTTATAATTTTATGAGGGACACCAAAATGATAGATGATGTGATGGTTAATGAAGTCAATAATTTTTTTAACTTTAGTGGAGATGAGAGAGACATCCTTGACCGACTTGGTGAAGTATTTAGTGGCAGTAATGATAGAACAATGATGGAGGGATGAATGAGGGTTAATCTCCCCAATTAGATCTAATCCCCATTGAGAGAAGGACCAAAAGTCTTTGGTGACTTGTAATGTATGACTTAGAACATGAAAGAGGTTAGCATGTTGTTGACACTTGATACAATGCCAAATGTAATCAACACAGTCTTGATGAAGTGTGGGCCAATAATAGCCAAGTGGAAGGATACGCTTGGAAACTACATGACCATTGAAATTCCCACCACAAATCCCATCATGAACTTATTTAATAGTGAAGGGAGTCTCAGTACTAGTGAGGCATCTAAGGATAAGACCATTAAAACCTCACTTGTAGAGAAGTCCCCCTAGTATAGTGTAATAAGTGGCACATTTCCCATTATTGGAAAAATTAGAGGGGGTAATAGAAAAAAAAGTTAATCCATGAGTTATTTATACCATAAGTCATGGTGGTTGGTTGTTACATTTCTGATAAAGAGGATGTTAGTTGATACATAGGAGGGTAATGTTAATCGATGCACGATGACATATATTATCAAGGAAGAGGATGAAGAGGGTATGTGTGAAGCAAGTGAAGCCATCTTATCAACAAACTTATTTGTAGATCAAGGAATAGTTTGTAAGAGTTAAGAGTCAAATGATCTTAATAGCGTATATAAATGATATTTATACCACTGTAGAATTTTCTTTTTGCATAGGTAAGAGCCATTAACTTAGTTAACCACTAGCTGAGAATCACCAAAATTAGTTATAGATTTGATACCCAAGAAGAGAACTATTTGAAGTCCTAGAATCAAAGCCTCATATTTAGCCATATTGTTAGTGCATTCAAAATCTAGTTTAAATGACAAAGGCACAGGCTTCCATCTAGAGTAATAATAATGACCCCCATACCATGATCATATTGACATTTAGATTTATCGAAGAACATCATCATTTGATAGGAGATGTCATTGGTGGAGAGTGTTATAATGGATTCATCAAGTAATTTGAGGTTTAAAGGTTGATTATTAGGTAAAGGGGTAGTAGATAACTAGTTAATGATTATTTTCCCCTTAATAGACTTTTTTTGAATGAATTTTAATTCAAATTCAGCTAGAAGCATTAGCCACAAAGCTACATGTTGGTTGTGATATGGTTTAGAATACATGTATTTGAGGGGATAAGTATGGGTTACCACATAGGTTTTGTGATTTATGAGATAAGGGTAAAGCTTGGAGGCAAAAAAAAAAATGCAAGACAATTTTTTTTGATATGGGTATATCGAGTCTCATAATAAATAAGTGTGTGGTTTATGTAGTAAATTGCCTACTCTCGATGTTAGTTATCTCGGTGTGCAATCATAGCACCTAGAGAATGGTCTATTATAGAGATGTATAGGTAGAAAGGGTGATTTTACTTAGGTGGAATAATAAATAGTGGGGAAAGGAGGTATTTTATAAGTGCATCAAAAGTTTCCTAGTAATCTATATTCTAATCGAAGGAGACATCATTTTTGGGGAGATGGTGAAAGGGTTGGAAATGATCTAACAATTGAGAAATGAAGCAAAAAATTGATTGAAGTTTGTCTTTTAGGCTATGGAGTTGTTTAATATTAGTAGGTAGAGGCATCTCTAAGATTTCTCTAACCTTAGTAGGATCGACTTCAATACCATAGAGAGAAATGATAAAATGCAAGAGCTTACTAGAAAGAACTCCAAAGACACATTTCTTTGGGTTCTGTCAAACATTATATTAGAAAAGATAAGTAAATATGGTTTTGAGAATCATTAAGTGGTCTTGATGAAATTTAGATTTGTTGAGTAAGTCATCCACATAATCTTCCATAATTTTTTGTAGGAGATCATGAAAGATGTAAGTCATGGCATGTTGGTAGGTTACACCAGCATTCTTCATCCCTAAAGGTATGACCTGATAATATAAATTCCTCCATGGAGTAATGGAGGTTATATTATGTTGATCCTCGGGAGTAACCAAGATTTGATTATATCTAGAGAATCCATCCATAAGTGATAGCATCTCATGGCTGGTCATCAGATCAATAAGTTGGTTAATACTTGGTAATGAAAAGTCATCGTTTGGACAAGTGAGATTTAAATCATGATAGTCAATGAAAATAAGGATTCACTCAATCATTTTATGATAGGAAAATATTAGAAATCCATAGGTGTTAACAAAAAGGAGGTGTTAGAGCTCTTCTTTGACAAGGAGAGCAATACAAGGATACATCTTATGAAGTTTTTACTTAACCAGTTTAGCATCTTGATCAATTATTTTAGCATCTTGATCAATTAGTGTTAATAGTGGGAGAGTCTTCATCAATTATTTTAGGATGAATGAGTGGAAGGGACCTTGTTTCCTTACACTGGTGATAGGTGAGAGGCCCAAAATGGATGGCATTTATTGAAAAAAAATTAGGAGGTATAGATACCTCTAATTTGGTAGGTGATGGTGGGGAAGAAGGTAGAGAAAGAGAGACTGGTTCTTTGATAATTGGTACATGAGAAGTTTTAATGAGCTTAGTTGGTTTGTCATATCCCACTCCATGCCTCTTTTTGGTGTTTTCAATGGTGTTGCTAATAGGATATTCAATTGGCATATGCACACCTTGTTCATAGTGACCCAAACCAAATCCTTTCTATTCTAGGCACACCTATAGAGATCTGTGTGATAAAATCTAGGTTCACTCAAGAAAGAGAAGTTACAAGTAAATGGTTGTCGAAAAGAAGATGGATTGTTGGCATGGGATCTTGATCAATTCCCCCATATGTGAAATTGGTTTGAAGGTTAGGGGGTCCATAAGGGATGACCATCCCAATATAGGGATCATAATTTGGGTTCATGTGAAGCCTTCCATATTCTTGTGGAGTATATAACATGTCAAGCATCAACAAATGATATTTTTTGAGTGACAAATGTTGAAAAGTTTCCTCCATAGGATCCTTATCAAGAATTTGTGTAGCTAGTATTTGAGTAACCATGAGAGTGGAGCTTACGGAAGTTTCAAAAGTATCATGTGAGGAATATGATGTTTTCAATGGAATGAGAACATCATTGGGACTATAAGTCATGTTTCATGTTTTAAATGGAGGTGGGTTAGCAGGTATAACATTTACTTGTCCATCATATTCAAACTTGACATAGTGGTGCAAAGTTGAGGGTACACATGCCATAGCACATATCCAAGGTCATCTAAGTAGTATGTTATATTAGAACTCTCCTTCCCCAACATAGAAGAGCTTGAGAATAGTTCAAAGACCTACATGGATATGTCAGATAACAGTTCCCACTATAGGAGTTGTAGTATCATTAAAGGAGTGGAATATCACATCGGTTTGAGACATGCAATTATTGGGAAGGGCTAGCTATTTTTAGGCATGAGTGGAAATAATATTAATACTATCTCCCCCATTGATCATGACTCTCTTGACATGAGTTTGATCAATATATGTAGTAATAAAAAGGGTAGAATCTTGATCTTCAAGATGTTGAAGTGGAATTTTTGAATCACTGAAAGAAATCAAGGAGATGGAATTAAGGGAGCTAGCCAAAGCTACAATAGGTTGGGGATAATTATATTGTACCTCAATCACCTTCAAGGCACTAATCAAAGCTTGATGATGTTGGGATAAGTTTTGTATTATCTCATATAAAGATATTTTCATAGGAGTTTGGTGAAGTTTTTTCACCATTGAGCTTTGAATAACATCTAAAGATGTTGTTTTAGGAATTCCCAAGATGGAAATATTAGGATTAGGAGGAGTGTCTTTGGTGAAGGGATGAGCCCAAGGAGTAGTGACCTTTTCCTTAGCTTTATCTTTTTTATTTTTGTGACTGTGTGGCCACATTAACTATGTTGATCTAAAATGTATGTGAAAGATGTCATAAAGGGGTTCGACCACATCTTTGGGTATGAATTTAGATGGAATAATAGGAAGGTTAATGGGAGTATCATTGAATAAAGTGTCAACATCGAAGTGTTTTCTAATTACTATTTTGAGTGCTTTACAACTCTCAATATCGTGTCCAGGTGAATGATGATATAAACACACTTGTGTATCATTAAACCAAGATGGATTCATTCCAAGAGGACTATAAGGCTTAATGGGAGGAATAATTATTATGGAATATTTCAATAGTTGATGTAGGAAAAAGCTCTAAGAGCCTACAAGTTGGCTTGCACTTGTTGTGCTAGTAAGAGTAGACACCTTTTATTTTAGTTTTGAAAAGATAATTTTATGTGATGCTTTATTTGGTGATGGTGGAGTTGCATGTTTTGCTATCACTTTCTTAGTGTCAGATGTGAAATTCCTACCAGATGGAAAAGGCAAGAGTGGAGGTAACTTAACCTTTTATTTATCTTAATTTGGAAATATTCCAACTAAAGTAGAGGGATGTGGTCCCAAAGTGGATGGTAAAGTTGAGGGTTAGGATCGGTGAGATCTAGGAAGCTTAATTTTTTTTTATAATTTAGGCCATGAAATTATAACTTGTGGTTGAGGATCTAAATCTAAATTCACCTACAGATGATTTAAATTGTTCACCTAAGGGCATAGTCTACTTTAATGTGGTAGATTCTTATGAGGGTGAGGGTTTTGACATAGATGGCTAAAATTCAACTACTTTTGGTGAAGAATCTCTAGCTTTGTCAAATACCTTGGGGTAAAGGGTAGTGAGAGGGTTGTGGTAAAGGTTGACATTCATTGTGTTGGGTAAGGATTTTTAAGTTGGTCCCAAAATGCCGCATGATCTAGCTTCATGGAGTCAAGAAATTATAGAATTTGCACCCAATGTGAGAAGGGTTTATATGAAGTTGATGTAAGCCTTACGATTATGTATTTAAAAGGATGAGGTGTTTGGGAAAGAGGAAAATTACTAGTTTCTACTACTTTGGGCCAAAGATGAGAAATAACCACAACGGGGTCCTGTTCGACAGAGATAGGAGAAGAGACATGGTCTGTTATGGGTGGAGGGGAGGTAGGTGAAGAAGGTTCCTCAAGAGGGTAAAGCATACTTATTACGGCTCCCTCAACATGTGGGTGAGATATAGGTAATGTATGATCCTCTATAGGTAAAATAAGGGGTAAGAGTGGTATAATAGGAGTAGGCACAATAGGTCTCTCATCTATTATGGGAGTAGATAATACTAACTCTTCTAAGTGCTAAGGTGGGGTGGATGGGGTACTACTCTCTATAGGTGGAGGAGAGGTATGAAAAAAAGGTTCCTTAAGAGGGTATAATGTGATAATGATGTTCCCTTCAACATGTGGTTGAGGAATGGGTAGGGTGTGGTCTCCAAGTGGTAAGAGGATAGGTAGTATTGATACACAAGGAATTGGCATTATAGGCTCCTCATATGGCAAAAGAAGTGGTAAAGGAGTCTCTTCCTCATGAGGGAGTGAAATGGTTGAAATAGGTTCTACCTAGGGAGGAAGAGTAGGCAAAACCAATACCACTAAATGTGTGGGAGGAGTCAATGAAATGGGTGTCTCTTATTAAGGGGAAGGTTGAACTAGAAGTAAAGGAAAGACCATATTAATCGTATGGATATTATGGTTACCTGAGTTAGTTGTGGTCTGAATAATATTTTGATTGGGTGAATGGTTAGGAATAGGGTGTTTGAACACATCCACACTTTGATTAGGGGGTATTAGGATTATCCAAGATGAGATCACTCCTATCAAGCATATATTGAATAATGTTCTTGAATGTCTTATAGTTATTAGAATTGTGGCCTTTAACTTGATGGTAATCATAAAACTCATCTTCCTTATACCAAGTTGGGATAGGATGGGAAGGTTTGAACTATATAAGAGGTTTAATTTGAGGAAGATTTATGATAACTTGTTGCAATAGTTTCTCTGAAATGGATGTATATGACTCCCCAATGGGAGTGTATTATCTTTGTTCATACCATTGTTAGAATTGCTTGGTCTTATTTTGGGAAGTCAAAGAATTCTATTGGTTTATGGTTGTGGAAGATGTTGACTTAATGAACACTATGTTGGTAGAGCCTTTAGATTTATAGTTATAAGGAGATGTTTTAGAGGATTAGGAGTCATTTTATTTAGAATTGGGATTCTTACTATGCAACTTGACTTTGCCTTCATCTATAATATGAACCTCAAGTTTTTGTGCCATTGTAAAGGGCTCATCAAATGTGTAAAAATTTTATACCTAGAGTGTGGATGAGATGTACTTAGCACATGCCCTTGAGAAGAGTTTAATAAGCTAAGGTTGGGGTAAGCAGAAGGAAAGTTGATTTTTCAAGATTCTCTAGTGAGTGATAAAATTTGTAAGAGACTCATCATCAAATTGTCTACTAAAATAAAAGTCTATTATAGAAACATTTTTAGAAATGTTAATAGAGAAATGATCCAGGAATATTTGTGCAAGTTAGGTAAATGAGAAAAGAGAGTGTTGAGGTATAGATTTATACCAATCCAAGGTAGTTCCTGAAAGAGACAGGGAAAGTGTGAAGTAGTAACGCATCATCATGCCCTATTAAATAACAAGC
The DNA here is from genome assembly GCA_037957365.1 of Torreya grandis. Classification (NCBI taxonomy): domain Eukaryota; kingdom Viridiplantae; phylum Streptophyta; class Pinopsida; order Cupressales; family Taxaceae; genus Torreya; species Torreya grandis. Next base: position 3,372,294 of record JARHVA010000222.1, on the reverse strand, counting down.
ATGTCTAAATGCTAGCAAGTGTTTTTGTAGGCCCTTTTTACTTTAGAAATGAGTAAATTTAGGGAGTTCCCATTGGCTTGGATAAGTTAAAATAGGCATAGAAATATGGATGGGTTCATTGCATATCTAATCATAAGATAACACATTCTTTGAACTAGAAATGGATGTCTCTAGATTATAAATCTTGTCCATTAGCATCTTAATGAGGTATAGAGGGGGATTATTTTGCGGATACCTCCTAAATTATATGGAACTTGATAGGAAGTATAGGGAGCATATGGCATAGCTTTTTGAGGTTGTGTTGGGGCAACATAAGGATAATGAGTCATAGGTTGGGATGCAAAAAGAAAAGGGGCTTATCCCATTGGGTTAGAGACTATGTTTGGTTGGTTGTTGTTATTATAGGTTGGATTATTTGCATGGTTAGATTGGATGAAGGGTGAGTCATAACTTAGTTAATTATAAGTATGATGGTAGATGGAATAGGTACCACTAAATTTTGAAATGCGGTAAGACTTGACTAAACTGGTTGTGGCTATGAAAGTAGGGAAGTCACACCAGGGTTTAGGTGGGATTGAGCAGTTGGTGATGCTAAACTTTGGACATTAATTATATTTGGGTTACTTATCAAAGTGGTGGTTTGGGTAACCATGGGTAAAATAGTGGAGGTAACTAAAACTAAGGTTGTCTCTATTAGATAGGTTGTCATATCATAGATTGGGTCACCTAAATGATTATGGGTTTGGCTCATAGTAAAGTAATGTTGAAGGGCTGCCACATTGAGATCAAGAAATTTAGCAAAATCTTGATCTCCCTTAGGAACAATGGGAATTTGGTTGGGGCTAAGAGTATAATCTATACTAAAGTATGCTCCATGATAGAATCATAAGAAGGGAAGGTGGAAGTGGTTATCATCTTGCGTAATCAACAAGAATTTTGGCTTATGCTCACATCAAAACCATGCAAGAGGAATTATAAATAGTCTTACTACCCTATATTAGAAATAGAATAAGGAAAAACCAATTTTGAGTGTGGATAAGTGGGTTATTTTAGCTTTTTATTTTGAGTAAATGAAAATTACATAATCATCGATGTCAGTCACTTGACTAATGTCAGTAGAAAATTTTTGTCGATGTCAATGGATTAATTGATGTTGATAGGTAAAATATGTCGATGCCAATAGAGTTAACTGAAGTCAATCACTTTGATAGCTTGGGAGATGGAAAATCCAATGTTTTAAGAAACCAAAAGTTGAAACTAGGTAAAATAGTAAATGTAAGAGGTCTGTGTAAGAAGGAAGAACACTTAGAAAAATTGAGATAATAAGCTATACAAACTGAGTATTAGAAATAGTATTGATTTTGTGAATCAATAGAAAAATATCCTTACTAACTCCAAAATACATAAGGCAATAGAAAAGTAGAAAAAAAACATACATCTAATAAATATTAAGTCCTAGAGATTAATTTTTAGTCTCATGTTGGCTTATGCCTTAATCAGATAGTGAAAAGAGAATTTGGTTATCGAAGGTACTAGAAAGCAATCTAAAGCTAGTTTTACGTTAGTTTTAGTGCTCAACAAGAAATTTGCGTTAGACCAAGTACATGGTTTGTTATAGGAGCTTGTTCTTCACACTTATGGACCTAGAGTTGAGCCAAGCCACTTAGCTAAAATACACTTTTTGTCTAGAGTTTATACTCTACCAGAGAATGGAGTGGGTTCTCCCCTTGGTGGTGAAATCCAAGTAGGATAGTCAGGTAGGGTAAGGTGATCCACCAGGTGATGAAATCCTAATGGGCCTTTTCTCAAGTGAGTTTAGATGTTTATTTGTGTGAATGTGATTTGGTTGTGTAACATAGGTGCACTATAATTTATTCATAATGCTTGTAATTAACTAGGTGAGCTAATATGCAATAAGCATACAATGAAGTATAGTAATTTTTAAACCCAAATTTGAAATGTTTAGATTCTAATGAAAATAAAGATGAAATAGGAGTAGAGAATTAAATTCACTATCCTAATTACATGCAAGAAGAATTAAATAAGAGATTCTTTTTAACTTGTAAAAAAAATGATAAATTGCTTTTCGAGGCAAAGAAAAAAGAAGGAAATTTTAGTTTAAGGCCTTTAAAGAGAAAATAAAGTGTTGAATTTTTTGTTTTAAGAGAGAAGTGAAGGAGAAAGTGCAAGAAATGAAATTTTCACTATAATGTAGCTATATGAATGTTTAAAACAAGAAATGAACCCAAGGAAAACTCTAGGGTCTTACCAAGCGTGCCATAAATGTTTCACTAAATTTTGTTTGTTTCAAATCTAAAGGAAAATAAAAAATAATGATAGGGATAAGTGATTAAAATGAACCTGGATTGGTTTGTGCACCATATCTAGATGTCTTGACCACTCTTCTTTGGCTGGGGAGGACTACCTGTAAGTAAGAAAGCACTACCACAAGATGTTTGTTAGTAGTTAAATGAGTGGGCTGCCAAGCTACGTGCTTATTCTAAGAAGTGTGAAACTTCTTTAGAGATGACAATCCACTTTTGAGAGACAAAAGAGTAATAAATAACTAAAAGAGAGGTAAAAAGAGAGTGAAAGAGAGATAATATTACCATTATTCACAACTTGAGTGTAGTAGAGAGTGACAAGGTGGAGGTGGTGTATTTTGTTTGTATTTTAGAAGTCATTTGGGTAGGCTTTGAAGAGGTTAGGTAATCCACAGTCGATGACATTAGTAGGGGAGTGACCGATATCAGTTATAATATCGAGGTTGGTGGTGAAGGTGACTGATGTTAGTTAGGCTACCGAGGTCACTAGGGGAAATAATTTCTTAAGAGCTTGTAGAAGGCTTTTTAGAGTCTTGAAAATGGTTTTGATTAGGTTTGGTAGGTTGTGGAGAGTTATGAGAGAGAGAGTATGGTTTGGGTAGATCTGGTCTGAGGTTTGGTGTGTCAAGTCAAGGGGAAACAAATAAGGAAGCTTTATAACTCCCTCATGAGGGTTTGGTCAGGGGTATGTAAAGTAATGAATAATAGATATGAAGTGATAGAAAAGTAAATACTTAAAAAACCTATAGAATAAGTGATGTACTTAGATATAATAGTCACTAAATGATAAGTTCTAGATTGATGGCCCATATCAGGTAGTCCAAACTGATGGCCTACATAGAGAAAACAAGTGGGTTTTTTTGGACCTCAAGAGATTAGTTTTTTATCATGATTAACTTACACAAGATGACAGTAAGTTAGGATGTCAAAAGTTGAATTTCAAGACCTTAAATGCAAGTAAGAATCAATTTTATTGATTTTTATTGACCTAAACTTTAGGTTGGAGTTTGGTTTATATCATCAATGTCGATGATCTTATCGACATCGACCATGGGTTGACCAATGTTGATGGCCCTAGAATAGGTAAACATTACTATTTTTTTCTTATTTTCTATTGCTCTTCATGCCAAGTGTGGCACCCATTACAAAATGATAAAAATAAGAGGTTAAGGAGGTAGTTCATTAGAAATTTAGTTTTGAAGTGAGAATAAGTCTTGGGTAGTTAGGATGAGGGGACTAGCTCTTGAGGTGACCTATCAGGGGAGAATTAGTCATAGGGTGAGGTGGCTAGGTAAGGTAGAAAAAAGGGTTTTTAATTAACTTAATTAATTATTTTAAATTAATTAAATGTGTGAGGGCTAAAATCATGGGTTAGGGAGGTTAATTTTTAGTATTGAAAAATGGGCTAAAAGGGATTTTGACACAGGAAGTTACACACATGTGTGTGATGTAATTTTGGTGTCTATAGTGATATCTATATTAGACCCCCTATATTATAAAGTCAAGTTATTACCTATGGGTGCTCCAATTTGACTTAAAAGTCAAATTTGGTCAATAGTTTTTCCTCTTGGGTATATAAAGCCTAATTTTCCTATTTCTTCTCTTTCCAATGATGAAAGGTCTAACAAGTCAATCACAATACCTTTTTTAGTTCCATGAAATCAAATGATACCATAGATAATCAATAGGTTAACATTAATAATATTTCAAGTCAAAATTTTATAGATTTTATAGATGCATCAACAATTAAATGTTCCTCTTCTCCTTCTAATAATGAAACTATTGAAGAAATTGAATCCGTGCCTTCTTTTCAATGTTATGATAATGTTGAAAATAATATCACTTATTTAGATCACTCAAATGAAACTAGTGAAATTACTTCTCTTTCTCAAATTTTTAATGAACAAAATGTATGTCCTTCTCTTTCTCCCCTACTTGAATGGAAAAATGAATGTAGCATCTTACTTTTTCCTTATTTACTAAGTACAAATGAAATTGGAACTTGTATTGTTTCTTCTCCTTCTATTTCAAATGAAGAATAAAATGTCTCTTTTCCTTCCTCCCTTTCCTTTGGATCTCAAAATAATCATGTGTCGATAAGTGAAATTTCTTCCCCTACTCCTATTGTATGTCACAAAACTTCAAATAATATATCACCTTGTAATAATGACGATATTAACCTTCATGCCATTAAAAATGACATACTTATCTCCTTGGCCATGGATAATCCTTCACCAAATATTACACAACCATGTGATGATATTATTTTATAAGGTGGACAAGAATATATCATTCCTATGTTTCATATGAATGGTAGTTTACAACATCTATGCAAAAATTCAACTTCTTCAAAACACTCTATTTGTGATATATTATCCATCACGACTACCATAAGAGACCTTCAACAACAAATAAATACTCTTAAGTTCAAATTTTCATCTCATGAAGCTACCTTTGAGTAAAATGTGTTAAAAGAACAACCTCATACTTGAGATGTGTTTGAGTCCTTTGAACTTCATCATTCTTGAGTTATCCTACTTCAATGGTCATGGGGATCTTACTATTCACTTGTAACAATATAAAAATTCATTTGAATGTTAGGCTAGGGATGGATTACTATTATTGAAAGTCATCCATTCAAGTATAGCTCAAGAGCATCTTGATTATTTTTATAGCCTCCCAAATGGTTCCTTGTCAACATTATAAAAACTTGAAGATGTGTTCATATCAAATTTTCATTTATATACCTTACTAAAGTTACCATTAGAACATCTACAAGTATCAAAACAAAATGAGAACTATTCCTTTCCAATTTATGTTATCATATTTTAAGGACATATTGTATTCCTTAAATTATACCCCCTTATATTGGGAAGTGCAATTTAAATTTAGTAGGGGTCTTATTTATCCTCTTAGAAAAAGAGTTTTACACAAGACTTTCTATTCATTTTTTTTTATATTGGGATGTGCATAAATATGCATGTTTTTTAACAAATGCAAAAATTGAGTTACCTACTTCACCAACTAAAGGCAAACATAGTACAAATAACATCTTAAAATCAAACAAGCAACCTAAAAAGGGTTATGAACCACCTCACAAACTTTCTTCAGAACTAATGGTACATTCCAAAGAATAAATAGTAAAGGTATTAAACAAAATAAAATAACATAATTATCAAATACCTCTTATAATTAGAACATTTGCCTCTAAAAAAAGATAACCACTTTAGTTTTATTGATATAGAGATAGAAAACATGATATATTGTTTACATTATTAGATAAATGAATGATAAAGCTTCTTCCTAATTCTCATTACCCACTACACATATTTTAAAATTTGAAAAAACAACACTTTTTCATTTAGCATGGTATAAATAGGGACTGAGATAATGATTTTTTTACACTTGAGCAAAATCTTACACAGCTAGCTGATCAAAAAATTATTACATTTTGAAAAGACATATCTAGACATATTCCACATAATTCTTCTAGAGGATATTCTAAGAGGGTCAAGACGTCCCATGTTACTCCTTCTAAGGAACCATGTGGTCCATAAACCTTCAAAAAATATGACCACTAGAATAAGTCATTATCTTAGTGCACTCTCTCCTAGGATTTATCTTTCCCACACTGATACTACTAAGGAACCATTGGTCGATTGGGTCTTTCATAAAGAGACATGTGGAGAAGGTGTACCTATAAAATGATATGGGTACCTAAATAGATAAATATATATTCATAAAAAAATTATAAAAAAACTTTAGAGTTAATTACATAAAAAAAAATCAATTCCATTACCATATGATCATTACAGTCGAGCTTTATTATTTCCATCTAGATTTCATTACATACGATGATTTATTTATTACCAATAAAATACAAGTGTTTCATTAAATTTAAATATTTGTTATAAAATTTACCATATCCAAATGTTTGTCACATAAATAAATCAAATTAAACCATACAAAAATCAATAGAGAATTAAACATTTCACACCCATTTGAAGCAAAATAAACCATGTGAATAATGTCATATATATATATATATATATATATATATATATATATATATATATATATATATATATATATATGAAAATAATACATAGTTTATATAGATAACAATATCATTCATATGTTGTGGGAATATCCCCATGAGTAAAATCATCATCACTATATATATAAACCACCCTCATTCCTCTCAATGTGGAAGCCCTTGGGTCTAGTATGGCCCCCCATGCATGGAACAACTCACGTACTCTCTCCTCATATGCACCTAGTCAACATAGTGTCTCCTTGTGCTCACACTATAGAGTGCCATATTGTTAAAAAAAAACTTACCTTATATTTATAGAACTAAATTATAGGATGTCTCATCTATCTATCTTAGAACATAAGTCCTCCTACTCAGTCATTGTGATTGTTCATGCATTTCTCCCTTTGGACCCAAAAGAACCAACTTCTACTTGTCATAGAATCTAAGAGAGATTTAGTTGTCATAAATATCATAAGCAACATGTCTATGTGGTGTACTTATGTCAAAGAAGAGTTGTATTAGTTATCATTTCACCTTGTTTGAACTTGTGTCAATATTTCATCTTGTGTTGATTATGTCTAAGGATATGCAACAAGTCTTAGTGTGGTCTTCATTATTCAAAATCACTCATAATAGAATGATCTACAATGTTGCATCCCATGGCTAGTTATGTGTTCATTAAATCATGCCAATGACCTATATAATATGAAAAAAATGGATGGATTTGAGATATTATGAGGAGATGATGGTAAATTTATTTGAAGCCTTTAGCATAGTTTAAGGTTTTTTATCAAATGTTAAGGTAAATACTTCCATTGTTATTACATTTGATATTACATATGTATCACCTTAAAAGGATATTCAAACCATGTTAATAATGATAATATGTCCCTTATGACACTTCAAATTCATAAACCATGTATCCAAAAAGTCTCATACTATAAGGTAGTTTTATATGTAAATGTGGTCTTTTAAGGGATAAAACATCCTTCATCCACCATAAAGGGCCCCACATGCTTAAAAAGTGACCTTTAATATTCCATCCATATCTAGCCTCTAATTTGAATTTTTTTACTCTCATTTCCATCCTTTTGGCCTTTAATGGTTTCTCAAGATCTAAAAGCTAAAAAATGTAGAGAAAAGAAGTTTTACAGGTGTTTTCAAGACTTATACAGATTTGTATGATTAGGTTAGAGTCATAAAAGGTAATATATATCATGGGGGGTTAATTTTAGGCATAAAATATAATAATACATGTTAAAAAATCTAATATAAATGTAGAAAACATATCATGATCTCCATCGAGCTCTTAGCAAGCTCACAAGGGCCAGTTTGAGTTGAATGGCACAGTCTGTATAGGGAGAGTTAGAGCCCAAGATCTTGGACATAATTAGAGACCCTAATAGGCTTAAAATTAGTGGTATTGGTTTTTATATAAAATCCATAGGCTTTATTAATAATCACTAAGAATCCCAGGTGGTCTTAAACCCCTTACAAACCCCACAAGATCAACTATAGAAAAATTTATGAGAATTTCAAGCTCATTGTGACAACTTGAGCATGTTGGAAGTATCCAAAGGTCTGATAAGTATCTTCAAATTATCTATGCATTTTCTCATTTTAATAATATGGTTAAACCAACACCTAATCTTCCATGGTTGGTAGGTTGCAGGTTTATGTGCTAAAATTTCTATGTCTCATGAAGGAACAAAGCAAAAGGATGATCAGTGAAGATTTTATATTCTCTCCCCATGTTCTTCACATACTCCACATGGTCACCAATGTGTCATATCAGATCCCATTCAAGTCTCCTCAATACCCACCATGTGAAATAAGGAGAAAATCTTCAAGCATGACTCGGCCTACTCTCATGACAACCAATATCAAGGTTTTAAGTCTATGGATGATGCATTCTTTAGGTTGTAGGGGTGATTTAAGGATATGTAGGAGTTCCTCTTTCAATGTAAATAAACTTACACATGGACCACAAGACCAAAACCCATCAACCAACTCCAAATGCATTCATGGGCTATTTAGCATAGTTTAAGGTTTCCTTGTATTGTTTAAGGTTTTTGAGGATTCCTAGGTTTTATTTTCTCCATTAAAATTCTTGATTCAGGTAGTCAAATGTACTACCTTGATGGATACCTAGATGAAAGATGCTTAGGTCTTAATAGGTGGTCTTAAGTAGATAGGAGCTATCCATATGAGGTCTCATAAGAAAATCTGGTTCATAATGAATAAATCAAGCTATTTTCACCTTATAATGAGCCTTGTCTCCCAAACTTATAATTTACAAAGACTACATAATACACTAAAAGAAGGCTAGGGTGGTTTATCATGAGTAATCCAACAATTGGAGTGTTAATGGACTTGCATAAGATCAAGTTTTTTGTGAAGGAATTCCCATGAATTTCAATTTTGTATTAAGGTCAATATCTTAGTTAAAATCTTAAAACTCACAAATTCAAATTCACACCTATAGGACTACTTAGTGGCTCAGTGGCCTACAAACTAGAGATAGAAGAGCCTCCTTAGATGAAGATAAAGGAGACCAAACTCTCCATATTTTCATAGAGATACTTGAATTCTTAGAGTGTTTTATAATAACTCTAAATCCCATACACAATCAAGTCTCAAAAGTGACCACCTACCAGGTTGGTCTAAGATAGCCACTATTGGTGTACAAATTTGAGAAGTAGATGCAATGAATAATAGATGAGTTAAATTATAGATAGGTAGTCAAGTTTTAAGGCCATTTGAGATGAATTAGTGATTATAAAGTAATATACAAATAAACTGGTTAATATAGACTTACTTGACCCTAAATACACAGTTGGTTTAATGCATACATGTATGCCTAGTCAAAATTGGAATGCCTAACTATTTTGGGTAATGAGATCTATTGGAAGTAAAAAATCATGTGAAAATTATCCTATAGTGGTTTTATTTCATATATAAAATCTTCAATATCTTTTATATCAAAATCAGTTTTATAAGGAGTTGCCCAAGCCTGATTGAGCACTCAAAACACATAGGGTTGTGTGTATATGGTTATATAAGAATGTTTTTTGAATGAAGGAGACCCAAGCCCAAGAATGTATTGAAGTATCTAGGGGACACTCCATGAGTATTTAAACTTCCTTGGTATTGAGGGAAGGAGGAAACACAGGTTACTTAGGTTATTGGCATCAGTTGCTTTGAGAACCTAGTATAGGCTAATGATGGTCATAGTAGGCCTAAAGAGGAGGAATGATAATAAAATTATTATATGCCACTATGAGACTATGTAAAGAGTTAAATTTAAATTTATAATATTCTAAAAAGGATTTAAGGTCACCATGATCACCAAAAGGTGGTCTTGTGCCTTGAAGCTCAATTTAGGCCTATAAGGCCTAAAATGTTGCATAAGCCCTCAGAACTCCAACTCCACTCTTGTGACAAGATGAATTATTAAGGTATATGTATGGACACATGATCCGAACAACAATTCAGATGACAATTCGGGTGATGGGTCCACCCCAATTGATGATGAAACTTCTGGGAGCCATAACTTTTGCACCGTAGCTCCAATTGACTCACCATTAGAACCGTTGGAAATATAATAATGAGGGGAACATCATGATATGGCATGGAGATACACTAGATGAATTTTTACCCCATAAAACCCAATATAAGTGTCCCAAATTTTAATTTTAATAGTGCAGTCTAAAAATAGTAAGCTACTAAAAATAGTAATTCTTCGAATTATGTATTGTTGTAAATCATGGCAATCAAACCAATTCATCTCCATTGAGATTGGTGACCTTCCACATCCTCCCCACACCTTAAAAACATTTATAAATTAATATTTAACCCGAAATGGAAATCAGACATCTCTTCTCAGAGATAAGCATATGTTTGGGTCTGCAAATTTGATCAATAAAACATCTCTTCTCAGAGATAGTATTATTTGAATTGTTTTGTTCTTGTTTTTGAATTATATTTCAACCACATATTTTGAGTTTTTGATCAATACAATAGGTTATAAAATTATGTTTTAGGTCTTAACAAAGGTGTTTTAGATAGTGAAATATATAAAAGGTGCCTTTATGTCCTAAAAAACCTTCCTCAAGCTCTCTCATCATAGTTTTCCAACTTGAGCTATAAGTTTAAGTGCTCATATCTTGTATGAAAATATGCACGGGGAAAAATTTTATTAATTTAATTTTAGTACCCCTATTTACTTACCATATATGGTAGAGAGAGTTAGATTTAGGGGTCATCTTTATGAACAATCCTTAAGACTATAACCATGCCCAAATTGCTTGGAAAGAACCTAAAGAGTACCATTCTTTGCTCAGATATCTTCATAAAAGATGCATGGTACCAAAATATATTATTTAAATTTTAGGGTTTATGTTCACTAAATATTGATGGCCTTAAGTTTCCAATCCAAGGTATGTGTTTTATGAACCATCGTTAAGATGGTAGGCCACTCCAAACCCTCTAAAACCCTCATAACGAACCTAATGGACAATAAAATACTCATAATTACTATAATGTCCCTTAAACACCTTTATAAATAAATAATACACTTATAATCCCTATGTGTTCCATGTGTACTATGAATTTGGCACATGTGAGGTAAAAAATTGCATGGAAAATGGCTAATAATGTTTGGTTTTAGGACTGTCTCCATGGTTCCTAGGCATGTTTGAGCTTATAAGTGAATTAATAGGACTCTTGTAACTATTCAAAGATGTAATAGTCTCTAAAAAATCACTATTGAATTCCTATAGTAGCACAAGCAAGCTTGATGAGTAAACTTGAAGTCATTTAAGATAGGTAACCTCATTTGCATTAAGAAAAGATTATTGCAGGTTTGCTCACATGGTGAAGAGGATTTTTAGAACATAATCACCCTTTTATAAACATTTATAATCCAATACTAGGCTCAAAACATGATTGAATATGTCTAAATATCAGGTCTCCCACTCATTAGAGTGACAAATGCATTAAACGGGTTGAGAATGGCATGAAGAGTGGTAGCTAGGCAAATAATGGCCATGTTCAAACATGTAACTACCTTCCAAAAATAGATGCATAACCTATTAATGCATTCCAAGGAGTAATTTTAGTTTCAAGGAGCATGATGCCTTCATGGAGTTAATTATGATCAGAAATAGATCATTCACCACACTTCTATGCCCAAAATCCTCATTGAAGGCCACTATGCCACCAAGGCAATGCATGGGGAGAGTTATGGATTTGTTTCTACCCATTATTCATGATTTTAACTATTCATTTAATGAGTGATGTTAATTATGGCCTTTCCACTCCATTTCTATGCCATGTTCTCACTATCTCTCTTTCTCATATTATATAAATTAGACTTAGAAAGCCATTCTAATGATTCCTCTATTAGGTATGAGAAATTTCTACCCATTTTTGTCTTGTATCCTTTGAGGTAATACAAAAATTTATTCATCCTTTTCCTTATTATTTTTATAGTGTGTTCATACTTATTTGACTTGCATAAGTGGTTGAATCTTTCTCCCTTTGTAGGTCTGTGTCTCTCACCTAGATGCTAGTGGATTGTTTTAAGCAAGTCACATGGTGTGTGAAGGTGATTATTTTTATCATCATAGTGTAAATTAATTGTTAGTGTCTTTTATCAAACCTTTCACTTGTCAACCTTATTTTATAGGTAGTTGGCATGGCTTCTATGTGAAACACTAATATGTATGATTATTTTGTAAAAGGTGTGTTAGCAATCAGTCTTTGTCTTATCCATAAATGTTGTTGAAGGATAAAGTAGAGGATACATAACATATCGACACATCACCTCCTATAGTATCGGGTTTAATTTCATGTCTTTCTTATATCACTTTTCATTGAAAAAACTAATAGGCTTAATAGTTTGAACATAGATGATGCATCAAGGGAGCTATCCCCAAAACTAAAGATTTACCTCACCTATTAGGTTACCCACACTAAGAGGTGATTCCATTATATCATCTGGATGTGGCAAGTTTGAAATTCATTTTCCTCAAAGGTATAATCCAAATTGATAAAAACTTATGGTGTGCTTGGTGGGACAAAAATTTAAGGAGATTGGAACACTTACTAAAAATATTTGGTAACCTCAAGGAGCTTTCGACACTCTGGTAGCAAATTAAAATCAGATTTTCATGCCAAAATTCATCATAAGGTCATCATCCAAAGGTAAATAAGTTGAATTTGTTGAATTATCTTTGTATTTTCATATAAATAAGACGTAACCTAGGTTTAATCCCTATCTTAAACCCCATACTTATCCTAATCATATTCAATATAGCCTTCTTACAACTCCTACATCTCAAATGGATAGACCTAATAATCAAGGCTTTGTACCCTTCAATGGTGGCAGCCCTATAAACCTAAACCAATTTGGTGATATACCTATTATTTCACTCAAAATCTTCCAATAGTTCATAGGTAAAAACTCTACAACTCCTATTGAACACATTGCATACATAGCCAACCTTTATTTGGTGCATAATGTGACTCATGAGAATGTAGCAATGATGTTGTTAGCTACCTCCTTAAAAGGCAATTAACTTTAATGGTATAGAGATATATCAACTTCATCCATCAACACTTGGGATGAGTTAAAGGAGAACCTATTATTATCAACCTAAGTTACATGCTACTGAAGGTAGATTGTTTAGATATCCTTCAAACCTAGACTAAAATTAGAATGATCTAAGGTTATGGGATACCTATACCTAGATTAAACCTCTAGATTGTGAGGCTAGTTCGTCTGAATATATTAGTTTTGGATCAATTACTAAAACCTACTTGATTTGGGATGAAAAGAGTTAGAAGGATTACTATAAATAGAAATACTATTCTATTGATGGTGATACACCTATATTACTAGTTCATCCACTCAATTTGAACTCATAACAACACTGATAAACAATGAAAATCATTGAATCTGACAACTCCAAGGGACTCTTATGCAAGAGTGTTTGACATAAATGTTCCATTGAGAAATAAAATAATGAGTTAAATGATGGAAGGCCTAATTCAAGGTAATAACTAGTCAATATATCCATTTTTATCTTAGTTACTCGACATCAAACATTGTATATGACCTGCATAAGATGGCATACTAGTAACTAGGTGAGATTAAGACCTACCAAGGGAGAAAATACTACCACATTTACAAATAAGACTAACATAATCACAATAAACCTATATAAATGGATTTTAAATAGTCATTTTTATTATCTCAAAAGGTTTAAAAAGCTTAATCTTGGTAGATTTTCATCATGCCCAAAAGAGGGATCCTGAAAATAGGCCTAAAAGACTAAATATATAGAGAATGAGAAGAAACAAAGATAAGAGAATGGCATAGAGGAGAAACAATGGCATATAAAAGAGAATAATAATTCAACTAATCATTAATTCAAGTCAAATTTAGTTACAATTTTCTAACAATAGTCCTCTTAAGATCTCTTCTTATCTCATGTTCTTGCATACTCTTTGCATGAGCTCCCTGGCATTGAAAATAAGATGGTGGTCCATCTTTGACTTGTTTAAACTCCTTTGGAAGCATGATACATCATATTATTATCAAATAAATCCTCTTAACATGATGTCAAGTTAAGTTAATGATCACTTCCTGCATGAAAACTATGGAATATTCATTGATTATTAGTTGAGGATTGGTTAACTCATGATTAGCAATTAAGATCAATTTCTTCCTTTTTAGCCCTATTTTTCATTGATTTACACTTATGTCCAATTGTGTATGGAATATCCACTATAATAATAGTTATGAATCATAATAACTCCACATTTACTCTCATCAATATATTCCAATTCTATTTTCCACTTTATTTGATTGACCAAATAGGCTAATTAGGCCTAGTAGCCTAACTTACTATATTTGATGGCTTTGAAAACTTACATAAAACTTTGAAAACCTAAAAATATGGTGAATTTAAGATATTAACCAATGCCTCATATCATGTAATATTTAATCTTTAGTATGAAACACCTACAACTTAGTCAAACTAGTTGACTAAGTTAGCTTATCCTTCATTTCCTACAAACTAGTTGTTTTGAATGAGCTCCCAAGGGAACTTAAAAGAATATTTATAATCATTTGATTATTTTATGAGGAATAAAAAGTATCAATATTTTTTCAACATTGATTGGAAATTATTTAAAATACCTTGTACCTCTTCTTATATATTTTTTCTTCTCAAAATCCTATTTTCTACCATGTTCATACAATATTCATATAACAAATGGTCATGGAAATGAATCTCTTAGAGTGTACTTTATGATATAGGTGGTAGTTAGGAGGTTTCAATGAGTTTGGATTCATAATTCTCTAGTTCTTCATAAATAAGTCTATAGTAGGGTTTTGCAAGGGTTTAAGAGTGCTCTGGGTTCTTAATGATGATTCATAAAGCTTGGGCCTTGAATGCCTAAACCAATGCCACAAAAAATTAGTGTATTATGCCATTTAACCCTCCCAAAGTCTTTTTCTTTCCATTAAAAATATCCATATTAGGGTGAGCATATGAAGTCACCTCTCAGAGAGGAAAACAAGATTTCTAGGTAGTGTCTGGTGTTCTTTGGCCAAGATGATCATTGATATAACTTATTTTATGGATCAAACTCGGTGTAAATCTATTGTATACCTTGATGGTGATTTTCATGGTGATTTTAAGTGCCCTCATGACCTTTATTTGGCTCCTTCTACCCCTTCTTGATGGCCTTATCTAGTGATGTCAAGGATAAGCATAGGTATATGCATAAAATTCTTCAATATTTGACGTTACGATAAGTTTAAAGGAAATTTTATACTATTTAAAACATCAATAACCTATGTATAATTCTTTTTAGTCATGAAAATGGTATATCAATCCATTATTCTTTCACTTGTATGCAAATAGATCCTTGCTTTAACTTACAGACCTATCTACTATGGAAGTGACCCAAAATACCTCTATTTATGGTTTTGGAAGTGTTATTAATAAATTTTTATACCCCATATTTCTTCTCAAACTCATTTAATGTGTAATTACCCTTCATTCCTTTTATTTTAGGCTCAAAATATCCTTATTTGGCCTAGTCTATATAGTATAAGTATTTCACATGTCAACCAATAAGTCATGAAGGTTCTTATGGGATCTTATAAGATCATATATGATTTTATATCTCAAACATACCATTTTAATTCATAATTTGGCTTCTTTCCTCCATCAGGGGGTTATCAAGGTTTTACAAGGGTTTTAGGGGTCCATAGCTTCTTAATGATTGTTCATAGCATATAGGCCCCTGATGGGAAACCACTTTCCATGAATATGGAGTAAATTAACCCCCTAATAAACCATGATAATCATTATCTCCCATGCAAAAGGTGTGTAGAGATGTCTACGTGGTGAAGTTGTGCTTCGAGTGGTTGTGGAGGAGTATGTGTGTAAGAAAGAAGCTTGAGGGGTCTAACAAGACAAAATTTCTGAATTTTTTCCAATCCAATACCTCCTTAAAGTTTTAAAATACCTTCCACATTATTTTAATGCTCATCAAATGATTAAAAATCCCATGAAAGAGTTCAAAAGGATGATTGTATCTCTTAAGGGTTTTAGGCCTATCTAACTATTTTATCCCTTAAGGGCATAATTTATATGTATTTATCAAAATTATTCACTATTACCAAGTTTATTAATATTTTTAATTACCTTTTTAAGCCTATAAAACACTCTAATGAGGTTAAAACCCTCTACCAAAACTATAGACCTCCAAGAAGCTTGTCTAGATCCTTATTTGACTGTCAACAAATAGGTGGTTGAATTTAACAAAAATGTGAATAGTTACACTCTTAAAATTACCTCATCAAGGTGATATGCAGGTATAACCACTTATATTTACAAACTCCACCAATTTTCATGCTTGGATTTTACATATAGAATCTTGTAGATGCATTTTACCAAAATTTATCGATATGTTGCCTATGCTTCAAGTCTTAAGACTGATGTTTCTTAGTTCCACCTTATATTTGTGATTAATGATAATTAATATGATTTAATAGGCCATAAAAATCCCTATTTCAATAGGTTTTATCATTCATGGTCACCTTTTATGCTTATGTAACCTATGCCACAGTGTGTCTCTTCAAGAAACATCACTGTGACTATGTTTAACACTATTGTATGATGTTTTATGAGAAATAAAGGTGTTTTGTAACCATTCCATCATCCTTGGTGATTTTAAAACTCCTCAATTTTATTTAAACCTTTCTCTTATCTCTTTTTTATTATATTTACTCTTCATATAATGTTCTTAGGCTTTACACAATCCTAGTCTGTACAGGCCTATACACTTCAAGGTTATGTAGTAGAGGTCATGATCTTTGATATAAGTTTGAAGATGTCAACTCACCATTTTAATGTAAAGGTGATCTCACAAGATTTTTTCCTTTAATTAATTCATATTGAACTATACTTTAAGAGAGTATGTGACTATATGAGATGTAATTATTCTCTAGTATGGCTATAGGTGTGTATTTTCATGAATTTGATCTTGATTGTAGCTTATATGGAACCCTCTTGTTCATTTTCTTGACCTCTTTCACATCATCACTTTCTATTATGGATCCTTCATATGGCATCTTCCATTTAATCACTCTACTCTCATTCCCTTATAACTTGGAGATAGGCCTACACTCTTGTATGGTTGTCAATGGATGTCATGAGGTAAATGACTATGTGTTTGTGTCATTGTAACTTCAAGTCTTAATGTAATTTATCCCATTTCATGTGATTCTCAACACTAGGAAAACAAACTCATGAACCTAAAGGTGTAGCAATTCCTTCTTGACAATGGATGTGATTCAAGTTGCATTCTTCAATAGGGATTAAACCTTGTTATAGGTGGTGATCCATTTGATAAAATAACCTTATCTGAGTTCAATATTTATTTAGGTATGACTTTTATCCCAATTTAATAACCATTACCTTGTAACATTATCTCATTCATACACCTCATTCTATCTTCTTGAAAACAAACCTTTCCCTATCATATAGTTGATTGTGCATCAACTCAAGCTCTTGTATAGGCTAAGTCAGATGGGATGCTAAAAGAGGGTCAAAGATATATTTTATGAACCTAAAATTCTTCCTTTTCATGATTCATATGTGTTCCAAAACACCTCTTAAAGGTTAAATTTCTTGAAAAAACTCTCTCATAACTTTGCCTATTCCTTGGGATTATGACTATGTCCTTGAAAGTCCTAATTGTGACTCTCTCTTAAAGTTTGTCCTAAGTTATTCAAGACCTTGAACTTATATTATATTTGAGATACCTCATTAATGTTATAAACCTCATACTAATATGTATTTGGTTGTACCAACTAGCCTTAAAGAACTTAGATAGGTCTTAAGGCTACCAAGATACTTGTTTATTATAGGTTTTTACTTGTATACAGGCATGTAGGTGTCTTATGAGACACTTAAAAACAACTTATGGATACCTCCTTGGGTTGAGATATGAATGAAGTAATAACATATATCAAGAACCCTTCACTCCTTTTCACTTTCACTCATACATTTATGCCATGACCTAACCTTCAAAATGATTGTGTCCTTCCTTAACAACTATAAGTGACTATGAAGGGTCCCTTTATATGGACTAGGATGGAATTAGGCCTTAGGGAGGTCACCAAAATCAGTCTAGTGAACTTATCACTCATCCATTAAAACTTAAGGGGGGAGATTTTGAGCAAATACAATTAATGAGGTATCCTTCACACCCTTCTTCCTTTGTATTTCCATGAGAAACTCTTGATTGTGATTTCAATTTGCTATAGGTAGTCATTTTATCTTACTTTAACATGGTCTTAGGTTGTGCATATCTTCCTTCATATCCATGATAGTCTCTACCCGTTTTAACTCTTTATGGCATTAGATACATGAGATGGAGGTGAATGGAAGTGATATGATGGTTGAAGAATGTTGGGAACATTGAATGGGGGTGAAAATGGAGCTTTATTACATTGAGAAATGGTAGTGAAAGACTGTGTGACAGCGATGAACCAAGACAGAGGTGAAAATAAAATGAGGAGTATATTAAAATACCATTTTTAGGGTCTTATGCAAGCATGATCACCTTTTCAACAATATTTAACAATTTATATACCTTTGAAGGAGGTATATGGTGTTAAAATGAAACCTAGGAGTTTGTTAAGAACCTTAACAAATGCTAAAAAACCTTAAAATATGTTAAATGATGACTTCATGAGAACTCTTGAGATCCATTAATGGCTTACTTGCTATCAATATTTGAATAAAATTTTTAGAATATTGAATGATGTAGATATAACATGAATGAGACCCCTTCAAACAATAATCCAACAAATCTTGATGTTTATTCTCTCTCATGGACCATACAAACTCTCTCATATGCTTGTAGACTATAGATTTACACTATTATGACTTATTGAGTTCCATATGACCCTCACACATGTAAAATAACTAAATAATTCCATAGAAAGGTTTATCATGCTCTTGATAAACTCCACAAACTTGAATTTTTCTGCCATGATGCCTAGATGAAGAGAAAACTTAGAAAACTTACTACTTGCTTGCATGAAGGAGACATAGTGAGTGCCTTGACTCAAATGGGTGGTTCATAAAGGATATAAGAAAAAATTGAGAACCAATTAACATACATAAAATCCCTCTAAGACTACTTTCTATAGCTAAAATATTAGAACTTGATTTTGTCTCTCATGGTTTGTACCACTTGTAAACTTGAAGGGCTCTCACGATGTGCAAAGAAGCTAGATGATTGGATGGAACTAATTTTGGGCCTGTATTGAATCCTTTTTCCAAATTCTTATTTAACACCTACCATATCTTCATCTCCATGATCTTTAGCTTTGATGTATGGAATTGGTCATACAAGTCTATACTTATGCATGAAAACTCATGTAAAATAGCCTTTTTTGTATTTTCTTCAAACTTAAGACATGAAACCACCAATATAGGGTGATAAAGATAATACCACAAGTCAAAAATCATGTTATAACAATTTTTAAGTCTCTTACATCCTTACAAGGCCAAATTTTGCACGTGTGAGCTAAAGAAGGCCTTTTCTAAGCTTAAATTTTCATGAAATGACATTTTCAAAGTATGAAACTTTATGACTAAAATAAAGTCATGAATATTAATGTGTTTAAAGACATTATGAAAATTTTTGTGGCCTTTTGACACCATATTTAACATTTAAATACCAAAACTTGTCTTTTTAGGTAATATAAACATATTTTTACAAAGGAAAATTGTCATTGATTGTCATAAAACATAGTATAGCCTCATAAAAGGTTTCCAATAGACTTTTTATTCATTTTCATCACACTTTAAAAATTTATAGCTTGTTTCATACCTTCCATATACCTAATTATTCTATAAAATCTCATAACAAGTCATCAACTTCCCTCTTTTCACCATCTTCATCAGAGCACTTTTAGAGCACAAGACCACCTGAATCTCTATCAAAACCTCATGATGACACTTGACACTACTGACATGAAACTAAAACAAATCTCTCTTCACTTGATAGTTAATAACACTATGATGGACATGAAATTTTTTCAATTATAAGGGTTAGAATTTGGCCTTGACAGGCCAAATTACCAACACCTATGCAAGCATTTTGAAGATAAAAGTGACCACTTGTCCCTAGAAAAACCATTGACCATAATCAAAAGATATACTCAAGATTTTATGGTGGAATTTAACTATAAGTTTTATAAAAACTGGGATAAGATCCCAATAGTAGTTAAACCCACCCCAAATTATGCCTTCTTATACTATTAAGGATCCCTCAAACCTAATATGGTAGTCATGATTCAGTCAATGGGTGGGAACACATTGTATGATGCCTATTAAGTATAAATAAAGGCATAAAATTGTCTTATACAAGTAGGAAAACTTACACCAAGGCCCTTTATACCATTTTTTTCTAGAGATACAACCTATTATGCCTACCATTACCCCCATACCATCCACAACCAATCATGAGAAGGTAGATGTTAGTTAGGTAAATAGATTGGTTGAGCTTGAAGAGATTCTCAAGGCATAATACGGTAAGATAGTGTCCTTGGAGAGGTAACAACTTCTACCCCATAGACCCTATCAAGCTCCTTATCAAGATCCCTATCAACCTTATCAATTCATTAGACCTTCATACCAAGCTAATCCTCAAAGTCAAGGGTAGATCACTCATACAAGGCCATACAAAAACTTCAATCTTAACTCTAAAAACACTTCTAGAGAATTAGTTCCTACTCAAAATAACTATGCTCATAAAGGCTAATGGTTTGCACATTGGGGACAATCTCATGAATAAAGTGTCAACATAATGGAAGGTGATAATCAAGCTTATCTTATGTATCACAATCAATATCATCTTATGAAAAATAATCAGGCTCCTCTTACACAAACAAATAAGTTCCTCTTGTGCAACATGGAGAAGTTCCTTTAATGACTCAATCTAAATTACTAAATCAACAAGGAATGGGTAGATAGTAGACACAATTAGAGGATCCATTTGTCAACTTTCAAGAAGGATAAATTCCTTTTAGATAATGTGTAGTCAATTAGATTGGAGGTGAAACTAAGGTGGGCAGTCATATAACAACCAATACAAGGGATAAAAGAAGGGCAATGAGTGGTAACTCATAGGTAGGAAGAGTAGCTCCTTTACCTTCTCAACCACTTTAGAAGACTAATGATCAAGATGCATTCCCTAAATCTCTACCACTTTAAAAGGGTCAGAATGACAAGGGTCCATTCATACCTCATTTCACATAAGTTACAAGTACTATTGTTGCTCCTAAATTATAGTTAAAGGTTGGTGTCCCCTCACATCAGCATTATAGACTACATTAAAAGGCTCATTTCAACATACCAATTTGAGACACATTACTTATTTTAGTTTAGAAATACCTACTTCAATAAGAGTTTTCAAAACTCAACATCTTGGATAAACAAGTAGAAAAAGCAAGTTCAGTCCTAACCAACACTAGTCAACCTAATGAACCCTAACCAGCCAAGGTAAATAAACCCCCTCCCTTCTATCTTTCTATCATAATAGGGGATTACCTAGTACATAATTATGTGATAGATAGTGGGTTAAGTATATATGTCATGCCAAATTCAATAGCAAGCAAGTTGGGGTTAAAAAATGAGCCAAATTCTAAGGGATTCTTGTAACTAGATGGATATCCTACTAAAATAGTTAGTGTGCTTAAGGACCTAAAACTTATCCTAGCTTCTTGCCCCAATTACACCATATCCAAAGATGTTGTGTTTTATCTACCCCCCATTTTGATTTATGTTTATCTAGGGACTTCACTACTAATTTAGGAGGATACCTATCATTTAACTAGTCTTATACGGTATTTAGAACTAGGTATGGGACTAAAGTCACCATTAGGTCTGAGCCTATTTCCAGGCTTCATTTAGAGCTCTACATGCCTAATTTATCAAATGTTAACTACACTATTATTTATGAATATGAGCACCCTGATGTTTAAGATCCATTTGAGCCATTTGAGGGCATATCATACCTACTTCTTCATGAGTACAGAATAGATGACCATGGATATGATAATTACAAAAGCATTGAGGAAGTATACTTAGGGATATATTATATGCATGAGGAGAAGGCAGTCACACCAACCCTTACCAATCCATGTCAAGATAATTATGGAATATGAAGTATATTTTTTTATGGCTTTAGGTGTAAGAATGAAAGTAGAGCAGGGGTTATGCTTATTTCTTCATCTAATTAAATGTGCTTTTCTACCATAACATTCCAATACAGCTACACATGCAATATAATAAAGTATGAGGCACACATTCATGGGTTTTAATGGACAAGGATAAGAGGTATCAAGCTGATACAAGCTATAGGAGATAGTGAATTGGTAGTCCATCAAGTGAGAGGGTAGAATTTAGTAAAAAAGCCACTATTAAAAGCATATAAGCATAGGGTTTGGGACCTCCTAGAAGACTTTGAGGCCTTTTACATCCATTCAATCCCAAGAGAATAAAACCAACATGCAAATAGGTTAGAAGCTATAAGGTCATAATATGACATCCCAAGTGAAGTCAATAACCCAAAGAATTAGTCACAAATTAAAGTAGTTTTTAGACCATCAATACCTAATAATGAAGTCAACTTGTAAGTTGTTGATGCACATAAACATATCAGTAGGTTCATAAAGTATTTAAGAAACACTTCTCATTTTTAGATCCAAATAATCCATTGCATGAGTTTTTGGTTGTGATAATCCTATTATCCTTGGTGGAATAGAGGTAGAACAAGTTGACTATTTCACAAATTTATATTAGTTGGTGATTGGGAGCCACCATGGCTTAATACTTGATCTTAACCTATGCTAATCTGAGTGAATTATGTTTAAAACCTAAGTCTAAAGCTAGATTAATATGAATATTCATAATGAAATTGATCTAAGGTGAATTGATAAAAAGGATTAAAAGGAAGGGTAGGGCAGAAAAGAGAGGTGTTGTTGATCTTTATTTCAAACATTATGACAAAGTTCCAATTTCATCTGAACATGCATTTAACCAATATGAAAGGTGAAGTAGCATAATCTCAAATCCTATCACACATCAGGTAAACATTTAAGGTATGAAAAGATGCAAATAAGAACTGGGTTCACTTTAATAATTTCACCACCTACAAATAAATAACATTAGTTTAGATGCAAGAGGAGTAAAGAAAGCAAAATAAACCTAAGAACTTTCAATTAATATATCATTAGCATAAATTAGCAACTCTGGACTTAAATATGCACATCCAAAATTCACAAGAACCATTCAAATCTGAATATAAAATAAACAAATGAGAGAGAAACCATGATAGCAATTCACAGAAGCAAATGTGGACAAAATTTACAAAACTCCTTGCTTATATTATTTTGCTCAAAAGTTACAAATATTTTTTGGATTAAAAAAACTCTCTCCCTTTTTAAAGTTGGAAATACCTATTTATATATATAATTCATGAGGTATGTTGGTTATTAATGACAAGTTACATTTATACATGTGCATAGGATAGTTGTCCTTTTTGTTACATTCTAGAACAAATGACCTTTTTTAATATACTATACTAACCTATAAGCAATGTATTTTACAAAATGTACATGCCTTTACAAAAATAATATTCCATTTCAAAAATATACAATGCTAGTTACAAAATAATATTCCTAATCCAACTCACTTTGGGACCCTAGTGTTGTTGTAGACTTCTGCCTTTCTTATAGTATCTTCATTTTATAATGTTGATCGTTGATCAGCTAGAGGTCAATAATGGGTCTCATGAATAGCTATTTTTCTTGATCTCCTAAGTTATTGAGATATTTTTGAGCTCTCTTTAAATCTTTTTTGATACTCCCAACATCTCCCATATTTTCCTTAGATGACAATAGTAGGCCCATGATCTTCTTATTATTAACCCCTATCTTCCCTTGACCTTAGTTCTTCACCTCTTGCATGAATTGAGAATTTTAATGCTTAAACTCCTCATCAATGACAAGACCCAAAGGAATAAGTGAGGTATCATTATATCTTCATGTTGTTTGAGGTCCTTGAGAATGTCCTCCATCTACTTAGACTAGCTAGTCAAGGCTTTGATTTTGTCCACCAATATATCCATACCCATATTTAAATGGGATAGGCTAACTATCCTAAATTCAAGGACTTGATTCTTGGTCAAGGCTTTTATCAAGTCTTTCACTTGATATCTTTAAGACTTCCATTAGAAAACTTGGCCTGTAGCCATGGAATTTTGCTTACTTATTGCCTCTTATTTGGTTTTGATTGACTTTAAGGAATTGAATAAGTTAATCATGGTGTTCTCAAATAGCTTGAATCTATCTTCTTGGATTAGTAAGATGGAAATCTCTTCTAAATTATTATGTTGTTGCATTATGCTTTTGATGACAACCTAAAATTAATTAGATTGTGCTTAAGCTATCTTAAATGGGTCCTCTTTAAATATAAGAACCTCACTAGGTTTCTATCCTTCCACTAGAGTCAAACCAATGAATGGTTCCACTTTTTGAAAGGTGAATTCCTCTCTAGCAATCATGGCCTTCTTTTCTACACTTCCTGGTGATGGTAGGTCACTCCTTAATGGGAAGTGATGTTGATAGACTCTTTTATTACCCAAAGATGGTGCAGAGTAGGTATTTCTTTAATTTTCCATAGTAGTCATGAATTTATTCAAATCCCTCACTAGTGGTTAACACTTGGGTTATGGATTGAATTATTCTTGCACAGATGATAATTCAACTCTCTTAGGCTTGATTATGATCAATACAAGGTTGAATTTGGTCTTTAGTGCATGATAGGGATATTTTTAAGGTCTTCTTAGTGTTTTAATATTGGTAGCTAGTTCAAACAATGAGCTTCATGGCATCCCTATGGCATTTTCAAACACTTTTCTCATTAATATTTAAAAAGTGACTTTTTCTTTTGAAAATTCCACCTTGATCTTGCACCATTGGATTCTATTTTACACAAATTAGTTTGGACCATTGATCTTGATATAAAAGATAAAATGCCATTAGTCACTTTATGATGTTCCTCATAGTTGTGACACTTGTCACTTCTACATTCACTCTAAGATTTGTTGAAATGTCAATGTTGATCTCACACCATTGATATTTTTTGAATGAATCAATCATGCTCTATCAATCTTGATCTACTAGATTATGCCTCTTGCTCCATAGAACATTGACTAAAATGTGTATACTTATCCATGTACCATCGATCTTTGAAATATGCTTGAGATTTAATTTTTGGCTCATTATTATGCCATGTGTTGTCTTTACATGCATCCTCAAGTCTTTTGACTTTTTAACCTTCATCATGCAACATCAGATCTTGATTGGCTGAATCAATACACTCTATTGGATTTTGATCTACAAGGTCAAATGCCATTGGTTATTGAGTGTTCTTTGTCCATAAGTGTGATAGCTGTCACCTTATTTTTGTCTTGGGGCTCTATTTAAGCTTTGACTTATTATGCACTGTCAGATCTCCACTACTTGAGTAAACATGGACCATTGATCCTACAGATGAAAATGATATTTAAGCCAGGCTTGGGAAAATAAAGAAATTAGCATAATTTGTTTAGACTATGGTTTTATTTTATGTTAATAAACATGGGTAAGACCTTAGGATAAATATTTTAAGCTAAGTTTTAAACATGATAAAGGGGACCCTATGAATAATAAAAGAGATGGCATAAAGTTTTAGATCAAAACTTTTACCTAAAGCCTAAAACATAACAAAAGGACCTGGTGATTAGTAACTTTAGGCAAGATTAAATCAGAATTATGAACAAATATGTCAACCAAATCAAGTTTGAATTATCTTCTAATGAAAATAACATATAAACATGCTAAAGGTACTCTGATCAAGTGAATTTTCAAATTTAAGGTACAAATTTGCACAATTTGAAACAAGGGTCCCTATTTTTGAAAAATGACCTTAATAAATGGTGACTTTTGAGGGAAATATAGAAATATGTTTAGAATTTAGAGACTCTACTTTATACTAATAACTAGGCTACTTATTCCACTTTATCAAACACCATTATTAAGATCAGTTCGTGGGTAAACCAAATCTTACACATGAAAAATTAAGATCAAACATTAAGACATAGTCATGTTGTGTGTGTGTTTTAACTCCACTTATTATTTGCCATGGGATTTAAGGAAACAACTTCCAAATTTTTATGAATTTAACCATTAACATTGACTTTTAGCATGTTTAGATATCCATTAGGAATCATGTTTTAGCTCAAGTAAGTCTTGGGCATTGCTCTGTTACTAACTATACATACATAACCCTGATATAAATGCCTTTGGTTTCAATCAAGACCTTGCTCCACTACCAACCAGGCATCTATAACCCCGATGGAGATTACTAGAATCACCTTTGTTTAGAAAGCTTTTTAATTTTTTAATAAATCTCTTTTTTGATTTGGTATTGTTTAGATCATTTTTTAATTTCTAGTAGGGGTTGGGAAGTCAGATTTTTAGGATTTGGTTAGATTTTTGGTCTTCAGATAATCATATTTGGTTAAAAACTTGTCCTAGGTAATGATGTTTATTAAGTGAAAACATGATTATGTTTCAATAATTCAAGCTTTCATCCTATATGTGTAATCCATCTTAGAATCAATCTTACATCAAAACAAGGCTTAAAATCTTAAGGAATAATTATCTTACCTATTAGTCTTTTACTAGTTTCTCTAAACTATAACATTAAGCCCATATTCCAATAATCCATGATAAATCAATGATGAGAAAACATACCTACATTCCTAAACTAAAGAGTTCCTTTTGAGCATTTAAATTTACTTTGATCTAAGGATTATCCAAAAAGACTTATTGAAAGAAAGAAATAATGCATGGAAAGCAAACAAACCAAAACACAAAGAAAACAAGCAAATAGATATACATAAACACTATGCACAAACAAGGGATAATAAGTAAAGAAACAAGAAAGAAATTAATCTAAATCCTACCTACACTATCTCTAACTAGTCTTACAGTTCATTCCATGAAGACTCTAGGTGGGACAGTAAAGAAATAGTGCTTGAGGTATTGCCCATTGGTTGGCAGTGTAAACTTTGCTCCTTGAAATTATTTTAGATTAAAGGTGTTATCCCCTAGAATCTCATCAATTTGATATGGGCCAATCCATAATGGTGTGACCTTTCCATGTTTTCCCTTTGGTTTTGAGGCTTTGTCATAAACAAGAACTAGGTCTCCTTATTTAAACACCTTTACCTTTGAGAGCTTATTAAGCCACCTATTAACTATGGTTTGGTGCCTACTAAAATTGGTAAAAGATTCCTCTCTTGTATCTTCCATCTATATGATGTCTAACAACCTTGAACTTAAAAATTCTTGATCATCCTCCATGTACTCTTGCATAAACTTATAGGTTGGTAGCTTGAGTGTTATGGGAAATATAGATTTTTGGACATATACTAGTAGTAATGGTGATGCCTTAAAATCTTGTTCTATTCTAGTTCTCTCTGCCCAAAGGGCATACTTAAGTAGCTTAAGACATGACTTTGGTTTATTAGCTACAAAAAAATTTATCACCTTCATCAAGTTCTTGTTGTTGATTCTACAGTCCATTACCTTGAAGGTAATGGTCTGATGAGAACTTGAGAACAATATTGTTGCCATAAGCCCACTCAATCATCTCAATGTATACAAAGGTAGATCCATTATCATATATTAGAGATATATATGTTCTAAACTTTGTTCATATATTTTTTTTAAGAAATTGATCACCTCTTCAGTCCTACATTGCTTGGTTACTACTGCTTTAGTCCATCTTATGTAGTAGTCAATGGTAATTAGAACATACTTATGACCATCTAAGTAATTGGGATTGATGACCCCCATAAAATCTAGTCCCCACTGGGAAAAGGGTTTATCAATCATTATTGGCTTTAATGGCATGGCTACCTTGGGCTCTTTAGTGTTAAATATTTGACATGAGTGGAATTATCTCACATGTTTGTGAGCATATTTGAAGGTAGTGGGTCAATAATAACCAGCCCTAATGATCTTGTGAGTTTTAGTCCTCCCAAATGGATGTCCACTTTATAGCTTTTCATGGAAAGTACTCAAGATCTCAACCACCTCTTCCTTGGAAACACACCTTAGGTAAATGTATTCAAAGTTCTTCTTATACATCACTCCATCCTTGATTGGAAAATGAGTTTATTTGATCCTTAAGGCTCTCTTTTACTCTCTAATTAACCCCACAAAATAATAGCCATTGATTATAAAATAAACAATAGGATCATACCAATCATTGGGCTAAATTTTTTATTATTCTACCTATATGATACTTAGTTTGGGATTAGTATTGGTAATAAACTAAATTTGCTAGGTTTTGGAGCTAAAAGCTTCACTGATGCAAATAGGGAAGGAGGTTGTTGAGAGGTTGCTAAGTTGTAGGGCAATCGACGTCAGTCTAATCAGTCGACATCAGTCATATACAGTGGGAAAGGCAACCGACATCGGTCAGGTATCAGCTAACATCGGTCATCTCCAGTCTAACAGGGACTAACGTCAGTCACCTGTGTGGTTCCAAAACTGCCAGTTCATGGATAGTTAGTTAACAAACCAAATGTTTGCATGTTGAGAGGCCAATTATAGTCTTAAGCTGTGGATCTAATTATTGTAATTAGATGTCTAATTATTGTTTTCATGAGATCTATATAATAGACTCATGGGTTGTATTGTAATTTTTTCTAGTTTGAGTTGAGCAAAGTTAGCTCCTTCTATGTGTGAAGTGAGCAAGGGTGTTCCTCCTAGTTCCACAATAGTGCCAAGTGTGGGTGCTAGTTTTGGAGAATCAGAAGGATTCTTCATG
Source organism: Torreya grandis (assembly GCA_037957365.1). NCBI lineage: Eukaryota > Viridiplantae > Streptophyta > Pinopsida > Cupressales > Taxaceae > Torreya > Torreya grandis. Next base: position 3,343,447 of record JARHVA010000222.1, on the reverse strand, counting down.
TATGTAGGATCTTGGTCAGTAGGTGTGCAAGGCCACATTTGGAGATCTACATGGGTAAGTAAGATCATTGATCTGTAGGGGTATGTGTGTGCAAGGTCTAAGGTTTGCAGGTGTGTAGAACTAGGTTGATCTGTAGGTGGCATCAAAATCAAGGTGACAACAACACAACAGGGAGCAGGATCAGGTGGGATTTACTTGGAGTATGGTGTGTACTCGGTCTAGAGTAAGAGAGGAAGGCAAGGAAGTTCCTTCCATAAGTAAGATCATTTGGGTTGCAGGTTGTTGCATTTTAGGGGAGATCTACTTGGAGTGCGTAGAACACTTGTGGAGTGCGTGGAGCACTGGTGTACTGGCAATAGTGGATACTGACTAGTTGGAGGTGAACACCAACTCTATGTTTAAGTTGTGTGTTGGGACCGTAAGAGAGAGAGAGCTTTAAGGAAAGAATTACTGTACACTTGAGGTGTGGGAAGCCTCTGAGAGGTGTGAAGAAGAAGTGGCATCTTCTTTATTATATTCTTTTCTAGATGAGTATTAATACAAGTTGTGTATTGTCTCTCATATTTTGTGTTGTTTTTGGTTTCTAGTTACTTTTTACTTCTAGTTAATTATGCATCTTAAGTTGCTTGTATATGGTAATCAATTATGTTTCCATGGGTTCCTAACAGTTGGTATCAGAGCTAAGGTTGCAGGGAGTAGGTTTTGTGTTTGGTTACAGGTCACTCTCAGGGGTTTCTAATTGAGTGGGAGTATAGCAACGGTAGAAGAAAGTAAACTATGAATGGAGGAATTGAATAGCAAAAATGGTCAATTACGGTGTTATGGAAAGAAAGAGTAGGTAAAAAAAGATTGTTGGTTGGTTACAGATCAACATGAAGGAACTGAAGAAGTAGATGTTGTAGGTGTTGTTGCACAGGATGCTATGGGATGTTTCTTGGATAAACTTGAATCTTCATTAATAGATTATATTGCCTCTTTCCATGCAGCCCCAAGTAGAGGGGTTGGTGAGCCTTGTCAGATTGTTGGCAAAGGGGAAGTGTTACTGAAATTGTAGGTGGCCAACACATGGGTGTTGAAGAAGGTCATGCAGGTCCCAGTCTTAAAGATGCAGCTAATTGCTTTAGGAAAGTTGGGTGATGAGAGATGCACAAGAACTCTCATAGTGGATGCACTTGAATTAGCAAGTGGTAAGAAAGTAGGTACTCTTTATCTACTTGCTGGTATTACTGATTCTTCTTCTATTGTGAAGACATGGCTTTGTAGGCTTGGTCACATGAGCAAGAAGGAGATGCATATTTTTAATTGAAAGATAGATGTGTTTGATAAACTTAAGAACTAGAAAGCCTTGGTGTTCTTGGAGGAGATGACAGATAGAGTTTAGTGGATGGGGTTGGATACTTCTGAGTAGGGTAGTTTAGACATGGGATTGATTCAAAGGAACTCATGGGTAAAAAGTCATCACTCACAAGTGAACACAGGTATCAGCATCGGTCAAGGGAAATTGATGTTGAACAGATAGGTGCCGACATCGGTCATGTGTAGACTAAAGGAGTTGGTGGTGTTGGGAAGGTGGAGACCGATGTTGGTAGGATAATTGGCATCAATGACCTGGACAGTCTCATGGAACTGATGTCGGTTGGATGCAAACTATGTTGTGATCAAGGTCGGTCACTGAGATGGATTTTGGGCAGATAACAAGCTGTCAAGGAGTCTCAAATGCCCATATGGAGGATTGAAAGTGTAAGTAAGCCTCAAATTCATTATTCTTCTTCTTTATACTAGTTGTTGACTGTAGAGCAAGAAGGATCTAGAAAATAGTGGGAGCATGGCATGAACAGGATGCAAGACCAAACAGGAGATTTGGTAGGGTTGCCAGCTGGTATGAAAAGCACTGAGATGAATGGATACCTTGGTTAAAGAATAGAGAGAATGGATACATGAGACTGAAGGCCAGGTCATATGGTCTTGAGGAAGCTGTAGGACAGTGGTACAGGTTTTGACAGGTGGATGACAAAGCAGGGCTTTAGTTAATGTCAATGTAACCATTGTGTTTGTCTTACTAGGTGGATGATGATAGATACATTATCCTATTACTGTATGTGGATGGTATGCTAGCTAGCAGGTTTGTACATACATGGTTTTACTAAGCTAAGGGTAAGGTTAGTTCAGTGGTTTGCCATGAAGGATTTGGGAGCAGCAAAATTCTTTGGCATGAGAGACATGGAAGATCACAGGTTGATTTTTGTCTCTAGTGGGAGCTGATGTGAATCAGGTGTTGGTAAGGTTCAATACACAGGATGCAGAACCAGAGCACACCAAGGGTTAGACAGTTCAATTTCTGAAATCACATGAGGTCTAGTATAGACTTGAGTTTTCCCAAGCAGTGGGAGCTATCAGAGAGTTAGGGGCCAATTCGGGGAAGTGGGTTCTCAAGTATCTGAGAGGGACCAGTAGCAGGGATTCATGCTATGTAGGGTCAGGACTTCACTACATGGGTTTGTAGGTTTAGATGTGGTAGGTTACTCGAATGATAGGAGGTGCACCATAGGTTGTGTGGTGGTTGGTCTTCAGGATTGATCTTGAAGAGGGATACAAGCCAAGAAATAGATTAGATAGGGTACAAGTACAGGTACAGTGTAGTTGTTTATCTCCAAGTGGGAGATTGTTAGGTTGTGGAGCTAAAAGCTTCACTAATGAAAATAGAGAAGGAGGTTGTTGAGAGGTTGCTAAGTTGTAGGGTAACTGACATCGGTCTGATCAGCTGATGTCAGTTATATACAGTGGGAAAGGCACCTGACATCAGTCAGGTATCAGCCGACATCAGTCATCTCTAGCCTAACAGGGACTGATGTCGATTGCTTGTGTGGTTCCAAAACTACCAGTTCACAAATAGTTAGTTAATGAACTAGGTGTTTGCATGTTGAGAGGCCAATTATAGTCTTGAGCTATGGATCTAATTATTGTAATTAGATGTCTAATTATTATTTGCATGAGATCTATATAATAGACTCATGGGCTGTATTGTAATTTGTTCTAGTTTGAGTTGAGAAAAGTTAGCTCCTTATGTGTGTGAAGTGAGCAAGGGTGTTCCTCCTAGTTCCATAGCAGTGCCAAGTGTGGGTGCTAGTTTTGGAGAATTAGAAGGATTCTTCATGTATGTAAGATCTTGGTTGGCAGGTGTGTAAGGCCACGTTTGGATATCTACATGGGTAAGTAAGATCATTGATCTATAGGGGTATGTGTGTGCAAGGTCTAAGGTTTGTAGGTGTGCAGAACTAGGTTGATCTAGAGGTGGCAGTAGAATGAAGGTGACAGCAACACAACAGGGAGTAGATCAGGTGGGATCTACTTGGAGCACGGTGTGAACTCAGTCTAGAGCAAGAGAGGAAGGCAAGGTAGTTCCTTCCATAAGTAAGATCATTTGGGTTACAGGTTGTTGCAGTTTAGGGGAGATCTACTTGGAGTGCATGGAGCACTTTTGGAGTGCTTGGAGCACTGGTGTACTGGCAGTAGTGGATACTGACTGGTTGGAGGTGAACACCAACTCTGTGTTTGAGTTGTGTGTTGGGACCGTAAGAGAGAGAGCTTTGAGGAAATAATTACTGTACACTTGAGGTGTGGGAAGCCTCTAAGAGGTGTGAAGAAGAAGTGGCATCTTATTTATTGTATTCTTTTCTGGATGAGTATTAATACAAGTTGTGTATTGTCTCTCATATTCTGTGTTATTTCTAGTTTCTAGTTACTTGTTACTTCTGGTTAATTCCGCATCTTAAGTTGCTTGTATATGGTAATCAATTGTGCTTCCATGGGTTCCTAACAAAATTAAACCTTGGCATATTACCAACTTTGTAGTCTTCATCTATAGATAATATTCTTAGAGAGAAGACATCCACTTACCTATCCTTTCTCCAATTTCATATTGACTAAGCATGAGCTTAGTGGCAGGGTCTAGCAGTATTGTGTGTACCTTACTAAGGATATAATGCCTAAATTTATTCATTGCCTTGACCAGAACACATGTTTATTTTTTAATAAGAGAATAATTAAATTTATTATTTTTAAAATTAGAACTCATGATAGGATGATCACATCCATCTATCTTTTGAGTTAGGATAGTTTCAATTGTATGGTCAAAAGCAAAATCATAAAGATAGAAGTCTTTAGTAAATTCTAGACTTATCAGCATAGGGGCTTATCCAATTGCTTATTTTATTTCCTTTAAGGCCTTCTTTATCTATTCATTCCAAGTGATCTTATAATCTTTCTTCAACATATCATTCAAAGGTCTTACTATTTCTAAAAAACCATAAATAAACTTCCTCACAAAGTTGATTTTACCAAAGAAAGACTTTAGTTCCTTCTTAATTTTAGGGGTTATATCTTTGATATTGCACTTACTCTATCTAGGTCTATAGAGATCCCCTCAGTTATAACATGTCCTAATAATTTTCTGTCAGTTATACAAAAAATGCTTTTCTTTGGGTTGAGAGAAATTATACACCTTTTACAGCTTTCAAATACTTATTGTAAGTGCATGATGTGATCTTCCCTATTATTTGAAAATATAGTTAAGTCATCCATGTAAATAATAATGCACTTACATATAAGGACTTGGAATTCATGATCCATTACTCTTTGAAAGGTTGCACCTTCATTTATAAATCCAAAGGACATTTTCTTGTAGGAAAAATTATCCCACTTAGTATTAAATGTAGTATTCATTCTATTAAATAGCACCTTATTATACCCTAAAAATCCATCAAGAAAATACATCATAGCAGAACCAAAAACAATTTAGATTACTTGGTGAAGATAAGGTAGGGAGTAATTATCCTTTTTAGATGCTCTATTCAGATTTCTAAAATTAATGCACAATTTTATTTCACCATTTTTATTCTTCAAAGGTACTAGGTTATCCTCCCAAGTGGAGTGTCTAATGGGAAACACTATCTTAGCATCTAGTAAATTCTTGACCTCTTTGTATATCATTAGTTCTAGGATAGGGTTGACTGGCCTTTATTTTTGCCTAAATGGCTTGTAAGATTCCTTTAGAGTTATGGTGTGGGTTATGACCCTAGGATAAAATATATTTAATTACATCATAGGAACATGATATTATATCCTTATACTTGGTCAGAAAATCTTTGTCTCTCTTGGTTTATATGCTTGTGCAGGTTGTACCAATGTTCACTAGCTAAGGTTAACCTTAGGAACCTAAATCAATTACATTGTAATATTTCCCATTCACTTTGGTAATATTGATAGTTTTAGATACTTTATCTCAATAAAATAGTCTCTCTAATGCTATAATCCCTTTTTGGATCTTATTATCATTCAGTTGAATGAAATTGTCATCAAGCTTGTCTTTAACTTTCTCGTTATCAAGGGTATTTTCACTAACATCATTAATGATAAGAGCCTCAAATACTCTTGATCTAGTCATGAAGTCTATGATATGATGATAATCACTAAATAATTTCAAATGGTTGACATTATCTAGCACTTAATGACATGGTACTAATTCAATGGTAAGGCTTTGTAACTTGGACCCTTGATTGGGCATAAGGTTGGCTATAGGTGAAGCAAGTTCATCAGCAACCTTATTTTCCTCCCTAGGGATTGATATAATGTTGAAAGCATCAAAACATTCAATTAAGTCTCACACTATAAATTTATATTTCTTAAGATAGGACAACTTTCATTGATATTTATTCTTGACTTGATTAACTACTAGTTTAGAATCATTAAAAACTAATGCTTCCTTGACCTTGTGTTTGATTGTAAATTATAATCCAAAAATAAATGATTTATACTATATGATATTATTAGTGCATGGGAATTTGAATTTTTAAGAGGAATTATATTATTTCCTAATGGGATTGATTAATATCACTCCTACTCCAAAACCTAATTTACATCTAGCACCATCAAAATACAACTTCCATAATTCAGGCATAGCATGAGAAGTTTTGGAGTTACATACCTTTATGGTGTCAAAAGTGTAAACACCTAGATATGAGTTAACCATGTTAACCCTCTCATTTGTTTCATTGTACTTGGTGATCATATCCTTAATTTTAAGTTTCCTTTCTATCTTAATTTGATTTAGAACTCCCTTTCATGGAAGCCACATGTGGGAATAATTAGTAGACATGTAATTGTTTAAAGATCTAGTTTAGTCTCTACTTAATAGCATTCCATATGCATCAGGGATATCCATGACTTAGATGTTAATGAACTATTGGATCCTTAGCTTAAAGGCAATCTGCATGTGCACATTTAATAACTCACCAATTACTTTGACCCTTGATTTATCTAATTTAGTCATAACCCTATCAGATTTAATGAGAGTCAAACTTAATTGCTCACAAATACCTTTAGGCATAATATTTGTACATGCACCAGAGTTTAACAAATAATTATTCAAATTCTTACCAAGGATCCTAACTGTAAGTAGGAAACATGGAACATTTGCCTTAGTTTTATGTATTATAATGTTATCATATGTAGACTTTTGTGGTTTGCTAGGCTTCTTAGATAAAGATTATAACAAAAAATCCATTTATTCTGTAATCTGAGTCAACTCATGCAAATTAATGTTATCTTTTATATTTTTCATGTCCTCCACTATATTATATCTAGTCCTATTGGAAGAATTATATGTATCAATATTAGGTTTAGAGGTACTTCCCTTAGGGTGCTCTACATTATTGTCTAATGTAGTATAAAGAGGAGTGTCAAAATTATTTGGTAGAGTTAAGGTATTAAAAGGTTGTTTTTTCTCCCTATTCCTTAGAGGATAGGTATTCTTCAGATATTGCTAAAAAGCATGAATCTCTTCAGGGATATCCTCAAGCTTATTTTCTTCTTAGAATGGGAACTCAAATGTTTCCACCATGAAATTTGAATTAGTAGATTTAGATAACCTTGAATAACTTTAGGTACATGTACCATTTTCTTTATTAGGTAAAACTTCAAAAGTTTCCAACTCTTCTTGAAAAGTTTCAAAAGTATTGCAAAAAACTAGACATTCCAATTCACCATGCTTTGATGTATAATGAACTCTACAATAATCAGGAAAATCTACATCACCAATATTTATATCAAGAACATTATTATTAATATATGACTCATTTTTATGAATATATATTTTTTATTTTGAAACCTATTTGAAGGCATATTAAAACTTTGGAAAGAGAAGTTCTTGTTTGATCTTTCTCTAGTATTGCCAACTTACTTTTGTAGCTGAATGAAACTAGTGCTTAACTCCTGAACCATCTTTAAGATAGAATAATTCTCATTCTTAGTTTTATTAGAATTATGAACTTGAGTATTTATATTGGCTACAGGCATCAAATCTCTCTGGTCTTTTCCTAGGTTTTGGCCAAGATGTGCATAGTTCAAAGGCAATTGGTTCAAAACTAGAAGTTGATTTAAGGCAGGCATATTTTGATTGGCATTGGAAATGACATTAAAAATATGCAAATTTAGATTAATGTTGGGAATATTATATGCCACTTGGTCTTAGGGTTACATCTAATTATTACTGATCATAGCTTTAGCATAAGTTAGGGCTCATATATTAATGATCTGAGTAGATATTTTGAGAAACATATAACTCATGGGTTCCAAGGCATCCTTATATATATATCTAAGGCTAAATCCTCATCATGTCTATAAGGAGATATGGTTTTTCTAAACATTTTCTATAATCTAGCATTAAATTCTCTTATGGGCTCATTTGAGTCTTTTTTTACTATGGTAAACTTTTGGTATAGGACACATGGACTAACAATTTTGCCAAACTGATCAATGAAGTAATTATTAAAATAACTCCACCTAGATATGTAGTTTTTAGGAAGGTTAAGGAACCATTCATATGCAACATCTTTGACATTAAATGGAAACAATTTGCATGCTATATCTTTATGAACTACATTCAAAAGTCTTAAAGTAGCTTTGAAGGATTTAATGTGTTCTTTAGTAGTTATAACATCATTAGGACTGAAAGTGGGAAAATAATTTTTAGTATTTTGAGGAAGGTCATATACCACACCTATCATATTGATTAAAGATCCACCTAGCCAATCCATACCTTGATAGGGATTGAACATAAGAGCACCCTAAATTGGTGAAGTTGGTTGAGACTTTGAGAGTCTATGCTTACCTTTGTCTTACCTGGCTCTCCTGTCCACTTCTAATTAAAGGAGAGGAACCCTTGTCTTTGAACATGACCTAGTCCTTATTCTTAGTAATTCCATCTTGAGAGATCTGAACCCTATTTAAAATATAATGTGTAAGTCTTATCTTTATAAATAATGATGATCAAACTTGCACATTAAGCAAATTGTGTACAAATATTTATAAATAATGGGAAAATATATCAATATTTAACTAAATTAGCTTAAATATATGTCCAAACATGCAAATATGAATGATATTTACACATTTAAGTTTAAATAAACTCAAAATTTCAAATATCCAATCAACATTTGAATAAAACAACTATTACTAACCTAAAACATCTTGGATTCATATATCTTAAGCTATCTTTACCAAAATTACTCGTGAATCTTCAAAGAATATCTATCTTTATCTAAATAAGCACAAAGATGGGTTTAAAACCATTAATATCAATTATCTTTACACAAATATTCTAAAATAAACATACATATGCAAATAATACATCAATCTTTGAATAGAATTCACCAAAATTAGCAAAGATGTTGCAAATTTTCAAAGATCTAATTGGCCCTCTTTATAACACCAATTTTTCCCCTATTTATGGACCTAAATGTTTCAGTAGGTTCATATAGTGTTTAAGAAACACTTCTCATTTTTGGATTCAAAGAATCCATTAATGAGTTGTTGGTTGTGATAATATTTTTATCCTTGGTGGAATAGAGGTAGACAAGTTAATTATTTCATAAATTTATATTAGTTGGTGGTTGGGAGCCACTATGGATTAATAGTTGATCTTTGATTTTTGAGATAAACTATTCTAATATGAGTGACTTGTGTTCAAAACCTAAGTCTAAAGCTAAATTAACATGAAAATTCACAATGAAATTGATCTAAGGTGAATTGATAAAAAGGAGTAAAAGGAAGGGTAGGGAAGAAAAGAGAGGTGTTGTTGATCTTTATTTCAAGAATTATGACAATGTTTCAATTTCATTTGAACATGCATTTAACCGATATGCAACATGAATTAGCATAAGGTAAAATCCTATCACACATAAGGAAAACATCTAAGGAAGGTATGAAAAGATGTAAATATGAACCAGGTTCACTTTAAGAATTTCACCCCTACAAACAAATAGCATTAGCTCAAATGCAAGAGGAGTAAAGAAAGCAAAATAAACCTAAGAAATTTCAACTAATCTAGCATTATCATATATAAAAAAATCTAAATTTAAAAATTCAAATCTGAAATTCATAAGAACCATTCAAATTTGAAAATAAGATCAAACAAACGAGAGAGAACCCATGATAGCAATTCACACAAGCAAATGTGGACAAACTTTTTAGAACTCCTTGATTATGTTAATTTTCTAAAAAGTTACAAATATTTTTTGGCTCCAAAAAACTCTCTCCCTTTTTATAGTTGGTAATGCCTCTTTATATAGACAATTCATGAGTTATTCCTATCATTAATGACAAATTACATCTATACATGTGTATAGGATAGTTTTCCTTTCTATTACATTTTAGAACAAATGACCTTTTCTAATATACTAACCTATAATCAATGTATTTGACAATCTATACATGCCTTTACACAAATAATATTCCTTTTCTAAAATATACAATGCTAATTACAAAATAATATTCTTAATCTAACTAACTTTGGGACCCTAGTGCTGCTACAACCTTCTACCTTCTTTGCAGGATCTTCATTCTATAATGTTTCTCTTTGATCAGCTAGAGGTCAACAATGGGTCTGATGAATAGATCTTTTTATTGATCTCCCATGATACTAAGATATTTCACATCTTTCTCCAATTCTTGTTTGATGCTCCCAACATCTCCCATATTCTCCTCAAATAATAATAGTAGGCCCATGGTCTTCTTACTATTAGCCCCTATCTTCCCTTGACCTTGGTTTCTCACCTCTTACATGAATTGAGAATTTATATGCTTGAACTCCTCATCAGTGATAAGGCCAAAAGGAATAAGTGAGGTATCATTTTATCTTCATATTATTTGAAGTCCTTAATAATGTCCTCCATCTACTTGGACTAGCTGCTTAGTGCTTTGATTTTGTCTACCAATATAGCCATAGCCATATTTAAATGGGTTAGGTTGACTGTCCTAAATTCAGAGACTTGATTCTTAGTCAAGATTTTGATCAAGTCTTTCACTTAAATCTTGAAGCCTTCCATTAGCCAATTTGGCCTATAGCCATGGAATTTTACTTACTTATTACCTCTTGTTTAGTTATGACTAACTTTAAGGAATTGAATAAGTCAACCATGGTGTCCTTAAATAGCTTGAATATATCTTCTTGAATTGACAAGATGGTAGTATCTTCTAAATTCTTTTAGTGTTGCATCATGCCTTTAACAACCAAAAATTTATCATATTGTGTTTGATCTAGCTTCAATGGATCTTATTTAAAGATAAGAACCTCACTAGGCATCTGTCCTTCCACTAAAGTCAAACCAATGAATGGTTTCACTTTTTGAAAGGTAAATTCCTCTCCAATAATCATGGCCTATTTTTTTACTCTTCCTAGTAATGGTGGGTTGCTCCTCAATGGACAGTGATGTTGAAAAACTTTTTTATTACCCAAAGATGGTGTAGAGAAGGGACTTTCTATAATTTGCCATAATGGTCATGAATGTGTTCAAATTACTCACTGGTGGTCTACACTTTGATTATGGATTGAATTATTCTTTCACAGATGATAATTCAACTCTCTTAGGATTTATTATGATGAATATAGGGTTGAATTAGGGATTTAGTATATGTTAGGGCTCTTTTAAAGGTCTTCTTAGTGCTTTACTAGAAGCATCTAGTTCAAACAGTGAGCTTTGTGGCATCCCTATGGCATTTTCATGAAAATTTTCTCATTAATATTTTAAAAGTGACTAATGTCTTTTGAAAAATCCACCTTGATATTACACCATCAGATACTCTTTTACGCAGGTTAGCGTGCACCATTGATCTTGATCTAAAATATTGAATGTCATGGTTTATTTTGTGACATTCCTCATGGTTATGACACTTGTCACTTCTGCATTCACTCTAAACTTTATTGAAATGTCAATGTTGATCTTGAGTCATTGATCTTATTTGTATATATCAATTGCACTTTATTGATCTTGATCTATTAGATTATGCCTCCTACTCCATCGATCATTAATCAGAATGTGTATGCTTATCCATGTACCATCAATATTTGAAATATGCTCAAGATTTAGTTTGTGGCTCATAGCTATGCCATGTGTCATCTCCATGTTTATCTTTAGGGATTTTGACTTTTCTACCTTCATTATGCATTGTCAAATCTTGATTATCCAAATCAATGTGCTCTATTAGATCTTTATTTGTAAGGTTAAATGCCATTAGATGCTAAGTTTTATTTAGCTATGAGTGTGAAATTTATCACCTTATTTTTATCTTGGGGCTACATTAAATCTTTGACTTATTGTTAATCATTGAATCTTCATCACTCAAGTAAATTTGAACCATTGATCATACAAATGAAAATGATATTTAAGCCAAGCCCAAGAAAATAAAGAACTTAGCATACAATTTTTAGACTATGGTTTTATTTTGTGTTAATAAACACAGGTAGGACCTTAGGATAAACATTTTAAGCTAAGTTTTAAACATGATAAAAGGGACCCCATGAATAATAAAAGAGATGGCATAAAGTCTTAGGACAAGGATTTTAGTTAAAACCTAAAACCTAACAAAAGGACCCAGTGGTTAGTTAGACCATGTGGAAATAAAATGGACCAAAGGGGGCTCATGACTTAAAGGAACTAAACATAAAAAATTTAGACTAAGGTTTAGTCATCTTTTAAAACATTACTAAACCTTGCAATAAAAATTAAACTAGGTCCATGGCATGATTAATCATTCCTATGTAAATTAATCCTACCAAATTTGAATTTTATTCAAAATAACATGAGCTAAGGTAATTTGAATGAGGGTTTTGGGATGCTTTCAATTGATTTTCAATAAAATAAAGGCTATTAAAAGGCCAGATTGATATAAAAATCATGAACCCCATGCATTACCCATTCGAAATAGACTCCATTAGAGTTATAACCTAAAACATAAAGATCTAATGTTAGCAACTTTAGGTAAGAATAAATCAGAATTATGAACAAGTATGCCAACCAAATTAGGTGTGAATGATCTTCAAATGAAAATAAGATGCAAACATGCTAAAGGTACTCTAATCAAGTGAATTTTAAATTTTAAGGTACAAATTTACACAATTTGAAATAAGGGTCCTCATTTTTTAGAAATGGGGGTATGTTGACCTCAACACAAGTCTTTAACAATGATAGGTAGATAACATGTTTCTTGCAAGTAGAGGCAGAATTTTGCTCAAGGAATCAAGGTAGACTTCAATAATAGTATGGTGACTCAATTGTTCAATTAAAGATAAATAAACTTCCTAAGGGATTAGTGATTCTTTAAAACATCTTCAATGAAGATGATCAATTAAGGAGAGATAAAGTTATCATGTCAACCAAGGAAGAACACTATGAGAAGGTCACCATTTTTAAGGATAGGTTAATCAAACTAGGTAAGGTGAACACTAGAGAAGAGAAGATTAATTTCATAGAGTTATGTAAAGAGTTTGTAGACATATTTTGTTAGGAATATAATGACTTTAAGGGGTTTGACTCTAGTTTAACTCATCATACTATAGAATTAGAGGCAAGTGATAAACCTATGAGGTAGAATCAAAGACCATTCAAACCCTATATTGAGTTCCTCATGAAGAAAGAGTTGAATAAATTGATTGAGTCCAAAATTATATTACAAAACTCTTCAGGGGTGGCTAACCTTGTGCTTGTAAGGAAAAATAATGGGGAGATAAAGTTATGTGTGGACTTCAGAGATCTTAATAGGGTGTCATTGAGAAACCACTAGCCCTTACCATCTATGAATTAGATTCTTCAAAAGCTTGTAGGTTCACAATGTTTCTCCTTGATTGATGGATATTCAAGGTATAACCAAGCATTAGTGAAGGGAGAGGACCAACATAAAACTGCCTTCATAGCTAAGTGGTTTATTTATGCTTACAAGAAGATGCCCTTTGTGTAGTCCAATTCAAGGGCCATCTTCTAAAGGTTAATGGATGTAGCCTTATAAAGAATTATCAATGATATGGTGTTCATATACCTTGATGATATTATAGTATTCTCAAAGGATGCTAGAGACCATTTGACAAACCTTAGACTGATATTTGACAAGTGTCAGAAGTATGGGTTCTCTTTGAACCCCAAAAAGTGTATTTTTACAGTCCATGAGGGCATACTTTTAGGCCACATTATGTCTAAGGCCTATCCATATACCCTAAGATGGTAAGTGTAATTTTATCCATATCACTTACCAAACATAAAAAAGGACTACAGAGTTTTCTAGGTAACATCAATTTCATTATAAGGTTCATTCCCATATTTGTTGAGTTGGCTAGACCCCTAAATTTATGTTTAAGAAACATAAGGATTTTACATGGACTAGGGAAGGAAAGAGGAATTTTGAAGAAATTAAGGAGGATATTTCTCAAACACCCACTCTCCTTAAACCTAATTTCTCAAAAGACTTATTTTTGTATTCCTTCTCAACCAATGACACCATATCTTCCATGTTAATGCAATAAAATAGTAAGGGCCTTAAGTAACCCTTAGCCTTCTTTAGCCAATCATTAAAGGGATATGAGTATAGGTATACTTATTTATAAAAATTTGTGTTTTTATTCATGATAATCCTTTAAAAATTTAGGCACGTGGTGTCCAAAAACAAGATCTATGTCATGGTGGCTCACCCTAGCATCAAGGAATTCCTTCTTAACCAATATTTGAGTGAGAAAAGAGTAGGTTGGGTGACTAGGTGCATGAAGTATGACATATAGGTGAAGGTCACCAAGATAGTTAGGGTTAGAGGACTATGTGAGCACTTGGTAGCAGATGTTAAGGATAATAAAGAGGTGGTTTTGGTAATTCATAGTGATCTCCAAGTAGTTGCACCTACACCTCCTTCCAGATAGACTCAAGACATGATAAGGTTTCTCTAAATAGGGGAATGTCCTATAGGTTTAGATAAGAAAAGAATAAAGTATTGTAGGCTAAAATAAATCCCCTATGGCTTGATATATGGGGTCCTATTTAAGAAATATATTGATGGAATATTTTTAAGGTGTGTGAAGACTAACCAGATTGACAAGCTATTAGATCAATTCCATGATGGGCCTACAAGAGGCCAGATTATAGTTAAGACTAAAAAAACAAGGATAATGAGAGTAGGATAATTTTGGTCGAGATTATTCAAAGACTTCCATGCTTGGGTTAGGAGGTATTAAAAGTGTGCCATGTTCCTTAGGAAACAGAAGCTAGTTGCCTACCCCTCAAGCCCATCTAAGTGGAACAACCTTTCATGTTGTATGGATTATATTTTATAGGCATGATATATCCTCCATATAATATAAGACATAAATGGGTCTTGACTACTATAGATTACTTCACTAGGTAGGCAGAGGAAATGGCCCTTAAAGAGGCTAATGAAAACTCAGTTTTCGAGTTATATGGTAACCTAGTGGCTAGATTTGGGGTCCCCTCCATAATCATATTAGACAATGCTCTAGATTTTAGTAGTGCAAGGATAAGTGAATGGTATTTAAATTATGGAATCTACCTCAACACTTCCTAAAACTACTATTCTCAAGGTAATGGACTTACAGATTCCACTACCAAGAATTTAATCAAGATAATAAAGAAAACTATGGAAAACAACTAGAGGGAGTGGTATACCAAACTGAGGATAACCTTGTGGGTAGATAGGATCACCCCCAAGAGATATAATAGCCATTCTTAATACATTCATGTCTATGGTAAAGAGGTAAGTTTACCTATATCACTTAAGTTACCAACTTTAGAACTCACACATCAGCTTGAGCTAATGGAAAATGATGCCATGGAAGTGAGGATGAATGAGTTAAGAGAGCTAGAAGAGATAAGAGATAATGTTATGCATGTCACATGGTCCTATCAAGATCAAATTATGATGTAATTTGATAATATATTTGTCTCAAGGACTTTTTAAGAAGGTGATATTTTGCTTAAGTGGGATGAAGACCAAGATAAACTAGGTAAGCACTCAAAATTGATAGCTTATGGAGTGGACCCTATACCATCATAAGTTGAAAGGATCATAATGCATTCCAAATATAAAAAATAAATGGTAAGTAACTCCCATATATATGGGATGTTATTTAAGTATTGTTATTGAGGATCATATATATTTTCCTTGTACATAGTATTTTAGATGTTTTTTTCTTCCAAGTGTTGTTGCATAGTTGCCTTGTTAATTAGTTGTTTTTTTATCTTGTTCCTTTCCTAGGTGTTTAGGTGTTAGTTTCATTTTTTTTCATTTTTGTATGAGTGGTGAGATTGTTATAATCCTTGAAATATTATAAGGTAATAGGTATGATTATCAGTCAAAATAGAGAGGTCATATCAGTTGAGTCATGATGGTCATATGTGAGTCTTTGGCATAAATAATGAGACAGCTGGTTCTCTTGACCAACAGGTAAGTCAACCCTTGGGAGTCACTAGTGATGTTGATATCTTTCTCCTCTTAGACCCAAAAGAACCAACTTTTACTTGTCATGGAATCTAAGAGAGGGTTATTTATCATCAGGATCATAGGAAACATGTTTATGTGGTGTAATTATGTCAAAAAGGTGATGTGGTAGTCACCATTTCACCTTGTTTGAATTTGTGTTAAGATTTCATCTTTTGTTGAGTATGTCTAAGGGTCTGAAACAAGTCTTAGTGTGGTCTTCATGATCCAAAATCACTCATAATAGAATGATTTACAATAGTGAAACCTATGGATAGTCATGTGACCATTAAAGCATGCCAATGACCTACATAATATGAAAAAATCAAGGAGATTGGAGCTAGTATGAGGAGAGGATGGTAACTTTGTTTGAAGCCTTTAGCATAGTTTAAGGTTTTTTATCAAATGTTAAGGTAAATACTTCCATTGTTATTACATTTGATATTATGTATGTGTTTCCTTCAAGGGATGTTCAAACCATGTGAATAATCATAATATGTCCCCTAGGACACTAATAAAGTCATGAACCATGTGTCCAAAAAGTCTCATAGCCATCATAATATCATTATAAGGTAGTTTTATATGTAAAAGGGGTCTTTTAAGGAATAAAACATCCTTCATCCACCATAAAGGGCCCCACACGCTTGAAAAGTGACCTTTCAAATTCCCTCCATCTATACCCTATAATTTAAAAATGATTTTGGCCTCTCATTTCCCTCTTTTTGGCCTCTAATGGTTTCTCAATATCTCAAACCTAAAAAAATGCAAAGAAAAGATGTTTTGTAGGAGTGTTCAAGACTTGTATGGACTTTTACAGTCAAGTCAAAGTCATAAAAGGTTATATATATTATGGGGGGTTAATTTAAATCATCACAAAGAATAATCCATGCTCAAAAAGTGGGGAAAAAGGTAAAAAAAATAGTAGGGTCTCCATTGAGCTCTTGGCAAGCTTATAAGGACCAGTTTGAGTTGAATGATATGGTTTATATAGGGAGAATCAAATAACAAGATCTTGGCCATAGGTAGAGCCCTTATTAGGCTTGAAATTAGTGTAGATTAAATCCTTAATCTTTATGAACAATCACTAAGAACTCAAGGTGGTCTTAAAGCCTTTGTAAACCCTACAAGCTCAGTTACAAGAAAATTTATGAGAATTTCAAGATCATTGTGACAGGTTAAGCATGGTGAAAGATCTCTAAAGGTCTATTGAGTATCCTAAATTTATTTAATCATGTTCTCATGGAAGTTATAGGGTTATATCAACACCTAATCTTCTATTTTTGGTAGGTTACATGTTTATGTACTAGAATTTCTATATCAGATACTCAATGAAGAGTTTTTATGCTCCACCCATGTTTCTCACATACTCTACATTGTCACCAATGGGTCATATCAGATCCCCATAAAGTCTCTTCAATTCCCACCATGTGAAATAAGGAAAAAATCTTTAATCATGACTCAACCTACTCTCATGATAACCAATATCAAGGTTATAAGTCTATGGATAATGCCTTCTTTAGGTTACACAGGTGATTTAAAGATATATATGAGTTCCTCTTTCAATGTAAACAAACTTCTACATGGTATTTAAGACCAACACCCAAAAACTAGCTTCAAATGCATTAATGAGCTATTTAGTATAGTTTAACATTTCCTTGCATTGTTTAATGTTTTTTGGGATTTCTAGGTTTCATTTTCTCTATTAATATGTTTGATTCATCCAATCAAATGTAGTACCTTCATGGATACCCATATGGAGGATGCTTAGGTCTCAATAAGTGTTCTTGAGTAGACAAGAATATTCCATATGATTTATCACAAAAACATTTGGTTAATAATGAATACATCAAGCTCTTTTCACCTTATAATGAGCCTTGTTTCCCAAACTCAAATTTTCAAAAAACTACATAATACACTATAAGTAGGTTCGGGTGGTTTGTCATGAGAAATCTAATAATGGGAGTGTTAATGGACTTGCATAAGATCAAGTTGGTTTTGAATTAATTATCATGAGGTTAAATTGTGTATTAAGGTCAATATCTCAGTTGAAAGAGTAAGTTTCAAAGCTTAAAACTCACAAATTCTAAGTCACACCTACAGGACTGCGTAGTGGCTCAGTGGCCTACAAACTAAAGAGAGAAGAGACTGCTTAGTTGAAGATAAAAGGAGACTAAAATCTCAATAATATAATAGAGATCCTTGAATGCTTAGAGTGTTCTATAAGAACTTTAAATCCCATACATGTTCAAGTCTCAAAAGTGACCACCTACAGGTTGGTCTAAGAGAGCTAATCTTGGTCTACAAATTTGAGAAGTAGATGCAATGAATAAAAAATGATTTGAAGTGAAGATAGGTATTCAAGTTTCAAGGAAATTTTTGATTAATAAATGAGTCTAAAATAATATACAAAGAGACTAGTTAAGATAGACTTACCTGACCATGTATAATGCATATAAATTTTCCTATCCAAAATTAGAATGCCTAACTAGTTTGGGTAATGAGTTATATTGGAAGAAATAACCCATTTTAAAATTATATTGTAGTGGTGATATGTCATATATATATATATATATATATATATATATTCTTAAATATATTTTAAGTTAAATTTGGGTTTATAAGGAGTTTTCCAAGCCTAATTAGGCACTCAAAGCACATAGGCCTATGTGTGTATGGTTATAAAAGAGTGTTTGTTGAAGAAAGGAAGGATACAAATCCCAAGAAGGTACTTAAAGACATGAAATACATAAGGGAAGACTCCATGATGATTCCAAATCCCTTAGATGTGATGGAAGGATGAAACATAGGCTACTCAAGTCATTGGCATCAATTGGTTTAAGAACCTAGTATAGGCCAACGATGTTCATAACTGGCCTAAAGAGGAAGAATGATAGATACATCATTCTAGGACACTATGAGACTATGTAAAAATTTTAATTTGAATGGATAATATGCTAATTAGTCTTTGAGGTCACCATGGTCACCAATAAGTGGTATTGTGCCTTGAAGCTTAGTTTAGGCCTAAAACCTTACATAAGCCCTCTGATCTCCTACTCCACTCTAGCGAAAAGATGAATTATTCAAGAATATGTAGGTCTATAAGAGGTTGTGAAATGATGGTAAATGTCTTAAAAAGGTGTTTTAGATAGTGAAAAATATAAAAGGTACCTTTTTATCCTAAAAAGCCTTCTTCAAGCTCTCTTATCATAGTCTACCAACTCGAGCTACAATTTTAAGTGATCATACCTTGCATGAAAATATGTATGGGAAATTGAGGACCCCTATTAAATTTCCATCCATGGTATAGATCTATATTTAGGGGGTAGATTTATGAATAATCCTTAAGACTATAAGCATGCCTAGACTACCTATAAAGAACCCAAGGAGTACCAACCTTTTCTCGGATCTCACCAGAGAAGATACATGGGACCAATAGATATTAGTTAAATTTTTGGGGGTATATGTATTCAAATATTCATGGCCTTAAGTTTCTAATCCAGGGCTTATGCTTTATGAACCATCATTAAGATGGTAGGCTATTCCAAACACTCTAAAACCCTCATAAAGAACCCAAGTGGAAAAGAAACTACTCTTAATGACTATTATTACCTTAAAACACCTTTAAAACATCAATAAGACACCTATATTCCCTATGTGATCCCTATGCACTAAGAATTTAGCATGTGTGAGGCAAAAATTTGTAAGAAAATGGCTTATGATGTCTAGTTTTGGGACTATTTCCATGGTTCTTGGGCATTTTTGAGCTTCAAAGTGGATTGGGAGGTCTTTTGGACCTGCGTATAGATGTAATGGTCTCCAAACAATCACTAGTGAATTCTTATAGTTTTAAAAGCAATCCTAATGAGTAGAATTAGATTCAATTAAGAGAGGTAACCTCATTTACATTAAGAAAAGAGTATTACAAGTTTGCTCACATGGTGAAGAGGCTTTCTAGAGTAGAAGAACCCTTGTATCAATATTTCAAATCCACTACCAAGATCAACACATGATTTAATATGTCTAAATATCATGTCTCTCACTCAATAGAGTGACAAATGCATTGAATGGGTTGAGAATAACATGAAGAGTGGCAACTAGGTGAATAGTGGCCATGTTCAAACATGTAACTTCCTTCCCAAAACATATGCATGACCTCTCACTACATGTCAAGTAGTAATGGCTTATTTTCAAAGAGCATGGTACCTTCATGGAGTTAATTATGATCAGAAATAGGTCATTCACCACACTTCTACATCTAAAAGGCTCATTAAAGGCCACTATGACACCAAGGCAATGCATGGGGAGAGTTATAGGATTGTTTCTACCCCTGATTCATGTTTTTAACTATTTATTAGATGATTGATGGTCATTTTTTCCTTTTCACTCCATTTATATGCCATGTTCTCCCTCTCTCTCTTTCTCATATTCTATAAATTAGGCTTAAAAGGCTATTGTAATGATCCCTCTACTGGGTATGAGAATTTTCTACCCATTTGTATCTTTTAACCTTTGAGATAATATAAATATGTATTCAAAATTCTCCATACTAGTTTTCTATTGTATTCATATTTATTTTATTTTCATAAGTGGTTGAATCTTTCTCACTTTACAAGTCCTTATCTCTCACCTAGATGCTATTGGATTGTCTTATGTAGGTCATATGGTGTGTGAAGGTTCTTATAATTATTATCATAATGGAAAATAACTATTAGTGTCTTTTATTAGACCTTGTACTCATCACCCTCAAGTTATAGGTAGTTGGTATAGCCTCTATGTGAAACATTAATATGTAAGAGTCTTTTGGAAAAAGTGTGTTAGCAATCAGTATTTGTCTTATCCATAAGTGTTATTAAAGGATAAAGTAGAGGAGATATAAAATATTGGTGAATCACCTCTTGTAGTATAGGGTTCGATTTCATGTCTTTATTTTATCCCTTTTCATTGACAAAACTAGTAGGCTTAGTATTTTAAACATAGATGATGCATCAGGGTAGCTATCCCCAAAAATAGAGATTTACCTCACCCATTAGTCTACCCACACCTAGAGGTGATTCCATTATATCATTTTTATGAGGTAGGTTTGAAACTCCTTTTACTTAAGGGTGAAATCCAAATAGATAACATCAATCTGATATGTAAGCATTTCCCTCACTACTAGATTAAACTAGTGTATATGGGCACCCATAATATCAATAACTCTGTCAATAAATCCCTTACCAGCTATATCCATGGATACACTCTGAGTAAGATCCTACACCTCATAACTTACCATGTTATCCCACTCATGATTACCTACACACAAAACATACCAAATACAAATTAGTTATCATTATCAACCAAATAATATTCCAATCAAATACAATATTATAAAAGTAAGTTACTTACATGTGGATATAATAGCCATCACATCTATAGGTGCTAGTCATATGGGGCCACCACCACCTCCATATCCTCCTACATCTCCTTATGTTATAGGTATGACACTAGGCTAGGAAACTATAACTAGGACCAATAATGGCTAATGGGTGCCTACCCAGCACTATGTGTAACCATTGGTATACCCTACATCATCCTCTATAGCTAGGAAAACCAAATGATCTCTCTCATCACTAGGCTATGGGGTTATATCCTTAGGTGCTAATTATTATCTATCATTGGGCTTATTCCCACTCCACACTATACACTACCATGGGTATGGCATCGATGGCACCCCTACTCTAAGCCAAACTAACATAAAACATGATCATACTAGAATAACTCATATACTTCAAGAATATGATTAATTAACCACATGTTAATCTATATCCTATAAATCTCATGACCATCCTTAAGCCACCCAATAAATTTCTTATATGAATGCCATATAATCTGATCTAATGTTAATTTATCCAAAATGGTGGGGTACTCCATTATGGTGTGTATTCTACCATGGGGGAGTACCCACTACTCTACAAATGTCTATGGATGGGCCCACCAAGCTATTGGTCCACCAAGGGGCTAGACTATTATAATATGATCATAATCCCTCACATGTAATAAGGTTGCAACTCCAATACTACCACCTCAATCCTCCAATGTAAATCTATATATATCTCTATATAAGTTGGCGAGTATGGTATGACCCAAAGAATATTAGGCACCCTCTTATTCAATTTATCAAACTATATGACACATGCAATAAAAAATCATAATAATTCCACCATCCACTACTATAAACAGAGCCAATAGTACACAAATGAACTTTCACTGCCATAGAATATCACCTTTGAAAATGATATCAAGATTAACCATGTTACTCAGATCTACATTAGGTGCTCTCTACCTAGAAAAATACATATGTGACCTTTAAATGTAACTGTGACTACCATCTCTTACAACCTATGTTATCTCACCTCTGATAGGCAATCAAAAAATGTGATACACATCCTTTAATGTAACTATCATCTCCCATGTTGGGATCCATACGGTACAAACATCTAGGTTTCACCTCTCAACTAGTATTATGAGAAGGTGTATGTCATATATAACCCATCCTAACTAGGCCACATGGCCCAATCCAACCTAATATATCATAGCCCAATTTACTACATCTAGACCTAGCTCTAATCAAACATGTACATCTTTTAGAAAAAAATCAACAAAAATAGTCATTAGTCATGGAATTAAAGAAATAAAATACACAATCTATAGTTAAAGCTTATAAAAATAAGATAGTAGGGCCAGACACTAACATCGATGTAAGACAAAAGCATTAGATAGTTGTGTCTAAAATTAGACACTAGCATCGAGACCCAAATGTAATTGTCCCAATCTTATACGAAAGTGTTTGTCAACCCTTAACCATTTTTTTTTTTAAATTAAAAAATTGAAAAAAATTAACTTTACCATCCAATTCACACTTAAACCTACTTACCATCTTGTCAAAATATTGTCTAGTTAGTCTTGTCTGGAGCACCTCAAATTGTAGTGATCATGGGGCTCTATCATATGGAATTATATTTTCTCTACTCATAACTCAACATTTTACAAGGAATAAATTACGAATGATTTTAAATTTCTATTCAAAACCCCTACTATAAAACTTATATAATAACTTTAAATGCACATATCTTGAGTACTCGATGTCTAAATTTAAAACTATGAATTGCATTGGGATCTAGGTAAGGAGCCTTTCACATTATACCAATTTAGTAATATTTCAAGAAATACCAAATATTACATAAAATTATTCTTAAACACAAATATCATTATAAATCACAAGTGATACTATCACGGTATTACATTATTCGATACCAAAACTACCAGGGTAAAATTAGTTATTATACACTCATAGACATGACATTGTCACTTGTTCCTTTTGTGATGAGGTAACTAACAGATTCTATTTTCCCTCCTCCAAAAAGGGGGGCATATCAGTGTGGGCATGTCATAGAGATATGTATTCCACATATTCATAGTTTTAAACTCATTGGGTGAATGTTATGGGAACATGTCCACATTTATTTAGTATTCAATATATCAATATTATAATGGGAGCATGTTTTTGGAAACATGTTCTCCACAATTATACACAATTCTAAAATTTTATAGATTATAGAGGGGCATGTTATGACAACATGTCCTCCGCACTTATGCCATGTTAAAACTCACTAATATCCTTCAAAACATATTATTCAAATATATATTTGGGTTAACATTTTATACATTAGTATTAACATTATACATATATTACATAGTAATGGTGCTTATGTAAAAACCAAAAGGCACAATATACACAGATTATTCTATTCACTCCATATATGATAGGAGGCATGAACAAGGGTTAATTTTGTATATGTACTCAAACATTGATCTATCTTTTAGATTCACCATATTATCAAGGAATGTTGTCACATTATAGACTATTATTATATCACCAAATTTAGCACATCATGGATTGACACCTAGGTTGGACTATTATAGACTATTATTTGAACCTTATCTATATTCAAAAGTTGGTACTATTTATTTATTGGAGTGATTAAATCAAGTATCACTAGGTCATTAACTTGATTTGTGTTAGTTGAGAGATGATAATCTCAATGGCCAAAGCATTACTCTTTCTATTCTAGGTTGGGGGCATGATTATTATATGCAATTAGAATTCCATGATGCACAATGAATTAATCCTAGATTAAATAAGATATAACACACCTACACTTCTGATTGGGTATACACTTGTTAATTAGGATCATGAATAATATGGGGATCCACTAGACCTAATTAGGGGATCACTTGTATCAATTATCACAACACATCATGCTAGGAAGGGTTCCAAAACCTATAATCTAACACAATCACATAATAACCCTAAAATAATCTTATGATTTGATATTTACTTATGTTAATAAATAATAAAGTAAACTATTCTAATAAAAAGAAGAGTAAACTAATCTATTGCTCACTAAAGATTATGGCACAATGTGAGGGATTAGATGCAAAGCAAAATATGTATAGGGAACTTCAGATAAAGTAAGTATTAGTAACACCCTAATACATAGAATATGAAGAGTAATATTATTTGAACCAACACTTATGCTACTTATATCTACTAAAAAAGAGGAAAACAAAGTTAAAATATACTTGAATTTTAACTCGTCATGATTCAATCTCTCCCTTGGCCAATGGGGCTTTACAAGAGGTTTTTGTGGTTCATAGGGACCACTTTGTTAGGCCAAAGCATCCAAGACCTATCTACAAGAATAGATTCTCCAAATAAGATACCTTAACTAAGACTCCTCAAGTATAATGGTGGAAGATTAGATTGTGAAGAAGCAAGAGTGAATAATAACTCTTTATTACATATTCTGAATAATGACCAAAATGACATTGTATGTATAGGAGTATATCACCCAAAAATCATTCAGACATGTTGTTTATGCTAGGTCAATTAGGTTGACTTAGTACATTCTTGGGATAATTCCTAAATTCTATGCTAGGTCTATTAGAAGATAAACAAGTCAAAAGAGATAAAGTGACCCTAGAATACACTAGGTCGACAAGGTTGACCTAGTGTACTGAATAGGTAAAAAGGGTGTAAATTAAGGAGAAGGATAAAAAGAGGAAAATAATAGGAATGTGTAAGGGAGGATAAATAGCTTAGGGAAGGTTTTAGGAGCTGAATGGATTGGGATTAATGTGACAATAAGGTATAATAATCTTTCAAAGCACCAAAGGTCTGCCCAACCCTTTCTTGGTGCACCCCTTAAGGCATGCCCTCAGAGAGATTCAGTCACGATGGGTTCTTGCAAGATGTAAAGCATCAATATTTGATCAAATTTAAAAATATTATTTGTATACATATGCCCCACTCAAAGCTCATCATGTGTCACTAAGGTGTAATAGGGGATGGTGCTTTGAGAAAGAACATAAGGACACACACAACATTGATGCTAAAAAAAGTTGTAGTATTTTAAAAAGCATAAAATAACTAAAATTAAATGAATTAAAGGGAAACTAATCTAAAAAGTAAATAACTAAAAATTAAAATTGATGTATACCTTGACTTACCTTTTATCATAAGATGGTTGTTAGCTATGTTTTTAGTTTTGATTGTGTAGGGTACAGAGACTGCTTTTGACAAACCTAAAAATACAAAACTAAGGGAAAATACAAACAAACACAAGAAAAGCCAAGATAGTTGGTGTTATGTGGATGGGACATACTTGGGAATTTGGCAAGCTAGGTGACAAGTGCTATGTTATACCAAATGACCAAGTCAAATAAGAGTAAATTGGGTAATAAAAAAACTAAGGTTACTAAAGAATAAAAAACTCAAACAAGTAAACCTCAAGTAAGAAAAGGCAAACTCACCAATTCAAACCAAAGATACATGTTTAAAAAGGAATGATAAACAAGACAAATCAATGGTAAAAGAGAAAACAAAGTGGTAAAATAACATTCATGAGTGAGTAGTAACAATCCACATCTCACTCAACAATGGAAAAAGATGTATAAAAGGGAAAACATTGATGAGTGAGCAGTAACAAACCACATCTCATTCAAAAATGGAAAAAGGGTGAAAACTTAGGTTTTCATGAT
The DNA here is from genome assembly GCA_037957365.1 of Torreya grandis. Lineage (NCBI taxonomy): Eukaryota > Viridiplantae > Streptophyta > Pinopsida > Cupressales > Taxaceae > Torreya > Torreya grandis. The sequence continues at coordinate 3,317,560 of JARHVA010000222.1, read as the reverse complement.
AGTAGGATAGAAAAATCATGATAAATGAGAAATGGAAAGTAAATTAAGTTTAGTAAATGAAAATTTTTATGGTGTAAAAGAAAAAGGTGATCCATAGTTTCTCAAATAGTTTGTTTTATGTCTAAAGATAGATAAAATTGAAACAAATTAGTGCTATCATGTTTTTTAAGAAATGAATAATAAGGAATTTAAATAATAGGAAAAATAGATTTGGAATAAAAATTTGGCTATCAAGGGTGGAAAATGAAATGGGTGAGGGGAAAATGAAGGAAAAACCAAGGTAAATAAACTCTTTATCAAAGTCAAGACACTCAAATTTAGTTTGTCAAAATAAGAGGACTTTTGACCTTAGGGACACTAAAGAAATTATCTTAGACACACAAATTAGGTAAACAAATGGAGTATAGAGATCATGTCATGAAGGCTATATGCATGAAAAGTAAAATAGACCTACCTCTCCATAATGTGTTCCCTACTCTTTAGGACCCCTTACAAAGTTGTTGGTCTACTGCAAAGATTGGTTACTTTCATGAGAAAGTAGGTAGCATCATTTTTTTTTTGAATTCTCCTAATCCAATCTACTGGCCTACCACACCCCAAATGACTTTGGATCTATGTGAAGCTGACTATGAAGTTTGAGCTTCGATTGGAGATAGGATATGTGCTTAAAATCACATCTTTTGGTGTGATTTGACTGTTTATATTTTTATGTTGCCTTTTAGATATTATTGCCTTTTGTTTTAAATGATTTGAATTTTAACTTTCTTTATGGATTGTTTTATTCCTCCTCCATACAGATTTGGAAAACCAAACATGGGTGCTAAAGATGAATTTCGTTTGAAACCTTTGGGACAAGGTTTCTAAGAGAGAAAACTTCAAATAGCATGGGGTCTAAGAGTCTCATAAATCTAGGTGAAATAAAAGTGCTATCTTGACTTTGACCTTATTTTATCCAATGAGGAGATGAAAGAAAGGGGAAATCAAGAGGAATGTCACATGAAAAATTTTGAATTGCTTAAAATTTCAAAAATATGTGATAAAGGGTAAAAAGAGGGATAAAATGATATAAAAGGTGTGATTCCTTATCATAAGAAAGAGGGAAATAGAGTAAAACATGATAACATAGATTGTTAAGAAAATCTCATCTAGCAAAAGAAGCAAAAGCTAAATTATAAGCACAAGGATCAATAATATGAAAAGAATGGTAATTTTATGAGGAGGGTCGGGTCCTATCCACAGTCTTACATAGCAAATCATAAAAGAAATACCTATGAGGGTGATAATAAGCAAGATAAAATCAAAGTGATGAAACATTTTTACAAAGCACCTCATAAAAGAAAAACCCAAAGGATTCCAAAATAACATTGGTAAGAAGCAAAAAAGTAAAATAAAATAAGATGAACTATGGTGGTTTTGTGATGGATGTCAGGTTTTATCTATGGTCTTATGAAGCAACTCATAAAATAACAACCCAAGGGATGATAAATTAACAAATAGAAAGAGAATGAAAAATAAGACAATGAGGACTATGGTACATCAAGAAACCAAAAGATCAAAAAGAGAGGACTAAAGGTTTGTGAACAATAGGGAATTATTGCAAAGGGAGAAACCCATGCTTAAGTAACCTGTAAAAAGTATTAGATAGATATAGATAGAAAACATGACAAGAAGGAAAATGATCCTATATTACTGGCTATATCAATGATGATCATGTGATAGACAAGCCTATGTGTCTTAAAATGTTTCTTGAAGTTAAATTAGTTTGGTATCATGTAATGGTAAATAAGAGTGGGCATCACAAGATGCCCCAAAGGGTAAGTGGATATGGGGATGGGCATCGCAAGATGCCCCAAAGTCTAAAATGATATGAAGCTAGGAATCAAAAGATGACCTAAAGGCTAGAGTAATGTATGGATGGGCATCACAAGATGCCCCAATAGCTAAAAAGAGGAAGAAGAGATAGGACAAGAATCAAAGAGAACCCCATATAGTTTCTAAATGGATTAAAGTTGTCAAAGAAGATTCTAATGGGGGAAATGATGCTTGAGGAAATAAAAAGGATGTTAAGTAATAAGAATAATATATAGAGATAAATAACTAAACTAGGTAGATATAGAACTGAGTCAGACATATAGATAATGCAAAAAACCAAGTTGGAAAGAAAAGAAGGTAGAAAATTGCACTAGGTTGACTTGGTCAACCTAGTACAGAAATAGGGATTGTAAAACTATACTAGGTCAACCAAGTCAATCCAGTATAATGTATAGAGGCTAGAAAAAAGGAAAAAGACTCTATAGATAGTACTACATTGACCAGGTTGACCCAGTATAATGAATAAAGGTTTAAAAAGGATACTAGGTCTTTAAGGTCGACCTAGTACATTAAACAGATATAAAGATTTTATTTTGCCTATATCTTTAGTGCTACTCATCCATTTTACAAAGCGTAAAGTGTTTTGGATTTATGATGATGTAGAGAATGTAGGTAAGGAATAAATAAGTGATTAAAATTATGATAAAAATAATAAAATAAGTGAAATAAATAGTGAACAAATCTTATAAGGATTTGGTTCATGTTGGGTTCACCAGAATGTATGTAATTAAAATTACATGATACATAATGAATTAATCCTAGATTAGATAATATAGATCACACCTATAATTTTGATTGGGTATAAAATTTTTAAGTAGAAGAATGACCAATATGTAGATCTTCTAGACTCGATTAGGGTATAACTTGTATCAATTATCACAACACATCATGTTATAAAGGGTTCCAAAGCCTACAGTCTAATACAATCACACAACAACCCTAAAAGAGTCCTATGATTTGATATTCACTTATGCTAATAAACAAGAAAGTAAAGTATTCTAATAACAACAATATTAAACTAATATAATGCTCACCAAAGCTTGTGGCACAATGTGAGGGATTAGATTCAAAACAAAATATATATAGGGAACTTTAAATAAATTATGAGTAACACCTTAATACATATAATATCAAGAGTAATATTATTTGATCCAACACTTATACTATTTCTATCTACTAAAAGAGAGAAGGAAAAAGTTAGAATATACTTACCTAAATGTGAACCCATCATGATTCAATCTCTCCCTTTGATAGTGGGGCTTTGCAAGAGATTGTTGTGGTTTGTAAGGATCACTTTGTTAGGCCAAAGCAATTAAGACCTATCCACAATAATAGATTATCCAAATAAGAAACCTAAACTAATACTCCTCAATTAGAATGGTGGAAGTGTAGATTGTGAAGAAACATGAGTGAATAATAACTCTTTCTTGCATATTCTTAATAATGACTAAAATGACCTTGTATATATAGGAGTATCTCACCCAAAAATCATTCAGACATGTCATTTATGCTAGGTTAATTGGGTCAACCAAGAACATTCTCAGGCTAATGCCTAAATTTTATGCTAGGTTGGGTGGAAGATAAATGAGTCAAAAGAGCTAAAGTGACTCTAGAATACACTAGGTCAACTAGGTCGACCTAGTGTAATAAATAAGTAAAAAGGGTGTAAAGAAAGGAGAAGAAGGATAAAAAGAGGAAAAGACTAGAGGAATGTGTAAGGGAGGAGAGATAGCTTAGGGAAAGGTTTTAGGAGCTGAATGAATTGTTAATAATGTGGTAATAAGGGATAACAATACTATAAAGCACCAAAGGTCTACCCACCCCTTTCTCAATGCACCCCTTAAGGCATGTGCTTAGAGAGATTGAGACATAATGTCTTCCTATAATATGTAAAGTGTCAGTATTTGATAAAAGTTAAAAATATTATGTGTATAAAATCACCTCCCAACTTTCCCTACTCTAGATACATGACCACTAGATTGTAACCTAGCTAACCACATGCAAACTCACACATCTTCCTAGATAGAACATGGATGAGGTTGCAAGTCTCCTTATACTTCTCCAATTTATATCATTCTAGAACCATTACTACACAACACATACATATGTGTATTCTATCCATGTTATTTCTTTACATTAATTTTTATTATATATATATATATATATATATAATAGACTAATTATTTGTGACATGAGCTTTTAATATAGGTAATATTTAATTAAAGGGTTCAAATAAATTTCAAGTGATAAAAAAGTGTGTTTTACACACCAAGGTATCCATATTTCTTATTCTTTAAACTAGTAATTTTAATTTTTATGCATTACTAGATTACAGGGGGCAAATGTAGATACCCATATTCAGTACAAACATAGTTTCATAACATGTTTCATATCCTTTTCCATAGTGTCATGGTATCATGTGGACCTCTTTAGTTCCATCTTATTTCACTTTCTTTATTTTCCCTTGTGAGATTATACATTGCAAATTGTTTTTTATCTAGTGTATTTCAAGGATACCCACCTGTTCTTTTTATTATCCTTGAGTCTTTAGACTCTGTACACTAGTGTCTATCTTAGACTCTTACATCAACATAAGTGTCCAACTATAACATAATTGTATAGACTTATCCTTTTATTATTTTATGTATCTTTTATTTGGTGATTGTTTGTTTTGTCCCCTTTGTTTATCATATTATTGGGTTTTCATGTTCCACTAGGAACTAATTCCAAATAAAGATATCCTTATATATAAAAAGTTTATGGTCTAATTACATCACCTATAAATTTTATCAAGTAAGTTATAATTATCAATTATTTTATATTCTAAGTTATCAAACTATACTAGAGTACTATATTGAATATTTGAAGCACTCAAAAGGTCATCATATTCTTGCATCATTTGTACCAAGGGTTACTATAATAAAAAGAGAATATAGTTACAATTCCACACACATTAATAGGTGGGAGAACTACATGTGAGTCTGAGGCCCTTTTTAGAGTATTGGCTATGTAGGAAACACTTAAAAATAACTAGGGTTGCTAGTGTTAGCTCGACCCAGGTGTTAACCCCTTTTTACCAAGTTATAAGAGGTCAAAGGTAAGAAGGTTAGGATTTTTACTTATTGTTTGAATCTTGTGCATAAATGAACATATTCTAAGGTACCAAAAGGTACACAAGGGATATCATAGGATTGGTAGGAGTTTTGATCCTTTTTTGTGTATACTATATGCTAAACACATGTGTCAAAGTTGGGCATATGCATTAAAGAAACTATATATGGTTGATTAAAGTATCATGTGGGTGAAAATAATAAAAATTTTAGAGTGAGAAGATCTCATAGTTAGATCAATGTTCTAAAATGTTTCTATATCATTGTCATATCTCAAATATGAATTTTGAACAAAATATGATCTCTCTATCCTTTGGTTACATTGTATTTAATTATATTTATTATATATTATAAATTAGGTAAATTTGTATTATTGGTTGTATTTTAATGTTAATATAAATATAGTTTTACTCATTTCAAATAATTTTATTTCCTTAAGTTTGTTTTTGTAAAACACCAAATAACTTGAAACAATTACTATGTGAGTTATTTGATCTATTTTAGGTGAGTAATGAAGGAGGGTTGATTCTATATTTATACCAATCCCCTTGGATAATATCTCACATAAAATCATTTATGCTAACCATAGGATTCATTTAATTTACAAATTTGAATGACTTTAGTGCACTAGACACTTGTGTTGGGTTAGGACACTTGTGTTGACATAGATGTCTGACTAGGATGTAAGAGTCGAGGAAGTAAAAAAGTAGGTACAAGTATAAAAACTGTAGAGATGGAAGATAAATAGGTTTATAGAATTTTGGTCAAGATAAAAGGCTTGGGTTATTATAATGACATTGGTCAGACTAACAGATAAGAAAAGAGCATAGAGAGATAATAGATTTAAGCCTTTTGGTAGTACAAAAGGTCTAAAACTAAGAGGAACAACCAATGTCTATATTTTACAAGTGTACAACATTGAGGTGTTATATAACTCATAAATAGTGTCTATATTTACATCCCCCCTTAATTTAGTAATGAAATTTATAGTTTAAAGGAAAATAAATGCATATGTGGATGTGTATAATACATTTTACCTTTGTTTAATCCCAACTTGAGTGCTTTGATGGTGACTTACCTGGATATAAGAGCATGTTATAGTATATAATCAGTGCATATAATCTGAAATTGAAAGCATTTGAAATGATTTAAATTGAAAGAATAAGCTTTAGGAGTACACCTATGTATTGATTGAACCACCTTGCCTTTTGGCAATTTGATTTGAAAATATGTAGCATTATGAACATAGAGTTGAGATTAGGAAAATTTTAAAACCTAAAGAGGTGCATATATATATATATATATATATATATATATATATATATATATATATATATATACATATATATATATATATGTATGTATGTATATATATATATGTATGTATGTATGTATGTATGTATATATATATATATATATGTATGTATATATATATATATATGTATATATATGTATATATATATATATATGTATATATATATATATGTATATGTATATGTATATATATATATATGTATATATATATATATATGTATATATATATGTATATATATATATATATGTATATATATATATATATATGTATATATATATATACATATACATATATGTATATATATATATATATATATACATATATATATATATATATACATACATATATATATATACATATATATATATATATATACATATATATATATATATAGATATTGGAGGACACATGCCCCAAAACTTGGAGAAAATGTGAGTTGCCACTTGATAGTTGAGATTAGCTCAACCATGCAACCCAATCATAGTTCTACCCTGGTGAGCGTGAGTGAACCAAGTTAACTCACACTATAAATCTACTGAGGCTGGATGATGTAATCAAGTCCATCCTATAAAATTGGCAAGATTAAATGATTTAATCACTTCAAACATAACAAAAGTGAACCAACTACTATAGTATATTAACTCAATATAACCCATAAAAATCCATCCTAGTGGGTGATGACAGTCCATGAAAGTTTTTAAAAACTAAAACTGAGTTGATTTTTCAATATTAGGTACACATTACATAGCATATTCACCTTAGATATGTCTCATGCTAAAATTATGTATAAAAATAGTATAAATGTATATATTTTTAACACAAATGTGTATCTAAATCATATAACTATGAATTTGGTCAATTTAAAATTTGAAAAAATGTGGAGGACATGCTTATCATTACATCCCACCACTATATATGGAGAAATATGAAAAGTGATATAAGTGCCAATGTGGAGGACATGTTTCCAAAACATGCCCACATTGTAATCTGGGTATGTTGAATATTAAATAAGTGTGGATAGCATGTATCCACAATATTCCCCCAATAAATTTAAAACTATGACAAATATGGAAAACATGTTTTCAAAAAATGCCCACAATACAATTTGAATCTATGGATCAAGGTGGAAGTCATGTCTCTATGGCACCCCCACTAATATTCCCTATTTTTGAGGTGAGGGAAAGTAGTAATTAGTAGTTAACTCACCTTAAAAGGATAATATAACCATTTAAATTGTGAATTTACCATGTAACATATAAATGGAACATGTCTAGGTAGATATATCATGGAAGCACATAGAATGTGATCATATCAATGCCAAATATGCATGATATAGATCATAGAAATGTCTAGAAAGTAACATTAAAATCTCAACAAGAAGCCAAGCACACATACAAGAGAACTCAAAACAAGTAAAAATAAAATGGTCCTAGGAGACCTCAAACAAGGGGTATGTTCAAATGTTACACAATTAAAGGGACATGACTTAGTCAAATGTCCACAAAAGAAAGAATGATATTCAAGCATCAATCAAATAAGAAATTATATATTCATATGTCAAAGAGGCAAATAAAGACATGGGGCCCACAAATAATGGATCATATTCAAATGCTCAAACAAGAAACATAATAACAAGGTAAGACACTCAATGAAGTGCATGAATGAAAACATAAGCAACCAACATAACCATAACATATTAGTCCATGGATCATGTGTTAGAAAAAATGTTAAGTATATAGCATATCAAGTACATTGTGGAAGATATAAACATGGATAATCCCATTTGTAAGTACATAATCTAAAACATGATAATATAAAATGACCATATGATGATATAACCTATATGTATCATGATAAAAAAATTGGATACCCCCAATATCCACATGACATGAGTAAAGAGAAGAACCAACATCTGAAAGTGCATAAAACATATATCTATGTATGTTTATATCACACTCAAAATTTACGTGAAACATGTGTATATAGAAATAAATGATATGTTATCCACTAACATAGAACTTGTTGAGGTCAACATACCCCATTTTTTGAAAATTGGGAACCCTAAGATATTTTAAGCCTTAGTACTAAGATCTTGATGTTCTACTCTTTATTATAGTTTGAAGATCATACAGACCTGATGAAATTGGACCATTTATTTATGGTCTTACATTAAGGTTACTTAATGTTGCTAATAGTTTCTCTTCATGTGATAAGTTGTAGGTTTCATGGATCCCTAATGAATGGATCATGCATGGATCTTCATAGTTTATCTTCATTCGAGCTTTTACTTGGTTGGGGTCTATGAAAATTTGGGTTAGGATTCATGTTCTAAAGACTATCTTTCATAAAACCCTATCTTAAGTCTTTGATTCAAATTTTTGTGAGAATGCTTTGGGCAGGAATATTTTTAATTTCCTTTTGACTTGAGCCTAATTTTATGCTAAGGCTTAGCCATGTTTCATAACATAACTAAACCCTAGCCTTAAATCATGCTTGGTCCCCTTTCATTATTTCCCCCCCTTTTTTTCCTTTATTTCTAACCATGTCTAACTTTCGTATTAGCAAGGTCCTTTTAATTTTTCTAGCATGGTCCTCTTTTTTACCTATTTAGCCTAAAGTCTCAATTATAAATCCTTGTTCATGTTTATCAACATGAATGAGACCTTAGCCTTAATTATTTAGCCTAAGTTTATATCTACCCAAGTCCTAACTTAAATACCTCACTTCTTTGCAGATATGATAGCCCATGCTTCATCATGAGGGGATAATATGATAGAGTGAGGAAAACCCAATGAACCTGAGCATTTGGTCCTTCAAACCAATCATGTGTGAGCATCTGGATCATGATTGATGACTCTCACCTCATCAAGATCAAGGATCTTAAAAATTGAATGCAATGAAAAAAGTAAAAAAGACTAAGAAGCCCCATAGATCCACCATATGACAATCCTATATATGAAGCTTAATGTTAACAAAACCACAAACCAATGATGTGCAACTACTTGGATTATGATTAAAAGTTCATACTTTAACACAGAGTCCTTGATTGGAAAGAGTAAATTAAATCCAAAATCTATGGAATACAAGAATCTCATGAGCTTAAATTTGATGTTCTTACAAACATCATTTGATGTCCACAAGTATATCATTTAAATCCATGAGAAAATCAAATTCAATCTCATCTAACATTTTGTCTAGGCAAATAGATGTGTTTTTATCATTTAAAGGGGCTACTTTTATATCATATTTTAAAACTTATCATAAAATACTTTAACCTAAGTCTATTGCATGTTTTCTTAACATGAAATAAACTTATCTTAAAATATTTTAGCCTAAGTTCCTTTTTAAAATAATGCACTCATTAAAGTTCATGCATTATATAGGATCAATGGCTTGCACTTCATCATGCCCAGATGATCTAATGCTACAAAATCATCGATGACTATTCAGTAGAGATTTGAGAGCCTATGAGCTTGACACATGGTAAATGCACATTAAATATGTGATTGATGTAGATTATAGATCTTATAAATCCTACAAAGGTGCTAAGTGACACAACCACAAGGCTTGATATAAATATGGCCAATAATAAGAGAGGTCCCAGATCATGAACAATAACCCACATTAATCCATGTGTAATGATCCAACAATGTGAACAAAAGGACAAATTTTTAATAACAATGGCTAATGCTTTGAAGGAACTTATGAAAAATGTTGTAAAAGTTCCAGATAGATGCTAAACAAGCACTATGCAATCACAAAATGACAAAAATGAAGATCTTATGTGCTTTAAAATGTAAACATATAAAGGCAAAGGTCAAAATCAAATCTGAGGCATGAATGAGCCTATGTCTTAATAAGATATCACCATTAAAGCTTTAAAATCCATAAAATCTACATAAAAGGACCTAATTCAACCTCAAATTGATCACAGCTAAGCTAAAAGGAGTTCAATTGTAAGTTGAGCAAGAATAATTGACCTAGAGACCATTTTCAATCCAATCATGAGCAATTCATAAGTTTAGTAGCCATGGTAGCTTGGAGGAAACAACTAAGGGATGAGACAAAATTGTATCTATCCATAAACAGTGAGGGAATGGTTTTCAAAGACACATACTTGGACACTATGGCATTGAACATGGGTAATAAGAACTGGTCTGAACTCTTTTAGACCATTGAAGAAATTTATCCCATCACAAAGGAGGAATAAAATATTTCCACTATGAATAGAAGATCATATGACCTGGTTGTAGTCTAAATGACTAGTCTCCATCATGCTAAAGCTAAACCTAAGGTAATCCATTGTATTGACATCCTTACTTTCTTTTTTAAATATTATATAATTAAACATGACTAGATAATTCATGAAGGGAGCTCTAGGAAAATTTCATACATTTCCCCATTATCTTTTGAAAGATAATACAAACTAGGAAAACCCCATGTGGATTTACTACCATTAAGGAATTGACTAACAAGAATGACTTAGACACCATCCTTAGGCCTTGGTTACTCCAAGGGAACTATGTGATCTAAGACCTTGTAAGAAACATACTAGTTTCCCAATTTAGAGAAGGGATTAGGGTAATTATGACTCTATTGAATAGAATCTTTAGAGCCCTTTCAACCACTTATGAAAATAAGAGTTAGGTATCTTATGTCTACTTCATGGTAGAAAAAGAACTCACTCCCCTAATTAGAGAGATGATTTTCATCCATCTAGGATGTAAATTCATAGTGATTAAGAAGAAGACTAGTACATAATTATTCATGATGTCCTATCTATTAGATGCCTTGCTAGCCTCCAATAGGACACCTCATTAAAAATTGGCCACTTGAGAATAGATTTACAATCTCCCACCATTATTATAAACTACACATTTTCAAATATAGACACCACATGTAATTCATTTATGATTGTGTTTATCCTACTTTAGTAGAAGCCATCATAGGGTCCCCCGTGCCCAGGGTTAACCCTCTAATCAAGAAATGTGTAGCTATAATGGGAGACATCTGTTTGTACCTAGACTATACTATGATCAAAATTGAATGGATTTTGATTCAACCTTACATATTTCCCATCTATGTTCCCACAAAACTAGCAAATCAAGAGATTGTAGGTCAACTTCTTCATGGTGTTGATGGAGTGAACAAGGATAAAAGGAAAGGCCTCCTCCATCCATTTCCTTTGATAATTTCTAGAAATATTTTGCAAGATTGGAAACATGTAGACACTATTTATAGACATAGGGACTCTTTCAAATTTTATTTAGATGACCTAAGGTAGTGGGATCCTAATGATAAGGTCATCAAGCATTTAAAAATCAAGCAACTACCCAAACTAGTTTATGAACATCAACTTGGTCACTATGACACTCTGCACATCAGGGCTAATATTTTTGAGGAGGTATTAGATAGGATTCAAGAGACACAATGTCAAACTTGAACATAGTTTGACCAATAATGAGAAACCATTAGGTGACATATGGCAGATGGGACCTTTGTAGTACCATTTACTACTTGGACCTTCTAGACCCCCTCGATAACAACTACAAATAGAAGTGCCACAACCCCAAGCATAGATTGCACAAGGTCATGGGAAGGAAAATATATAATAAAGGCCTAGTGAGGGACCCTCACCCTCAACCTTGCCTCAAAGACCAACATCTTCCACTAAGTATTTATACATGATTGCCCTAGAGCCTGATGAGATAGTGGAGGATACCTTCAAGGTCCTTGCTAAAGCTTATAGATCTGATGAAGAGGAGGAAAAAGGTAAAGAATCCTAGGCCCAAATAAAGGAGGTTAAGAAATAAAAAGGGAAATAATTTGCCCTGGACTTAGTCCTAGTGGCACCATTAAAGAAAAGAAAGGAAAAATTGGTAATAGTCCCAGTCATACTAAAGAAGCAAAAGTTAACTATCACTCACCCCATGAGTGAAGTCAACTCTTTTAGTAAGGAATACCCCATCTATGGACCAATCATCCTTTATTGGTTCATCTATGGTAAAATTCATAAGATCCCCTTCTTATCTCACTCATGAGACCTAACACAAACTATCAATATTGATGTACATGATGATATCAAGCCATGGGTAAGGGATTGGATGAAGGAGGATGAAGATAGAAAAATAGTGGCCACTACAGGTTTAGATAGCAAGTAAATGGATGGTCTAAGAGAAACAATTAGCACAATGATAGAGGTCTAAAAACCTCCTAAGTATATAGAACCAACTAACAAGGTCCAATTCAATCTTGAGATAGCAGGCTTAGAAAGAGTGACAACTAGAAAGGCCATGGTGGGGAATAAAAAATTCAACTTTTAAAAGGTTGAGTCATTTATAGTATTCACTCCAATTGGAGGTTAGAGACCTAGTGAGCATCCCATCCATGTAGAGGACATTAAAGAATTTATTGAGACTCACGTATCTCAAGTCAGGTCAGGAATTAGGGGCATGAAGTAGAAAATATATAACTTAGAGAAGGAAAAGGAGAATTTGGAAACACAAGCTATCTTATTAGTGCCTAAGGCAATGGTTAAAATGCTTGATGAATCCTTATTTGACATGTTTGATTCATTGAAAATAATGAAGCTAAGGTAGAGTGCATTGATACAGTAGAACATAGTGGCTAAGGGTCTAATAGCCCAATGACAAGCCTTAGAAGATAAAATAACTAGGTTCATCAACATCTAGATTAAAAGGTAGATTTTTGAGCTCAAAATAATTAGTTTGAGACATATGAATACAATACTTGGAATAGTTGTTGAAAAGATATAGAATTGAAGTGTATGGTCACAAGAACTAGAGAGACTCCTAAAAGATGATGAGGATCTAATTGGAAGACTTGAATAGCTACTCAACACCATGATCACCAAGCCCACAAAAAAAGTTCCCTTGGCATCATAGTAGATGATTAATTCAAACATATGGATACTATGGTGACTCAATAAATACAAAGAGTCAAGGCTAGTCTGGGGTATATAATAGTAGGATCCTAGACATGATCCTCAATGCAGGAGAAAGGATAACTGAGGCCAAGAGCATTAAGGAAGCTATGGCTAGGAATGCTAGTGAGTTTATTGATCTAGTTTACAAGGAAGAAGAGTGTCTCTTAAGGCCAATTGTGTATTTGGGACTTGTTAATGAGGAGCATCAAAAGGCTATGAATATCCTTTAATAGCAATAATCAAGTTCTCAAGTATAGGGCCCACCAACTAGTTAGTTAATATTCCACTTTTGTAGAATATTGTAAAATTTTGAAAATGGAATATCCTTTTATAAAGGTATATGCTATTTTGTTAGCATATTTTCCTCTAGGTCAGTCTAATTTAGAAAAGTAAGTGTATTCTTGAACTTTGTAGAAAAAAGATAGTTGTCCTTACTTCTTGTACATTTGTATCTTGCAATTGACTAGTCTATTGCCTTGTCCTTCTATAAAAGGTAATACTACCATTTTTCAAATTAGGGAATTTCAAGAAAAAATTGTACACTTTGAGTAGTCAATACAGTTAAGGAATTCTACAAAGATTGTCCAAGTTTTTTTGTGTTAATTGTTAGATGGCTTTTTCTCTCAATTTCTAGTTTGAGGCTAATATTAACAATCACTTATTCTCTTTCTACCTTAGCCTTATATTTTTCTTATTTTTTAACCAAATCACTTTAGTTTAGATTTCATTATAAATGTCCATTTATAATTAATTTATAGTTTAAACTTTGATCATAATTCGCTAGTATTAGCATAGATACTTACACTTCACAAAGATTTAGATCATGGTGGCTCCCAACCATCAATTAATATAATTTTCTTGGAATAGTTAAAAATTGATTTGTCATTATTTCACCATAGGTAACATAAGATGTCAAAACCTACTACTCATGTTCTAAATTCCTATAATTCTAAAATGAGAAGTTTTCTTTGAACATTGGTAGCACTGGTGATACATTTAGAGGCATCAACATGAATAGCATTCTATTGGCACTAGGAGGGCCCATTTTTGTGAATTATTTGAATATTTATTAATGTCAGTGTGTTTTCATCAAAGATTGATGTTATATTTACACTTTTGCATAATTATTTCCTCAAAAGTGTAAAGATTATTGACCTTCATGGTACTTGACCCATTTTGGTGCTTTTTTTATACAAAGATCATATTTATTTGAATTTTGATGCTTAATTTTGGTAAAGATAGCTTAATATTTGAGAATCTATAATATTTGGGGTTAGAATAGCTTTTTTGATCAAATATTGGTATATATTTCATAGATCTAGGTTTATTTGAGCTTAGATTTACAAAGATAGGTCATATTTGCATAAGTAGACACATCTTTGAGCTAACTTAGTCAAAATTTGGCATCCTTTACTATTCTTTATATAAATATTTACAAAATTAGCTTAATTTGCAGGTTTAATCCTTATTCTATATAAAGATTAACTTGACACATTATATTTCAAACAAGATATCTAATCTTCAAGATGAAATTTCTAAGGATTCAAACAAGATCACATTCAGAGACAAGAGGACCTTTGCTTGAGCTAGAAATCCATAGAATAACTAGACAAGATAAAGGTAGGTATAGACATTCCAAATCTTTGCCAACTTCACCTCTTTAAGGTACCCCTACCTTAAACCCTCATCTAGGTATGGCTTGGTTGGGAGGATCTTAAATAAATGTGCTAGGTGTGGTACATGATCTCCTATGTAATCATGAGAAATACTTTCCAAAATTTAGTCCAACTAGTATTATAATTATTGAAGAGAATATTAAATCTTTCAAAGCTACTTTAATGTTGTTAAATGTCACACATGAAAATGTAGCATTTAGGTTATTCCCCTTTACTTTTAAAGATGTTGTATATGAATGGTTTCTTAATTTGCCTGATAATTACATTACTAGATAAGATGATTTTAATAACATTTTCATAGATCAGTTTGGCAAAAAATTTAGTCTATGTGTCATATACCACCACTTCACCACCATCAGGAGGGATACAAGCAAGCCCATAAGGTAATTTAATGCCAGGTTCTAAAAAATGTATAGAAGGACCATAAACCCTTATAAGCCTAATGATTCTTTAGCTCTAGAAATCTATAAAGATGTAGTAGATCCTATGAATTCTATATTCCTAAAAAGATATCTTCCACATATAACTTTATTAGCTAGGGATTATTCTAAAGTAATGATAAAATTTAGCCCCAAGGATAGATGTCTTTCTCTGTTCCAAATAACAACCCACATTTTCTCACTCTAAACATCTTCCCCAACAACAATCAGAATGCTCTAGCCTTGAATCAACTCCCAAGTTTGAATCAATTGCATTTGAGTCTTGTTTCTCCTAACCAAAATTTAGGATTCTTTAGTCATCCTACTACTAATGGACTCAATAAAAATGATCAAATAACTTTAGTACCAACTTCTAGTACTACTAATAACTAGGTTCACAATTTTGAAAATCCCAAGAATGAGAATGAGTCTATCCCAAAAATGGTCCAAAAGTTAAGCATTGATTTCCTTCAGCTACAAAAATAAGTTGGCAATACTGGAGAGAGCTTTAGTAGGAACTTCTAATTCCAAAAGTTTAATAGACTTAATAATAGGTTTCAGAATGATAGTTTCTATAATAATAAGGCTAATGAACCATGTTCTAACAATAAAACCATGGATATTAATCTTAATGGCATTGCTTTGCCTGATTATTATAGAGTGCATTGTACATCTAAACATGGTGAAATTGATTACATTGATTTTTGTAAAGCTTATGAGGTATTTCAATAATATTTAGACACATTTAAAGTGGTATATAATAAGGATAGTGGTGTAGGTACCTCAAAATCTAAATCATCTGATCAAGTTAACATGGTGGAAGCATTTGAATTCCATTTTCAAGAGGACAATCAACTTGATGATGTCCCTGAGGAGAACCAGGCCTTCCAACAATTCTTGAAGAATACTTATTTTTTGAGGAATAGAGAGTAGAGGAAACCCTTGACTACCTAAACACCTCCAAATAACTTTGGAAATCCTCCAAACACTTCTTCAAGAAATGATCTAGAACCACCCAAAGGGAGTACCTCTAAGCATAATGTTGATGTTCCTAGTTATTCAAATAAGATTGGTTATGATATTGTTGAAGACATGAAGAAGATAAAATCTAACATCACATTACATGAATTAACATAGATCACAAAACAAAGAGACCTCTTGTTGGAATTATTGTCAAATAAATCCAAAAAACCACCCAAAGTTGATAATGTTAATGTGGCTTTTCACAAAGCTAAGGCAAAATATCCTTCTTTCCTATTCACAGTTAGGATGTTTGATAAGAATTTACACAATTATTTATTGGATTATAGTGCATACACCAATATCATACCAACAGGTATTTACAAACAACTTGGCTTGACAACTATTAAGTCTGATAGGATCATCACCTAATTATAGAAATTTAAGGTCAAGGTGGTTGGAGAATTATTAAATTTCCACATGCAATTGGCCTCTGAGCCTAGAGTATAAAAATTTATTGATATCTAATTTGTTGATATCCCTAATGCATATGGATTGCTTTTAAGCAGAGAGTGGATAAAGGCTTTGAATGGATATATGTCCACTAATTGTTCACACCTATGGCTACTTTGGAAGGGAGTTCCCAACCAAATCAAAGTTGAAAGGGAGCCAAAAATGAAGCACATGACCACTGAGTACAATGCTATTAATGAAAGGGTCAACATAATTGACCCAAACTTAGGGGTTCTCACCCTAAATACTACCAAAGTTAGTTATCCTAAAGCTTCTCATGTTATGCTTGGGCTATGGAAGCTACATGTTGATGGTGTTAGGTATAACTCTAGATCTAGGGTCAATTTTATCCTAACTGGTCCTATTGATAAGAAATATCATGCATCTTATACGCTCTAATTTCCATTTACCAATAAATTTGTTTAATATGAGACCCTCATCCTAGGTTTGTAATTTTCTAAAAAAAATAAAGTCAAAGAACTACTAGTCTATGGTGATTTAGAACTCATAGTTAACCAGGTGAAGAGTAAATATCAATAAAAACTATCATACCTTAAGAGGTATAAATTTAGGGTATGTGATCTAATTGAGTCTTTTGATGCCTTTAACATTGTATCCATCCCTAGAGAGGAGAAAAAAGTATTTGATGAGCTAGCCTCTGTTATAGCCAACCTCATGCTTGACCAAGACTCACCCAACTTCAACATTGAGTTGATGCTTTGTCCTTTGATTATAGATAATGTGAATCATTTTCAAGTATTTAATGATGAGAAAAATATCTTGGATTTCATAGACAATTCTGGATCATTTGAAACTCATGTCATTAATGAGGCTGATGAAAGTACTTGTAGAGAAGGCAAATTTGATGGCAGAGTCATTTAGTTGAATGATATTAAGATTCCCAAAGGTATGATTTCCTTGGAGAGATTATTTGGATCAAGACAAAATAGCTATGACCCTTAAGGTTCCCAAGATAATTGGTAATTATTATAATGTATTTGATCTTGGCCCTCAAGATCAACCTCAGTTGGTCAATGTTGGAAAAGCCTACACAATTGCTGAAAATAAGAGAGCCAAAGAGATGCTAACATAATATGAAGATGTCATAGCTTAGTCTTATGATGACTTGAAGATATTTGATCTATGATTCATCACTCATATTATCCCTCTCAAGGAAAATTGTAAACCTTTCAAGTAGAAACAAAGGCCTATAAATCTAGTCCTAGAACCTATGATCTTTAAATAAGTCAAGAGATTGTTAGATGTTAGAATTGTGTTTCTCAATAAGCACTCTACATGGGTCACTAATTTCATGCCAATAAAAAATAAAAATGGTGAAATTAAACTTTGTATTGACTTTATAAATTTGAAAAAAGAATCTAAAAAGGATAATTATCCTCTTCCCTCTCTTGACTAGGTAATATAAATCATTTCAAGTTCAACCATGATGTCTTTTCTTGATGGTTTTTTAGGCTACAACCAGGTGTTGGTAGACAAATAATATAGATTGAAGATAGATTTCATGACTAAGTGGGACACTTTTGCCTATAAAATAATACCTTTTGGCCTAATAAATTTAGGAGCTACTTTTCAAAGGGCCATGGACCATGCCTTGTAAGGTCTGATTGGTAATTGTATCATTATATACATGGATGATCTAACCATTTTTTCTAAAAATAAGGAAGATCACTTTATGCATTTATAGAAAGCATTTAAGAGATGTAGAAGGTATGACATCTCCCTTAACCCCAATAAAAGCATCTTTTATGTTACTAAAGGCAAATTGTTAGGCCATGTTATAATTAAAGATGGGATCTCCATAGATCCTGAAAGAGTGAAATTTATATCTAAGATAGAGCCTCCAAATAGTAGAAAAGAGTTAAAATCATTCTTTAGAAAAATAAATTTAATAATAAAATTCATTTCTAGTTTTATATAAATTGTCAAACCATTAAATGATATGCTGAAGAAGGATGTTAAGGTCAATTAGAATGAGGAATCGAAGAAAATATTTAATGAAATCAAAGAAGCAATTAGCTAGGCTTCAATATTGATAAGTCCTAACTTTTCAAAGGAATTTTATCTCTATTATTTTGGATCTAACCATATTATGGCTGCAATTTTAACTCAAAATATTGATGGGTGTGATCACCCAATATCTTTCATGAGTACTAACTTTAGAAATGCCAAGTTGAATTATTCATTGATTGATAAATAAGCATGTGCATTAGTTAAAGTAGTGAATAAATTTAGGCACTATATCCTTAGAAATAAGGTGCATGTTATTTTACCTAACCTTACCACAAAGCTCATGTTGAGCCAAAATGACCTTGGAGAATGTAAAAGTAAATAGATGTTAGTTTTGCAATAATATGACATAAAAATGAAAACTATAAAACTGGTAAGATGTCAAGGCTTGATCCAAATGATTGATAATACCAACCCTAAGATAAGTATCATACAAGTTGATTAGTAAAACTTTCAATCTAGTTAATGGAATGATTCCATCATCCACTTGATAATTAATGGTATTTGTCATACATGACTAAGTAGGGAGAAAAAGAGGGACCTGAGATGGTGTTTTATTCAAAAATAACTTTAAAGGTGTCTACCTGAGATGTGTCTTAAAAAGAAAAGCTACCTGGATCATGAGCACCTTCTATGAGAAGTTAGACAGTGGACATCCATATGGGAGAACCGCATCTCACAAGGTCCTTAGAGATGGCTATTATTGGCCAACTATTTTCAAAGATGTATAAGCATGTAAGGGAATGACATTCATGTCAGATATTCAACACAAAGGAGCTAAAGGCATCAATGCCTTTACAACCAATCATGATTGATAAACCCTTTGCACAATTGGGGTTAGACTTTGTAGGGGTAATCAACCCTAATTCATCAAAAAGTCACAAGTATGTCCTGAATACCATAGATTATTATAAAAGGTGGGATGAAGATATAGCCACCAAACAATGCAAGACTAAAGAAGTGATTAGTTTCTTCAAGAAAATATATACCAAATTTATAACTCTAGTTTCTTTAGTGAGTGATAATAAATTTGTATTTATATCTATAGAGATGACAAAATGGGTGTATGATAATGACATTTGTCTTAAGTTTTCATCCAACCATTATCCTCAAGGAAATGGAGTGTCTGAATCTACAAATAAGAAATTAATAAAGTCAATCAAGAAGTTTATTGCAAACAAACCTAGGATTTAGCATAAGCTTCTCAGGTATTCCCTATGGATAGATAGGATAAGGATCAAGTAAGATTTCAAGGTTTCACCATTTCTATTAGTGTATGGCCAAGAGCCTATCTTCCCTATCAGTCTCAAGCTACCCACATATAAATTCAAGCCAAATATATGGAATAAGGCCAAGATCTTGCAAATTAGTAATTATTAGATCTCATCCAAATGGAAGATGCATGGGGAAAAACCTTTGCTAAATTTAGTAGGCACCAAACCACAATGAAGAGGTGGTTTGACAAAAGGTAAAAGGTGAAGGTATTCATCAAGGGAGACTTGGTCCTCCTTTGGGACAAAGCATCTACACTAAAGGGTTAGTATGGCAAATTCACACCCACAATGATTGACCCTTATCAAATTGTAGAGACACTTGAAAATAATACCTTTGAGCTGAGAGACCTTCAAGGAGAAAAATTCACATTTCCCACTAATGGGCAATATAACAATCATTAATTTTTTGCTGCTCCACTAGGGGTCTTAATGGAATAAACTTGTAATATGGGTTAGAGCTAGTGTAATTAGTCTAGTTATTTTCCTTCTATTTTTTCCTAATTGTCCCTGGTTTGTACATAAGCAAGTATATATTTATTTAATTCCCTTTTGCTTACTATTGTGTTTACTTTCTATTATTTAATTGTTTTATTGCTTTGTTCCTTAATTCAAATAATTCATTTTAATATTCTTTCACTCAAGGAATATTTATTTTGACTAAAATTCCCAAAGTTCAAAAATGTAGGTATGCACCTCATGCACATGTTGACCATGGATTTTAAATATGAGCTTGATGTTCTAATTTAGAGGAACTAAAAAAGAATGATGAATAGGTTAAACGTTTTATGATAACTAGAGAATTTTTCTAATCTAAACTTGGTCTTAAGAGGAGTTACACATGTGGAATGAAATCTTGATTTATTAGGACATAGTCATGCTTACACTTAACAAACATCCTTGCCTGAGACAAAGGTCATAGCCATAGTTGATTACTTAAAGATAAAAGACTTAACCAAATCCTTCAACATGGCTACCCTAGTTCCCAATCTTACTAAAAGCATAAAAGATCTAAAAAATACAAAAATAATAATTCAATGCAAAATCAAAATCTTTTCAAGCATAGGTGATTCTAGTAATCTCTATCAGGGCTATAGATGCCGGGCTAGTAGTGAAGCAAGGCCATGAGTGGAACCAAAGGCATCTCTATCAGGGCTATAAACACCTGGATTACAACAAAGCAATTCCCAATCCTTCCCTAAATTATAAGCATAATCCTTAATGGATATCCAAGTATGCTCTAAGTCAATGTTAATGATTAAAGGCATAGAACTTGGAATTTATCCCCTGAATCCCATATCAAATAGTAAGTGGAATCAAAGCATACACATAGCATTGCTATGTATTAAGGTTCAACCCTAATTTTTCATGTGAAAATCTTGTTTCAACCATGAACTAATCTTGGTGATGACATAGATCAAGTAAAATAGGTAGCCTAGTCACTTGTCTAAACTAAAGACTCTAAGTTCTAACATATTTCTATGTTTCCTTTGGAAGTCACCATTTTTTTAGGTTAGCATACCCTATTTTTTTAAAATTAGGATCCTTGAGATATTTTTAACCTTAGTCATAAGATCTTAATGTTCTACTCTTTATTATGGCTTAAAGATTACCCATGCCTGATGAAATTGGCCCATTTATTTATGGTCTTACTTTAAGGTTAAATAATGTTGCTAATAGTTTCTCTTCATGTGATAATTTTTAGGTATAATGGAGCCCTTATGAATGGATCATGCTTGGATATTCATATTTTACCTTCATTCAATCTTTTACTTGCCTTGGGTCTATGAAAATTTGGGTTGGGATTCATGTTTTAAAGACTCACTTTCAGAAAACCCTAGCTTAAGTCCTTGATTTAAATATTTCCAAGAACACTTTGGGAATGAATATTTTAAATTTCCTTTTGAATTAAGCCTAATTTTATGCTAAGTCTTAGTCATGTTTCATAACATGACCAAACCCTATCCTAAAATCATGTTTGGTCCCCTTTCATTATTTTCCCCCTTTTTTGTTTCCTTTATTTCTAACCAAGTCTAAATTTCATATTGGTAGGGTCATTTTAGTTTTTCTATCATGGTCCCCTTTGTTACCTATTTATCCTAAAGTCTCAATTCTAAGGCTTCATTCATGTTCATCAACATGAATGAGACCTTAGCCTTAATGCTTTAGCCTAAGTTTCTATCCACCTAAGTCCTAACTTAAATACCCCCCTTATTTATACATCTGATAGCTCGTGTTTCATCATAAGGGGATAATCCAAAGAAATTAGGAAAACCCAATCATTTGGTCCTTCAGACCAATCATGTGTAAGTATCTGAATCATGATCAATGGCTCTCACCTCATCGAGATTGAGGATCCAATAGAGTGAATGCAATAATGAAAAATTAAAAGGCCCAAGAAGCCCCATAGATCCACCACATGGTGATCTTACATATTAAGCTTAATGTTAAAAAAACCCTAAACTAATGGTGTGTAACTACTTAGATCATGATTGATAGTCCTTACTTCATCATGGATCCTTACAATGATTGGATAGAGTGAATTGAATCTGAGATCTATAGAATACATGAATTTAATGAGCTTAAATTTGACATTCTCATGAATGTCATTTGACATCCACAATGCCATCATTGGCATCCATAAGACCATCAAATTTAAGCTCATCCAATAGTTTAGCTATGCAAATAGATGTGTTTTTATCATTCAAAGGGGCTACTTTGATATCATGTTTTAAAACTTAGCATAAAATACTTTAACCTAAGTCTATTGTGTATTTTATTAACATGAAATTAACTTAGCTTAAAATATTTTAGCCTTAGTTCTTTTCTATGACCATGCACTGATTAAATATGGTGCATCTTATAGGATCAACGACTCACACTTTATTAGGCTTGGATGATCTAACAACACAAAATCATCAATGACTATTCAATAGAGATTTAAGATACCATGGGATTGACATGTGGTAGAGGCACATTCAATGTGCAACTAATGTAGAGTACATAGCTCAAAAATCCTATGAAGGTGCTAAGTGGCACAACCACAGGGCTTGATACAAAGATGACCAATAATAAGTGAGGTCTCAGATCATGATCAATGGCCAATGTTGATCCAATGACATGAAACAAAAGGAAAAAATTTAAATAACAATGGCTAGTTCTTTGAAGTCATTTATGAAAAATTCCACAAAAGTGCCAAATAGATGCCAAATAAGCACCACACAAGCACAAAGTGACAAAAATGAAGATCTTATGTGATCAAAAATGAAAATTTATAAAAGCAAAGGTCAAAATAAAATTTAAGGCATAAATGATCCTAAATTCAAATAAGTTATCACCATTAAAGCTTCAAAATCCCTAAAATTTACATAAAAGTACCTAATTTGAGATTGAATTGATCACAATTAATCTAAAAGGAGTTCAATTATAAGTTGAGTGAGAATAATTGGCCAAGAGACCATTTGCAATCCAATCATGAGAAATTTACAAGTTTGGTAGTTATGGTATCATGAAGGAAATAAGTAAGGGATTAGATAGAATTGCATCTATCCATAGATAGTGAGGGAAGGGTTTTCAAAGACATAGATCTAGACACTATGGCATTGAACATGGGTAATAAGAAATAGTTTGAACTCTTTTAGACCATTGAAGAAATACATCCCATCACAAAGGAGGAAAAAAATACTACCATTATAAATAAAAGTTACTATGACTTAGTTGTAGTCCAAATGGATAGTCTCCATCATGTTGCTACTAAACCCAAGGTACTCCATTGTATTGACATCCTTACTCCCATTTTTAAAGATTGTAGAATTAAACATGACTAGATAATTCATAAAGGGAGCTCTAGGATAATTTCATACATTTCCCCATTAGCTCTTGAAATATACTACAAACTAGGAAAACCCCATGTGGATTTACTTACCATCAAGGAATGGACTAGCAAGAATGACTTAGACACCATCCTTAGGCCTTGGTTGCTCTAAAGGAACCCTATGATTTAAGACTCTACAGTAAACATACTAGTTTCCCAATTTAGAGAAGGGATTAGGGTAATTATGAATCTATTGAATAGAATCTATGGAGCCCCTTCAACCACTTATGTCAATAAGAGTTGGGTATCTTATGTCTACTTCATGGTAGAAAAGGAGCACACTCCCCCAATTAGAGAGATAATCAACATCCATCTAGGACTTTAATTCATATCCATTTAAAAGAAGGCTGGTACATAATTATTCATGATGTCCTATTTTTTGGATGCCTTTCTATCCTCCAGTAGGATCCCTCATATAAAAAATTGGTCACTTGAGGGTAGATTTACAGTCTCCCACCATTATTCTAAACAACACATTTTCAAATATAGACACCACATGCAATTCATTTGTGATTGTGTTTATCCTGCTTTAGTAGAATCCATTATAGGGTCCCCCATGCCCAATATTAGCTCTCTAATCAATAAATATATAGAGATAATGGGAAACATTTAGTTGTACCTAGATTATACTATGATCAAAATTGAAGGGATTTTTATTCAACCTTACATATTTCCTATCTATGATCCCACCAAACTAGTAGAGTAAGAGATTGAAGGTCAACTTCTTCATGGTGTTGATTGAGTATGCAAAGAGAAAAGGAAAGGCCTCCTCCATCCCTTTCCTTTGATAATTGGTAGAAATATTTTTCAAGATTGGAAACATGTAGACACTATTTCCAAACATAGGGAATCTTTTGGATTTCAGCTGGATAACCTAAGGTAGTGGTATCCTAATGACAAGGTCACCAAGCATTTGAAAATCAAGAAATTACCCAAACTAGTTTATGAACATAAACTTAGTCCCTTTGACACTTTTCACATTAGGGCCAATAGTTTTGAGGAGGTATTGGCTAGGTTCAAGAGACACAATGTCAAACTTGAACATAGACTAACCAATAATGAGAAGCCACTAGGTGACATATGGCAAGTGGGACATTTTCAGTACCATTTACTGCATGGACCTTCTAAACCCCCTCAATATAAACTATAGATGGAAGTGAAATAGACCCAAGCACAGATAACACAAGGTCATGGGAAGGAAAAGCTAAAATAAAGGCTTGGTGAGGGACCCTCACCCTCAACCTTTCCTCAAAGACCAACATCTCCCACTAACTACTTAAACACGATTTCCCTTGAGCCTAATGAGATAGTGGAGGATGCCATCAAGCTCCTTGTCTAAATATTATGGCTCTGATGAAGAGGATGATCAAGCTATAGAGTCCTAGGCCCAAACAAAGGAGTCTAAGAAAGAAAAAGGGAAATAAGTTTCCCTAGACCTAGTCCCAAGGGAAACATTCAAGAAAAGAAAGTCAAAATTGGCAATAGTCCCAATTAAACTAAAGAATCCAAAGTTAACTTTCACTCACCCCATGATTGAATTCAACTTGTTTAGTTAGGAATACCCCATCCATGGACCAATCATCTTTGATTGTTTCATCTAATAGAAAATGAAAAAAAAATCCCCTCCTTATCTCACTCATGGGCCCTAACCTAAAATATCAATATTGATGTGCATGATGACATCAATCCATGGATAAGGGATTTGATGGAGGATGAAGAAATAAGAATAGTGGCCACTATAGGGTTAGATAGCAAGTAAATGGATGCTCTAAGAGTGTTAATCAGCACAAATATAGAGGTCCTAGAACCTCCTAAGTACATAGAACCAACTACCAAGGTCCAATTAAATATTGAGATAGAAGGCTTATAAAGAGTGATAACTAGAAAGGCCATGGTGGGGAGTAAATAATTCACCTTTTAAAAGGTTGAGCCATTTGTAGGCTTAACTCTAGTTGGAGGTCAGAGACCTAGAGAGCATCCCATCCATGTAGAAGACATTGAAGAACTAAATGAGACTCACTCAGCTCAAGTTAGGGTAGGCATCAAGGTCATGAAGTAGAGAATATATAACTTGGAAGGAAAAGGAGAATTTGGAAACACAAACTATCTTATCAGTGCTTTAGGAAATGGTTAAAATGATTAATGAATCCTTATTTGACATGTTTGATGCATTAAAAATAATGAAGCTAAGGTAGAGTGCATTGGTGTAGTAGAATATAGTGGCTAAGGGTCTAATAACCTAATGGCAATCCTCAAAGGATAAAATAACAAGGTTAATCAATATCTAAATTAAAAGGTAGATTCCTAGGCTCAAAATAATTAGTTTGGGACATTTGAATGCAATCTTTGGAATAGTTTTGGAAAATATTTAGAGTTTAAGTACATGGTCACAAGAACTAGAGAGACTCCTAAAATATGATGAGGAGCTAATTGAAATAATTAAATAGCTACTCAGCATGATGATCACCAACCCCAAAAGAATAAGTGCCCTTGGCATTATGGTAGATGATGAATTTAAACATAGGGCTACTTTTGTGACTCAAGAAATAAGAAGCAAGAGTCAAGGCCAGTCTGGGGTAGATAATAGTAGGATCCTAGACATGATCCTTAATGTAGGAGAAAGGATAATTGAGGCCAAGAGAATTAAGGAAGCTATAGCTAGGAATGATAGGGATTTGAATGATCTAGCTAAAAAAGAAGAAGAGTGTCTCTTAAGGCCAGCTATAGATTTGAGGCTTGTTAATGAGAAGCATTAAAAGGCTATGAATATCCTTCAGTAATAACAATCAAGTTCCCAGGTATATGTCCCACCAGTTAGTTAATATTCCAATTTGGTAGAGCATTGTAACATTTTGAAAATGTAATATTTTTTTGTAAATGTATATGCTATTTTTTTATCATATTTGCCTCTAGGTCAGTCTATTTTAGAAAATCAAGTGTATTCTATAACTTTTTAGAAAAATGAAAATTATCCTTACTTCTTGTACATTTGTATCTTACAACTGACTGGTATACTGCCTTGTCCTTCTATAAAGGTAGTGCTACCATTTTATAAAGGAGGGAATTTTGAGAAAAAACTATACACTTTAAGAAGTTAATAAATTCAAGTAATTATGCCAAGATTGTCCAATTTTGTTTGTGTTAATTTTTATATGGATTTTTCTCTCAATTGCTAGTTTGAAGTCTTAAATTTGAATGGTTTATATGAATTCTGAGTTTTATCTTTGATTAAAAGGTTCCTAATTTGTTCTTATGATAGATTAGTTGAATGATCTTGTATATGCTTCATTTTATTTACTCCACATTAGGATGTTCACATGTTATTTCAAGTGTGGTAGCAAATCTTTAAAGTAAATTTAGTTATTAATTATACTTATTTATATCATCCTTAGAGGTTTTCCTGGTGTGTAGTGAGATATGAATTTATGCTATTTTGTACTATATACTATTTTAATGCATACTTAGTTGTAATTTAAACTTTATCATAATGTTTGATTCTAAGATTAATAATCACTTATTCTCTTTTTACCTTACCCTTCTCTTTTGCTTCGTTTTTAACTAGATCACTTTAGTTTAGATTTCATTGTAAATGTTCATTTAAAATTAATTTGTCATTTAAATTTTGATCATAATTCACTAGTATTAGCATAGACACTTACACTTCACAAATATTTGGACCATTGTGGCTCCCAAACATCAATTAATATAAATTTTGTGGAATAGTTAAAAATTTCTCTACTACTATTTCACCATAGGTAACAAAAGTTACTAAAACCTACTACATGTGCTCTAAATTCCCAAAATTTTAAAATGAGAAGTGTTCTTTGAACACTGGGGGCACCTTTGATACATTTAGAGGCATCAACAGAACTAACAATGTATATGTCAAGGAGCTAATATAACATGTAAATGCAAAACATATTTTTGGATTTTTGAATTCTTTTTATTTTTTTGGTAATTTTGGTTTATATGAGACTTTGAAACCTTAAGTTAGATCCTTTAAATTGTTTGAATCATGGTTGGATTAGTGTAAATGGTGAATATCATGTTCCTCCTCATGAATTACATGTGCAATAGAATAATCCTTGTTGAAATTTGAAATATTGATGAATTTAGCTTCATGATAAAAAGATATACCTTACCGATTTTGGTCAATTTTTGCTAACATTTGGTATAACTAAATAGTGACCAATGTAAATACATATGGAGATATGGTAGGCATAATTTAAACCCTTGTTTAAATTAATTTAGGACCATAAATAATTGGTGTTGTTATGTTTCCCAAAGATTATTTCCAACCTCCTTTATTCTATAAGTTTTTGGATCATAACCAAGATGTTTTAAATGTCTTATATTTCATGTAGTTTTTGTTTGTTTGGGATAATATGGTTATGCCAAAAATAAGCACCGCCCATAAATAATGTGATTGTTAAATCCTATTGGTGTGGATACTTGTTGGGTCGGTTAATTTGGGGTGTCTGCATAGGATGTGAGCCTTGGATTGGTTCCATATTGAGTAAATTTTACAAATATCCCATATAAATATTAGGAGAACCACATTTTTGTTCACATTGTTCATTTGGTAATTCATCTCCCTCCTTTGTGTGAAGTACAAAACTTTGGTAATTAGAAGAAGATTTGTGAATCTCCTTTGAGTGAATAAGTATGAATGAAGAATATCTATGCACATACACATATAAATAGGTAAATGACTCATATTTTTCATGAAATGCTCTTTATTTGGATGGGTAAAGAAGATCTCTACTAAAAAATAATTGAAACTCTAAATTTGAAGGTCTAAATGTTAGCCCATGTGATGTACTTTGGAATCAAATGATGTAATCTTGAATGGATTCATCATCACATTGTTTAAAATTATGAAAATTCTCTAATGTAAGTTTTGGCACCTTATGCATGTTAAAATATATGAAGAATGCATCTTCCAATTGTGAAAAAGTGGTTAAGGAACCCTTCATTAGGCTATTATACCAATGACAAGCCTCATTGGAAATGGTCATATGGATTTCTTTTAGCAATATTTTGTCATGTTTCACCCATTTACAAAAATAATGTGCATGAGTTATCATTTGGTCAAATGGGTCTTTATGACTAAAAAAGAGAGTTCAATTTGGTAGTTTAAAATATTATGAATAAGGATATTCAAGTATAAATTGTACAAAAGATTTTTCAATATCCTCAATAGTGATAAATATATAGATAAGATGCACCATGGGAATGGTGGTGTTTGGCATAGGTGTTGTCCTTAGTTTTAATACACCACCCCTCTTAAATCTAAGAATATGAGTATCAGCATCCTCATGGATAACAAGTACAAGTTTAGAATCATGGAATTTAAGATACTTTGGTAATGGTTTAGGATCTCTAAAGTATGGTACCCTTGCTATATAATTTGAAGATATTGGAACATCTAAAAAATTTGGTCCATTCACTTGTGGTAGAGATATATAAATTGGTATTTGAGGTATCTTTTGTAAAGGCACCTCTTTTGGTATGGTAAAAACCTTTTGCATGAATGAATATTTTAAGAGATAAATACCCTTTGGTGTAAATACCTTATTTGATATCGATGAGAGTGAAATATTTAGAACATTAGGAGCCTTTGGCACTTTAGGTTTATAATACTTCCCTCTTCTTGGTGCCTTAAAGTTACTTGGTATGAATGCCATAATGTCTTGTTTAAATTTACAAAAAAAATCAATAACAAATGAAGGTAGAATAGAATTCTCACCCTTGATAAGGGGGATATTATTTGGAAATGTTGTAAAATTAGGTGTATGAATCAATTTACTTGAAATAATACCCCCTTTATTTATGTTTTGTAAATCAACCATAATTTCTTTATGTAGATGTCAAAAAAAATTATGATCATATGAAGGAGGATATTGGTCGTATGTATCCAATTTTGTGGTAAAATGTGCATGAAGAGCATGATGAGATGAATTGCCTTATTGGTAAGTAATAACATAGATCAAATATTCCCATATAAATGGTGGGTGAATAGTGAGTTTTTTATGGTAACTAGGAGCACCTTGTACATGTTTTTCAATTATAGGCATCACATATCCCCACTTGTCTTCATCTAGTATTTTTAATACCTTCAGTTATCAAGGGCTATAGGTTGACAAATATACCTTTATTCTCTTTTAAATTCATCCCTTGGTTGAGTAGATTTATCCATGGAGGAATTATTTAGTTTATTTTTTGATAGAAAATGAAAGAGATAGATCAAGAATAAAATAGGAAACCCTAAGAAATAACACCCTAGAAGATTTTGCATTCATATAGATCAGGTCCCCCAAAATGTTTAACCCTAAAATCTAGATTGGGGGAATATAAGTTTAAATGGGTAGAGATAGACTAGGGCACAAGAATGGTAAATTATCTCTAAAGTAGTCCAATTAATTAAAAAAAACTTAGATAAAATATTTACTAAATTTATTATGTTGAGATATGCTAAAAATAGAAAGTACAACTATGCTAGATATTGTAATGATAATGAAAACAAGATACATAGATGGTTTTTATGTTAATATAAATCTAGATACAGAATGAGAAAAAATTAGACTGGATCTGTATTCTAGAATACTCACCTAATTTTGGATATTATACCTTTATAGCCATAGACACTTGCATCAATGCTCCTATCTATATTAGATGCATGTGTCGATTACTGAATGCCTACTAAAACTATATGTGACCACCTAAAACCACCCACGTTTTATGTTGCCTTCACTCTAATGCACTTAGATATGGGTCATGGAATGTCACTCATTGTCAAATAGTAAAATTTTAGTAGAGATTCTTGGAAACCCTTTAGAACATGCTAATTCATGGATATATTGTGCATGAAGTAATAAAAGTAAACATTTGATGGAAATTCAAAATGAATATATTCACTAACAATCAAAACAAATAGATGCACAAATAAATAGAATATGAATAATTAGTATAAGCTCATATGATTAATAGATCAAAGAAAATAGAGTACTCATTGTGCATAAAATAATTATCAAATATACATAAGAAAACCATTTTAGAATAATATGTATTAATCTATATTATAGAGTAAAAATACTCTACGTTTCATTTTGATTTTCAGTCGCATGATCCAAATCATTGTCCTCGAACAATTTGGTTCAAGACATCGAAGTTTGGAAATAGAGCTCAGGCTTGATTTTCTTTTTGCCTCATTTTTCTCTAAGTGTTGAAGTCAAGCAGAAGCTACCAAGTGTCATCAGCTGAGGCACCTTTCATAATTTATATAAGTTGGTTAGGATGTGCCACATATCTCATAGTAACTCAATGGAATGAAAAAAATGTCAACATTTGCATTTCATATCAGCATCCACATTTCAAATCTCTTTTAAGTGGAAGGTTTCAACAAGCTAAGTATCAGGATCAGGCAAAGGGTGCCAAGTGGCAATCATGAAAGGTTTCAATTTGCTTTCATAAAAGTAATAGAAGATGCCACGTATCCCAACTGAAGAGAATGGAAGCCACCATGTGTCAACATCAGAATTATCTTCATTCTCTTCACAGATATAATAAAGACTATGGTGGGTCTCAGGTTTTATTTATGAAGCAAGCAGAAGCTGCCAAGTGTCACTATCCATGTAAATATGAAATGAGGCCTGATTATTTCTATAATATAAATAGAGCAATGTGGAGACCAGCACATTTCACCTTCCGCAAGTTTCTTAAAAGATGGCTAAAAGAAATGAAGATCACCACATATCCCTAGTTAAGTAAAGTAGAGATTGCCACGTGTCCTTTGTTGAGACAAGCAAAAATTGCCACCTGTCCCTATGCCCTTTTTAAAGTTGTTCAGGTGAGAAATGTTATGGGTCTTATTTTTTTTAATTTGTTTAAGTTTTGAAAAAGTGGATTGTGACAAGTGTCAAAGGTAGAACACTCCTAAGAAAAGACATAAAAAGAGTATAAGTTACACAGAAAGTGTCGTGTGTCTTTGGTAAGTGCTGTAAAACATGCCAAGTGTCATTTTCTAGTGTATCCTAAATAAAGAGAAGGTTTTCAAGAGGAAAATGGGAATCAGCCAAGTGTCCTCACTCATTTGAAAGTGGGAAGAGTCCTAATTATTTATTTTGGCCAACGAACTTGCAGAGAAATAGAACGTTTCAAAATCTAAGAAATATCTTATGTTAGACACTTCCAGTTCAGTTAATTTTTAGTTGGGCCATTAGATTGAGAACATGCAAACAATTTGGAATGAATCTAAGGCTATAAATAGGGGTGAAAAGATCACCAAAAATCATCATCAGATACTTAGAGAGAATTTTTTGAGAGAATTATTTTCAAGAGTTTTAGACTTTGTAGAGTTGTGATTAGGAATATCATTTGCCTTTGTTCTATTTTCTTGAGTTGGAAAGTTTATGTAACTGTGCATGTTTTTGTGCCTCTTATGTGACTGGAGAATTAATAAGAAGATTGAATCCTGTGCCTTTGTTGATATTTTTTATGTCACTACAAAATTAGTCTAAGCTATGAGCCTCTCTTTCTATTGTTTTCATCGTTTACATTGATCATGCCTTATTTTCTCTTAAATGTAATTAAATCTTACATATAGTTTCACTATGCTTAGAATTAAGGGTCAAATTACATTTAGGCTCATCACCATAGTTAGATTTTCTTTCTTTGCATTTTGTGTTTCTATTAAAATTCCTATCCCTTTTCCCAGTATACACTTGCTATAAAGAAGAGACTGGCTTCTTAAAAATCTAGAGGTTGTTTCAAGTCACAAGTCCCACATCTTGAAACTTCCCATTATTGGTGTTAGAAACTAGCACAATTTTAACCATCAAAAGTTTTTAGCATGCCTAGTGGGATAATTTCTTGAAGTTTCTTTCAAGACTGTATGAACCAGAGAGCTACAAGGAGTCAGAGCTATGGACCAGTAACTAGATCTCAGTGTACTATAAATCTAGGTATTATTTTTCCACCTTTGGTAACTAGTCCAAGAAGAAGAGTCAACCAGTTTATACCAATACCAATAGCAAATATGGGAGCCCCTATAGCCCCAAGAAATTATGTAAGTTGGAACACTGGTAGTCCTTTGATTCTCCCAATACCACCAACCACTTAGGACCCTATCCCAGTGAATTCCCTAAAAGCTCTACCCAAATTTAGTGGGCAAGACTTCAAAACACCTGAAGAACGTCTACAAGATGTATTAGATGTATGTGTTATACATGTTATCACATAGCAAAATGTGGCCATAATATTATTAGCAACTTATTTTAAAGGGAAAGTTTTAGAATGGTACCAGTCCTTGACCCCAAATACCATATCTACATGGGATCAGCTTGGATATATTTTCTTTGAAAGATTTGAAGAGAAGGGTGATAAGTCTTCTTTATTATAGCAATTGATTACCATCTAAAGGGCACCACAAGAAGTGATGACTGACTTTAATTCCATATTTCAAAAGACTTGGGAAAGAATCCCTACTATAGCTAGACCATTACCAGGTATGGCTATAGTGTTTTATCTTAAGGCTTTAAATTCAAACATATTTGTTATGATTCAGTCACTTGGAGGTCAGACTCTACCAGAGGCTTATGACTATGCAGTCAGAGCTGAAAATAATTTGATAGATGCTAGAAAGTTGCCTCCAAGGCCTCTCATGCCCATGTTTCTAGATATTTCCTTTCCATTACCTCAATAATCCCCTAAATCTATAGCCCCACCTATGTCTATGTGCACATATCCTCAACCACCTGCTAAATAAATTGTCCCTACTCAGTCATTTGAGCTAGATG
This sequence comes from Torreya grandis, assembly GCA_037957365.1. Taxonomy (NCBI): domain Eukaryota; kingdom Viridiplantae; phylum Streptophyta; class Pinopsida; order Cupressales; family Taxaceae; genus Torreya; species Torreya grandis. The sequence goes on along the minus strand of JARHVA010000222.1, from coordinate 3,283,779 downwards.
ATATCAAGAATATCTTAAGGACATTTTCTAATGAGCTGATAAATATAAAAAGATATCAGAATACTTATACTAAATCCCAACATCAAGGCTATCAAGGAAATATATTTCCATCATAGCCAAACCAATATCAGGGTCCTTAGAGGCAAAATAACCTTTAGCCAACAAACCAATTAGTTGCAGTCCATACACCTTCATAGACTATTCCTCCTAATTCAAATAGGGAGATTGTTCCAAGGCAAAATAATTATGTAGATGGTACCAATGCCTAGTGTTTCCCTTGATATAATGCTCATACACCTAGAGATTGTCCCATGGGTAATCTACAACAAAAATTAGTAGAGTAAATAAAAATGGATGGACAATTTGCAATTACTAGTGACAATCAATCCTACCAATCTTCTGGTATGCAAAATTTAGTCCTAATGGCTCAGATGCAAGGGATGTCTTTGCAACAAGAAGAAGAAATAGCCCTAGAATATGCTTTGTTCTCATGGGTTGAAGATGAAGAATCGGTATTCTTGAATGAAGTTTCTACTTCCAAGAAACCAGTGGTGAATCAGACTACTATACTAGATCAAAGAGAAGAATGCTAGAATAGCCTAAAGTTGTAAACAATGAAGTTATGGAGAATACTCCATTTCAAGGACATCAAAACATAGTTGTTAGACAAGAAGTTCTTCAATTAGTGCAAAATCAAGTAGTTCTTGGACAAATTCAAGAAAAGGCAAGGTATCCTTATTTTCCAAGAATTCAAACTTTGGGACCAATGAATGTGGTGGATCAATTGAAGATGACTCGAGCACAAGTATCAATTTGGGACATATTAGCTATTCCTGAACAAATAACACTATTAAAATAATCTCTTCAAGGCCAAGCAATGCCCAAATGTACTAGTAGTAAAGAAGGACCTGTTGAAAAAGAAAAGCTCAAAGACAGAGTTCATCTACAGATAACAGCCCCAGTGAATAATGCACCAAAGGTAAGCAAATCTAAATTGGATCCCTTCTATTTAACTTTGATAGTTGGCAAGAAACTTCTGCATAATGCAATGATAAATTTAGAGGCCAGTACTATAGTAATTCCAAAGCAAATAGAAGATGCTTTAAAGATAAAATATGAGCCACTCACTAAAGGAGTTATGCAACTGGATGGCAAATCAGTGCAAACAATAGGGAGAATTAAACAACTCCCATTATAATTATATACTTATCCAAATATAATTGTAAATCAAGATGTAGTAGTTATAGATATACCTCCTATATTTGGCCTATGTTTATCAAGAGACTTTACAGCCAAGATAGGAGGAGATATGTCTCTTGATTGGTCCCACTTAATTCTAAGAACTAAATATGGTTCAAAGATGAAAATTCTATCTGAACCACTATCAAAGGATCACATCACAAATGAGCCAACATCAAAATTAGAGGTAGATCATGCTATGATAAATAAGGAAGAAAGGGTTTTTGTTGAAGAGTTAGGTGACTGGACTAAGCATGATCAAGAAAAAGAAAATAACCAGTTGTTAGCTATGACGCATAGTGACCCATATGGAAATTATGAATCTACTGGTCTAGGCACTTATGTTATTTTTGATGAGGACCATGAAATCCCTAATGTTTTAAGGGAAGAGACACAAACTAATCAAGAATCTAAAAAAGATTTAGAAATCTTGACCTTAAATTTTGATGGGGCTAGAAGTAAAAATGGTGCTGGAGCAAGAATTTGTCTTACTACTCCAAATGGTGCAAAAAATTTAAGGGCTATCCATTTTCAATTTGCTTGTACTAATAATGATGTCGAGTATGAATCTTTAGTACATGGGCTCCTGTTAGCCAAGAAAAAGGGAATAAAGAATCTAATAGTAAAAGGAGATTCAGAACTAGTAGTAAAGCAAATTAGAGAAAAGGCAATAGCAAAGAATGTAAGGATGAAATCCTATAAGCATATAATTTGGGACTTAATAGAAGATTTTGAAGCTTTCAATATTGAAGTAGTCCCTAGGATTCAAAATTATGAAGCTAACAGGATGGCACAGATTGGCTCATAGTTTGATCTAACAACTGGCCTATTAGTTAACAATGAGTCAATAAAGGTTATAGTAAGGCCAACTATCCCAGATAATGATAAGAATTGGCAAGTATTTGAGAATTATTTTCAAGTAATCTCATTCTTGCAACAATTAGGGGAATTTTCCAATCAATTGCAACCAAATATTGAAGAGGCATATGGGGATCACATTATATAATTAAATAATAATAAGCTTCCCAAAGGTTTAATCACTTTAGAGAACCTTTTTGATCTAGAAGATGTAAGCCTGGAAAAGAAAAGGTTCCAAGCAAACAAAGTAGATTATTCTGAAATAGAGGTGAGTGAAGGAAAAAAATTGAAAGTTGGAAATTCTGTAACTCAAGTAGAAAAGGAAAGGCTAATTGAATTATGCAAAAGATATGACAGAGTCATATCCTAGAGCTATGAAGACCTTCATGGATATAATAGAGACATTATTTAGCACACAATAGAACTGACTAAAGGATCTAAGCCCATCAGATAGAAATAGAGGCCAGTGAATCCAAGGATTGAGCCTCTAATGGTGGATGAGTTGCATAAACTTTTAGATTCTAAAATAATTTTTCCAATCAAACACTCAATCTGGGTATCAAATCTAGTACCATTTAGGAAAAAAATGGTGATATAAGACTTTGTGTAGATTTCAGAGACCTAAATAGAGCATCTCTGAAAGATCACTATCCTTTTCCCTCCATGGAATAGATTTTATAGACTATGGCTAGATCTGAGAGGTTTTCTTTGCTAGATGGTTTCTTTGGATACAATCAAATTTGGTTGGCTAATGAAGACCAATACAAGACTTATTTTACTACCAAATGGGGAACATTTGCATATGTTAAGATGCCATTTGGCCTATCAAATGCTGGGGCCACTTTTCAAAGAGATATAGATGTAGCATTTGGGGAACTTATAAATAAAATCATCTTGATTTATCTTGATGATCTTACTATTTTTTCAAAGTATGTTGTTGATCTTTTTGATCATTTAGAATCTATGTTTAAAAAATGTCAAGAATTTGGAATATCCTTGAATCCTAAGAAATGTATCTTTGTTGTCCCTCAAGGCAAATTATTAGGACATATAGTATCTAAATAAGGAGTCTCCATAGACCCAAAAAGAGTGGAAACTATAATGAACTTACCTCTTCTAGTAAATAAGAAAGCAATTCAATCTTTCTTGGGAAAGATTAATTTCATCAGTTAGTTCATATCTGACTTTGCAAGCTTAGTAAGACCAGTGACACTCTTGCTGAAAAAAGACCTAATTTTTAATTAGACTATAGAAGGAAGGAAATCCTTTAAAGAGGTCAAGAAAGATATCTCAATAGCTTCAGTACTTAGAAACCTAGACTTTTCTAAGCCTTTTGTAATGTATGTATATGGAGGAGAGCTCAGTATTACTATTATTTTAACATAGAAGGATGATATATAGGAGGGAGAGCATCCAATAACCTTTTTCTCAAGGACTCTTAGGGAATATGAAACCAGATATAACTTTGTGGAAAAACAAGCATATGATATGGTAAAATCCCTTAAAAATTTTAGGCATATAGTATCAGGAAGTAAAATTTTGATACTTGTAGCTCATCCAAGTGTCAGAGAATACATCATGGAGGATGAAATTACTAAAAAAAGAGCAAATTGGATAACCAAGATCCTTGAATATGATGTAGAGGTCAAACCCACTAAATTAGTTAGAGGTAGGGGTTTGTGCCAATATATGACTCAAGAGCTTGAAAAGATGATACCTAAAGAGACAAATTCAGAAACAGAAGAGGAAATTGTATTAAGGATACAAGAAGTTGATCAGGAATCCTGGGTCACAAGCAAGATTCATTTTATGAAAAATGGGATTTACCCAAGAGAACTCCCTCAAAATAAGAGAGGATACTATAGGATGTAAGGAGTTCATTTTATTTTAATTGAACAGGTTCTTTTTAGAAGAAATTCTAATGGCAAATTGTTAAGATGTGTAGAAAAGGCTGAGGCTGAGAGAATACTACATGAAATGCATCATGGAGTATCAGGTGGACATTTTTCTACAAAGACCACAGCTATAAAGATAAGTGAGGTAGGTTATTTCTAGCCTACTTTATTTATAAATTGTTATCAGCTGGTTAAAAAATGTCAATCTTGTCAATATTATGTGGGGATGAGAAGAAATGTTGCAATGCCTCTTAGTCCTATAATTATGGATGAACCTTTTGCTCAATGGGGTCTTGACTTCATTGGAATGATAAATCCAGTGTCTAGTATGGGTCACAAATGGATCTTAACAGCCACAGATTATTTCACCAGATGGATTGAGGTAGTGCCACTCAAAGAAGCAACAAAAAATGTGATCCTATATTTTCTAGAGAGTATCACTACTCATTTTGGGGCTCCTCATACCATAATTTTAGATAATGCTAAAGAATTTTTATGGTCTAAAGTATCTAACTTTGCATTAAAGCATGGAATATATCTGAAAACTTCCTCTAATTATTACCCTCAGGGTAATGGTTTGGTAGAATCAACTAATAAGAACCTGATTAGACTCATCAAAAGAATAGGGGCTGATCATCACAAAGAGTGGCATAAAGTGCTCAATTTAGCACTGTGGGCTAATAAAATCATGCCTAAATAGGTGATAAAAATGTCCCCATATGAATTGGTCTATGGAAAGCCTACTGTAATACCCCTTAGCTTGGAAATTCCTGCTCTCCAACTAATCAAACAGATTGAAATTGAGGAAAATGGCCCCATGCAAGTCAGACTCGCAAAACTTCTAGAAGTTCAAGAAAAGAGGGATGCAGCACATGATTCATTGATAAAGCATTAAAAAATAATTAAAGACTATTTTAATAAAATGACTTCAAGTCCTCATTTTGAAGTAGGCTCAATTGTTTTGAAATGGGATGCAAGAGCCGCCAAGCCAGGTCAACACACTAAATTTGAAGCATTATGGAATGGACCTTATTTAATTCATGCATGTAAACAAAAAAATTATTATAAGCTAAAAATGATGGAAGGTGAACCTAAAGAGATTCCTGTGAATGGAATCTATTTGAAATATTTTAGTTAAACTATGTTTTTAATGATTTTTGATCATGCGAGAGTTGTATATTCTTTTTGAGCGGGCTCAAAAGTTCTTGGGGTCGCCAATAACTATAGAGTAAAAATACTCTATGTTTCATTTTGATTTCTAGTCACATGATCTAAATTACTATCCATAAACACTTTGGTTCGAGACATCGAAGTTTTGAAATAGAGCTCAGGGTTGATTTTATTTTTGCCTCATTTTTCTCTAAGTGTCAAAGTCAAGCGAAAGCTACCAAGTGTCATCAACTGAGGCACCTTTCATAATTTCTATATGTTGGTCAAGACATGCCACGTATCTCATAGTAACTCAGTGGAATGCAACAAATGTTAGCATCCATGTTTCATATCGGCATCTACATTTCAAATCTCTTTTACGCAAAAGGTTTCAACAAGCTAAGTATCAAGATCAAGCAGAGGGCGCCAAGTGGTAATCGCAGAAGGTTTCAATTTACTTTTCTAAAAGAAACAGAAGATGCCATGTATCCTAGCTAAAGAGAGCAGAAGCCATCATGTTTCAACCTTTGAATTATCTTCATTTTGTTTAGAGATATATTAAAGACTATGATGGGTCTTAGGTTTTGTTTCTGAAGCAAGCGGAATCCACCAAGTGTCATTGTCCATGTAAATATGAAATGAGGCCCGATTGTTTCTATAATATAAACAAAGTGATTTAGAGACCAGCACATGTCACCTTTTTTAGGTTTCTCAAAAGGTGGCTAAAATTAGTAGAGCTCACCACATATCCCTAGTTAAGTAAAGCAGAGATTGCCACGTGTCGTTTGTTGAGACAAGCAGAAATCGCCACCTGTCCTTATGAACTTTTTAAAGTTTCTCAAGTGAGAAATGTTGTGGGTCTTATTTTCTATAATTTTTTAAAGTTTCAAAGAAGTGGATTGTGACAAGTGTCAAAGGTGGAACACTCCTGAACAAAGACACAAAAAGAGTATAAGTTACGCGAAAAGTGTCATGTGTCTTCGGTAAGTGCTACGGAACATGCCAAGTGTCATTTTTTGGTGCATCCTAAATAAAGAGAAGGTTTTCAAGAGGAAAATGGGAATCAACCAAGTGTCCTCTCCCATTTGAAAGTGGGAAGAGTCCTGAGTATTTATTTTGGCCAATGAACTTGTAGAGAAATAGAATGTTTTAGAATCTAAGAAATATCTTTTGTTAGACACTTCCATTTTGGTTAATTTTCAGTTGGGCCATTAGATTGAGAACATGTATAAAATTTGGAAGGAATCTAAGGATATAAATAGGGGTACAGGGATCACCAAAAATCATCATCAGATACTTAGAGAGAATTTTTTGAGAGAATTATTGTCAAGAGTTTTAGACTTTCTAGAGCTGTGATTAGGAATATCATTTGCCTTTGTTCTATTTCCTTGAGTTAGAAATTTTATGTAACTATGCATGTTTTTGTGCCTCTTATGTGACTAAATAATTAATAAGAAGACTTAATCCTGTGCCTTTTTTGATATTTTTTTGTGTCACTGTAAAAGTAGTCTAAGCTGTGAGCCTCTATTTCTATTGTTTTCATCTATTACATTGATCATGCCTTGTTTGCTCTTAAATGTAATTGAATCTTACATATAGTTTCACTGTGCTCAGAATTAAGGGTTGAATTACATTTAGGCACATCACCATAGTTAGTTTTTCTTTCTTTTCATTTTGTGTTTCTATTAAAATTGCTATCCCTTTTCCCAGTATACACTTGATATAAAGAAGAGACCAGCTTCTTAAAAATCTAGAGGTTGTTTCAAGTCACAAGTCCCACATCTTGAAACTTCCCATTTTTGGTGTTAGAAACTAGCACAATTTTAACCATCAACATATATCACATCGAAACTAGATAAAAATACAATTGGGTGTTATGTATAGAATTTTACCCAATGTTGTCTCTTTATATTCTAGCCTTTTGATATGCCCAAAAGGAGTGACTCTTCACATTATATCATCAATCCTTATGCTTACATAGGTCAAATACATACAAAAAAATTATATAAAATATAAAATGAAAGCAAATCACACATGTGTCCAATTAATATACTCTATTATTTTACTAGTCCTATCTACACTCAACACTTTCCTGGACTTAAACATTTGTCTCATCCCAAGATAAATTTGTAACACATGATTGTAATATAAAGCTCAAGTTGAGTAATTAAGCCAAAATAAGAGCCATGGTTATTGCTCTAGGTGCCATTTATCAATTTTCACCCTTTATGCACTATTTAGCCACCCTTTCAAGCTTTTAGCTAAGTAGTGTACTAGCCTATCACCCTTCTAATTTTTTAATAGATTATCTTAACTAGGTGGCCACCCTTTATAGGTTTTAAACTATCTTAGCCCTGACCCTGATTCTTAAGGTCATCCTAAAAAATTGTGCCAAAAAGTTTTAAAACTACAAAATTGAAACTATGCATTACCTACTATGTAGGTGGTGGCATAATCTACGTTAGATACACAACAATTTTTTGTGATGATGAAACTATTGGAGGAGTGAATGAAACACTTGGTCTTATAAAAAATGTTGGTGGAGGCTATTGTGGTTGCTAGAGAGATGGCTACATGTTTATGGCATTCTTCTTCTAGTGAATTATTTGTTGCAACTATTACTAGGATATGTATTATAGTTCATAAATAATTTATGTAATAGTGTCATCTAATTAAGACAAGTCTTACTTTAACAGCTTTCAATCAGTCATCACTTCTCGTACCATAGTTAGCAATATACAAAATGGGGCTTGAATCAAAATTAGGTTATAAATGTTTTAATTATCAATGATGGTGATGAGTACCCTAGCATTTGACATTTTGATCTAGATGTCCTATGATAGTTAGTCTAACCTATCCATGTGCCTTGGTGTCTGAATTCTTTCAATTGAGTTGTATAGAGTCTCATAATGTCAAGTCTACAATTTTGCATGGTTGCATCCCTTGATCTAGTAAATACTTGAGTGCATCACTCTTGTTTTATATGTATCCATTTAATCTTCCATGATAGCTTTGGATTTATCTAACATGTTGAAATTTAGGTTAGCTTTAGTCAAAGAGTCATTCAGTTGTTGCTTCTAATTGATCATACCTTGTGTTATATTCTTGGCTTAAAGTGCAGCTATGTCTATCACCTATTTGTTCCTACAATAGCTCATAAATGGCCTTTATTTATTCCTTGGTATTTTACCCTTATATTCATATATTTTATAGATTTTTTGTAGCCAACCAATCTTTCATGAGTTAAACCAATAAAGCTAAAAATTTATTATATTTGAACATCACCTAGTTGCATAGATTTGGGTCACAAATGTAAGGCAATTAGTGTCAATGTCTTGGCATGCATTAGTGAATCAAAGGCTCAAGTCTACATTGTCTTCTCTCAATTTCAAGACTTCTTACTCTAAGGATGAATCTCTTGGAAAGTTTTTGTGCCTTGAATTTTATTGGTTAGTGGTAGTTTAGAAATATCCAAAGATGTTTATCACCTAGTCATAGTCAAGGCCATGGATGTTATTGCACTTGTTATAGGGGTAATCATCAACTATGACAGTGGTAGTGAAAAGGTGGTTTATTAAGTGGTTGATGTGGGAACATCCCACAAATATTATCTTATTATTTGTGGTGTAGGCTAAGAATATTCCTCATGCACACCTATTTGTGTTGCAAGTGTTGGTGAACTACACTTTATGCTTTATGCTTGGTTGTTTCCTCTACCTCCTAATTTGATTTAGCTTCAACTTTGGCCTTAGCTTTAGATTTAGACTTAGGTTTATCTTTGTTATATACATCAACTTTAGCCTTATATTTTATTATAGACTTGGCTTTGGCTTTGGCTTCCTTCTTAGCCTTTTGCTCTACCTAATCCTTCAAAATTTACACTACTTTCTCTTTCTTCTTTTAAGCAACTTGCACTTCTTGTTGTTTATTTGCTACTTCTTCTTTTTCTTTCTTTTTCACCTTTGCTTTTTTGACTCTCTTCTCTCGAACCTTTGATTCTTTGGATTTTTTAATGTGTTCCTCCTTCATAGCTTATAGTTTGCATTGCTCTTCTTCCTCTTAACCTTGTACTTTACCTCTCACTTCCACTTCTTATTTTTATTATCCTTCTTCACAACCTCCCTTTTCATTTGTAATGGATCATGTTATTCTTGTGCAAATTCATGTTGTGGCTCTACTTGTGGCATGCTGGTTTCTTTAGGTACATCGAAAGGGGTAGATGATTTTAGTATTGTAACCAACTTAGAATATTTCAAAGAAAATGATTCTAAGATAATACCTTGCCATGAAGCCATATTATTTTTGGAGGTCAAAGGTGTAATGAGGATTTTTTACCTCTTTGTAGCCTAGGCCTATGGTTTTGGTTGTGTTTTAAGTGCTTATTGCACACCACTCTCTTTGGTTGGTTCTATAAAAGACATAATTTTGTCCTTTAACGTTGGAAAGGGTTGAATTGTAGTATGTGTCATAGGTTTATGCAACAAAGGTGGTGTTGGGATTTTTTATGCTGGTAGTTTTGATTATTATACAACAAAGGATACTATAGCTAAATGTTCATGAAATAACTAGGCCTAAAATTGTTGTTTGGTTGCTTCTTCACCTACAATATTAAGAATGATAGAATGAGGAGATTGGGTGATGTCCACCCATATATCTTATCTTAATTGGTTCTACACATGGTAGTTATTCACTACTTTCCAAAAGAATAATTATTTATCCTCTTATTACTCATAAACATCATTTTTGATGTCTATGACCATAAACTATAAAACATCCTATTTTCTAACTCTAAGATTTATCAAGTCACATTCAGCTATGATATTTGGAATGTATTTATTATCAATCCAAGACTTTACATATCCTATCATGTTTTTCAATGGTAGCAGTAAAGCTCATTGCACTAGTGCCTTTTGCTTTCCCTTATCCACTTATGTTAGAGCCATTATTTATTATAATGTTGACTATGGTTGTGCTTCTGGTTGTAATTGTAGTTGAGCATGAGGTTGTGCCTATAGTTTCACTAGTTATTACACACCTAAGGGCATAGAATGCAAAGGTTGCATTGATATGGATATGAGGTTTTTTGGCCTCAAAACATCTACCTACACATGTAACATGGAGATGAAGAATGATAGTGGCATTATTTTTGCTTTGGGAAACTCATGCATCTTTACTTGTATACCATTATGAAATTTGGTCACTAACACATGTCCTAGATACAACATCATGTCTTGGGGTACCCTTGGGTAAAAAATGATCATGGCCCATATTTTCAGCCACCACATGTTGAACCTCCCCATTTTCTCATAATATTTCCCTATTTTCATCCATGAAATGTTGGCAAACATAACAATAGGCCAAATAATCTACATTAGTATTAATTGGGCCTTCTAGTGATTTTCATTACATGAAGTAGAGTAGGAGTACCAAAAATTGGTACAAGAATGTTTATGTAATATTGATGAGGATCTTCTCTATGTTCATCATGAGCTCAAAAGCTAAAATCTCAAGCCAAACAAAATCTTCATGGAGGAGTATCATGTGATACACAATGTCTACCACTCCTTTTATTTCCTATTTTATTTGCTTCATTGTTTCACATTATGGTAAAAATTGATCATGCAATACACAATATCTCACACTATGTACTAAGACATTGATCTATCTTCTAGATTCACCATATTATTAGCGATTTTGATCATATCATGGACAATTATTCTATCATGAACTTTAGCACATCATGGACTGACACCCAGGTTGGACTATTACAGACTATTATTTAGACCTTATCTATCTTCAATAGTTGGTCATATTTATTATTAGAGTGATTAAATAAATTATCACCAGATTATGCACTTGATTTATGCTATTTGGGAGATGATACTCTTGATGGTTGAAGTACTACTCTTCCTATTCTAGGTTGGGGGCATGATCACCTCCTAACTCTCCCTGCTCTAGATAAAAGACCACCAGGGTGTAACCCAGTTGACCACTTGCAAGCTTACTCATCTTCCTAGCCAAAATATATATGAGGTTGTAATTACCCTTCTACTTCTCTAGTTTCTATCATTCTAGAGCCATTACTACACAACACATACATAGGTGTATTCTATCTATGCTCTTTCTTTCTGTGTATGTATGTATGTATGTGTGTGTCTGTATATACATACATACATATGTATGTGTGTGTATATATATACATACATACATACATATACATATACATATACATACATACATATATGTATGTATGTATCTATATATGTATGTGTGTGTGTATATATACATACATGTATATGTGTGTGTAATACAATGATTACTTTGTGATATGACCTTTTATTATAGATAATATTCAATTAAAAGGATAAATTTCAAGTGAAGAAAAGGTGTGTTGTACACACCAATGTATCCATATTTATTTTTATTTAAACTAGTAATTTCAAATTTTATGCATTATTAGATAAAGGGGAGAAAATGTAGATACCCATATTCATTACAAACATAGTTTCATAGAATTTCTCATATCCTTTTGCATGTATACATATTTTGACTAGTAGTTAGTATCTAGTGGTGTGGTCTCATGTGGACCTATTTGGTTCTATCTTATTTCACTTGTTTTATTTTCCCCTATGAGAATATATGTTACAAATTGTTTTTTATCTAGTGTATCTCAAGGATACCACCTATGGTTTTTCTTATCTTTGTGTCTTTATCCTCTAGATACTTGCATCTATCTCAGACTCTTGCATCGATGTAAGTGTTCAACTAAAACACAAGTGTCTAGACTTATCCTTTTATTATTTTATGTATCTTTCACTTGGTAATCATTTATTATCCCTTTTATTCATTTCATTATTGTATTTTTGCATGCCATTAGGTCTTAATTCAAAATTAAGAGATCTTTATATATACAAAGGTTATGGTCTAATTACAACACCTAATAATTTTATCAAGTACTAATTATCAACTATTTTAAATTCCAAGCTATCAAATTTCACTAGAGTACTGTATTGAATATCTGAAGTACTCAAAAGGTCATCATACTCTTGCATTATTTTTACCAAGGGTTATTATAGGAAAAATAGCATATAGTTACACAGTTATAATTCCACACACATGCCTAAGAGGGGAAACTACATGTGAGTTTGAGGCCCTTTTTGGATTTTGGCTATGTAAGTAGCACTTAACAATAATTGGGGTTGCTAGTGTTAGCTCAACTCACATGCTAACCCCTTTTTACCAAGTTATATGAGGTCAAAGGTAAGAATATTAGGGTTTTTTATTATTGGCTAGATCTTGTACATAGATGAATATATTCTAAGGTACCAAATAAGTATGCAAGGAATATTATAGGATTGGTATGATTTTTGATCCACTTTTGTGTATACTTTGGGCTAGATGCATACATCAATGTTGGACATATACATTGATACAACTGTCTATTATCATGTAAGCATCTTGTGTCTAAAAATAGAAAACAATATAGAGTGAGCAAATCCCATAGCCTGATCAATGTTTTAAAATGATTCCATATCACTATCATATCTTAGATATAAACTTTGAACAAGATATGATCTCTATATCCTTTGGTTTCATTGAATTTCATTATATTTATTATATATTATAAATTAAGTAAATTTGTATTATTAGTTGTATTTTAATGTGAATCTGAATAAAGTCTTACTCATTTTAAATAATTTTATCTGATTAAGTGTGTTTATGTAAAACCCTAAATAGTGTAAAATAATTGCCTTGTGAGTTATTTGGTTTGTGTTAGGTGAGTAATTCATTTTCATTATGGAGAGTGAGGAAGGAAAATTAAAATCAATGGATTGACTTCAATAATTTAAATTTTTACTTGGGTAGGAAAACTAGAATGGTCATGCAGATACTATCTAGAAGCCAGATCATAATATTATGGGCAATAACGGCTTCTCTAAAGTCAATGTCACCCTAATGATGCTCATCATGGGAATATCATGGTAGATAAATGACCTAAAGATATGGATTCCACTGAGTGATAGGTAGACAAGATTGACAAATAAAAGGAGGTGAATGACTCATGTTCCCCCAAACTATATTGTGTGGATAGAGTAAAAGGCAAAAGATCGTGGACCACAAACATTCAAATATTTAGATTTTCTTGGTGGTGGAAAAAAATGAGGTTTTTATTTCTATACCTAATCTTTTGGTGGAACAAATTGATGTGGAACTATCCAAATACATCTTGGCTAGGGTGAATGGATTTTGGATAAATATAGATTCATTTCACAGCTAGACTAATTTAAAGTGTAAACCTAAAAGACACTTGGAGGTTGTTGCCTTGGCCAAAGGGTTTTTTTTGGTTAATTTCTCCCTATAAGAGGATTATATAAAAGTTATCTTTGAAGGGCCTTGGCTCATGGGAAAAGTGAAAATGGCTACTATGAGGTGGAAGGTTGGTTTAAAATTCTATAGCACTACAATGGATGACATCCCAATGTGGGTTATTTTCCCAAAAATTCCTTTAGAATATTGGCACCCAAAATTTATTCTAGGAATTATCAAGGTATTGGATTAACCCATTGCCATTGAACCAATAACACTCTCTCATTTAAGGATGGTTGTAGATCAAGTATATATATTCCTACCAACAAATAAACCACTACTTCACAAGATCAAAATAAAGTCCAAATATGGAGAATGGACAAAGAAAGTTATTTATGAGAACAAATCCATCATTTCATCATGTTGAAACATTCTTAGTCATTTACTAAAATATTATCTGAATAAAATTTAGGTTATTACTAGCCCCAAGCACACATGGACTTAGAAGGCTATATCAAGGATGGAACATAAAAATGATCAATCATTAAGGATTGGAACACCTAAGGCTCCACTAAGTGATCTAATTCTAAGCAATCTAAAATGTATTCCCTAGAAAAAATCTTTTGCTCCACTTGTTATATGTTTCGATTATGTTTCCCTAAGTGATATGGTTTCCCCCTTAAGGAAACTCCTGATACCCCCTCCACCTCCATCCCCCCTCACCTCAAAATCCCTAAGGAATCTCCTTGAACCCCCCTCCTCTCCCTGCCCACCCTATACCACCAAATATCCCCCTCCTTCACACCTGGTGATGGTCACCCTACCTAGGCATGTTTCCCCCATAAGTGGATCAAGGCTTGTCCCCTCTTTTGAACCACTCCTTATCCCCTCTAAACCTAGTCTACTACTAAATCCCTCTCCCTCCTTTAAAATGATCTCCAAATATCCTTCCTAGATTTTCCCCCTCATAGTCCCTTAACTTTTCTCCTCCCCCCTTCACCTTTTTAAGATCACTCTTTGGGTTTTGATTGACCCCTTAAGATCAAAACATTCTCAAATAAAATTTAGGATTTAGTTTGTAAAATCCCCCTATTTTCTACCTTGAATTGTGAAAATAGGCCACTCTTTGAGGATGATTTAATATTTCCCCTTCTACAGATCATGGAATCTCTTAAAGATATAGGATAGTGTTTTATGACTAAATCTCCAACCCCAGATGCAATCCAAGAAGAAGGGTTTTCTATAAACTATAAGATTAGAAAAGGGAGGAGAAAAAATAAATAATGGAGTGGCCCCAAAACCAATGGGTAGGTCACCTAGAATAGTCACTAGGAACATTAAAATGGCTAAATAAATTTCTAAGGGTTCCTAGTAAACCCTCAAAATAAATTGGGATAAGAAATGAAAATCCTAACATGGAATGTTAGAGGGTTAAATAACCCTAGGAAGCATAAGACATTTTGTAACCTTAAAAATAGAATTGACCCTACAATTCTTCTTATCCAAAAAACTAAAATGTTTGGAGCCACTTTAAGATCATGTGTTGATAAAGTTTGGAGGAAATCCCATGTAATAGCATTAGATTATAAATGTTCCTCAAGGGTTCTTATAGTTTTTGGGAACCTATAGATCTTTGAATGAAATCTTCTTTAGAAGACCAGTGATTAGATATCTATTATTTTTAAAGACTTAAACAATAATGAGGATTGGATCTTGTCCAATGTTTAAGCCCTAAACATCAAAAATGTCAAAAATAATTTATGGAAAGGCTTGCTTTCCTTCCAAAGGACTTGTGAAAGATGGAACTAAATCATATTTTGGGACTTTAATACCCCTCTTACTCTTGAGGAAAAAATAGGAGGGATAATATATCTCACAAAAAATATGATGGATTTTAATGATTTCATATCAAGAATAAGGCTTGTAGATGTGGACCTAAATGGCAACCCATTCACATGGTCCAATATATTAATGGGAGATAATTTGATTCAAGTCTTCCTTGATAGAGTTTTGATCTCCTTAAATTGGGACATCCAATTCACTAGTAGACTCTCTTCCCTACGTAGAATCAGCGTGAACCATAATCCTTTGATATTTGAAGGTGAGAAAATCTTGAAACCAAAGAATAGTCCTTTCATATTTAAAAGCATATGGATCCATCACCCAAACCTAATTGAATCCTTAAATTAATGGAGGAACTAACTATTCTTAGGCTTTAATATGTTTATTCTAACAATAAAGTGAATTTTCCTCAAGGTAAAGTTAAAAATCTAGAACAAGGAAGTCTTTGGTGATATCTTCCTACAAAAAGGGGCACTAGAGGAGGAATGAATAGAAATGAAAAAATATCAACTCTGGAAGGCAACAATGAACATACCTATCAAAGGGAAAAATAAATATTGTGTTAATTTCAGAAACTTGAGGCAAGGGAAGAAACTTATTGGACATAAAAGTCTAGGTGCACTTGGCTAAAGGAAGGGAATAAGAACACTAAGTTATTTCATCACTCAGTGACCAAACATAGTAACATGAACATAATTAATTAGTTAAAAATGGATAATATAAGTATTAATAAGGAATATGAGGAAATTTCCTACCATATAATAAATTTATTCAAAAATATTCTCATAGAGGAAGGCCCCTCTGATGAACAACTGGTGGATAGCACTTTGAATAATTTTCACAAAGTTATATCTGATTCTAAGAATGCTTCCCTTACTAAAATCCCATCAAAAGAGGAGGTAAGAAATGTATTTTTCATTATCAAGGGATTCAAAGCCTTGGGTCCTAATAGCTTCCTCACCATCTTCTTTCAAAAAATTTGGGATATTGTTTACACTGAGGTTGAGGTGGCAACCACAGAGTTATTTCCATCTAGAAGCATTCTTAGAGAAATAAATAACACTTTATTTGTTTTGACTCTAAAAAATCGAAGATAAAATAACCTACATGACTTCTAACCTATCAGTCTTTTCAATACCACATATAAAATTTGCTCGATCATCTTGGTGAAGATAATACAACACCTCTTGGATAAAGTCATTGGGGAACAATAGGGAGCATTCATGGATGGAAGACAAATAATAGATATATTCATCTTAGTGCATGAATCCATTCATTCCATCTCTAATTCCCCAAGACAAATAATGTTCCTTAATCTAGACATGAATAAATCATATGACCAAATCTCCTAAAAAAATTTAATGAATATCTTGGAGAAGTTGGGGTTCAATCAAAACCTAAGAAAAATTATCTAGAATTACATAACTACTCCCAAATTATTCATAATAATGAACAGAGTACCAAAATGATTCTTCTTAGATTCTAGAGGACTAAGACATGGGGACCCTTTTTCCCCATATCTCTTCATCATCATGGTAGAAACCTTGAGGAGTAGTTTGTTGAAATCCTGCACACAGGGCTTGATTAAAGGCATCTCAATTGCACTCAATATTGAACCTATCACTCATGAACAATTCATAGATGATACTATCATTTTAGGGGAAGCTTTAGTGGATTAAGGAAAATTTATGAAATATATTCTAAAAAATCATGAATCTATCTTGAACTAGTGTATAAATTTTTGCAAGAGTTCCCCCTTCTTCATTAACACCCTAGTAATCCTATAGAAAAGGATTGAAAAAACATTAGAATGTTAGGTGAGTCAACTACTAGAAATTTATTTGGGCATTCCATTATTTTAAGGTAAATTGATTTAACTATGAAATCCCCTCAATGATAGAATTCAAATAAAGCTTGCAGGGTGGAAGGGACACCTCCTCACTTAGGTAGGTAAACTCTAGTTGCTCAAAGCCTTGATTCAGAGTATCCCATTATACCAAATGTTAGTATTTTGGATACCCACCAAGGTGGTAGCTAAAATAGAACAAATTCAAATAATTTCTTATAGAGGGACATTGAGGACCGATTCAATTTTCATCTTATCTCTTAGGAAAAAACTTTTCTTCCTAAATTAAATGGAGGATTGGGCCTTAGAATCATTAATTCCATGAATAGGGACCTACTAGAAAAAATGGGATGGAGACTTATGAAAGAAGATAGAGAATAGGCTAGAATAGTCAAGGCTAAATACCTAAAAGGGTCCAAGGTAGACTATTTTCTATGGGAAGAAGGTCCAAAGGATAGATCCACATTCTAGAAATCCACAAAAAACTATAAAGACCTTATTCTAAAAGGAAGAAAATGATAAATCAAAGATTGGAAGAGAACAGACTTTTAGGAGGATGCATGGATGACCACCACCCCCTTTCCTCATAACATTCTTGGGCCAACCATTATGTGGGTTTCAAGTAAATATGGGGCTCCAAAGTCAAATATTATTGGGTTGTGAATTAAGGTTTGAAGAGTTTTAAATTACTTCCCATAGAAAGATGCATCACTAAAGAAGTGTAATCAATTTAGGACCTTAACTCCTCCATTAGACAGGTTCACATTCCTTTATTCCCTAAGGAAGATCATTTTTAAGGGTAGCTAAAGATAGAGGTATGTACTCAGTGTCCTCAAGACATGCCACTGATTTGAATCTAGAAGATGAATGGAACTACTAGAAGTATTTATGGATAAAACACTTGACCCTAAAGGTTAAGTTTTCCTTTTGGATGGCGGCCCAAGACAAGATCCTAACAATGGTTAACTTAGCAAAAAGAGGTCTGATTATCCCCAACATATGCCCACTATGCATCAAAGCTAAGGACTTGATTCATCATCTATTTATAACTTGTCCATTTAATTTGAGCTTATTTGATTTGATGTTGAATAAATTCAACCTCTCATGAGTTAAACCAGACAATGTGTTTGACCTCATTAAGTAATGGAAACCCCTTGGAATATCCTAGACCTATAATTCATGTGGAATTTGGCTCTCCCACATTGGTTTTGGAGTCTGTAATGACAACCTATTTTCAAATACAAGGCACTAGCCAAAAGGGTTTTTTTTCTAACTATGACATGCCATCACTAAGAATTAGAAATCCTTCCCTCCCACTGACAAAAATCTAGGACCCACCTCAGCACAAATTATTTTTAGTAACTAGAAGGTGGAATAGAATATAATGTCCCCATCTAAATATCTAATTCACAAACACATGAGGTGGAAGACTCCACCTGAAGGTTGGGTTAAATGAAACTTTGATGGAGCCTCAAAAGGAAACTTGAGACCTATGGGTAGGGGAGGAGCCATAAGGAATTTGGAGGGGAAGTTGATTGTTGCCTATATATGTCCCATGGTAACATAGACTAATCATGTAGTTGAATTTAAAGCAACATTATGGGGAATCTAATTGGCCTCCAACCTCAAGATGGAAAGAATTGTTGTGTAGGGGGACTCCCTCAATATCCTAAATGCCCTTAAAGTCAAAATAACCCCCTCCTATACAATAAAATCCATAATTGATTATGCTAAGTAGAATTTGAGGGAGATGAAACATTTTCACATTGTTCACACTTACCATGAAGGGAATGGGGTGGCGGATTTACTTTCTAATATAAGATTGGGTCTCCCTCTTTTAATAAAATGGCATGAAAGATGCCACATCCCTAAAAGTGTCTCATTAACCATTCATGCACATTAGGATAGGATCATGATTAAGTAACCACACATGTGAACCATCCTCCTAAAGAGATGGAATTCATGTATAAGGATCCATCATTATTAAAATGCGAGGATAATTTATTGCATAAGGTGGGAGGAAGTGAGCCTTTTAAGTATTTTTTGAACCGTTAACACAAAGCTATACCATGACTTGATAAACTTCATCTTTATCATGATAGGTACTATGATAATGGGGGGTGATAGGGATCACTTGGAACCAACCTCCTGCTTGAAAGTCTAAGGTATAAATAAAGTATGGAAGAAGCTCCATCAAGGCAGGCTTACTAAATTTATGTTGAGGATAACTAAACATGATATAGCATAGCGAGAGATTTTGTTAACAAATGGAATAAGAGAGTTATGGAATTGAGGGGAGTCAAAATTTTGGTCATGAAAGAGTTAATTATTTAATCTATAGGTATGCCATGTGATGGAGCAAAGGTGTACAAAGACCAATCAAAAAAGTAAGAGCTATTTCAGATGTTCTTCCATACTAATAAATTAATCAAGACAAATAAAAAAGGCTTCCCCCATGCTGACATCCCATGCTAATGGACCAAATTATGCCTATAATTTATGAAATTCTTGACACTTGAAGGTAAGTACACCCTAATCTTATCTCATCTCTTTCTACTGTTAAATCACTTTCAAGGGTATAAAATTAGTCTCCTATTTTATCTCCTCAAATCTTTAGAGAGCACTACTCTCACCCATCAAATAAATGATGTTAACCTCATACTATACCAAGGCCTCATCCTACTTCTACTTAAGCACATCTAAACCCTACAGGGTAGGAAGGTTCCTCTATATGGTTCCTCTATTGAGGAGGCCTCTCTTAAGGAAGACCCAACCTCTGGGTCCTACCATCCATGAATTAGTACCGCCCATGTTATCCCTTTATCCAAAACATATGATAAATAACCTCCTCTAAAACTCATTATCCCTAAACCCAAACCAATCCTATTGGATGAGGGTACCTTCAAGTAGGTGGTCAAAGAAGGAAAATCTCCCCTGATAAGGGAGATCAAATATAATAAAGAGTAATTGGAATATTTTAACATTAAGATTCATGAGGTTGGGATGAATCTAATGGGGCTTATATAAGAATGGAATGGCATGAATAGACAAGTGGATAAAACAATCCAATCCTTCACCCATTCTACTAAGGTGGATAGGACCCCCAAAAAGTAACACATGATGGTGGTAGAGACCCCCTCTCCTAATATCCCCAACATTACTCACATCAAAAGGACCTAGGTGAAAGAATAGGTGCAAAAGAGACAAAAAATGATCCTACTTAGGGATGACATAGAAGGGCCTAAAAAAAGAATAAGGGCTAAAATTATAAAGAGAAAATAGGGTGCATGATAGAAGAAGACTGAAGATGAAAAAGAACCAACAGATGGACCCCACTTCGAGATTATTTTTCTATTTTTATATCTATTGTTTTGCCTTCCATAGGAATGATTAGGTAGTTTCTAAAAACATTATTGCTTCAGCCTATGGGGCTTGCTACTTTATTTCATACTTTTTCACTATGGTTCCTGGTCCCTATAAAGCTAGGTCTTTTACCATATCAAATAAAAAAATGAAGAAGGATTCATTCTATATTTATATCGATCCCTTTGGATAATAGCTCATATAAAATCACTTAGGCTAAGCATATGAGTAAGTTTCCTTTACAAATTTGAATGACTTTAGGGCACAAGACACTTATGTTGGGTTAGGAAACTTGCATTGATATAGGCATCTAAATGTGATGCAAGAGTCTAGGAAGCAAAAAAGTAGGTACAAGTATAGAAACTATAAATATAAAAGATAAATAGGTTTATGATTTAACAATTTTGGGAATATTGATGTTTTATTCCTAATTTAGTTAAAGGGTTTGGATTGATAAATTAGTAAATAATATGAAATAATTAAACTACTAATTTGTGAAATTTATTTATAATTAGAGCTTTTCTAAAAATAGTAATAAAATAGAGAGAAATCAAACTTAGCTTAAACTACCCTAATCTGACTAAGATAGGGTCTAATATTCACTATGTAGGCCTAGGACATTATCACAAATGAGATTTTATATTTTGTATTCTAATTGGATAGGAGCACCAAAAGTGGATATGAGTGGCACTGGTGTTATTATCCTTTTTTGGTGTTATTTTCCTGAGAGTCTACACTTTTTAGGTTTTATTTAGTAGGTTTGTGTGACACTATATCTAAATTTTTGAAGCTTCACTATCAATAGTGTTCCCTATATATTTGATTTTCTTTATTTTTAAACCTTTAATGTAATTGAACAAAAAATTGGCAAATAGGGAAAAAGGGTTAGTGTGTGCAAGATGCACTAGATGTGATTCACACCTCATGTGTGGGTATGCTACCTAAATACCAATACTCTAAAGAGGGATCAATCCATATGTAGTTCTTACTTTGAAAGTTCTTGGTTCAATTATGATATGAGAATGCAAGGAAATTCTAAAGTGGGTGTGCTTGAGATGACTAGGGACTAGTGCAAAGATTTAGAGGTGTTTAATACTATACTAGATGGTTGTATACAGAGAATAGGGAAGATTGTCTAAGTGGTTTCACTTGTATTCTTGTTTTCTTGATAATATTTGCCCACAATTTCCAAACGATCTATGAATGGGATTTTATAGGGATCTATTGGTCATAAATTGAATTTACTCATGTTAGGTTAGCAAGGATAAGGATGGGGAATTGGAAGAAATTAACCATTGGGGATAAAGATGAGCTTAGAAAATAACACCAAAATAGATAATAGTGGCACTGACACTCTTATCCTAGTGTGGTGTTGTTGTCCTTCGTAGATGGGACCTAGGGGGATGGATTGGTCATGTGAAAAGGGTTTTAGATCAGCTAGGGTCAAGTCTAGAAGGCTACAGATGACTAGGAATTAGTGAAAATAAGACTATGAGGGTCATGAGAGAAAGCAAGAGGGACCTATCAGTTGGGTGTCATTAGTCATGCTTAAGTTTCCAATTTTGCATTTTTATATTAAATTCCCCCCCTTTATTCTAGTGATGTAGCAAAGTGAAATACTAGGATAAAGGAAAAAAGAGAAAGTGTAACTGAACTTACTTGTAAGGGTGAATCTCATTAATTTGTTGTGATGTTGGGTGTGCATAAAGAGATCACACTGTGAAGTATGAATCTATAAGAAAAAATAAGAGTAGATCAATTCTTACTAGATATGCTATATTTAAAATAAGAACATACAAATTTGGGTAAAAAGAGATGAAGAGAAAGGAATGAATACACCTCATCATGTACATAGACCAATATAAAAACTTGTTATGATAATGAGTGATTTTTATTAATGTTATATGTGTGTTTTATCAAGAGTAATATTGCAAACAGAGCTAAGTGCTCAATTCCTTGGAAAGTGGCTCAAGAATGTAAATGCTAGTTCTTTGGCTCCATCATCACCCACTAAATGAATCTAGGTGATCTTGCATGTGTTGGTAAATGTTTGGACTATGTGTTCAATCCCTCTAAATAGGTGGCTCACAAATATAAAGGCTAACTAGACCTTTAACTCCATCATTGCCCTATGAAGTGAAGTTGTAACTATTACCAGTATGGAATGTGTCATGTGAGATGGCTATTAAAGCCCATGAATATACTATGATTTTAAAATGTTATCATGGATAGCCAAATGTATGTTGAAAACTAGGCCACTCTTGTCCATTCCAAAAAATGAAGATTAGGCTTGTATGAGAGCTACTCCAACCAAAACTGAGAATCTAGCCTGTGTAGAAGCCAATCGAGAACTCCAAAACTCTAGAACTCAGAAGTTAGGCTCGTATGAAAGTAAAAACAAAATTATTCCAACCACTTGTATATGGATTAAGGCATGCAACTACTAAGAATGCCTAGGTAATGCTAAACTTAGAAAGAAAGAAAACAAATGTGCCGTCTACATTGCCCCAAATCACTAGTGTCTAAAACATGGATTTTGATCTAAAATTTATACCAACTACCCTATCTAAAACTAGAAGCAAGAGCCATCATGTCATGCATTATTCCCCATATAATATTTGAGAAAACTATATTTAAACTACTGATTCTAGTTTGAATTATAGCTAATAAAATTGTAACTAAACTTACTCTTCTATGCGTTTCTAAAAAATCTAGTTTTTTTCTGTTTGGATAGAAGCACTAGAAATGGACAATAGCACCACTGACATTATAGTCTTGTCTTGACATTATTTTCTTGGGCTAAATCTGATGACTATTCTATATTCTTGACTATATACGTAGTTTGTTCTAACTAGTTTGATATCTTGTTATTATTTTGAGTGTTCTAAAACTAGAATTTTTTATTGATAAGATCTCTTACCTCTATGACAAAATCCATGTTTATTTCCCCCTCTTCTGAGGGTAGGAATAGAGACCCTATAATGACTATCCTCAAAATAGATATCCCTTTAAGTGTGTTATACCACATGGATACATGATATAGAAATGATAATTGATGAGATATCTTAAGATATAACATGGGTTAGAGTGAGAGATTGTTAGATTAATAGGGGTATGCCTAAATAGATATAAAAAGGTAATAACATGTGTAATGTACTGCATTAGAATTTAAATTTTGGTTAATGGTTAGTTGTTAGTTATTAATTTTTAGTTAGAGGGATGGAGAATGATGTCCATCATTAAATCCAAGAAGACATTAATAGTGCATGATATGGATCATGCAATTGTAAACAATCAAAAGAAATAAAATAACAAGCACATAAAGCAAGAATTAAGAAGTGTATAAGAGTGGCCAAGGGGACAAGAAAACAAAGGACATGGGCACATGTCACTCAAAATAGAAATCAAGCATACAAGTCATGTTCAAATGCCACACACACATATAAGTGGAGCAAACAAAGTTGGCACAAGGGCCACAGGCACATTGAGGAGTACAAGCAAAGGACATTGGTAAATGTCTTAAATCACACACATGAATAGAAGAAAAGGATATTAGAAAATGTCTTAAGGAAAATATAGGAGACAAGTAGGAATAGGTAATGCAATCACATCAAGCTATAATAAGTAAGAAGATAAAACATGTAAATATTGGAAAGATATAATCACATCTAACTAATCAAAGCAAGAGGGAAATTATACAAGACATGTTTAGTACAAGACTAAATATATGCTAATAAATACACAAGTACTAGATACTAATGATATGTTGATAAAATAATCTATGTAAGCTATTAGATAATGTACATCAACATGATAACTTAGAGTGTGGTGTGTAGGAATGACATAACCAAGATGGTGTAATCATGTAGAAGATGCCCCTAGTGGGTATGTATATCTATGTGTGTCTTGAATGTAGAAGTAGGAATGCCCCCTCAATGGGTAGAGTGAATCAATCAAGTAGCTAGATTTTACTTCACACACTCAAAGAAGATAAAGTAAAGCATATTAATATAGATAAATCAGCATATAATAGCATGGAATAACAAATGTAAGTCCTATCATAGTATTATCAATGTAAAGCATAGATGATGCATATAATTTAAATTTTTTTTGTTATTATTGACATATTTGAATGTTTTTGGATTTTTTGAAATAATATATTATTTTTGTATTTTGGAATTATTTGAGCTATCTACAATCAAGTATAGGAGATTATGTATAATAAAGTGTAAGAAACTATGTACATGTAATGATAGAAGGAAAACTATATACAATCATGTAAACAAAGCAATATATACATAATGATATAAAAGACTAGGTTGGTAGGGGAAGGGGTCCAAGGATGGAGCCTACTAGGGATTAAAATGGAGGAGGGGGTCATGACCATCATCAAATATCTCAAGATCATCAGAAGTGTCATCATATGTTGTAGATGTTGTGTTCATGGTGTCATTGTGTCAAAGGTAAACTGAAGGTTGCTCTAGTGGTGGAGATGTTGACTCTGCTCTAGTATGTTTAGCCCTGTTAGTAGATAACTTCAATGGAAGTAGTAAAGTTGGTGTTGCTAGTGGTGATATAATATAAATAATACGTCGATCTTGTAGTTTATCCAATCTCTACTGTAAATTTCTACAAGATTTTATATCATGTCCTATAATCCTATGAAAACTATAAAATGTGTGGCCATCTTGATGTGGCAATCTATTGATAGATCTATGTCATACTGTAGGTAATGTGATAAATCCATGATCAAATAATATCTATAACATAAAATATGGTTGATGTTGTGTTTTGTTTTATTGAATCTAAATAATTGGCTTTGTATCTATAGAGGTAACCATGTGAATTTTATGTGTCAAGTGATTTATATGTGGTCATGAGTGTGGAGTATATATTGAGAGTGTAGTGTGAGATGTTAAAAGTGATGTAGGATGTGGAATGAGAGATTTATAGTCATCTTGGTACTCTCATAAGCCAATTGGTGTGAATCTCAATCCATACAAATAGTCATCTATGAGTGTGGGTGTCATATCATTATCTAAAGAAGCTTGGGAATCTATATCAACATCATGTACATATGGTAACTCAAAATTTACCACAAGGGGTAAATTTGAAATAGGAGTCTCATCATCTATAGTAGTAGAAGATGATACTACTAAAAAAGTATCTATAACTAATGGAGTAATGGTGGAATCAACTAGAACTATTGGTACTGCTATCAGTGATTATGTATGTGTAATAAATGTCAAAAATCTGACTAATAAAGTAGCTAGAATGGCTAAAGATACTATGACTGGTGAAATATTAGGAGTTGAAGGTATGAATATAAGTGGAGTGTGAGAAGTAATAGTCTCTCTAACCTCATATGTATGTATCTGATCAAGAGAAATGTAATGAGGTGGTGTCTATATTATGAGATAAGGTGTCCCATCTAGAAAAATAGTCAAAGATGACTCTATAGTTTGACAATATCTGAATGGATAGTTGTATGTTAGATATGTGTATAGATATCTTTCATTGAGAAACTTAATACATCGATGGATATTAGAATTAATGGCCCACATAGTATGTATCTAGGGTTATCCAAGTAAAATATTATAGTGAAGAGGACTTGACATGACCTGGAACTATGTAGAGAGGATTTTGGGACCTACCATGATATCTAAAGTAATGGTGCCTAATGTCTATCATGGTATATCATAAAACCCTTAAATGTTATTATATGATTTTTGCATTGATTCCATGTCCATTCCCATAGCTTGTAAGAATGTGATATGACATATATTAATTTTGAAATCCACTATCAACAAGACTCTTGACTACATTGGTTTTGACTTGAACTTGTATGAATAGTGGTAAATTTTGATCAATAACTATCTGAGAAGGCATGTCCTCATTGTCAAAATAAATTGCATCTTTTATAGTTTTTAAAGTGTTGACCACTAATGCAAAATAAAAAGGTTTTAAATCAATGGGTATAGAAGTCTGAGTGAGTTCATGATAAATAATGTCCTTGAAGACATTAGCTTTTTGAAGTAATTCTAACATGGAAATCTTAGCTAGAGTATTTCTCAACTTCTCAACAATATCATTTGCCTTGTGAAAATTTGCTTGTATAGGTGGGTTAGGCCTAGGACAAGAAGGAATAGAAGGGTGACAAGGCTCCTGGGTAGGTGGAGGAGACATGGTGACACCTAGAGTAATATCTCTAATTGTATTATATACTATCCATGTAGGATTAGTAGTGGATATGGGAGGAGAGAGAATATAATCAATAATTCAAGGTGGTGGAGGGACAAATCATGTCAATTGGGCTCTCTAGCAATGAGTAGTAACCTGGGGAAGAGTGAAATGGACCATGCAACATGACTCAACATGGTGTAGAGGCTCTAAAGGAGGTGATGAAAGAGATGTATTAATATGTATAAGAATAAATTTCTTAGCATCATCCCATATAATGAAAAATAAGCATGAAATTCAAATAATGAAGCTTTGTACTAACATATGATAGACTTCATCATTCATGTACATGATAGGACCAATTATGGTATCCTTGTTATTTGTAAAAAATGTAATAAGAATTTATATATAAGTGAGATTCATTTTTTATTTTTGATTATAAATGTAAGGTGATATCTCAAGAATCAAATAGGAGATATTATATTCAACTAGGATTTTTACAATAATATTTTTACAAAATACTATGAATTTCTGAAATTGAAATTAAATTTTTGAGTTAAGTATGCAAGTAAAAAATTCGTAATTTTATGGGAAAGTGTTTGATTTAATGGGACCTAGTAGATGCAACTAGGGTTTTGAGGGAAATATATTTTTTTAAATTACTATGAATTTTTTAAATTTGAAGTGATTTTCTAATTTTAATATGCAACTAAAAATTTAGAAAATGATTGTAAGATTACTAAAAATTTACTGGGAGCTAGTTGATGCAACTAGGGTTTGAAATAAAATTATTTTAAAATTTACTACTAAATTTTAAAATTTTGGATCACTTTATACTTTAAATATTCAATAAAAAAAATTAGAAATTTATGGGAAAAATCAGCTAGAAATTTACCTTAGGGTTTCTAGGGTTTTTATTTGCAATTTGAAGTAAGTCAGGTCCACCAAATGATTTAACAATTTTGGGAGTATTGGTGTTTTATTCCTAATTTAGTTAAAGGGTCTAGATTGATAAATAAATAAATAATATGCATTAAATAAGCTATTGATTTATGAAATTTATTTGTAATTATAGCTTTTTTAAAAATAGTAATAAAATAGAGAGAAATCAAACTTAACTTAAACTAAATTGATCTAACCGAGATAAAGCGTGATATTCACTATAAAGGCTTGGGACACTATCACAAATGGGATTATGTATTTTGTTTTTTGATTAGATAGGAGTATAAAATGTGGATAGGAGTGGCATTGACGTTATTGTCCTTGTCTGGTGATATCCTCTTGAGATCTGAGCTTTCTAGGTTTTTTTCAATAGGTCTGTGTGACACTGTCCCTAAATTTGTGAAGATTTGTTATCAATAGTGCTCCTTTTAGAGTTGATTCTCTTCATTCTTAAGCCTTAAATTTACTTTAACAAAACTTTGGAAAATAAGGAAAAGGGGTTAGTGTGTGTAATATGCACTAGATGTGCTTCACACCCCGTGTGTGGGCATATTGCCTACATACCAATACTCCAAAGAGGTATCAAACCATATGTAGTTCTCTTTTTGAAACTAGGTATGCTTGAGATGACTAGGGATTAGTGCAGAGATTTAAAGGTGCTTAGGATTGTATTAGATGGTTGTATGTAGAGAATATGGAAGATATTCTAAGTGGTTTCACTTGTATTCTTGCTTGCTTGATAATATTTTCCAACCGTTTCCAAATGATCTTTGAATGGGATTTTATAGGGATCTATTGGTCATGGATTGAATTGGCTTGTGTTAGGTAGATATGGATAAAGATGGTGAACTAGAATAAATTGATCATTATGGCTAAAAATGAGCTTGGAAAATAGCATAGAAATTGGATAATAGTGGTACTAGCACTCCTATCCTAATGTGTCACTATTGTCCTTGGCAAATGAGACCTAATGGGATGGATTGGTCATGAAAAGAGGGTCTTATATTAGCTAGGGTAAATTTTGGAAGGCTATACATGATTGAGAATCAGTGAAAACAAACTTATGAGGGTCATAAGAGCAAGCAAGAGGGACCTATGGGTTGGGTGTCATTAACCATACTCAAGTTACCAATTTTGCATTTTTATATGATTATAGTTTACAACATTCTAGACAAGATAAAAGGAATGGGTTATCATAATGACATTGGTCAGACTAAGAGATAAGCAATGAGAATAGAGAGATAATAAATGCAAGCCTTTTTGTAGTAGGAAATGTCTAGAACTAAGAATAATAACCAATGTCTGTATTTTATAAGAGTACAAGATTGAAGTGTTATATAATTCATAAATAGTGTCTACATTTACCCCTACCCTTTAATCTAGTAATGAAATTATTAGTTTAAATGAAAATAAATGTGTATTTGGATATGTATAACACATCTTGCCTTTGCTTAAGCCCAACTTGAGTGCTTTTGTGGTGATTGATCTAGAACCAAGAGCATGTTACAATATATAATTAGTGCATATAATATGAAATTTAAAGCATTTAAAGTGATTGAAATTGAAATAACAAAGTTTAGGAGTACACCTATGTATTGATGCAACCACCTTATCATTTATAAATTTGATTTGAAAAGATTTAGCATTATGAACATAGAGTTGAGATTAGGACAAATGTAAAACCTGAATTGGTGCATATATATATAAGGATAGAGGAATATTAGAGGACACATGCCCCCAAACTTAGAGAAAATGTGAATTGCCACATGACAATTGAGATTAGCTCAACCATACAACCTAATCATAGTTATAACCTGGTGAACACGAGTGAACCAAGTCAACTCACACTATAAATTTGGTGAGGGTGGATGATGTAATCAATTCCAACCTATAAACTTGGAAAGATTGAGTGGTTTAATCACCTCAAACATACCAAAAGTGAACCAACTATTGTAGTAAATTGACTCAATACAACCCATAAAAATCCATCCCAATGGGTGATGATAGTCCATAAAAGTGTTTAAAAGTTGAAACTAATTTGATTTTCCAATGTTATTGCACATTGCATAACATATGCACCTTATATATGTATCATGCTAAAACTATGTATAAAAATGGTACCAATGTATAGAATTTCACCACAAATGTGTATTTGAATCATATAACTATGAATTTGGCCAATTTAGAATTTGAACAAATGTGGAGGACATGTTTATCATAACATGCCACCACTATATATGGATAAATATGAAAAGTGATATATGTGTCAATGTGGAAGACATGTTTCCAAAACATTCCCCCACTATAATATAGGTATGTTGATTATTGAATAAGTGTGGATAACATGTTTCCACAACATGACCCTACTATAATTTGAATATGTCAAGTAATAAGGAATTCATGCCTATATGGCATGCCCCCACTAATATTCCTCTCTTTTGAGGTGAGGGAAAGTAGAAACTGGTAGTTAATTTATCTCAAAAAGATAAGATAACCATGTAAATTGTGAATGTACCATGTATCATATAAAATTAACATGTCTAGGTAGATATATCATGGAAGCACACAAAATGTGATCACATCAAGGCATAATATGCATGATATAATTCATGGTAATGTCTAGAGAGTAACATTACAAGATCAACAAGTAACCAAGCACACATACAAGAGTACTCAAATCAAGTAAAAATAAATTGTCCAAGGAGACCTCAAGCAAGGGCTATGGTTAAATGCTACACAATTGTATGGACATGACTTAGTCAATTGTCCACAAAAGTAAGAATGACATATTAAATCATAAATACACAAAGTAATGACATATTCAAATGTTAAAGAGGTAAAAAAAGGCAAGGGGCTTGTAAATAATGGATCATATTCAAATGCTCAAATAAAAAATACAATATCAAGGTAAGACACTCAAGGAAGTGCATGAATGAAAGCATAAACAACCAACATAAACATAACATACTAATCCATAGATCATGTGGTATTAAAAAACATTATGTATATATCATATCAAGTACATTATGGAAGATATAAGCATGGATAAAGACATTTTTAAGTATATAAGCTCAAACATGATAATATAAAATGACCATAAAATGAAATAATCTAGATGTATCATGATCAAAGAAATGGATGCCCCCAATATCCACATGATATGAGTAGAGAGAAGGCCCAACATCTAAAATTACATAGATCATGTATCTATGTATGCCTATATCACACTCAAAATATATGTTAAACACATTTGTATGTAGAAATAAATGATATGTTATCCACTAACATATAACTAACAATATATATGCCAAGGAGATAATAGAATATGTAAATGCAGAAAACATTTTTGTATTTTTGAAGTTTTTTATATTTTTGGTAATTTTGGAATATATGAGACCTTGAAACCTTAAGTTGTATCATTTAAATTATTTTAATCATGGTTAAATAAGTGTAAATGGTATATATCATGTTCCTCCTATCAAGTTACATGTTCAGTAGAAGAATCCTTGTTATCATTTGAAAAATTGATCAATTTGCCTTTGTGATAAAAGGATATACCTTACTAATTTTCATCATTTTTTTTTGGCATTTGGTATAGCCAAAGAGTTCCCAATGTAAATAAATATGGAGATGTGGTTATGTTGCCCAAACCCTTGTTTTAATTAATTTAAGACAAAAAATAATAGGTGTTGTTATGTTGCCTAAAGAGTCTTTCCAACCTCCTTTGTTTTGTAAGTTTTTTAGATCAAATCCAAGCTATTGTAAATGTCTTACATTATAAGAAATTTTTGTTTATGTAGGATAATATGGTTATGCCAAAAATAAGCACCACCCATGAATAATGTTATTATTAAATTCTATTGGTGTGGATACTTGTTGGATTGGTCAATTCGGTGTGTTTACATAGGATGTGAGCCTTTTATTGGTCCCATATTGAGTAAATTTTAAAAATCTCCCATATAAAGATTAGGAGCACCACATTTTTTTTCATAATGTTCATTTGGTAATTCATCTCCCTCCTTTATGTGAGGTACAAAACTCTAGTAATTAGAAGATTATTTGTGAAGCTCCTTTGAATAAGTATGAATGAAGCATATCTATGCACATCCACATATAAATGGGTAAATGACTCATATTGTTTATTCAATGCTATTTTTAAATGTGGAAATAAGACCTCTACTAAAAATGAATTGCAATTCCAAATCTGAAGGTATAAATTTTAGCCCATGTGATGTACTTTTGAATCAAATGATGTAATCTTGAATGGATTCATCATCACATTGTTTGAAATTATGAAAATTCTCTAATGTAATTTTTGGCACCTTATGCATATTAAAATCCATAAAGAATGCATCTTCCAATTTTGAAAAAGTGGTTAAGGAACCCTTCATTAGGCTATAAGACCAATGACAAGCCTCATTGAAAATTCTTGTATGGATTACTTTTAGAAATATTTTGTCATCTTTCACCCATTTACAAAAATATTGTGCATGAGTTATCATGTGGTCGAATGTTTTTTTATGACTAAAAAAGAGAGTTAAATTTGGTAGGTCAAAATCTTATGAATAAGTATATTCAAGTATACATTATGCAAGAGGTTGATTGTTTCATGAGGTAACATTTTCTTTGTTGTTATAGAAAGCCATTTGCTTTTGAATTATAGAAACCTATTTTTCAATATTCCCAATAGTGATAATCATGTAAATAAGATACACCATGGGAATGGTGGTGTTTGGCATAGGTGTTATCATTGGTTGTAAAACACCACCCCTCTTGAATCTAAGCATATGTGTATCATCATCCTCATGGATAACAAGTGCAAGTTTAGAATCATGGAATTTAAGATACTTTCGTAGTGGTTTAGGATCTTTGAATTATGGTACCCTTGGTATATCATTTTTAGAGATTGGAATGTCTAAAGAACTTGGTTCATTCACTTTTGGTAGAGATATAGAAATTGGTATTTGAGGGAGCTTTGGTAAAGGCACCTCTTTTGGTATGGTAAAAACCATTTACGTGAATGAATATTTTAGGACACAAAGACCCCTTAGTGGAAAGACCTTAGTTGATATTAGTAAAATTGCAAGATTTGGAACATTAGGAGCCTTTGGGACTTTACATTTGTAATATTTCCCTCTTCTTGGTGCATAAAATTGATGATCATATGAAGGTGTATCTTGGTCATATGTATCCACTTTTGTGGTAAAATGTGCATGAAGAGCATGATGAGATGACTTGTCTTGTTGGTAACTAATAACATGTATTGAAGATTCCCATAAAAACTATGGGTGAATCATGAGTTTAAGATGGTAACTAGGAGCACCTTAAACACGTTTTTCAATTCTAGGCATCATTTATCCCTAGTTCTTTTCATCTAGTATTTTTTTATACCTTTGGTTATCATGGGATATAGGTTGACAAATATACCTTTATTCTTTTTTAAAGTCATCCCTTGGTTGATTAGATTTGTCCATGGAAGAATTCTTTAGTTTATTTTTGATAGAAATGAAAGAGATAGATCATGAATAAAATAATAAACCCTCAGAAACAACACCCCAAAATATTTTGCATTTTTAAATCTAGATTAGGGGAATCTAGGGTTAGATAGGTAGAGATAGCCTAGGGCACAAGAATGGTAAATTATCTCTAAAGTAGGCCAATTAATTACAAAACTTAGATAAAATATTTATTAAATTTATTATGTTGAGATATGATAAAAATAGAAATTAAAATTATGTTAAATATTGTAATGATAATGAAAACATGATACTTAACTAGTTTTTATGCTAATATAGATCTAGATATGAAACATGCAAAAATTAGAATGGATCTAGATTCTAGAACAGTCACCTGATTCTAGAAATTATACCTTTATAGTCATAGACACTTGCATCAACTCTTCTATCTATATCAAATGAATGTGTCTAGTACTCAATACCTACTAAAAATGTATGCAACCACCTAAAATCTTACAGGTTTTGTGTTGCTTTCACTCTAATATACTTAGATCTGGGTCATGGATTGTCATTCCTTGTCAAATATTAAAATGTTAGTAAAGGTTCCTGGGAACTGTTTAGAATATGCTAATTCAAGGATGGATTATGATTAAAGTAATATAAGTAGACATTTGATTCCATTTCAAAATGAATATATTCATTAATAATCAAAACAGATAGATGTGAAAATAAAAAAAAGGTTTATTAGAATCTAAATAGTTGGTATAAACACATATGATTAATATATCAAAGTAAATAGAGTACTCATTATGCACAAAATAACTATAAAAGATACATAGGAAAACCATATACAAATACAATTGAGTGTTATATATAGAGTTTTACCCAATGATGTCTTTTTATATTCCAACCTTTCGATATGCCCAAAAGGAGTGAATATTCACATTATGTTATCTATCCTTATGCTTACATAGGTCTAATACATACAAAAATATTATACAAAATACAAAATGAGTGTAAATCACACACGTGTCTAATAGATATACTCTATAATTTTGCTATTGTGTTTCTACACTCAACACTTTCCTAGACTTAAACATTTGTCTCATCCCAATACAAAGTTATAACACAGGATCCTAATCTAAAGCTCAAGTTGAGGAAATGAGCCAAAACAAGATTCATGGTTATCGTTTCTAGTGCCATTTATCAATTTTCACTTTTTTCACACTATTTAGCCACCCTTTTAGGTTTTCAACTAAGTAGCGTACTAGCCTATCACCCTTTTGAGTTTTCAATAGACTAGCTTAACTAGGTGGACACCTTTTATAGGTTTTAAACTAACCTAGCCTCACTTTTAATGCTTAAGGTCATCCTATAAAATTGTGCCAAAAAATTTTAAAATTTACAAAATTAGAACTATGCATTACCTATTGTGTAGGTGGTGGAATCCTCTATGTTAGATGCATACCAATTTATTAAAATGATAGGCCAATTAGAAGAGTAGATTAAACACTTATTCTTATAGAAATTTTTGGTAGAGGCTATTGTGTTTTGTGGAGAGTTGGCTACACACTTATGGCATTCTTATTATGTTGAATTACTTATTTTAGCTACTATTGGGGTATGTATTGTAACTCGTCAAAAATTTATGAAATGGTGGCATCAAGTTGGGATAAGTCTTAGTTTAACATCTTCTAATCAGTTGTCACTTCCTACACCATATTTAGCAATATGCATAATTGGAATTGAATCACTATTAGGTTTCAAATGTTTTTATTATCAGTGATGGTGATGAGTGCCCTAGCATTTGACATTTTGATATGTATGTCTTACAATAGTTCATCCAACCTATCCACATGCTATCTTAACTTCCTACAAATGAGTTGCACAGAGTCTTATTGTGCTAGGTCTACAAAAAATTTATTCATACATGCCTTGATTCTAAAAATTGCTTGAGTACGTCACTCATTGATTTAGAGGTAGCCATGTGACCTTATATGATATCTTTGGATTTATCTATCATGTTGAACTTTGGCTTAGTTACAGCCAATGAATCATTTAGTTGCTACTTCCAATTGAGCATACCTTGTGCTATCTTCTTGGCTTAAAGTGTAGTTATGTCTAACACCTATTTGTATTCCTCTAATAGCTCATAAATTTCCTTTGTTACTACATTGATATTTTACCCTTATATTCATATATTTTATAAATTTTGTGTAACCAACCAATCTTTCATGAGTTGAACCGATAAAGCTAACAATTGATTATCTTCAAACATCACCTAGTTGCCTAAGACTTGGGTCACCAATGTAGGGTAGTCAGTGTTAATCACCTAGCATACATTAGTGAATCAAAGGCTCAATTCTATGTTATCCTCTCTCAAATAAAATACTTCTTATTCTAAGGCTAAAGATCTTGGAAAGCAATTGTGCCTTAAATTTACTTGGTTAGTGATAGTTAAGAAACATCTAAAAATGTTTTTTGCCTAGTCATAGTCAAGGCCATGGAGTTTCTACACTTTTTTTAGGGGCCATCACGAGATATGCCAAAGGTAGTGAAAATGTGGTGCACAAATTGGATGATGTGGGAACATCCTAAAACTATTAGGTTGTTATTTATGGTGTAGGCTGAGAAGCCTCCTCCTACACATCTCTTTTTATTACAAGTGTTGGTGCACTACACTTTGTGCTTATGCTTGGTTATTTTCTCTACCTCATACTTTCTTTTCACTTAAAATTTAGAGTTAGACGTAGCTTTAACCTTAGCTTTAAATTTTTCATATGCATCAAATTTAGCCTTAACTTCTGCTTCAACCTTAGCCTTAGATTTTATTACAAGCTTGGCTTTGGTTTTGGCTTCCAGCTTCTCAACTTCATACTTAGCCTTTTACTCTATTTTAGCCTTTTTAATTTCCACTACTTCCCATTTATTATTCTAAGTATCCTTCACTTCTTGTTATTTCTTTACTACTTCTTATGCTTTCTTCTTTTCCTTTGCTTCATTGACTCTCTTCTCTCAAACATTTGCTTCTTTATTTAGCTTTCTTTCTACGCTCCTCATCCATAACTTGTTGTTTGTGTTGTTATTCTTCCTTTACATACTTTCACTTTTCCTCTCACTTCCCCTTATTATTATCTTCTTTCTCCTTCCTCACAACCTCCCGTTCAATTCTAATGAATCCTATTATTCTTGCATAGCTTCATGCCATGGTTCCAGTTGTGGAAAACTAGTTTGTTTAGGCGCATCCATAGGGGTAGATGATTTTATTATTATAATTGACTTATAATATTTCAAATAAGATGATTCTAGGATAATACCCTACAATTAATCCATCTTATTTTTAGAGGTTAAAGGTGGAATGAGACTATTCTTTTTATTTTTTTGTAGATTGGGTAAATGGTTTTTATTGTGGTTGTGGTTGTGTTTCATGTGTTTGTTACACACCACTCTCTTTTATTGGTTCTATAAAATATACCATTTTATCCTTAATCATTGGAGAGGTTCAAGATATAACACATGTCCTAGGTTTGTGTAATAAAGGGGGTATTAGGATTTCTTATGCTAGTAGTTTTACTTCTTATGAAACAAATGATCCTATAATTAGATAGTTATGGAAAAACTAGGCTTAAAACCATTGTTTGGTTGCTTCTTCACCTACAATACCAAGAATGATAAAATGAATCGGTTGGGTGATGTTTAACCATAAGTCTTGTCTTACTTAGTTTTAAACCTGGTAGGTGTGCACTGCTTTCCAAAATAAATATTATTTCTCTTCCTCTTGATCATAAACATCATGGTTGATGTTTATGTGCATAAACTATAAAACTTATTATTTTCTAACTTTTAGCTCTACCAAGTCACATTCAGCTATGATCTTTGGAATATATTTATTTTCAAGCCAGGACTTTACATGTTGTGTTTTCTTTGTCAGTGGTAGTATTGAAACTCATCACACTAGTGCCTTTCACTTTCCCTTGTCTAGTTGTGCTAGAGATATTGTTGGTTATGGTGTTGATTATAGTTGAACTTATGGTTGTGGTTGTAGTTGAACATGAGGTTGTGTATGTGGTTACACTAGTTATTACAAACATGGGGGCATGGAATGAAAAAATTTCATTGATCTGAATAAGAGGGATTTTTGCCTCAAAATTTTTGAATCCACATCCAACATGGAGATGAATAATGGTAGTGTTATTATTTTTGGTTTGGGTAACTCATGCACCTTGATTTTTATACCATTGTGCAATTTGGTCATTGACACATGTTTCCCTAGATATAACATCTGTCTTGGGGTACTATTGACTAAAATTAGCCTACATACAAAAAAATTTCCTAGATGGATCAAACCACTCTCTTTAACCATTTAGTAACTTTCTAACCCCACGAGTAGCCTCATTCTGGTCCTAACTTGATATAGTACAATATCCTGAAAGGTCCTAATATGGTGTGAGGAGTTGAGTAGAGTTCTTGTTAAGTGGATGATACAATGGTGGTAAGAGAAAAAAAAACCTCATGACCTTACCACATGTCACTTTTAAGCTTTTGAAACACTATAATCAATTTTTAAGGTGAATTTGGAGATTTTGAGGAAAATGCCTAAAAATGGGTCTCAAACTACAAGTGAAGGATCCAATAGGTTTATAGGGTGTTTGATCATTTAGGGGCATAAATTAGGTTTACATAAAGTATAAAATATTTTAATGGGTCAAAAATGAGGTCTAGATAATCTATTTTTCCAAAAATACCCCCAAAGTGCATTAGATGACTTAAGGGTCTTCCAAATAAAAATTCTAAGTGAAAAAGTAACTTTTTGAGGAAGCAAAATTGGTTTTGACTTCCTCCACATCCTTATGGATTTTTTTTACCTATTTAGACATGTTCAAGGCCATTTAAATTCATTTGGAGTGGAGGAGAGGCATTTGGGAGCAAATATATGGGATATTTTTAAAAAAATCTCAATATGGGATCAATCCAAGGCTCACATCCTATGCAAACACCCAAAATTTACCAACCCAACAAGTATCCATGCCAAAAATATTTAACAAGAAAACTATTTATGTGTGGCTTTTATTTTTGTATGACCACATGGATCCTACACAAACAAAAACTACTTATAATATAAAACATTTATAATAGTTTGGTTTTGACCTAAGAGAATTATAAGGAAAAGTAGGTTGGAAAGACTCCTTGGGAAACATAACAATAACAATTTTTTGTGGTCCTAAATTAATTAAAATAAAGGTTTGGGTCATGCCTACCACATATTCATATGTAATTATAGTGGACACTCTTTGGTTATACCAAATGGAAGACAAAATTGACCAAAATTAGGAAGATATGTATTTTTCTCATGAAATCAAATTGATCCATATTCTAAATGATAGTAGTGGTTGTTATATTTCACGTATAAACCATGAGTAAGAACATGTTATGAACCATTTACACTTATCCAACCATGATTCAAGAAATGTAAAGGATCCAACTTAAATTTTCAATATCTCACATATTCCAAAAATACCAAAAAAATAAAAACTCTAAAAAATTCAAAAATATGTTCAACAACTACATGTTTTATTACCTCCTTGGCATATATGCTATTATTTCCATGTTATTGGATAGCATATACTTTATTTATATATACACATGTGTTTCATACTCTTTTGAGTTTGATACAAGCATACATATATACATGATCTATGTACTTTAATTTATTTAGCTTTCCCTCTACTCATGTCATGTGAACGTTGGGGGCATCCACTTCTTTGATCATGATACATCTATTTTATATAATTTTGTGGTCATTTTACATCATCTTGTTTGATGTTATTTACTTACACATGCATTTATCCATGCTTATATACTCCATAGTGTACTTTATATGCTATATATTTAATATTTTTTTTGGAACATATGATCCATGGACTAATATGCTATGTTTATGCTAGTTACTTATGCTTTCATTCATGCACTTCCTTAACTATATTGCCTTGATATTATCTTTCTTATTTGAGAATTTGACTATGCTCTATTGTTTTTGTGCCTTGTTCATTTGTTTACCTATTTAAAAATTGAATATTTCATTATTTGTTGTATGAAATTTTGAGTATGTCATTCTTGATTTTGTGGGCATTTAACTAGGTCATGTTACTTTCATTGTGCGACATTTGAACATGCCCCTTGCTTGAGGTCTCCTTGGACCATTTTCTTTTGAATTAATTTTGAGTGTTATTGAGTGTGTGTTTGGTTTCTTTTTGAGTTTGTATTGTTAATCCCTAGATGTTTCCATGATTTATATCATGCATACTAGGCCTTGATGGGATCAAATTTTGTATGCTTCCATGATATATCTAAATACACATGTTCCCTCTATATGTTACATGTTACATTCATAGTTTACATGGTTATCTTATCCTTTTGACATTAGGTAACTACTAGTTAATATTTCCCATTGCCTCAATAAGAGGGGCATATTAGTGGGGGCATACCATAGATGCATGACTTCTACATTGATTCATAGATTTATATTGCATTGGGGGCATGTTTTGAAAACAAGTTCTCCACATTTGTCATAGTTTTAGATTCAGTGGGGGCATGTTTTGGGAACATGTTCTCCACACTTATTCAGTATTCATCATACCTAGATTATAGTGGGGACATGTTTTTTAAACATGTCCTCCATATTGGTACTTATATCACTTTTCATATTTTTCCATATATAGTGGGGGCATGTTATAATAAGCATGTCCTCCACACTTTTTAAAATTCTAAATTGGCCAATTTCATAGTTATATGATTCATATACACATTTATGTCATAACTATATACATTATTCCATTGTTATATATAGTTTCAGCATGAGACATATCCAAGGTGCATATGTTATGCAAAGTGGACCTAATATTGTAAAATCAAATCAGTTATAAATATTTTAAACATTTTTGTGGACTATCATCACCCACTAAGATTTATTTTTATGGACTATATTGATCTAATCTAATGTAATATTTAGTTCACTTTTGGTATGGTTGAGGATATTAAATCACTCAATCTTTCCAAGTTTATAGGTTAGACTTGATTACATCATCCAACCTCACCATATTCATAATGTGAGTTGACTTTGTTCACTCACACTCATGATGTTATAAGTATGATTGGGTTACACAGGTTAGATAATCTCAACTTTCAGGTGGCAACTCACCTTTTCTCTAAATTTTGGGGCATGTGTCCTCTAATATCTCTTTATCTCTCTAGATATATGCACTTTCTAGATTTTATATTTTTCCTAATCATAACTCTAATGATTCATAATGTTACATATTTTCAAATCAAATTGTTAAAATGTAAGGCAATTGTATTGATATATAGGTGTACTCATAAACCTTTCTCTCTTTCAATTTCAATCATTTAAATGCTTTAAATTTTAGAGTATATGCATTGTTATATATTTTAACCTTATCTTGGTTGAAAATCAATCACCAACAAAGCACTTAAGTTTGGCTCATGCAAAGGTAAAGTGTGATATACACACCTAGGTACACATTTATTATCCTTTAAACTAGTAATTTCATTACTATATTAAATGGGGGGAAAATTTAGACATTATTTTTGAATTATATATTACATCAATCTTGTACACTTGGAAAATACACACCTTATTTTTTCCTCTCATTTATAGACCTTTCTCACTACCAAAGATCTTGCATCTATTATCTCTCTATGCTCATTACTTATATCTTAGTCTGACTAATGTCATTCTCATGATCCAAGCCTTCAATATTTTTCATTATGTTATAAACCTACTTATCTTCCATCTCTATAAGTTTGAGACATGTACCTACTATTTTTCTTCCTAAATACTTGCATCCCAGTAAGATGCCTATATTGATGCAAGTGTCCTAGCCCAACATAAGTGTCTAGTTCCCTAAATTCATTAAATTTTAAAATGAAATGTATACCTATGGTTATCCTAAGTTATTTTATGTGATATATTATTGAAAATAATTGGTATAAATACAAGATCAATCCTCATTCATTCACCACCTAGAAAAGACGTAATAATCTTACACCTTCTTGCAAGTCAATGATCAAAAAAGCATTTGAGTGAAAATAATATTACACGTTTTATCCTATTTCTTTATCATTCATAGGGAAAACACATATATAGTTATAAATTATTGAATGAGCATGCCATGATTTCTATTTTTTAAGTTATAATTTATGTCACTATTGTACTTGTTTTCCACATATTTCACTCTTGTGCACACATAAGCCAACACATTACGTGATAAATACATCAGTATCAATCCCTCTTCAGAGTAGTGAATATAGAGGTAACACCCAATAATAAATATATATTTGGTGTTACCTTAACACTATGATCCCACTAACCCATTTTTCCCACAGCCACTATGAAGATGAAAAACTAGGGTTTTTATATTTGATAAAAAGTGACAACCCATGATCTAGATTTGATCACACCAGATCAAAGGAAAAATAAAAACTATAATATTCTAGGTGGTTGAATGTGTGTGTGTGTGTGTGTGTGTGTGTGTGTGTGTGTGTGTGTGTGTGTGTGTGTGTGTGTACATACATACATACATACATACATACATACATACATACATACATACATACATACATACATATATATATATATATATATATATATATATATAAGGTCTTTGATACTTGACACCTATGTCTAGGTTAGATAAAAGTGTTGACATAACCATTTGAGGTTGACACAAGTGTTTCAGGATACAAAAGTCAAATTTATAGAATTTGACGATTGATCAAGAATCTAGATCTTGGATATTTCTATCTTAATCCAAATCCATATCTATGTTAGCATAAAAACTAAGTATATTATTTTCATTATCATTATAATATCTAACATAGTTATAATTTATTATTTTTATTTTTATCATATCTTAGTTTAATAATTCAGTATATGTTTTATCTAATTTTTTAATTAATTAGCTTGTTGTAGATCTATTTATTACCCTTGTTCTTATTCACTTATATATTATTAACCTAACCAATTGGATCCTTGTCTAGACCTAGATTTAAATAGTATCAACCCTTCAATTCATGACCTTCATAATATCGAATGGCTCATGTTTACCATTTCATTGTATTAAAAAAATTACCCTATTATCTAACCCTAACATTATGATGATAAAGATCATTTTTATCTTGTATTATAAATAAAACATAATTTTTATTTGATGTAGATAGTTATATATCCTTGATATATTTTTACCCTATAGGAAACTAACATCCAGATTAGGACACTAATATTGATGCTAGTGTCCCAAATATGACACTAGTGTCCCTACCATCTAAAAGATCAAATTAAAAATATTTTGATATGTATGGGTTGTCATATTTATCTTATTTAACCCTCCCATTAAATCATTTAAAAATGTGTGGTATAAATACAAATCAAAATTCATTCATTAGACATTTATTAAATACCAAGGGAGCACCTCTTAAACTCATACTAAACTACTAAAATTGACTTGCATAAATGAGTTATACTATAATATTTCTCCAATCCTATTTCTCCATATTTATAAATCAGTCATAGGATTAGATTTATTATAGGTTTGAATCATTTAAAAATCATCCCGTGAGCATTATTTTTTAATTTACAATTTATATCACTACATGCACTTACATATAGCATATCACATAATTATTCACACACAAGCCCATATAATTGGGATAACTACATTAGCATGATGTCCTCTTTGGTGTATATGGATATGTAATAAATTCTCATTAAAATATGGGTATTTGAGGTCAAATTTACTTTAATTAATGCCACTAACCCCTATTTTTTAAGGTGATAAGCCTTTATTGAAGGATCTAATGTTGTCAATAAAAGACTACTTCTAAGAACATATATGCATGATCTAAAATGGCAACCCACAAGATGATAATGAACCCTAATAGGTGTAGGTTTCTTTTTTATTTTAGAGCCTATATCTTAAACTAGATAAAAATTTTGAAACCAAAATAAAAGAATTGATGGTAGTGTTCAGACCTCAATAGTAATATCCAAGCTAATAGAAAGTTAATTTATAGAATATGAGAAATCAAGGTGGAACATTAGTCTGTCTTCTTATACACATATACCTATCAAAATTGCATGCACATCATTAAATAATCTAAGTATTCATCCTTCTTTATATTAAAAATTTTATAATATTTATTGGTATTTTACTTTTATATATTTAGCATATTCTTAGATTCAATATATTTATCAAAATATTGTAAATCTAAATTCATTTAATTGGATTGATTTTATAATAGATTACTCCATAGTTTATTATGCTATTCCCCCAACCCTTAACTCTAAAAAGGGTTAAAAATTTGGTGATCTTGACCTCTTATTATTCTTATGTAACCCTAACTTGCTATAGGGTTTTAAGCCTTCTATGGTTTTTAATATAATTTGCATTTCCTTATCACATTGGAGTGCTTACTAGCATTCATATGTATCTCTTTTTTTTTCTCATCTTATCCTTTTAAAAATTCAAAATGTATAAAAAGGAACATTTTAATCCTCCTAACCCTAAAGAGGGTGATAACTACTTATATCTAACTAGTTCCATGCTCTCACTACTTCAATGGGTAAGGTGGCCCATCCTATAGTAAAAAATTAAGGTAAAAAACATATCCTTCCTCAACCCCTCCAGCTCCTACATCTCTTAAAATAGTGTGTATGCATATTCAATTTGAATTACCTAGAATTTTTTCTTATGAATCCCTCAAGGATAAAATAATCAATATAATAAAGTTAATATAAAATTATGCAGAAACCCAATCAAATTACTATTGAGATTTAGAAATGCTTAGAAATAAGTTGAACAAACTACCTACTCCACATCCTTTAATATTATCAAAATACCATTGTGAATATCATATAATGCATGAGCATCCTACATATAGCTATTTGGCTTTAAAGAATAAAATATGAAGTAAAATTGATAGTGGTGATCCTATAATAGATACATCAATTAAATGATCCACTCACATTCTGAGTGCATCTCCTAAATCACAAGTGAAAAAAAGAGAAAATATGGGTAAAAAGGATAATTTAGAGAAAAAATATTTACAATTAAAAAAATTAGACAAAGAAAATTTTCAAAAGGCATAATTAAAGCAAGAAAGGATTCAAAAGGCATAATCAGAGTAAGAAAATATTCAAAAGGTACAAGTAA
Organism: Torreya grandis; assembly: GCA_037957365.1. Lineage (NCBI taxonomy): Eukaryota > Viridiplantae > Streptophyta > Pinopsida > Cupressales > Taxaceae > Torreya > Torreya grandis. The sequence continues at coordinate 3,239,474 of JARHVA010000222.1, read as the reverse complement.
AGTAAGAAATTTTACAAACATATCAAAATGAAAAATAAAAATTATAAAAGGCACAAGATGAAAATAAATAATGTATTATGAAGGCAATGCTACAAAAATAGAAATTATAAAATCAAATTCAATGTAAGTAAACAATCATGATTAAACCTAGGCTTCTAACAAAAGAGGTCAAAAATAAAGAGTAACTTGAAAAGGCTAAAGTTTCAACTATGGTGGAAAAGAGGGAAATTACAATTCTCTCCTCAAATCATGAGCCTTTCATTATCACTGCTTGCATAATTGGAAATAAATTTAAATATATCAAGGTTATGTACTATCAAGATACAATTTTTTTTGTTTTATGTCATTTATTAGCTCTTACTATCAAGATACAATTTTTTTTGTTTTATGTCATTTACTAGCTTTATTGGAAATAAGTATCAACACTTGGATTAAACTATTGTAATTCCAACATGTGTGGTATCAATAAAGATAGGAGTTTATTTTGCTTCATAAAAGTGTTATATTTTTTTTCATATTATTTCAAATTCAAGTGCATACAATATTATGTCTAGAGGATCATGGTTAAAATCAATATGAGTAACAATTGATAGAAAAAAAAATGCATTATATTTTATCATGAAGCTAAGGTCATTAATATGAAAAAATAGGTAACAACATTAGAACTATACCACACAAATTAAAATAGTTCTCAAGCAAAGATAGAAAGTATAATCTTAGGAAAAGAACATGATACACTTTTTTATTTTATTATGCACACATATGAAACATTTCATTAAAGAAATGTTATTAATTTACCACTATTAATAGATTTTTTTCCTCATCTTCACATCATTGGTAATCTTGTGAATTTTCAAACTCTCTAAAATTAAATACAAAAAAAAAAATCAAGCAAAAACAAAATTATATATAGCATACACATATTAACTAGTTTTTACATATATGTTTTTTACTTTATGTTAGGAGATAGCATATGATTTCCTTTCTATACACACATATGTTTCATGGGTACTTTATTATGATATAATAATTTATTAGATACATGATACATGAGCATATATATGTTGGACCTTTTCATCTACCCACATGAAACACTATGTTGGGGGCATTTACTTTATTGATCATGATTGATAGAGGCTACATTATTTAATGATCACTTTAAATTATCATGATTGAGTTATATACTAAAACTTACACATGTTTATATTCAGGTTTACATAGTATATAATGTACTTGTTATGATATGTGTCATGTCCCCTTTTCAGTTGACATCTTTAGAGTTGATGGTTAGCCTATTATACGACCCTCATAGGCTGATAAGATGGATAGAGGGTCATGATGGAGCTTGGCTTGGCTTTGATTAGCAGAATTTGTTTTAGTTGGATTTTTTTGGGCTCTTTTAGACACATTTGTCTGAGATCCTTCTTTTTATGGATATTTGACATGAAGTGGAGCACCCCTATTTTGGTATGGTCATATGTGGAATCACTCCCTGGTTCACCAGCTTCAGACGGTTCGAGAATTCGACATGTATTGAGGGAGATATTAATATTTGATTAATTTAATTAAATATTAATTATTTGGCCAATTTTTAATTATGAAACCCTAATTATTAATTATGAAACCCTAATCAGGGCAAGCACACCTTTTTGGAGGATATAAGGGTTTCTCAATAGAGGGAGAGTCATATTATGGATTATTGATTGAAGATAATTTTTGCTAAGGATTTTCTTGAGAAGACTAAGCCAAGGGTTCCAATATTTTATTTGCATTGAAGAATGTGCCCTCTTCAGTGTGTGTAATTTAGAGGCTGTGAGATATCAGCTAATCTATTGCTAGGTTGAGAGATAACTTCACACAGAAGTTATCATAGGTATTTACAAGTATTTATTTTATTAGGTTTTTTATTCAGATATTTCATAGATAAAGATCTTCTATATTAGAGCCATATATCTTGAGATCAGGCATCCATCATACAGGTTGTGCTATATTGTATTGGCATTCGTATGAAGCCCATACAAATCCATGTAAATTTGTACACATTTACGAAAAGTGTAGAGACCAACATCGGTAGGTAGAGATAGATAGAGGCCGACATCAGCTGACCCCCATACCGACATTGGTAGGTTAATGACACCAGGAAACTGATGGCAAAAGTATAACCGACATCAGTGAGTGTGTTTTTGACATAGCAGGCTAAGACTTACCAGATCTATGTTTTATTCCCAATTTGCAAAAAATTTAGGGTTTTAAGATAGTATATTATATTATTGACAGAGACTCAATATTGTAATTGTCTTGGAGAAATAAAGAGCATTGATTAGTTAGTTGATAGATTATACTACTGTCTATTTATTTAATTGCATTTATCTTGCAAAATCGTATCTTTATTCATGTAAAATATCAAAAATCAAAATACAGAGAAATAGTCAAAAAAAAATAGTTTTAGAATTCAAGGGAAACAGGGGATATTACTGTAATATCACCTGTTTCCCTTGAATTTTGAAACTGAATGTTTTTTGACTATTTCTCTATATTTTTATTTTTGATATTTTGCATGAATAAAGATATGATTTTGCAAGATAAATGTAATTAAATAAATAGACAGTAGTATAATCTATCAACTGACTAATCAATGCTATTTATTTCTCCAAGATGATTACAATATTGAGTCTCTATTAATAATATAGAATATTGTCTTAAAACCCTAAATTTTTTGCAAACTAGGAATAAAACTTGGATCTGGTACGTCTCAGCCTGCTATGTCAAAAACACAGTCACTGATGTCAGTTATACTACCGCCATCAGTTTATTGGTGTCGTTAAACTGCCAACATCAGTATGGGGGTCGGTCGATGTCAGCTTCTGTCTATCTCTACCTACCAATCTCGGTCTCTGCGCTTTCCATAGATGCGTACAGATTTGCATAGATTTGTACAAGATTCATACAGCTACCAATACAATATAGCACAACTTGTATGATGGATGCCTGATCTCAAGATATATGGCTCAAATACAGAAGATCTTTATTTGTGTAATATCTGAATAAAAAACCTAATAAAATAAATTCCTGTAAATACCTGTGATAACTTCTGTGTGAAGTTATCTCTCAACCTGGCAATAGATCAACTGATATCTCATAGCCTCTAAATTACAGACACTAAAGAGGGCATGTTCTTCAATGAAGATAGAATACTGGAACCCTTGGCTCAGTCTTCTCAAGAAAATCCTTAGCAAAAATTGTCTTCAATCAATAATCCATAATATGACTCTCCCTCCTATGAGAAACCCTTATATCCTCCAAAAAGGTGTGCTTGCCCTGATTAGGGTTTCATAATTAATAATTAGGGTTTCATAATTAAAAATTGGCCAAATAATTAATATTTAATTAAATTAATCAAATATTAATATCTCCCTCAATACATGTCAGATTCTCAAACCGTTTGAAGCTGGTGAACCAGGGAGTGATTCCGCATATGACCATACCAAAACAGGTGTGCTCTGCTGCATGTCAAATATCCCTAAAAAGTAGGAGCTCAAAGAAATGTGTTTGAAAGAGCCCAAACGAAATCCAACTGAAACAAATTTTGCTAATCAAAGCCAAGCCAAGCTCCATCATGACCCTCTATCCATCCTATCAGCCTACGAGGGTCACATAATAGGCTAACCATCAACTCTGAAGATGTCAACTGAAAAGGGGACATGACAATATGCTATAATATATTTTTCTAACTCATGTATGTAGGGACTAATATGATATCCTTATGTTGGTTTTTTATATTTCACTTATTCATTTTATTAAATGGCTTACTTGAGTATTATTCTTGTTTTCTATCTTGTTTTTACTATGGAACATTTGAACATTGTCCTTATTTTTTTTCCATAGTGTTAATGAGTGTCGTTTCTTTGGTGTGAATACATTTGAACATGTCATCCCCTTGAGTGTGTGGTGCCCATTTTTTTTGGTCTCCTTAGACCCCTTTTACGTGAAATTAAGTGTTCTTGTGTGTGTACTTGATTATTTTTGAATATTTTGATTTTTAATCCTAAATGACTCCATGATATTTATCATACATATTATTTCTTATTATGATTAGATATTGTGAGATTCATTGATTCATCTACTTAGACATGATACTATTATATGTTTTTTTACTACATGATTGATATAGATATGACATGTTTATCTTATCCTTTTGAGATAAGGTGAATCATTGGGGGTATGTCATAGAGACATGAATCCACAAACATATAACTGGAAAAATTGGTAGAATTTGATACAATTTACATATTTAGATATACACTTAGGACAAATTTTTATGCATTTGGCACCAAATTTCATCAATTTGAGATAGATTTTATCATATTTAAGATAGATATTATATATATATATATATATATATCATAGGTTAAATTTTTACATATACTTAAGATTTATATACATTAGAGGTGTATATTTGATGTAAATACACCAAATTATAGATATATATTCATAGTATACACCATTTATGGTAGATTTGATGATGGGGAATGAATATGGTTCATTCCTTTCTCACCACACATTGGTGCACTAAATTTTTCAAGATGCACTGATTGAGCCTTTTATCTATTTGTATTATTTTTATCCCATGAGTAGTGTCATCGACACTCAATGCTCTTGATGTCTTTGCACTAATCACCTTTTTAGGTTGAGATGGTTACACCAATTGACCTTATCTAGATTGGATAGATTATCTATATTATGTATACATTCAAGTTGTGTAATTGAGATTCATTGCTCTCAACATCCTTGCATAGCTCACCCTCACACCATATTGGGGGAAATATCACCCTCCAATTTCCCTCTTCACATCTCCAAGGTTCAGTTGTGAACCTCTCTCTCCAATGCTTCAATAAGGAAGCATCATTACAAAAGCAAATTATGAAGGGGAACACGGTCTCATTGACACACAAGTATTTTCCTTATTTACCTATTTACTTTTAATAATTTTATTTATTTATTTTTTAGATTGTATTCAATAGTTACACTATAAAATTCTCTTAGTTTCAGGTAATGCATAAACAATAAACTCAAATGAGGCTCAAGAAAAAATCAAGGTTTTTGTACACACCAAGGTATGAATTTATTTACTTTAATCTAATAATTTCCTCCTTATACATTAATATATTAATGGGGGAATGTAGATACTAAAATCTTATTTTATATGATATTCTATTCTTTTACACTTGAAAAATACCATTCTTGGGTCAACCCTTTAGTTCATAACCTTCCTTCTACCAAAAAGATTTTGTTCACCATTTTACGATGCTAAGATGATTATCTTACAATCTATCCCTAAAATTTTGATGATACATATACCAAATATTTTACATTAAAAATAAGTCATATCCTACATGGATAGTTATAGATCCTCGGTAGTGTTTTAACCTATAGGACACTAGCATCAACATTAGTGTCCCAAATCTGATTTTAGTGTTCCTATCTTACAAATGATCAAATTTTAAATCTCATGATATGTATGGGTTAGACTATTTGTCTCATTTAACCCTCCCATTATATCATTTAAAAATGTGTGGTATAAATACAAATAAAAATTCATTCATTAGACATCTATAAAATACCATACCTATCAAAATCATACTACACCACTAATAATCACTTGTACAACTGAGCTATACTACCATTTAATTCCTTATTTCCAAATCAATCATAGGAGTATTCCTATTACAAGTTTTAATAATTCAAAGATCATCCCATGAGAAATATTTATCAAGTTAAAAATTAGATCACTACATGTAATTGCATATAACATATTACACAATTTTTCACACACAAGCCTACATAAGGGGATAAATACATTATTCTAAGTCTTTCTTCAAAGTATATAGCTATGTAGGAAGCACTCATTTAAAAAGGGATTTTTGAGTTCAACTCAACTTCACTTGAGCCCATTAACCCATATTTTTTAAGGTGACATGCCTTAATTAGAGGACCTAAGGTTTTTACTAAAGCACTAATTCTAAGAACCTATGTGTGGGATCTAAATTGATAACCTACAAGGTGACAGTGAACCCTAAACGGTGCAAGTTGATATTCCATAAAATATTGTGTATCTTGAACAAGATAATAGTTTCAAAACCAAAATAAAATCATCGATGTTAGTGTTTATATCTTAATGATAGTGTCCAAACTAATAAAAGTTAAATGTCTAGAATCAAAAGACTCAATGCAGAATATTAGTCTATCTTCTTCTACAAATGTACCTATCAGATCTACCTATGCATAATTTCATAAGATAATTATTATTTATCCTTATTATTTAAAATTTTAGAATATTATTTTCCATTATAATTTTTTATATTTATCATATTCTCAATTTTAGTATATTTATCAGAATATTGTAAATCTGAATTCATTTAATTGTCCTAATTTTATAATAGCTTACTCCATTGTTTATTAGGTTATTCCCCCAAACTTAACTCCAAAAATGGTTAAAAATAATGAGGAAAATGGAAGCTATTAATTAACTTCTATTTTTTTGGCAAGCATGGAGTCCTTCTCCCATACTTCCTTCAACTAGGCATCATCAATTTATGCTTAATTTTGAGAGGGGAGAATATAAAAAAAATAAAGGATCTGAAGTGAAGAGCTGTAATTTAGAGCATGTGTTTCATTTTACTATTACTATTTACCTATGAATGGATTTACCTTATTTATAAAGTTTATTTATTTTAAAATAGAATCCATGTTACAAGATGAAGGTTTGCCTCCATAGGTTGGAGGCTAACCTTATATTTTGATGGAATTTTTTGTTGATCTTTTGAGGTTTTATATTCTTGTATCATTGGTAGTGGTTTTGGACACTCTTAACCTTATAAGTGAATTTTTTGTCTTTACTCTTTGAATTTTCCAAACCTTTTATTGAATTTGGCTTTACAAAAAAATTGATTAAATCAGGGGTGTGGTAAAAGTGAAGTAGTGGTGTGGTGGAGTCTGATCACCTTAGGTCTTAGTGTTGGTTTTTTATTTGTATGGATATAGAGATGGTTTTGGCTATCTGATGGATTCTTATGAGGATATTAGGGGATAGTGATTTTTCACAGTCTCATATAGGTAGTAGGTGTTTTGATTTTTGCCTAAGTACCCTCTTGGTGTTTCATGGTATTTTTTTATTGATAAGCTATAAATGTATTGGTTGGTCTAGTTACTCTTGGGGCTAGGGATTTTATATTTTTTTGCTCTTTTCAATCTCAAAGGTTATGATCAATTATTGTGTGTCCCTGTACCTAACTTTATGATATTATTATGTAGCATTTTATTTTACATCAAAAAAATGGTGGAGGAACCTTAACCATTATTTATGAATAAAAATATATATTTATTTATTTCCTCAAGTGTATCCTAGTGGCCAATAGATACATAAATTTAAAAATTATAATAAATTTTTACTCATAATATATTTTTGAAAATTTTAATTACCATTGCATTCTATACATCATCAACTACAATCTTAAAAAATAAAGAAGTAAATAATATTAATGATTGTCCATGTTTTCCTTAACAAAAATCAATATTTAATTTTTCCTAAGTGCTCAATTGAATATTTAATGAAATATACATGTTTATTAAAAATTATGAAAAAAAATCATCACATTATTTGTCATGTCAATCACATATCCATAAAAATAAATGAAAAATTATGTTCATTTGATTTAAGAAATCATGGTGAACATATGATTACAATTTATGAACCTATAAAAATACTATGAATGATACATTTAAATTGATAATATTCATATACTATATTTGATGTAATTGAAAAACAAAGCTTGGGCTCATAAACTACATTTAAAATGTTACTTCTTCTCTTCCTATACTATGATGAAATTACTCATGGGATCCCTCAAATCATTAATCAAAGTTGAAGTATGCATGGTTTTTTAAACTTTCATTGCCACTTAAATCCCCTTTTGTCCTTTCATTACCTTATAGTCACCAATATTTTAGTACATCATACCATTAATGTACTCTAGTATTTTGTTAATTTATGGAAAACTTGACACTATTCTTGTTAATGAACATTAAATCACCAATGTGATTATGGATGTGAATTTTTACGTTAAATATTCAACTTCATAGATCTTACATATTTATAAATTTATATGATTAATGTGTATCAATAATTACATCATAGATAAGGTATATATTATTACTTATTATGTGGATCAATTTTTTTTTTCTATCACAATAATTCGTGTATGTTTTATTGGCACCATTTAGGTTTATTGAGCTTAAATAATAATTTTTTATATGCCATTAGATAATTAGTTTATATAATTCTTACATATTATGTAGTAAATAATTTCAAGTCAATATGATGTGTGATTATTTTTTCAACAATATGTATGATTTAAAAAGTACATTATTTTAAGTTTAGATGATTCTTGCCACATTTCTAGTAAATAATTACAATTAAATATTATGGGTAATTATTATTTTTTTCAACAATATGTGTGATAACGAGAGTATTATAATGTTGTGTGTGTGTGTGTGTGTGGGTGTGTGTGTGTGTGTGTGTTATGGGTAATTATTATTTTTTTCAACAATATGTGTGATAACGAGAGTATTATAATGTTGTGTGTGTGTGTGTGTGTGTGTGTGTGTGTGTGTGTGTGTGTGTGTGTGTGTGTGTGTGTGTGTGTGTGTGTGTGTGTGTGTGTGTGTGTGTGTGTGTGTGTGTGTGTGTGTGTGTGTGTGTGTGTGTGTGTGTGTGTGTGTGTGTCTAAGAAAGAGTTCATTTATTAATATATGTTTTGGGTATGAGATGGTGATTTCAAGAAAATGATTGATTTTGGTGTTAATTTCAAGAAATTTTTTGGTTATTATGTTCCCTTAAATTATTAATGTATTCAAGATGATGCTCATGTGCAATATGTGTTTCCATCATAATTTTATAACATGGGTAGCTATATGTGAGAAATATATTTTATTGATTTGGTGTATGTGCCCATAAGAATCATTTTATAACAAACATTGATTGTAATTGGACCCTAAATTAATTGGAATGAACATATTTTAGATAGATCAAAATATTAGTCAAAACATTGAAGATGATGCATGAAATAATTATTTATTATTTCAACTTGGTTGTAGTCTTTAAGGAAGGCATCATCTTATAGTGGTTGGCATTTATCACATATTAATTTATTTAACCACGAATAACTCATTTATTAATCACCACTAATAAGTAAGTGTGATTCCTTTCCCTTCAATCAATAATGTTTGTCATGTACATGCATACATTAAAAAAAGATATAAATTCATTCAAATTCAATATAAACTACCCTTCCATCACCAATGTTTTCTATGTTTATATCTAAGCATAGAACACATGTGTACACATACATACATGTATGGATGTAACTAGATAGATATAAATATCAGAGTGGATGCATGCACAGGTTTGTGATAGGCATTATTCAAGCGTGTACATAAAATAATAGTTTTATGAAAATGAAGTCACATACACAATAATGTTGCATAAATAATATAAGAGCCAAAACCAATCTTCCATGGAATGATAATTTAGTAAGATAGGTGTAAAAATAGGAGTGCATGGGTAACTCCCCGAAGAAAGGTGGTCAGAAAGACAATAATAGAAGAGTAACTCTCATACTCAAAACAACCAATCAAGGGAGTTACTTTCTATTCATCCAATCAAAATGTAACTCCAAGTACACATAATCAAGCTTATCCAAAAAATTAGGAAAACTCCAAGTGATGGAAAAAATACCATAATAAATAAATATGTTAAAAAATAAAACCCTTACTCTAACAATCCCTATAAGCATAGCTTAAGTGGGTAGTGTAAACAAATGGGTCCCAACAACTAGGCCTGATCAAGTACCCAATACATAGCAATCTTACATAAAGTAGATAAAAGGAGATAACCCATAGTAAAAACTCCCCCCCCAAAAAGAGAGACATATAATAAGTGAAGAGGCTATAATCTCACCCCCTTGAAGATGATGATGTTGATGATGTAGACCACACCCCAAAAAGAGCTTGTAGATGAATGAATTTCCTCTCAATGAAGGGTTTGGTAAATATATATACAAAATACTCTAAAGACTAACAAAATCACAAGTCAATGAATTAACCATAAATAAGCTCCCAAATCAAATGCATGTGAATCTCAATGTGTTTGGTTTGCTAGTGTTGAACTAGATTCTTGCATATTTGAATGGTACTCTAGTTATCATAATAGATGATGGTGGGCTTCCTGAAAGGAATGCCAAACTTAGATAAAATCCCTTTTACTCTACCTCTATGGATGATATAACAATAGCACTTTTATTCTTGTTATACCAAATGATAGGACCAAAACCCAAATAAAATCTATAACCTAAAGTAAAATTATGATTCTGAGTATCATCGGTCTAATCTAAATATATAAAACTAACCAAGTCAACCTCTATGCCAAATCTATATTGAATCCTTAATATATAAGAGCCCTAAATGTAGTGGAGTATCTGCTTGGCTACTTCCCAATTCATCTCATGGGACTCTTATATAAATCATGAAATAATACCTACTATATATGAAATATCATGCCTAGTATGGGTCAAATAATTGAGGCTACAAATAAGTTATCAATATTGAGTGACATCAACTAAAGGTATAGAATAGTCAACCTCATGTTTGACTCTTGATATAAATGGAGTCAGAGATGGCTTATAATCAACCATGTGAAACTGATCCAAAATATCAAGATCATACATAGGTTATGAAAGTGGAATCCCTAAATCAAATCTCAATGCCAAAGAAGTAATGTATAAGACCCAAGTCTATCATGTGAAATTTTTCCTATAGAGTTATCTTCACTACTACAATAGTTGATGAGAAACTCTTGATGATAAAAATATCTTCAAAATAAAGGATAAATATTAGTAAAGAATCATCATGCTATAAAAATTATACATTGGAAGTTTAATGACACTTGGTTAAACCTAAAGGAGTAAGGAATCCATCTTGGCATACCAATATTGAGGGGCCTATTTGAGGCCATATATGGATTTCCTAAGTCTTCAAACTAAGAATAAATCTTGATCAAACCTAGGTGGATGCTCCATGTATATCTCCTCCTTAAAGTTTATGTGGATAAAATCACTCTTTACATCCATCTAGTGCATGTCCCAACCATGTGTTGTGGTTATAGCTAGTGTGAGTCAAATTGAAGTCATCTTTTTAATAGGTGTAAATATCTCTAAGTATTAAATGTTGGCTACTTGTGAGAAACCATTTGTGACTAATCATTCTTTATAATTATTGACCAACCTATCTACTACAAACTTGGTCTAATATAACCACCTACATCAAACCATCTTCCCTCCCTTAGGAAATGAAGTCAAATCCCAAGTGTGATTTTTTATCAAGGAAGAATAGTCTTCCTACATATCATTATCCACTCAAGTATTCTTAGATCCTCTCAAAATGTTTATGGATCCAAAACTAAACCAAATAAATCATGTGGATCACTTTGATAATCTACTTGAGTACATATGTCATCTATTGGATCCCTTACCAAAGTTCCTACACTCTAAAGTGTCTACTTAACCCAAAGGGGCCTAGATGTGGGTGAGTCAGGTGTTAACTCCTAATCCTCTAAAATATGACTAGAGGTGGATGTAAAATACACCACATCACTTCCCTCATTATCATAAATAAAATAATAATAAGAAGAAGACCCCATATCAATAACATACTCTAGATGATTTGAGTTAGAATAAGAATCACTAAGTCTAAATGAATCCAATGAAAGAGAAAAAGTGTCAAGTTTTGAGTCATTGGGATTCTCTTAAAATTGAACACTTGTCTCTATGAACAACTCATGTGTGGTTATATGTATAATTTGGTACCCCTTAACACCATTTAGATAACCTATAAATATGCAAGGCTTGGACTAAGGTTCCATAGATTTTCATATCTTCTTTGGTATACATGCCATAAATAGAGATCTAAAAACCCTAAGGTGATCGACATTAGGTTTCCTTCCATTCCAAGCTTCAAATGGTGTTATGCCTTTCAAAACTTTGTGATAAACCTTATTCTGAATATAAAAATCATAATTAATATCTTTAACCCACTACTAAGGTGAAAATAACTTAGATTGAATCATATAACTAGTCATCTCTTTCAAGGATATGTTTTTGTTTTCTAAAACTATGTTATGTGAAGGATTGTAAGTAACTATACACTATAAATCAATCCCCTATGTGGTGTAAAACTACTCAAATCTATTGTTGACATATTCACCTCCATTGTTAGTTCAAATAACCTTGATGTATTTCTCAATTTGTTTCTCAACAAGTACCTTGAAGTCTTGAAACTATTCAAATAATATAGACTTTTTCTTAAGAAAGTACACCCATGTGTATCTCAATAAATCATCAATGAAATTTAGAATGTACTTAGCCCTTGTAAAAGATATACTAGGAAAATGTCTTGCTATATCATTGTGTACTAACTCCAAAGCTTGTGAATCCCTCTAAGCTTTGCCTTTATTAAATTTTGCTTTGGAATGTTTTCCAAGAGAGAAAACCTTATAAAGTACCTTAGATAATTAGACTCAAGGAAAGCCTATGACCATGTCATTTTTGCTAAGTTGTTCAAGGTAGTGGTAGTTAAGGTGGCCAAATCACTCATGCCATAATTTTATAACTTCATCTAAATGATTTATTAATGCAATCAGATAAGAATCAGGTGAAAAATGTGATAAGGTGTATATCTTAGATTAGTGATCTTATATTCCCACTTTCACTATAGATCACTATGCAACTCTCTGATGATAACTAAATCTAGTAAAACCTTAAACTTCATGCTTTTGCTAATATGAGTGATTTGATACACTGATAGGAGATTAGTTGAATGGGAAGGGACACTTATAACATTATTGAATGTTACTCCTTCCATTTCAATAGACCCTATACATATAAATCATACAGAAGTGTCATCAACCAAATTTAAAGATGATATGCTAAAAGCCTCTAAGGAAGAAAATTCAATTAGTGAAGATCCCATGTGGTGAGAAGTACCCAAGTCAATAACCCATGAAGATGTTGAATCTACAACTTCTACTAGAGCCTTTCCCTTTTATTTCTATTTATGTTTTCCCTTTACCTTAGTATAATTTTGGTTTGATGAATTCTACTTGATAGACTTAGAAACACCTATGTTATTCTTCTCTAGGAGATGAGTTTTATGATTTATTTGCTTCTTCATGCACTTGTGTTCATCATTCCTTTTTATCTTATAGTAGGCACACTTAACCTTCTCTTTGTTAGGTTTGTCATTGGAAGAGGAGGCTTCAGTGTTGGTTTTGGTAGAGGTTGATTCTTTCTTCTTCTCTTGATCCTTAATATTCTTCATATTCTCTTTGTTTGAAGCCTTTGCTTTCCCATTCCTAGAAATTAGAACTTGAGGTTTTGTGGACTTATATGTGCCCATCTGGATAAAATTATCTTGCTCCCTAGTTAAGTCAGTAATGAAAGCATCTAAAGAGGGTATTTTCCATGTATTTCCCATAGAACTTTTAGTGACATGGAAATTAGATACAAGTACTAAATAGTCAGGACCTAGTTTAGAGAGTATAAAAAGAACAAGTTGGTCATGTTCTTTCTTTATCCCACATTCTTTCAACTACAATCTTGAAGACTTTAACTTGGTGAAGAAATATTTAAGGGTGTCAAAGTTTTAAGGACTTAGGCTAATAATTTCATTCTCAAGATCATGACTTCTCATCACATCTTGCTCCCTAAATAGTTTATCCTGAGTGGTCCATACATCATGAGGTGATTTGAAAGGTTCTATGTGAAATAAGAGATCAGGTGCTATAGAAAGACATAATAGCCCATAGGATTCATCACTACAATTATTGCATTGAACTATATTTATATGTGTGTTAGGTTTAATTTAATTACCCATGGTTATTCTATACAAACCCTTATTTCTTAGAATTATTATTATCTTGATTCTCCATTCATGATAGTTAAAGGGAGTTAGTGGTGTGATTGAAATTGAATCCATTAGTTCAGGAATGAGTTCTAGTAGTAGTGCAAATTAAAGTTGTTTTAGAAATTAAAGTGTAAGAATAATGCAAAGAGTGACCCAAAAAATTCATAATGCACCCCCCTGAACTATGAAATGGTGAACCCTCCTAAATGTAACAAATTCACACTTAAAAGACATTAGACTCAAATGATAGTGCATCTTGAGAAATTAGTGCAATGGGTTAAAAGATAAAATGTTAAAAATAAAAGAGGATGTCAGACTCAGCCAGATAATGCATCTAAGGAAGCAAGTAAAATATGAATGAGTGAAAAAATGAATAACACTTTATTTTTAAATATTTCTCACAATATATTATTTTATAAAAATAAAAAATAAACTCCACTAATAATGATAAACTAGACCAATCCTCTTATGCATTAATTGTGCATTAAAATAAAAGTAACCTATTTGACCTTATTTTAAATCAAGCTATTAAAAAAAGAATTTAATATGTTTAATATATTATGAAAATTTTGAATATACTTAGCTTATTTTGAAATAAACTTTCAAGCCTTTGAAACTATAAGAGTATTTTGGGTTATAGGGGGTGGGTTTTATCCCCCCTACTACAATTGAAGATTGTTTATAGTGAGGTCATTAGGCCAAGCTAGTTGATTTTAGCATAGAGGCTACATGGAATGGTAGTTTTAATTGGGTAGCAATAAAATTGGTCTCAATAGGTGAAAATATTGTAGTTGAGGTCCATCTAAAAGAAATGCCAAACCAAGGTTGAACACATAAAACTAGTTGAGGCTAAGTATAGGTTGATATTGAAAAAAAGAGACTAGAACCAAGGTTGTGTGAAGGTACACAGGTTTTTTGGTATAAAAATTCACCAAAGCACACATAGCACATAGTCATAAAGAAACCACATAAACTATGGTAATGGTTGGCAATGAACTAGTTCTATAAAAAAATGACTCCACCAAAGACAAAAAAAAAACTCCCATTAATGGATTATGAAAACTTGCTTTTATTTACAAATAATAAATCTCATGATTTTAAATTAAACTAATAGTATTAAAAAAACTAGACAATCAAATACTAGAGTGGCTCTGATACCATAAAGAGTGGATGCCAAGATCTTTGGATCAAGTGAATGCACAAGTTTATGATAGGCATTAGTCAAGAATGTACACAACATAATAGCTACAAGAAAATGAAATTATATACATGATAATATTTCATAAACAAGATAAGATCCAAAACCAATCTTCCATGGAACAATAGCTCGCCAAGAGATATGTACAAATAGGAGTTCTTGTGTAATTCCCCAAAGAAAGGTGGTTAGAGAGCCAATAATAGAAGAGTAACTCTCATACCATAAATAACTGATCAAGGGAGTTACTTCCTATTCATCTGGTTAAAATGTAACTCCAAGTACACCTATGCAATCTTATCCTTGAAAGCAGGAAAACTCCAAGTGAGGTAAAAAGGACCCATAATAAATAAATATGAAAAAAATAAAACCCCTAATCTAACAATAAATTCATTAAAGTTCAATAGAAATTATTTTTCATTCAATAGTGATTGCCACTTGTGAATGTAAGCATCACATACATCTATGCATGCATGTAAATAGATATATATAAATTACTTCAAGAGAAACTAATATGAATAAATAATCCTATGTTGTTTTTGTAATTTCATGATTGTTGAATTATATCCCTTAAATTAAATTTTTAAAATTTTAATTCTATGGAAACATGAACATAACACATGATAATATCTTGCTTATTTAAAAGTTAACATATTAAAATTATAATTCTATGAAAACATGAACATAGCACACAATAATATCTTGCTTATTTAAAAGTTAACATTGTTAACAATTAAAAGGATTCTCTAAAATATAAATAATTATATTACCTTTAAGATATGTTTCTTTTACAAATCGTGACTTCTCATTGAAATTTAATTAATACATTGAGATAATGTGTATTATATTAAATATTAAAGGTCAAGGTCTGTTGAAAATTTATATATTTTTGAAAAAAAATGATTAAAATATTTTATTATTAATATGTCAAATCAAAATATGTAGTCCATTATCAGGTTGTTTTTAGTTCATAATTAATTAAACCATCATTTCATTCAATCTGGACATATTTTAGTCTAGACTAAAATTTAAAACTATTTTTAACAGTTTTATAATATCAACTATCAGAATTGTAAATTATTATTATCGATTTTCAATTTTTTTTTTGGTATTAGATATCATATTTTTTGGATTCCAAATTAGTATTTTTTTGTATTACAAATCATATTTTTTAGAATCCATTTTGAAAGTTATTATAATTCAGTTTAAAATAAATATATTGTTAATGTTTTATTCTGTAAAACATGACACTAATTAATTTTTAAATTTTAATTTATGGAAACATTTCAATATTTTTTCATACTAAAAACATCATGTTATAAGTATTTAATACTTCATTTAAATTAATGTAATTGATTCAAATTTAACCATGATAAATTACAATAAATTTATCTTAAAGTTTATGGTTTTTTATTATTTATGCAATATTTTTTTAATTTTTAAATGATAGTAATAAATTAAAAATTAAAAAATATGAGTGTGAGAAAAATAAATTATCACAAGCATCCACGCAATTTTTTTTGTCTGGTGTAATTAACACACATGCAAGTTTGAAACATTTATTATAGATAAATCCTGACAAATAATTTCACATAAGAATTCAAACATGAAATTTTATAAAAAAATATTTAAAATATTTTACATAATATAGTTTACATATTAATTTTTATATACCATAAATATAAATATCATTAATAATTTTTTTATGAATACTCAAGGCAATCTACGTACTACTTGTCTTACATCTACAACATCTTGTACATGTAACAATATTGGCCATAATCCATGAAACAAATAATTGTCTTCATATAAATCATTATTAAATGTATTTATGATGATATAATTACCTTTATTGTTAATAATATTTTCTCATAAGAGCCATCAATTAACATTGTATTGAATTTATTGTATAGACCCCCACTACGATTCCAAACAAATTGTAGTGATTTCTAAAATATCACAGGGTTTTTGAAACATGTATAATCATCTTGATGACCATATTTGCATTGTTATTGAGAATATATAAATTCAAAGATATCATGTTCCAATGTTATTTTTTGAGGCAATGAGAGCATCAAGTCGTCTATGTTTTTGAAATCATCTGATGTCCATATACAAATTTTGAAAATAGATAGACATTTGTAAAAGAAATCCCTTAATCATGGTTGAAAGAAGTAGCATTTTATTTTGAGCTCAATATCACTTGTTATATCAATATTATTTGTAATAAACTTTTTTATTAATTTTATGAATTAAAACCACATTCAAGTTGAACACAATAAAATTTGATTGGTGTGCTTTATAATCTAAATACAATAAATTGATTTAAATCCAAATCCATTTAGACAACTGCGTCTTAAAAATAATAAAAATATATTTTATAATTTTTAACATGATTATTTAAGAACTCAAGTTAAAATTATCTAAACCACAACTTACTAATATTTTTACTCAAAATAAAAGAACATGTTACTCAAAAATAATTAACTTGTTACTTCAATAAAAAAAAATTGCAATAACTTAAATCAATAATTAGTTATATTACTATTTTTTTAGGGAACAAATCAAAATAATAATTATTTATAGTGAAACATTGAGATACAAAATCATTTGATTTATTTATAAAGTTATTTTCAAAGGGAATCAACTTATTATAATTTGTTTCAAAGCAAACAATGTAATCATAATCAATAATAGTTAACTTAAATGTCTCTAAAATAGAAACACATGTTTGTGTGTGGCCCCATATGCTCTAACCATGCACATAATCATATGAATATTTTTTATTAGAATACAATTTTTGGGCCCCTTTTTGTGCTACATAGTGGATCACACCAACTTAACAGATCTTGGCACGTGGCAATCATTACAAATGATTACTCTTTTGAAATCATTAGAACCTACTAGAAGAATATTCAAGGATATTGTACCAACTGATATGAAGTTGTTTAGTAACCAAGTTTGAAGGAGAATCTCTTGAGTGCTTATGCATGGCAATTGGAGAGCACAGGTGTCAGAGTAGTAGATCTAGTAGAATAAAAAACCCCAGTGATAACTTAGCACCTGGTATGTGCCCATCCAACCTATCAAGAAGATTTTCCTCCACATATAAAATAAGATTGAACTTGAAGGAATAAGGAGGCAATTAGTGGTAATGAAGCTCTGATGAAATCTAGAAACACCAATATTATATTGTAATCTGCATGAACTAGGTTAAGGATTCTAAATGTATAGATCAAGCTCACATATGAGCCTTTGGGCATCATTAGTTTTGAAGATAAGTACATGTTCTATTTTCATGTTATGGACTATGTATATTGAACTATGAATTAATGAAGAATGTTATTGAAAGTAGTTAAGTGTTGGTCTTTTCTAGATGGTTATAGCATTATCTTGTGTTTGTGACTTGAATCAAATAGTTATTATAGTATAAATGCCTTGCTTACATATTTTTTTGAGTGAAGGTTTGCTTTAGGCCTTTAATGGCATCCTTATTCTAGATAGTGACTTGGTTTAGTATTAAAATTGACTAAGTATTAAAACGGGTATGTGTCGAGTCCCTATTAATTGTGCCTAGAACACTACCTTGAAGAGTGAGTACAGAACATGAGTCATTCCCTTGAATTATCTAAGCACCTAAAGGACACTTAAATTATTATCCCTATGGATTGTACCACTAAGATATATTCCTAGCCAAACATGAACTCACACTAAAAGACTTGTGTCCTTGAATGGGCTTGCACCTCTTGATCCCATCCAAGATGACATGTACCGATAGGCTACCTAGGCCTGATTTGTAAATGACTAAGTACTATTAAGACTAAGGTTACATCATGTTTCAACTAGACTAACATAGGCCTAATCCCTTCACTATTGTGCTTTGAGTGAGTGTAAAAGGCTTGCACCTTGTGTGAAATTGATGCCAACATAGTAGTGCATTTAAATGTTGTGCACCATAGACCTTACTATGCTTGCACCTAATTGTATCAAGTATAGGACTAACTTGTCTTGACTTCTAAGTGCATGACTAAGTACAAAAGCTAAATAGGAGACTTTTCTACAATAAAAATGTGTCATCAAATTTCTAATTATAAGGAAATCCAAAGCTAAGGGAATCTTGTTTGTTAGAATCAAACATGTCTTCTCATATATGAGCAATATATTTTCTATTTCATACACATGTTTTTATTTATTAAGAACCATTTATATATTTTTTATGTATACCCATCATAATATTTTAGTTTTTTATCTAAAAACTCTATCACTTATATCATAATTGGATACACCTCAATTTTTTTTTTTAAATGATGTTTTGTAACCATTCAAAGTGATGAATGAATAAATTAAGCACTCTTAAATATATATAATTAAACCATAACCCAATATAAAAATGTCTATTTTAAATTATCAATAAATTAGGACTAAACATGTGGCAAAAATATCTATAAGATGAATCTAAAAAATTAGGTTTCCTCCATGCCAAACAAAAATTGATAATATTTAGAATTCTAAACAGCAGTCCTTCAAATCCCAACACCAATATTTTTCTATGATCTAGAATGAAATATAAATTATGAGAGAAAAAAATAGTTTTAAATATCAATTAATTAATCTAAAATGGCCACTTTATAAAAAAAAATTCTAATTATCAATCTTAAACAATGGATATGCAAATAATGTTGAATTTTATCCACTTGCAATTATATGATTATATTTTATTCAAAATATTTTATCAATATTATTATGCAATCCATAACGATATTCAATAGAACCTTTATGCATCATAATAAATTAAAATAAAATAGTTATTTATAAAAAAATTGGCCAAACGCATGTCAATGGTATGATATCATTATTTTCAAAATATTTGAACAAATAATAGTGTTTAAAAGATTCAATAAGAGTGTGGCTTATATAAAATCAAGAAACAACTATTTGTAATCATAAAGTTTGAATTCAATGATTATTTTTTATTAAACTATTATGACTTTAATCATTACTTGTACAAGCACAAGAATCTATAGATAAGTTATGATGCTTGGAAAATTTCTTTCATCCTTGCCATACCCAATCAAGGCTAGTTGTGTAAATAATATTATCATCATCCATTTACCCTTTCTGAATTATTTCCCTTGAGTGACCTTCATGGATCACCAGAAACACCCTTTTTGTGAACCAACTATAATAAAAAAATTTAAATATAAGAAAATTGAGAATCCTTCCAAATTTTATCTAGATTCTTAATACAATTTTCATCTTCTTTAACACAGTGCTCTACACCCCAACAAAATAGAGGTTGCTCATTCACTTTCACTTATAATATTTTTGCTACATTTTTTTCTATGTTATTTTCCATAGCAATTATAAATTGGTTTTCCATTCATCATATTTGATAGTGATATTTTTTTATTTGGAAGGTTTTTTTATTTTTTGAATTACATCTATATGCTAGTAACCCATATAAATTAAGAACAAGAAAGTATTTTTTGGGCAATGCTGAAAATACTAATATTTAGATTTATAAATAACTATAAATATAATAATTATATAATTATATAATTATATATTTAACCTTTGAAGTATAGTTTATATGAAAGTCACATGTATAAAAATTAAATTAATAGTTAAAAAGTAATGAATGATTGTCAAGAGTTAATTATTTTTTAATAGTACCTGATTGGGATCCAAAGATAGGGATTGATGTCATTTGATATGGTGTATCTATTATGTTTGTTAGAATCAGTTACATAGCATCTTGATTATCATAATGGTCTACATTTATGTCATATTTTTATTTAATACACTTTTTTCTCCTAGGTTGGAATTTATCCTTATGTATATTTCTTTAGTTATAGACATCTTTGATTGTAATGGCTCAATGAGTTCTAATTAAAAATCATATGATGGAAATAGATTTATTAATATTAATACAAAAATATAAGACTATTTTATGATATTTATTTGTATTTTATTCTGGCAACTTACCTTGATTAGTTGTCAGATATTTGTAATAATGTTTCAACATCATATCCTATTTTATATTCTCAACAATGCATATTATTGAATCTCTTTTTTAATTTTTTACTGCTTGTAATGAATTTTTCTTGTCATAAATAATTAGAATAAGAGTTGAGTCTATATTGCATCTATTAATCATATACTCTTAAAATTGCACTAATCTCTCAAATTTGAATGGATAATTTGATATAAAAATGTCAATATCCATTGGGCATATAATATACAAGGGCTTTGCATGTGATCAATCAATTTATATGGTCACAAACTACTCAATAATGTTTTTTACACTATGAATACCATATATACCATAAATCATAGAGAAACCATAAAACCCACCTTGATCATCTATACTTTTATAACATTACATTCTTTTGAAATGATTCCATTCATGTTTTTAATTTGTTTTATGTAGATGCAAATAGCCTTAAAAAAACAAGTGATCTTCCACCACTAAAATAATAAAGATACAAATGAAAACCATTGCACTAGAACCAATGTAAGAGAGAATATCTATAATATCATTTTCTATGTTTTTTATTACATTACAAAAATATACAATAACAACTTTAGGAGTAAGTGGATGGAGATGATGTTTTAATCATATCAATGTTATACTCAATTGAAATGGAAAATAACTTTCGCATATGAATATTCAATCCTCACCTATGTGTTATTTATGAAAAATGATATATACATTTCCAAAAGTGTTTCAGCATCCTTAGACATTATTGTTTATTCATTATTTTATTTAACTCTCTTTCCTTGTAGTAATACTAATTGCTCTTGTACATTTTTATTTATCATCACCAAATTTATAACAAATATTAA
Source organism: Torreya grandis (assembly GCA_037957365.1). NCBI lineage: Eukaryota > Viridiplantae > Streptophyta > Pinopsida > Cupressales > Taxaceae > Torreya > Torreya grandis. Next base: position 3,217,420 of record JARHVA010000222.1, on the reverse strand, counting down.
TAAATTGGTGTTCATTAATATGAAATATTCTCATAACATTAGATGTAGTGCACTCAATCAAAGAAAGTTATCTAGGTATTTGTGACTTGAAACTCTTACAACTCTATCTTGTTTTTTATTTTTTAATAATCACTTGGAGTTTTTGATTTGATATCAAGTTCCAAATTCAGTCTTATCCAAACTTATTCACTTACAACTTTATCTACTAGTATGGAAATATCTTCTACATACATTCCCCTTATTCCTCTACAAATATTTGTGGTTATATTTTCAAGAAAATTTTGTTAAAAACTTGGGTCACAATATATTTTTTAGACAACATGATATACCGACATTTATATATAGTTCAAAACACAACACCCAATTTTCTCATATATTATCAAACAAAAGGAGAAATGACATCTTATCATTCAAATTGCCCATGTTTTATTTATCAAAAAAATGTTATATTTGTTTTCCAAATGCTTGATTCACAACATGAAAATAATAATAGAAATATATTTAGAATACATTTACTAATTAATTGTTTATATTTAATTAAAATTATAATTAACTATATTCTATTTTTTACATTTTCATGGCTTGTACCAAGTTATTGTAGTCTTCTATTTATAATCTAAGTTGACCTTGATTTGTATGGTTAGTCAATAAATTTGGTGTGAACCCATATCTTATTAACCACATTATGTTGTTTTTAAATACTAATTATTTGCTTTGTTGTATCCTTTGCTAATAAAATATGAGTGAACCTTAATTTTATTTTATCATGAACATATGTAAAATTATGATTTATCAGGATATTATTTTGTGTTTCAATAGTATGTTTCCCATTTATAATATAAAATTAAATATTTAGGTCAATCATGTCTTTCTCAAACTCTATATTTACAATTTCACCAGTGATTTTTTTTAAATGGTAATAATATTGGATCAATTTGAAGAGGTTCAGGGTTACATAACATTGAGTGAACTATTTATTCAACACTATTATTGATGTGAATTTTGGCACACATATGTAATCTAAGTGTATAATCACCCAGCCTATCCTAAAATGAGGTTATGATAAACTCCAAGGTCTTTGTTTCCTTTTCTTAGCATACTAATCTCATTGAGTTGGTTGATATGGTTTCTTCTGGGTCAAGGGGCCTTTATTAGTTAACACTTCTGAAAATAAGCTTAGACTAACAAGGCTAGTTCACTCAGGTTATGAATAAAAACTCTTAGCTTAGTATTACTTGTCACTTTTTAACTAAATTCAATAATGCATCAATAATGAAAAATAAACTAAGATCATGCAATCTAGATAAAACTTTAACAATTGATTGCAAATCAAACTATTTCTAAGACTAATCTAACCATGTTTATAAAAAAAATCAAAAGAGAGCATCGGGTAGGGAGAAAATAAAATATGAGCATATTCTATAGTATAATAGATTTGATTTTGTTAAGTGGAAGAATCCTTTGATAAAATGGTCTTTCTTTGGTCAATAAAGCATATCTATCATGAAAATATGGTGCAACAATCTAGGATAATGTTAGATATGTAATGGAGGTAAACAAGGTCACTATATACATACATAGAACAAGAATATCAGATAATAAAGCTTTCATATTAAATGTATTTCATGAAGCATAAATAAGATTCATTACACACTCTAGACAAACAAAGAAATAAACCTCAATATTATTAGCTCATGTAAAGAAGAAAACTACTTAAGAAGTATAAAATTACATAAAGGGAAGAGGAAAAGCTATTTTATCTCCTACCTAACTACTCTAAACTATCATTTGATTAATCATCCAACCTTTATTTAAATTAAGAGATGGTATTTTATAGGCAAGGTAAGCCCATCAGGTCATTAATCCATCTATGAACTAGTGATTATAAGAATTCAATGGGATCAAGCCATTTGAAATTTGAATTGTTTGAATATCTTGCTCAATCTTGAGATAATCAAAAACTAAGCCATGGTCAACCAATCTTGAATTTAATTCTAGGAATCTGAATGTCATTGAAATACTCTTGGTATAATATTTTTTCTATGCTTTATGTAGAGGTACCAATGCCTAATTAAGGCATTTTTTTGTCTCATATGTCCTTAGTTTACTGACTCCAATGTGCACACCAAGTTTGAATTTAATGACACTACTTAAATAGCATCAAATTTTATATTTCATGATCAAATTTCCATTAATAATCTCCCTCTATGATTTAGTGTTATAGGTGATATTAGACACAGCCAATTTCTATGAAATAATGGTTTGATGAGCTAACACGGTCGTCAATTTTAAGGTTATGAGATGCTTAGGATGACTGCATCAAAATGACCTAGAAATAAAGATTCATCATGGTGTCTTGTTGCCACTTGGTAATCTTTCACTAGTCAAGGAACTTATGGTAATATCTTATCATTAGGGGAATGCTACATGGTGTATTTTTACTTATTCACTATTCATCTAAGGGCACATATTTTGTTGATCATCCTTTTGGCTGGGATGCCCTGATATCTTAACACATGGCCACATGGAGCATCCAAAATTATATTTCATATTTATTATGTGCCACTTAGAATCATCCTGAGTACTCAAAATTTTGTTGGGTAGGCTTATTTTTAATGTGTCTTGACTACTCTAGAGCCCCAGTAATTTTACACATGACCTCATCCTAGGGACTCACTTAATCTCATGTCCATATGACTTCTTTGATCAACCTAGGGGTAAGGAGAAGTGACATGTTACCATGTGGCATCATCTTGTTCACCTAGAGAGTTTATCACCTTATTTACCATGTAATAATGATCTTAGGCACTTAGGGAAAGAGGATTATATCATGTATCATCTCCTAGATGTCTAGAGGATCCTTGGATAGACTTCTCTAAAAACTAAAAATTGACTAAGTCTTGAAAGTGAGAGGAAGCAAGAAAGTGACAAGTAGAATAATCTCACTCATATAGGATTTATGGGAAAGGAAATGACCATTGGCCTAAATAAAAATCAAATATTCATTAGAATTTGAATACAAAAATTTATTGAAATTAACTAAGTAATAGACTAAAATGTAGTAAAATTAAATGAATAAAGGTAGGCATTTTGTTGAACTTGAAGCTAATTTATTTCATTTAAATAAAATGACTACATCATAAAACTAAACCAATACAAACCTTTAGTCCATTCAACTCAAAATAAAATAGTATTATACTAAATATCTTAAGGAAAATACATTAGAACTCTGTAATTGTTAGATAATTTATATATATCGGAGGTGAAATGGTTTAAAAAATGAAAATTTTAAATTTGTTCTAAACATGATCCAAAATAGACCAAGAATCATTAGATTCATGAAAATTAATATATTTATATTAATTAAGCCTTAAATTTAGTTACACTTAGACCAATTACATAATATATAAATATGCATTTTAGACTTGGTAAGAAAGTTAAGAGAGCTTAAGCAAGGTGATTGCAGCACACCCCAAAGACTTTTTCTAGTCAAATAAATAATTACTATAGGTCCAAGGCACAAACTTGATTGAATTACAAGACCAAAATCTAGAAAAAAATTAGGATTCATGATTTTAGTGATGAAATTAGGGATTTTTTTGTAATCAACAATAACTAATAAATCTACTAAAAATACTCTTAAGTATTTTGGAACAAATAAATAGTTAAAGAACATGTATTTTTTTGCTAAATTAGTTATGGAGCATGAATTAATTCAATAACAAACAAGATGGGAGTATCTAAGTGACTAAATATATTATATTAATTAACCTGTTATGAAAATAAATTAATTTATCATTCTTTAAGACCTATAAGGATTAATTATTGTGACTCTAATGATCAGGATAGTGAGTCCTACCTTGGAGACATTTACCTATACATTTCTTCACTGTTAATTAGGAATATATATCCTTGATAGAGTTTCATCTAATCCCACTCAAGGCCTTGATCTACTACCATATGATCATTCATATCCTTGATAGAGATTTTGTGAATCACCCAAAACTAATTTTTTCCTAAATTGATTTTCTTTTATGCTCTATTTTTATATTGTCTCAATTTTAATTTTGGGGACCACTATGGAAAATGAAAGGCATATCTATATAATTTTCACCCTAGGACCTCACTACAATAGGTTCACCCAAGTATATTTAGAAATCATTTAAGATATGAAATTTGTGCTTGGTTTCAAAATGATGCATTTAGTATCAAACTAGCTTCACCCAAACTTAGCCAAACTAGAAAAAAATTCAGAACATATGCAATAGTCAAAGCCTTCAAGACTAACCTAATAACATGATATAAAGATATAAAACAAATCAAAAAGCACCAACATTCAAACTTTCACTTATAATATGTACTCATAAGCCTTTCACTTTATCAATTTTCATTGATCAACATGGGAACCATAGGGAAAAATAGTTGGGGCAAACCCAAGGATGAAAGTAAAAGAAAGATAAAATATACAAAAGAAAAATAAGAAAGGAAATAAATAACAAAGTAAAAAGGGAAAATAGTAAAATAGAAGAAATATATTTATAAGGCTACACCAAGATAGTTTAAGCCTGGAAGTAATGTTTGAGGAATTATCCATTAATAGGTAATGGAACATTCTCACCAGTTAGACATCATAGGAAGAAATAATTCTCACCTAGGATTTCAAAATTTTGGAAGGGTCCTAGCCAAAGGTCATAGAAGTTATCATGTTGACACTTTTTTAGGAGCCTTGTCCCAAATAACGACTAAATCAAAGATGACCCAAGATTTCTATCTCTTAGTTTGAATAGTCTTATGTTGATGACCCAAGATTTCTATCTTACTTAGATTTATTAAAATGTACTTATCTTCCACTTCTACAAGTTTTGAGCCTATATCTACTTTTTTATTCCCTATACGCTAATGTTTGGGATAGACACTAGCATTGATGTTAGTGTCTTGACCCAATACAATTGTCCATTGCCCTAAAGTCATATAATTTTCAAATTAAACATATGCTAATGGTTAGCCTAAGAGCTTTAATGTGATTTATTACTCCAAAGAGATTGATATAAATACAAGATCAACCCTCATTCATTCTTCACTTAACAACACCTAGCAAAAGACCAAAGAGACTAAGGTAACTTAACAAAAGCACTCTATCAAGCATTTAATTGAAAAAACATCCATATCTTCATACTATTTATGTAGGTATAACACATCTACAAGTTTAAAGTACTAAAGGAGCATCCCAAGATCCCAATTTACCAAGTTATAAGTTATGTCATTTTTTTACTTGATTTGCACACATTATATGATTCACACACAAGCTAACACACAAGGGATAACTACATGAGTCTGAGGCCCTATTATAGAGTATTGGTTATGCAGGCAACACCTATTAACAGTGGGGTCTTTGGAGTTATCTCAACACCATATTCCCACTAACCCATTTTTCCCCAAGGTCACTATGAAGATGAAGAACTAAGGTTTTTCAAATTCATAAGGAGTGATAGTCCATGACCCAAATATGAATACACTAGAGAAAAGGTAAATTCAAACCCAAACCTAGATGCATCTAGGTGGTTGCATATATTTTAATCAAGTATTTCATACATAACACTTATGTTGAACCCAAATAATAATGTCAATGCAGTCATCTTAGGTTGATGTTAGTGTCTAGAGCACTGAAAACATCAAATCTAAAGTATGATGACTATTATAGAACTATCTTCCAACCTATTTCCTACCTATTCATATCTAGCACTATGTTAGCATCAAAACTAGCTAAATGTATTACTTATTTATAATATTCATGCATAGCTTAATTTTGATTTCTATATTTAGTCTATACTCAGCATAATAAATTCATTATATGTGTATATCTAAGTTTAACAACTAATTAGCCTACTATAAATTTATTTATCACCCTTGTGCATTATCATTTCTATATTATTAACCTTTGCACTAAAAAGGGATAGGATAACCCCCTTATCTAAGTTAGAGTTAAACATTTGGTGAACCCTATGTTTGAACATCAAACCCTAAGTCAAATAGAGTTTTTTAATTTTTTTTCCCTCGTTACTAATTGCTGTAATTTTTCAATAACATTTTCCATGAACATGTCTATAAATTATTTCATGGTATAATAACTTATAATTTATATGGTTTTATAAATTATTTGTATTGTTCAAGTTGTTAATCACATATGTGCCAATAATGAGAGGGTTTCAAAGTGAAAATAACACTTGATCTCTCTTCAAAATTATTTTTGCAATGCCACAAAGCCATGTCTAGACACCAATGTACATGCTCTCAACCTATTCTTCCACCTATTAATATACAACATGTGCCTCATAAACCTAATATTGTAATAAATTATAAATGATATTAAATTATTGAGTAATATGTATGTAAAATTTCAATCCTTAAGCTCTTAAATCAGTCTAATGTCTATAAGGATTTCCTATATGAGGCATTGTGTGATACACAAATTCAAATTAGTATTGAGCCTACTTATTTTATATATATTATGAAATATATTAATATCAATAACAATCTCATCACATTTGATCCAACAAATTTACCATCCAAAGATATTATTGACCTAATTTTGTTTTTTTCATACGAGTAACAATACAAAGTAAACATACCAAAAGAGTTCTAATTGATAATGGGTTAGGCCTAAGCATTTGTATCATCTAATGACTAACCACCATGGGTATTAACACAAACCTTAATCAAAACATAATTATCCACATAAAAGGTTTGGCAATTCACATAGCCCTCTGGTTGGTCAAACTACCTTGAATATTAATGTGGGTCCTCGTACATTACCCACTTTGTGCCAAGTCATGCCAAATTATTTGAACTATAGAATTCTGTTGGGATGCCCTTCAATGCATTAAATGTATGTGGTTCCCTCTACATTGCATGCATTCTTAAAATTTAATCATCTAGGATTTGTTTACACATGTCCAATAGATCCTTATCCCTTCAAACATTATGTAGTGGTCCAAAAAATAGATAATCCTAAACCAAAACAATCTAAATATGAGTCTAAATTTGATGCACTAGTATAAGAACCTAATCAAACTATGTTATTTAAGGTACCTAAGAGATGGTTCTCATGTTTACCTGAGTCCCCAACTTCATTACTCCTATGGATAATAGTGTGTAAGCTTATATTCCTCCCTCATCCTATTGAGGTTGATATGAGTCATCCTCTACCTAAAGGGTTTAATGTAAATGTTTATTATCACTATCATTAGGGACCTGGGCATTCTATGAACCAATGTTTTACCTTGAAACATAAGATCCAAGATCTCATTGATGATCAAATAATTATATTCAATGATCCTTTAAAGAAATTAAGTTCACAAAAACTCCAAAATCATCTACATCTACAATATTTAACAATTAAATTATACATGGGTGGTGATTATTTTTGGGATAACCATATTAATCCCACAAAAATAAAAAACACTTGTAATATAAAGCATTTTTATTAGCTTGGTTTTGGACTACAAGACTTGTAAAAGAAGGTCAGTTAGAAATAATCCTTAGGCAACATACTAATACCAATTTCTTATGGTCCTAAATTAATTTAAAAATGGGTTTGGGTTATGCCCACACATCTCCATATGCACTTACACTAGGAACTCTTTGGTTATACCAAATGGAATCAAACTTTGATCTAAATCAGCAAGACATTTCCTTTCCTCAAAAAGGAAAATTAGTACATATTCCAAATGATAGCATTAATTATTATACTACACATGTAAAATTTGAGGAGGAACATGCTATGTACCTTTTCTGTTGGGGATCAACCAATAATGATTACACTTGTGAAAGCAATAAACGCAGAATTAAATCAGATAGATAAGTAACTAGAATGATAAATAGCACAGAACAAGAGATACAAGAAACCACCCTAAAAACTTGTATTAAAACTCTTTACAAAAGGAATACAATTGAAGAAACTTCTTTCTTCCACACCTCTCTCAGATGCACAAGATCTCTCTCTAGATCTCTATTCCTCAAGAGCTCTCTCTCTCAAGTACAATCAACTCTAACAACCTAGATTGATACAACTCTGTACTATCCTTCAAACATTCACAATGTTCTACTCATACACACACAATAAGCTAAGAAGATCTTTCCTACATATAGAATTAGGAAACTTGGGCATGCACTTACAACCAACAGTTAAGCCTCTTGAACAAGGGCTCTAAAAACAATCTTGCTAATAATAGAAACACGAACTTAAGACTAAGACTTAAATTCATCATGCAAACACTCGATTTTGTCCTTGGAAATAGCATTTTGGACGCGCAGGTAACCAACGTCGGTTCCTGCCTATTTGCCTGTGACCATCATCAGCCGATCCTCTATCGACGCTGGCATTCCTTCAACTACTCTTGACTGACGTCGATCGCTCCTGACCGACGTCGGTGACTGCGTAAACCTACAACTTTGTAATGCACTCATATGTGAAGCTTTTAGGCTCCACACCTTAACAATCTCCCACTTGGAGATAAATAACTGCACCAGTACCTGTACAGCAACATCTTCTAGCTCCTCCATCTTTAACTCAATCATGAAGACCAACAGAAGTTGAATGAAGATTCAACTTCTCCTTTGTAACTAGCTTGGTTAACATATCAACAGTATTCCTATCTGTATGGATCTTCTCCAGCTTCAACTCACCATCTTCCAATACCTGCTGTATGAAGTGGTACCTTAGCTGTATGTGCTTGGTTCTTGAGTGAAAGGCCGAATTCTTAGCCAAATGGATTGCACTCTGACTGTCACTATACAATCTACAACTCCCATGATCCCTTCCAAGCTCTTCCATGAACTATGTCATCCATATCATCTCTTTGCTAGCTTCTGTGGCTGCAATATACTCTGCTTTTGTAGTTGACAAGGCAACAACCTTCTGCAACTTTGATATCTAGCTAACCGCCGTTCCACCTATAGTGAAAACATAACCTGTGGTGCTCCTCCTACCATCCAAATCACCTGCCATATCTGAATCTACATAACCATGTAGAGAAGTATCTGAACCTCCATAGCATAAGTGCCTACTACTGGTTCCTCTCAGATATCTAAGGATCCACTGAACTGCTTTCCAATGTTCCTTTCCTGGATTGGCCATATACTTACTTACAACTCCCACTGCTTGGGCAATATCCGGTCTAGTACACACCATTGCATACATCAAACTTCCTACCGTGAAAGAATATGGAACCTTACTCATGTACTCTACCTCATCATGTGAATTAGGACATTATTCTTTACTCAACTTAAAATGTCCAGCCAAAGGTGTGCTTACCGGTTTAGCATCCTGCATATTGAACCGTTTCAACACCTTGTCCACATAATCCTCTTGAGACAATATCAACCTGTGATTTTTCCTATCTCTCTTAATGCTCATGCCAAGGATTTTATTTGCTGCTCCCAAATCCTTCATAGCAAATGTTTGAGCTAATTTCACCTTAAGCTCAGAGATATCCTGCATGTGTGATCCTGAAACCAACATATCATCTACATACAACAATAGAATAATATATCTACTGTTATAAAATCTCTTGAAATATATACAATGGTCAGATTGACACCTACTATAGCCATGCTCAGTCATAAACCTGTCAAATTTCAAATACCATTGTCTAGGAGCTTGCTTGAGGCCATACAAGCTTTTCTTCAATCTGCACACTAACTTCTCCCTACCCTTGACCTCAAATCCTTCTAGTTGTTCCATGTATATTTCCTCATCCAAATCTCCATGAAGAAATGTTGTCTTAACATCTAGCTACTCAAGATGCAAATCCTCAAAAGCAACCAAAGACAATACAACCCATATAGAAGTCATTTTAACGACAGGAGAAAAAATCTCACCAAAATCAATACCTAGCTTTTGTGCAAATCCTTTCACTACCAACCTGGCCTTATATCTCATCTGTCCATTCTCACCTTCCTTTAACCTATATGTCCATCTATTCTTTAGTGTCCTCTTACCAGCTAGCAATTCAACCAAATCCCATGTTTGGTTCTCTCTCAAGGACTCCATCTCCTCAACCATGCCACGCTCCCACTGACTCTTGGACTCCACCTGTAATGCTTCTTCAAAACTCTCTAGTTCTCCACCATCAATTAGCAATAAATAGTGTAAAGAAGGAGAATATCTGATTGGAGGCTTACTTACCCTTTCTGACCTCCTGATGGGTGTCTTAGACTTATTCTCAACACGTTGTCCACCCAAATTCTCTGACAGTGACCGACCTCGGCCACCTGTAGACCTGTTACTGGCTGACACCGGTTCTTCCTGGCCGACGCCGGTGCCTGTTCTACCAACGTCAATCTCTGTATGACTAACATCAGTTTCTGTACTGTCGATGTCGGTTCCTACCCTGTCGACATCAGTCTTTGTGTTTTCCTACAAGTGATTATTTCTTTTTCTCGTGAGCTCATTTTAGACCGTCACCTCGTCCAATTCATCATTGCTCTGCCCAGATTGATTCAGCTTCCTCATCTGATCACTATACATCACTTTTTCATTGAAAACAACATCACGGCTCCTAATTACCTTGTTAGTTCCTAGATTCCAAAATCTGAAACCAAAATCATCTGAGCCATAGCCAATAAACGTGCACCTCATAGACTTAGCATCAAGCTTCTTTCTATTTTCTTTATCTACGTGCACAAAGGCTTCACAACTAAAAACTTTGAGATATGAGAGATCTACCTTTTTACCTGTCCATGCCTCTTCTGGAATTCCACCATCCAGAGATGTAGAGGGTCCTCTGTTAATCAGGTACACTACGGTGTCAACAGCTTTTGCCCAAAACTCTAAGGGTAACCCAGCATGCAATCTCATACATCTTGCACGCTCCATGATTGTTCTATTCATCCTTTCAGCAATTACATTCTACTGAGGTGTCCTTGGAACCGTCCTTTGCCTACGGATTCCATGTGTATAACAATACCAGTTAAACTTAAGACTGCAGAACTCACCGCCATTGTCAGATCTCAAGCACTTTAATCTTCTACCTGTTTCATTCTCAACCATAGCTTTCCAAATCTTAAAAGTCTCAAATACATCAGATTTCTTTTTAATACAGTAGATCCATACCTTTCTTGTAGCATCATCTATGAACGTAACATAGTATTATGATCCTCTAATAGAGGCTACCTGAGCCGGTCCCCACACGTCTGTGTGAACAAGCTGCAACTTATGCCTTTTCTTAGTAGACCCAGTCTTGAGAAAACTAACCCTTTTCTATTTTCCAAATACACAATGCTCACAAAATTCTAGATCCATACTTTTCAAATCTAAAAGCTTACCTTTAGACTTAAGAATTGACATCCCCTTCTCACTCATGTGGCCAAGCCTTGAGTGCCACAATTTAGCATCCACATCTGAAGTAGATAATATAGAAGGAAAAATATTAGTAACACAATTACATAAATAGAGAGTACCTACTCTCTTACCTTTGGCCATAACAAGTGCACCCTTGGTCACCTTCCAAGATTCTGCTGTGAGAGTTACTGTACAACCCTCATCCCCTAGCTTTCCTAAAGAAATCAAATTTCTCTTCAAGCTAGGAACATGCATCACATCTCTCAACACCCATGTGTTGCCATTCTGCATCTTCAGCTGCACTTTACCTTTGCCAGTAATCTTACAAGGCTCATCATCCCCTAAGTACACTATTCCAAAATCTCCATGGATATAGTCACTGAAATATTCTCTGTTAGGGGTAGCATGGAAAGATGCACCAGAATCTAATACCTAAGATTCTATATTATTATGCAAAGAGAAAATTAGAGCATCTTGTGCAATACCTGCAACCTTTGCCTCTTCCTTTCCTTCATGCTGATTGTCCTCCTTAGGCTTTGACCAGCAATCTCTGCTTATGTGCCCCATCTTTCCACAGTTCCAGCATTGTGGCCTCCTGCCATTTCTGGATTTGGATCTACCTCTCACCTTAGACTTAGATCTTGATCTCCTCTTGCTCTTCTCTTTTTGCCTTCCCCTGCTCTCGAGATTTAAAGTGTTCCCTGATGTTTCTTGTATGCTTTTCCTACGAATTTCCTCATTCAAGATAACACTAACAACATCCTCTACTTTTAAAATATTCGAAGCAGATGCAGTATTAGAAACTGCCATTACCAAGCCATGCCAGCTTTCAGGCAAAGAACATAATATTAAAAGATCTTTTATTTCATCATCAAATACAATATTGACTGAACTTAATTGATTAACAATTCCATGGAAATCATTCAGGTGATTAGATACAGATCCAACTTTTTGCATATGCAAATTAAATAACTGCTTCATAAGATATACCTTATTAGAAGCTGAGGGTTTTTCATACAAATTTGCTAAAATAGCCATTAACTCTACCATTGTTTTTGCCTGTGATAAATTAGATATCACATTGGATGCTAGACTCAGTCTTATAGACCCCAGAGCCTTTCTATCAAGAACTTCCCATTCTTCATCCTCCATGTCCTTGGGCTTCTTTGCAATCCCACCTAACGGTAAGTAAAGATCTTTCTGATACAGATAGTCCTCTATCTACATTCTCCAATGTTGATAGTTCTTGCCATTAAACTTCTCCATTCTCAATTTACTTTCTTCTGCCATTGTTTCTCCCACTCAAACAGAAATCCCTACAGAAACCCCTGTGAGCAACCTGTAATCAATACACACTACATAGATTTGAACCACCTGTTAGTGAACCTAAGCTCTGATACCACTTGTTGGGGATCAACCAACAATGATTACACTTGTGAAAGTAATAAACGTGGAATTAAATCAGATAGATAAGTAACTAGAATGATAAATAGCACAGAACAAGAGATACAAGAAACCACCCTGAAAACTTGTACTAAAACTCTTTACAAAAGGAATACAATTGAAGAAACTTCTTTCTTCCACACCTCTCTCAGATGCACAATATCTCTCTCTAGATCTCTATTCCTCAAGAGCTCTCTCTCTCAAGTACAATCAACTCCAACAACCTGGATTGATACAACTCTGTACTGTCCTTCAAACATTCACAATGTTCTACTCATACACACACAATAAGCTAAGAAGATCTTTCCTACATATAGAATTAGGAAACTTGAGCATGCACTTACAACCAACAGTTAAGCCTCTTGAACAAGGGCTCTAAAAACAATCTTGCTAATATTAGAAACGTGAACTTAAGACTAAGACTTAAATTCATCATGCAAACACTTGGTTCTGTCCTCGAAAATAGCATTTTGGACGTGCAGGTAACCGACGCCAGTTCCTGCCTATTTGCCTATGACCATCATTAGCCAATCCTCTACCGATGCCGGCGTTCCTTCAACTGCTCCTGACTGACGTCGGTTGCTCCTGATCGATGCCAGTGACTGTGTAAACCTGCAACTTTGTAATGCATTCATATTTGAAGCTTTTAGGCTCCACACCTTAACAATTTCAACCTATCTAATCATGATGAAAATAATGTAAAATATACAACTTAGGATTTTTAGGAACTGAGTGGGGGAGATACATTTGACCATCCATTGGATGGTATCATAGTGTAGTCTATTCAAATATTCCAAAAATAAATAAATAAATCTAAAAATATTTTTGGCACTTACATGTTCTATTAACTCCTTATTATCTATGTGTTAGTTCCATGTTGATGGATGGCATACTTAGTCAATCCTACATACACATGTGTGTAACACTTCTACTTGAGTGTGATAACAAGCATACTTAAATACATGATCTAATCATATTTTTGGATATCAGGCCTTCCTTCTACTCATGTCATGCATGCATTGAGGGTATCCACTTCTTTAATCTTGATACACATAGATTATATGGTTCTATGATCACATTTCATTATCATGTTTGAGTTTACATAAATACTTACACATACCTTTATCCATGATTATATCTTACAAAGGGCACATACCTTTATACATTTGATATTTTTTCTAACACATTAGATCCAAGGGATATTATGACATGTTTATGATGGTTTCATATGCTTTACTTTATGCACTTCCTTGAGTGTCTTGCCTTGCTATTTTATTTCTTATTCAAGCATTTGAATATGTTCCTTTGCTTGTGGCCCTATGCCTATATATGTTTTCATTGATATTTGCATATGTCATTATTTGTTTTATATACATTTAAATATGTCATCCATAATTTTATGGGAATTTGAATATGTCATCCTTGATTTTGTGGACATTTTACTAAGTCATGTCCCTTTGATTGAGTAGAATTTGAACATGCCTCTTATTTGTAGTCTCCTCAGACCATTGCCTTTTGACTTACTTTTAAGTACTCTTGTATGTGTGTTTTTTTTCTTGTTTAGATTGTATTGTTACTATCTATACATTTCCATGATTCTTATCATAAATATTATGACTTCATATGATCACATTGGTTTGATGCATTTCAATGATATATCTAGAACTAGGGTTTTCTCATTTGATAAGGAGTGACAGTCCATGACTTAGATCTAAATGCACTAGAGAAAAGGTGGCACAAAACCCAAAAGCATCTAGGTAGATGCATCCAATTTGAATAGGTATTATATACTAGACATCTAATTCTAACTAAGATAGTAGCATCAATGCAACCATCCCAGGTCAATGCAAGTGTCCATGGCTATAGAGGCATAATTTTTATAATCAAACAATTACTCCATAATCTAGATCCATTCCAATTTCTACTTGTTCTATTTCTAGATCTGCATTAACATCAAAACTAACTAAGTATATTCTTTTCATTTTTATGTCTAGTATAGTTTTAATTTCTATCTTTAGCATTTTAATATAATAAATTTAGTATATGTTCTATCTAAGTTTTGTAAACAATTTTCCTACTCTAGAGATAGTATACCATCCTTGCACCCTAGGCTATCTCTTTTCCTTTTAACCCTCAATCCCTCTTAATATATATTTTAGGGTTAAATATACAAGGCTACATTCTAATCCTTAATCATTTTTGTTATTAAATTTTCTATTCCTTCTAGGCCACTTTCCTGCACATCAGCAAACTTACTATTTTCCTTATCTTTTAACATCTTGTCATTTTTGCACTGCTCTGCCCCTCCTTCCTCACTTTAAATACTTCTTTCAACACATCAATATTTGAAACAAATATTAATATTCACCCTACTAAACTAAACCATAGAATTAATGTCATCCATAATCTTATAATTCTCTTCCTCTGATTTTTTGATTCTATCATCCATTTGTTTCATTTTCTTGACTACATCCTCCATATCTAAAATCTCACTACATTACATATTTATTTATTTAATGGATTCATTTAGACCCTCATTATCACTTATCAACCTCTTCATAATATGCTTGTATATATCATCATCAGTCACTAAATAATTGAACTTATCAAGATTAACAACATTAGGGTATTCTAAAACATGTTTTGTCCCTTTAAGATCAATCTTTTCCTGATTGGTTATTACATCTTTTCTTTTTGCCTTTTTCCCACCTAAAATATGATCCTCCAAAATCTCCATCAATTGAATATCATTATTTTCAATCCCCATATTTGAATTAGAAGAACCAAAAAATTTCTCTTCCTTCTTGAACTTTGACTTCTTAGACTTTGACTCAATGGAAATAGGGGATCTCTCAACTTGTTAAGGCATAATAGTCTTAACACTCAGCACCTTGATAGTGATAGTTTTATACTTATTACCACTATCACTAATCTTTAAAAAAAACATTTTTCATAAGAACTTCCTTATTATCAGTCTCTATAGGCCTTATCTTTGGAGAAGGGCCAATATCAAAATCCTTGGCATGTTTAAACAAAAGGTATATTAAACCTTGGTGGAGTGATATGGCCATTTTACTAAAATTCATGTTGATAACATAACTCTCTAATGACATCATTAGGTAAAATGGAATTCTGATATCAATCTTATGTCAAAAGTGATTAAGAAAGGTAAAATAGTAGGCATACACTACCTTATAATGACCTTCGAAAGTGATATACTTATTAACCTACTTCACCACCTCATTATATGGAATAGGAAATAAATCATGAATATATCCACCTTGAAATTTTATGAGGTTTTCATTGTCCTTAATAAATATCTACTTTTATATCCCAAGTTGATTTGAATAACTTCATCCCTTACATACTCATCCTGGTAACATGAGCGATGACTTCCTCTAAAATAATTATTAGACACACCCCACATATTCACCATGAAACATTTCCATCCATGTGTGAATTCAATAAAAATTTGAGGGTCATAACCCTCAATTATCTCCATGAAATTCAAAATTCATCCTTATTATAGAATGCTCTAAATTTTTTTATTATTAATTGACATAGTTATACTGTTAGGTTCATTCTTAAACAAATATCCTCCTATGATGATTAATTTAATGTAGGATATTTTATGTGTGTACTTTTCATCATAATATAAAAATAATATTTAAGACTCAATAATTTAAAATTCCTTAATTAATCCATTAAATTAATAAAATTATTGATATGAATGGTAAATATTATATGCAATGAATTAGGATGTATCTACAACTTTCCCTATTTAGTTAATTCTAAACTCTTAGAAGGTAATCTTTCCAAAAAATCACTTTATATCTATTTATATTGATACATGACCAATTTGGATCTAGTAAACCCACCTAAGGGATCTCTTATCACACAACACCACTAGAGACATTTTTGAAGTCTCTAGTAACATAGCACCACACAATAACCCAAGTTAGATCTACAATACATAAAATAAATATAATCTAGTGATCACTAAAGCTTGTGTCATAAAGGGGGATAGTTAAATAGAAAACATAATAGGCAAAGGAAAACTCTAATCAAGTCAATATAGAGGTAATTCTAATCAAGGAGTAAAACATTCATCCTATTACTTTGTGAAATATTTATCTAACAAAATGAAAGAGTAAGAGTTAGGAATACTTACCTTATATTAACTTGTCATGTCTCAATCTCTCTCTTAGCCAATGGTGATTTTCAAGAGATTATTGTGTATTTTTAAGGATCACACTATATAAATAATATTTAGGCTAAAATGTTCCTACTTTGCATCCAAGACTTTCCCATAAGATAATCTTCTTTCCTTCCAAGGTAAAACCCTATGCAATGACTTCTCAAGTGTAAAATTTATAGAACTATGAGATGTAATAATGTGAAAATTAATGTTCCTCTCTATTGGATTGAAGTGGGTATTTATAGTTAATTATTGACTCTAAACCCTACTAAGAATGTATCTAATGTTAATGACTATCTTGATTTTGTTAGGTAGGAAAAGTATTTGTTAGCTCTCAAACTAGGTTGATCAAGCTAACTTAGTTCCATAACATGCATTGAATCTTTTATAAAAAGATTAACCTAGCTGACTTAGTAAGAAAATAGGGTGTTTTCTTGGTTAGGGGCTATTTGATAGGAGAATTTATTAGGGAGGTAGATAAATAGGATTTAATTTCTTAGGAAGTTAGATAAAAGGGACTCATAGTGGTTTTAGGTAATGGTATAGGGACCAATAATATTTCAAAGAACCAAATGTCTACCCACCCCTTTATCAATGCACCCTTTAAAGTGTTCACTTAGAGAGATTGAAACTTGACAAGTTCATGTAAGAGAGAAAGTATCATTAAATGATAAAGTTTAAAAATATTATGTGTACACATATGCCCCACTCAAATCTCATCATGTATCATGAAAGTGTAACATGGGATGGTGCTTTGAGAAATAACATATAAATACATGAAATTGAGATAACTAAAAAATGAAGTACTAAAATTAATGTTGAAATTAAATGAAATTAATTAAAAGTAACATATACATAATATTAGCCAAATTTGGCCTACATACCAAAATTTTCCTAATTTAGAATAAAAATTTGAGTAGTGTCCTAATTGAAGGGTGATCCAATGGTGGAAGGAGTAGATAGACTTTAGGAGAAGATCAATTGCCATTCTAAAGCATTTGAAACAATTTAAGTGAAATTAAAGTGTAGTTGATCAAATTTTGAGAAAGTAGGTTCTCATGGTGATCGATGTAGTTATGATCAATAAAATGAGTTTTCATAGGCCTCTAAGACTCATCATAGATTTAAAATATCAATTAATAGTTCAAGCACAAGTCTAGAAGAACTAAACCATCATGACACATCATGCAAAAATGAATGGGTCAACTTGATTGTGAATTTAATAATTATTCTTAGAAATCCTCTCAAACCAAAAAATCACATAGACAATATGTATTTCATGCCTAGATCATCCTATAAAAATTTCATATCTTGATGTATTTTTTATATCAAGATATAAAGCTTCAAAGTTAGATATGTAGAGTAAGACGTGCATGAGGACTACAAGATAAACCCATAGTAAATAGCCATTTGAATTAAAATATTCTAAGGATGAATACATGGCTAAAAAGTGTTCAAATTTATATAAAATTTAATGGTGATTGGTAATATAATGATTTAGTGGGTCCCAAATATCCAATGATGCACATTTGATCACGTACTAAAGATCAATGGTAAGCATCAAGTCAAAAGGTTAGTAGATCCCAAGAATGAATAGAAAGCTAATAAGTGTCAAGATCTTGAGTACCCAAAGGAAGATCTAATGGTACATGTCAACTAACAAGGCTAGTGGGCCCAAATAGATCAATGGATCATGTTTAATCATACCAAAGTAGATTAGTAGAGAGTGAGAGCTCAAAGAGTCAGTGGATCTCAAATATGAATGAGAATTAGCCAAGTGTTAAGACCGTGGTACCTAATAGATAAATAAATGAAGCACATTCAATCCAAAAAAAAATTAGAGCAATGTTTCACATAGGGTCAAAGGGTTAACAAGATCTTGAGAATGAATGAAGAGCTACCAGGTGGCACATTCTTAGAAACCTAGATCAAGATCAATAGCCAATATCAAAATTTGAATCCAAATATGATCAAGGTCAAACCAGAGTAAATATTTTTTAGGGAGGCCATGGAGGTAGAAACTTTAGGTTTGATGTGTTCATTTCCAAAGCCAACAGCATGATTATGACCTTTTTCTCCATTCTTGCATGCTAAAGATAAACTAGTGGGGAGCAATCCATGCTGAAACAAGATCATAACAAATTGATCTAGCTATTATAACTACTTTAACACTAGCATTCAGCTTTTAAATTACTTGATCTCACCATTGTAACCATAAGGAGCATCAATGTAGGCCATAAATAGATTGAAGGAGACTAATATGGTTTTTTTATCCATTTTATAAAAGTAGTCTTAGACACTATGATCTTTTATAATTGCATCAACATTGGAATGATTAGAAATTTTGGTCATTATGCTCCCTTATCCATCTTTATATGCATGATCCCCATCTGTCTCATCCCATTATAGATAAATATAGGATTTTAAGCCTTTAAAATGATCCCCCTCTTTGGCATGACTAGACTCTGCCAATATTTATACTATAACACCTATTTGATGTATTAAAATACTAAATTCCTCTATTTTCATGTTGAATCAAATTTGTTAAGTAATAAATGTTTTCTTTTTCTCTAAGTCTTCACACCTTCATGCAGTGTTTTAGTAGTTCTCACAAGTCATTCTAAGTGCATACATAGTTTTTTGGTTAGTGTGGAAGTGGAAAATTGCCCTCCCATGCTAGGTCAATAACTAAGTCCATGCCATTCTATGAAATAATTATGTGTGGGTTAATTAAAGAGTGAGTGAAGTGATATTTTCTAGTATTTAATACATCTTATAATGTCTCTTATGTAATTATAAGGATCAAAATATTTGGTGCATCACCACCCCTTTTACATGTTTTCATAGATTATTGTTAATCTCTCTTCCCTTTTCCAAGCAAGAAGCTAGTTTAGGTTTACTATAGGTGATAGAACCAAAAGGTATTTGACCTTCTCTAGAGGTTTTACCAAAGCTTAGGTGACCCACAGCCTAGGGTCATTCCCATTTTGGACTAAGTTTGAGAAAGAGGACCTGAATAATCCCCTTCTTAGCTAGGGTGTAACCTATGATGCCAACAGTTCTAGCATGCCTGATGGGTTCCATTTTCCTTAGCATAGATAAATTTTGGAGTTGAGAAGAATTATTTTTATTATAGGGATACATCCATCATCATCAAAATCTAAATATTATTTAAGTTACAAAGTTCATAACATCATCCAAATTGCATTTTCATGCCAAAGGTTACTACAATGTCAGTTAGTAAAGGTATTTCCCTTGAATTAATTTAGATACCTTATATTTCATATAATAAATAAATATTTAATAGGATAATACCTTATACCCAAAATTAATATTCATCTCTTGGTCATCTTATTATCTTAAGCAGTGTAATTCCCATTACCTAAATGGTCATCAAGAATCAAATATTCATCCCATTCCATAGAGTTAATCCACTAAATTTAGCCCATTTTGATTTCATTCATATGTATACCCTTAAAATTATCCCATTATGCTTAGGATAAGGTCAAACAGTTGATATTGAGCACATACACAACATTGCCAACCTTTGTTCCATTCATAATGTTGTTCAAGATAATATGACTATCAGACTACTTATTGCATCTTTGAAAGGAAAATAATTACAGTGGTATAAAAATATTCCATTGAATTTCATTTATACTTGGGATGAGATATGTTCGGCCTTAGTTAGACAATTTGAGGACAAATTTGATCACCTATCTTTAGTTGAGTAGATGAGTACCATTTAGAGAGATCCCCATGAGTTCATGTTTGATTTTAACCTTAGATTAAAAAAGACATAGACTAAGATTCATATAGTGATTATACCATCCCAATAATAGGTCTTCTTGTACTATCTAAAATCACTTAATTTTGGTATTAGTGTGATGATACAGTCAATGGGTGGAAATACCTTGCCAAATGCTTATGAGATTGTAATAAGAGTAGGAAATAGTTTGATACAAGCTAGTAAGCTCTCCTTAAGCCCTCTAATGCCTATATTCATAAATTTTTAATCTATTCTACCCCCTAAAGTTCCTCATTTTATATCATTAGCCCCTATTTCACCTCCTCAAGCTCAAGTTGTAACCCCTTCTGGTCAAGCCAATGAGCTTAGTGAGTTGAAATGTTTGCTTCAATCTTTTGGAAATGAAATACTATAACTCAAGAGGTAATAACATTAGACTAATAGGCCATATCAATAACAACATTAGACTAATAGGCCTTATCAACAACAAAATTAGACTACCTATCATCCCTTCAGAGATCAAAGGCCTCCTTATCAAGGATTTAGAGAAAATAGACCACCCTACCAAGCATAAGGATCCACGGTCCTAAATAAACCATATGAATCTCTTGATCCTAATGCACCTTCCACATAAAAATTTATTTTTCCCACACCACCTAAAAACAATTTGATACATGACTCAATTTGGCATCCATCCAACCTTAATGATGCTCAGGACCAAGCCTTGGTATCACAAAACATTACCATGCCACAAATGACATAAGAAGAGATTTTTATTCAAGGATTTTAGTATAAGGAGACAATTTTGGTACTGAAAGGATAGGCTCAACAATTTCAAGGCAATTCTTATGTTATTAATGTAAATTGGCAAATGGATGATTATGTTGCTTTTAATCATGGTGGTAAGACTAGCAGATCAAGTGGTCAAGTTGTAGATATAACTAGAGCTAAAATAAGAGCCATTGATGAGGCTCAAGATGTGACTAATGCTTAAATTGCTCATAATTTTGTTTCCAATAGTACCAAAGATCAACTTGTTTCCCTTACAACATAGAAAAATTAGATTGTAGAGGTTGGGAAGGTCCCTCAAATACCTCTGGTCTGTAAACAACTAGTGGTTTAAAAGGTGTAGCCAAAGGTTAGTGGAGATTCATTAAACATGGTAGATCAGATGAAGAATAAAATGTAAGAATTAGCATGTGGGATTCCTTTGATATTCTAGGATAAAAATATATGCTCATTCAAGAGATTTTAGTTCTCAAGGTGTCCTTAGAACTAGTTGAAAAATAAGGTGTTGTCCTCACCAATTTAGACCAACCAATAAAGCATCAAGTATAATAGGTACACAAAATGGAAAAAGGGGATAAATCTAAGTAAAACTCCCCCCTTTTACCTCTCTCTGATATTTGGTGACTATTTAGTTCATAATTTTATGGTGGATAGTGGAGTCAGTAGTAATATCATGCCTAATCAAATTATAGATAAGCTTTGTCTTTTCTATGAACCAAAGGTTAAAGTGGTATTTCAATTGTATGGTTCACCAAAAAAGACAATAGGAATCATTGAGGGTCTAAATTTTACACTACATGTTTGTCCCAATGTTACCATTTAGGAGGATGTAGTTGTGGTGGACTTGCCTCCCTATTTTACCATGTGTCTATCAAGGGACTTTAACTCAAAGATTTTAGGATACTTATCATCTGATTAAACATATGTAATGTTCAATAATAGGTATGGTACCAAGGTAACCATACGTTATGAACCTATTTCATGGTTTCATTTAGAACCATATATGTCAAGTGTTATGAACACTAATTGCCTCATCTCACATGAGGTGATAGAAGATAGTGTAGAGGAAACTAAATAACCTTTAAATGGGATTATAGATTTGTTCCTTAATGATTTGGCCTATATATCACATGAATATGATCCTTATAAGATAATTTATGAAGAAGGACTTGGTGTTTATTACCTCCATGAGAAATATGCACCAATTCCAGCCTTGATGAAGGATGATAAATCTAGTGATGGTCTATAGAAATTATACTTTAATTTATCAAGGAATAAGAATGGTAACAAGGCTAGAATGATGTTTATTTCCTTATAAAATCAAAGGTACTTCTCATCTATTAATTTTTAATTTTATTTATCAAATAATGTTGTAGAATAGGAGGTACTAGTTCATGGTTTGTAATGGGCTAGGAAGATGAAATTTAATGCCTTACAAGTCTTTGGTGATAGTGAGCTTATAGTTCACCAAGTGAGAGGTTTTAATGTATGAAAAACCCCATTGATTAAATCTTATAATCATATGTTATGGGACTTACTTGAAGAGTTTCAGGCCTTCAACATTCAAGTGATGCCAAGAGATGAGAACAAACATGCAGACAAGTTGGCTACCATTAGGGCACAATTTAGTATCCCAGTTGATGTAATGAATAAAAAGGTCTAGTCATATATTAAGGTAGTTTTAAGGCCTTTTATTCCAAATAAAAATGATAATTGATAAGTATTTGAATATGATAATTAGATTATCAGATTATTGCAAGAGGCTGAGTTTTCCTTAAGAAATTAGTCAAATTACTTGTAACAGTATGGTGATCAAATTATGCAACTGAAAACAAATAAGTTTCCCAAGGGATTGGTCACACTTGAGAACATATTCAATAGTGATGATGAGCTAAGGAAAGAAAATTTATCTTTGTCAATAAAGGAAGAACACTATGCCAATGTGGATTTTTCACTTGGTAAGAGTTTAAAATTAGGTAAAGTATGCACTTATTTAGAGAAGGAAACTTTCACTAAGTTATGTACAAGTTTTGTTGATGTATTTTCATGGAAATATAATGATCTCAAGGGATTTGAACCAAGTCTCAACACACCATTAAGATAGAAGATTAAACTAAGCCAGTAAGACAAAGATAAGGGTCTATTAATTCCAAGCTTGAGCCTTTGATGAAAGCTGAGATTTATAAGCTCATTGAGTTAGCTATTATATTTCCAATCAAGAACTCAACTTGGGTGGAAAATCTTGTTCCAATATGGAAAAATAATCATGAAATTAGATAGTGTGTTGACTATTATGATTTGAACAAAACTTCCATTAAAGACCACTATCAACTGCCATTTATGGAATAGATTTTATAGTTGGTTGTAGGTTCAAAAAGGTTCTCCTTGTTGGATGGATATAGTGGTTACAACCAGATTTTGGTCAAGGAAGAAGACCAATTCAAGACAACCTTCACCATAAAGTGGGGGACATTTACATATAGAAAGATGCCCTTTGGTCTATCCAATTCTAAAGAAATTTTTTAGATAGACATGGATATGGAATTATAGGGCCTTATTAACAAATTTATACTTGTCTATTTGGATGATGTAACAATGTTCTCAAAGGATGAAAGTGAGCACATAGTTCACCTTGAGAAAGTGTTTAAAATTTGTAGGAAATTTAAGGTATCCCTAAATCCCAAAAAGTGTGTCTTCTTAGTTCATGAAGGTAATGTTCTTGGACATATAGTTTTAAATCATGATTTAAGCATAGATCTTAAAAGAATATATTTAATTATTGTACTTTCCTTGCCCAAGCACAAAAGATCTTTGAAAAGTTTCTTAGGGTATATCAATTTTATCAAAAGATACATCTTACATTTTTCCACTTTAGCTAAGCCACTTACAGCCATGCTAAACAAGAATTAGAGTTTCAACTAGTCCAAGGAAGGCATAAAGAGTTTTGAGGAAATTAAAAAATACATGGCTAGTGCTCCTATACTCATGAACCCATATTTATCAAATGGATTCATTATGTACACCTATGCTAACATTAATGCCATTTCAAGCATTCTTATGTAGTAGAACCATGAGCCCTTAGAGCATCCAATATCCTTCTTCAGTCAAGGCTTGGAAGAATATGAAACAAGTTAATATTTTTTTGAAAAGCATGTACTTTCAATTATAAGGTCTCTCAATAAATTTAGATACTTGTTATCTAACAATAAGATACACCTAATGGTTACACATCCAAGTGTCCAGGAATTTCTCTTGATCAAAGACATAAGTGAGAAAATAGCTAGTTAGATAACAAATTTAATGGAGTATGATGTGGAGATAAAAGTCACAAAGTTGATTAGAGGCAAAGGACTTTATGAGAATTTATCCCAAGTCTTACAAGAAGCCAATGATGTGGTTAGTGTCAACTGATGAAGAAGTTATATCTAATCATACCTTACCTTCTAGTTGGTACCATGATCTGGTAAGATATATCCAAGATGGTCTTTATCCCTCTCACCTAGCTCCTTCAAAAATAATATATTTTATATTGCAATCCATTCCATTTCTTCTCATTAATGGTATTTCTTTAAGAAAGATATCAATGGCATGTTGAATTTGTTTGTTATTATGAAATGTAGAATAATATTGGGCATTATATTATAACCCAATAGGTAATATAATGTAGGGATGGGTCTCAAAATATTCCACTAAGTCTAAATTTATATGTGCATGGGCATCTCAAAATGCCAACATGTGATGTGGAGTGAGGTGAAATTGAACAGTTAGAATGAATTATATTAGACTGAGAAGTGTAGTTGGAGATAGGTAAAGGTGTTGGTAAATTAGATTTTTAAGATGTTTAATTTGGAATAGGAAATGTAGGAGAGGTTTTAATAGGTTCATAAGTTAAAGGAGGACCACTTATGATGCACTTTAGAGTAGGCATTTGAACTAGGTGATCCTTGGGTTTATGTGATTGGAGAGGTTATGGATTGGCATATACAACCACCCATTTGAAGTTGTTCATGGTATCCATAACCTTATTGGTGTATTAATAAGGATAAAATATGTTTTTAAAAACATTAGTGGATGATTTAGGAGTATGGGTTAAATTTTTTTTATGATTAGTTAGTTGATGTTGAGGTGATTCATTATATTGGGATTATGAGGATTGAAGTTAGTCTTGATAATGTTGTTGAGTAAGGGTATCAAGATTTAAATTTGGATAAAACAAGAAGGTAAATATAAATTGGTGAAGATAAAAATTATTTTTAGAATGACCTATCATATCATGCCACCAACAAAACTTATTAGGATTGTACCATTTTGTGGGAGGTTTGGAACGATCAAAGCTCATGGGTTTAGAGGGTGGAAATTTTGTTATAATTTTATCTAGACTCAAGGGAGGGTGGGTTGGGTTAAAATTATTTGAGTTAGATGATCCTTTTTTAGGTTGTGGATGCTTAGATGAATTAATGTTATGGGAAACTAATTATAAATATTCTATAGTATTTGCTTGAGGTGATTCAAATTGACTCATATTAAAGTCTTGCCTTTTTACTTTGTCCAAGGCTTCTTATAAAGTTTTAGTGGAAAACCTCTAAAATTTGTATTGAAGAGGAGATTTAAGAGTAATAAAAAATGGTTTTAAAATATTTTAATCACTCATGTTATGATATATTTTGTGTGTCGGATATTTCCATTGTTTGATAAAAGTGTAAGCAGATTTATTAGCAAGTTGCTTAGGATTGATGAAATGGCTAACGTAATTTTCAATAAGGTCATTATGTTGGAATTCCTTCACTATATCATTAACCAAATCCTCTATTTGTGTAATGGAATGGATAATAATTTGATTATACCATTCAATTGCATCACCAATAAGGGTTTTGGGTATGATCTTGGTGGTATCAAATGTGTTAGTTTGGACCCATTCTTTATAGAGATTGCCAAAGATTTTGAGAAAGATTGCAGGATATTTAGTCCCATCATATATAATAGTTGGAGAAATGTTTTCAATATCTATGGATACAATTGATTAATCTAAAGGTGAATTTTAAATATGTTGAATAGTTGTGTGATGCATGAGAGGTTGAGGGATGATATTCCAATTGGCATCTCTAAGGGGAGGAAGAACAAAATTTTGATTATTTTGAGGCATAATGATAGGGGCTTGAATTTCCATTTGTATGGTATGGTTTTTCATTTATAGCATTTTATAAGTGGTATAAGATTTCATAATGATCAATTTTTGGACAATTTAGGCAAGGAATTGAGTAGTATCAATAGGTGATTTTTGAGTAGAGTTACTAGGATGGGGATTGCCAACATTGGGGTGGGGAGGAAGATTCCCCACATTCATGTTGGTTGTCCAAAATGTGTTAGAAGAAGAAGGAAACATGTTAAATCCACCATTCTTGTTAGGAGTGAAAATGGGATTATCATTAAAATTAGTTTAATTGATTTCAACCATGTAGCTTTGTGAACTAATAATGGTATGTGCTTTTGTTATGGGTGTAACAAGAGGATTGTGAACATTGGTTATTATTATTAATGTAGAAGTGTTGATGAGTTTATGAATTATAAGTTTATAAGGTGTAAAAGTGTTATAATTTTTATGATTATCATGATTTTGTATTTTTCTAAGGATTTTTTAAATCTTCTAAATGGTATGGAGTAGATTTGGATTGAGATCTAGAATGTTTTTGTGGAAAGCTACAACATGAAGAGTAGTCTGCTATGGTGGATAAGTGGGTAAGAATTAAAAAATCCACGTAAACTCATAATGGCAAGAGACTCAAAAAAAAAAGTATGGATGATTTCATTATGCTAATTAGGGTGATAATAAAAACAACAAGCTAGAAATCAAAAAGCAATAAGGATAATAAAATAAACTAAGTTAGCTAGAAGTGATGGAATTGATTAGGTTGATATAGTATAATTTGGAGAAGTCTAGATAAGTGGTTGAAGGTGAAAATAAGTTGACCAGGGAATATAGATTCATCTAAGTCAATTTAGTTTATTATAAGATAACATAGGAACAGAACTAAGTTGACCAGGTCGATTTAGTTGATTATGTGTTTACAGTTTAATAGAACTAAAAAATAATGAAAGTAATAGAGATTTTTTTGAATTTTGAACTAAAAAGAAATAATTAAAATTTTATTAAGATTGACAAGATCTAAATGTTAATTTATTAATAATGAACTTGGAAGATAGAACATAATTGACTAGGTTAATTTAGTTGTATTTATGAAAGTGTTGAATTTTTATTAACTAGGTCATCTAGGCAAGCTTTTAATCCTATAAAGGTAAAAAGTTGAAAACATAGTTAATAATCAAAATTAACCAAATCGATCTAGTCTCAAAAAATCATATGATAAAGATAAGAAAAAAAAATTAGACCGATTAGATCAATTTCATTTTTTAAGACTAAAAATGTAAAAATTACAAATTAAACAAAATTGAGCAAATCAATTTAGTTAATTGTAATTAAAATTTAGAAAATAAGAAAAATTATTGATCAACTAGTGTGATTTATTTATTTTAAATTTAAATATGTGAGTATCATATAAATTAACATATTCAAGTAGACTAATTTAGTTAGGTTTAAATAAAATGCATAAGATATGTTAAATGACTAGATCAATCAGTTCAATCCAATTGGTTGAAACTAGAACCTATAAATAGAAAATAAAATTAGGTTGACTAGTGCAACCTAGTTGACTAAAAAACTTGTACCTAGATAAATAAAATGACTAGATCGACCAACTCAATTATTTAACTAAAAAACTTGGGCCTATAGATAGATAAAAAGCCCAGATCAGTGAACATGATCTAGTTAGATGAGGAATAAACTTGCATTAATAAAATGAAACTTGATTGACTGGCTTGATCTAGTTAATTGTGACTAAAAAATTAAAAATTTAAGGGTTAGACTCACATCAGGTTAATTATAAAGTATGCAACAAATTAGGATAGATATACAACTTTTCTTACTTAGTGAATTCCAAGCTCAGAGAAGGTAATCTTACCAAAAACTCATTGCATAGTTATTTATATCAGGACATGACCAATTTGGATCTACTAAAACTACATAATGGATATCTTATTACACAAAACAACTATATATGGTTTCAAATCCTCTAGTCAATTAGCACCACATAATAACCCTAGCTAGCTCTACAATACATAAAATAAATATAATATGTTGATCATTAAAGCTTTTGGCACAAAGGGGGATAGTTAAAAAAACAAAACATAACATGTAAATGAAAACTGTACTCTTGTCAATGTAGAGGTAATTATAAGAAAGGATTAAAAAAATTGACTTATTACTTTGTGCAATATCTATCTAACAAAATGAAAGAGTAAGAGTTAGGAATACATACCTTGAATGAACATGTTGTGCCTCAATAAATCACTTTGTCAATGATTATTTTCAAGAGGAGGTTATAGATTTGTAATGATCATAATATATAAATTATATTTAAGTTAAACGACTCCTAATTTGCATCCAACACTTTCCCATGAGATAAGCTTCTTTCCTTCCAACCCAAAACCATAAGCAATGACTCCTAAAGTGTAGAATTTTTAGAATTATGAGATGTAATAATGTAAAAATGAATGTTCCTCTCTATTTTATTTAGGTGAATGGGGTATTTATATCCAAGGATTGACCCTAAACCCTCCCAATAATATGGTAGATGAGATTGACTAGCTCAATTTTATTAGATAGGAAAAGTAGCAGTTAGATCTTGAACTAGGCTTTTTAGGCCAATTTAGTTTTGTAACATGTGTTGAATACTTTCTAACAAGATTAACCTGACTAACTTAGTAGGAAAAGATGTTGTTTACTTAGTTAGGGGTTATTTTTAAGGATAATTTCTTAGGTAAGTGGATAAATGGGATTTAATTGCTTAAGGAGTCAGATAAAAGGGAATTGTAGTGGTTTTAGGTAATGGTTTAGGGACTAACAATATTATGAAGAACCAAAATTCTGACCACCCCTTTCATGATGTACCTTTTAAGGTGTGCACTCAGAGAAATTAAAACTCAACATGTTCCCACAAGATAGAAAGTTTCAACAAATGATAAAGTTTAAAAATATTATGTGTATATAGATATCATTATATAAAATGAATGGTCTATAGAAATAGGTGTTTTTTAACTACCAAGGCAACCATAAAGACTAATAGCTACCTAGGAATCTTTAAAACCCAACCACTACTTTGGATGTCATGGATCCCATTAGGTTCTTGGGTAGCCTCAAATCTTGATAACTACTTAGGAAATTATAGATCCTAGTAGATTTTAGGCTATATAGCTTCACAAGTAGTGGTCAGGATTTGTGGCTACCTAGGCAATAGTTGAGCTCCATAACTCCCCAAATAGTAGTTTGGATCCACAACTTACTAAGAAATTGTCATGATCCAAGGTTTCATAGGCCCCTATCAGGATCCATAGCTTTTTAGGTATATTTTAGGGATCTATGGCTATGTCAGTAGTGAATAGACATTCATTTCCATAGATCACTCATTTATGAACATCTACATTTGAAACCATGGAGCCTGACAACTGTTTGGGCAACTGTAACTCAAATATATAAAATTGGACATATGCAGCCTCAAATTACTTTGTGGGTACCTAGATAGATGTCAAAATCTATGGATACTCAAGCATATATTAGACAGTATGGCTACCTAGTTAGCTTTTACATTACAAAAATTTCAAACATTAACAAACTTACTCTTCTCATATTAAGCTCAGGTGTATCCTAAGCCTATGTGAAGGACTCTTCTTTGTAATAAATTTATCATAGTTATGTCTCTATTTTTGTACTTTATGTCACATCCAAATAAGATTTTAAGAATAAAATATTTAAAAATCCATACTTAATCAACAAACTAAATGAAATGGTTGATAGTAATTGTAGATATTCCCATACTAAATCACATTTTGATGTTTTTCTATTGTACGTGATACCTGACACTGATTTTTACATAGAATCACAAATATGTTTTACTTCCCACTTAAATGTAGTAAGATCTTTGATTATTATTTTTTTAGTTTATAAATAAGAAGGTAAAATTATATTTGTGAGCACTCATAATTTTAAAAATATATACAGAAATAAATGTTGGTCTCACTCGACTATCTGCAAAATAAGAAAAAAAGCTTGATGACAGAGCTATACTATATATTTGCTTAAAAACCCATGGTACAAAATACATCATATAATTAAATTAAATTAAAATTAAAATATTCAAAATCATTATTAAATACTAATTTTAAGTCATTATTAACTCTATCATTAACTTTAGTGGCACAAATGACAATATCATTAATAATGATATGATTTGAATGATGATATAAGTTATATATTGTAAAAATTTGAATATCATATATTTTATATTATGATATTATAAAGCTTTGAATGATGTTATATGATGAATATTTGTATATCATTAACTTGAATGATGATAATTATGATACTTGATTGATGTTATAAATTTTAGTGATAATGAATTGTATATTAATTAATATAATAATGTCTCACCTCTAAATATTAACTCTACTTAGTAAAGTAATATTCATATTTACATTTATTAAATAATTTGTTGATTTCAATATGGAGATATATGAATTTTGAGGTGTATATGTCAAGTATGATATGATTAAAATGTATCATTATGATATGATTGAAAAAAAGGGGTGTTATTATACCTTTAATAATTAATCATCCTTGAAATGGGTGATACAATTTTTAATCTTAGGGATCATAATTTCCTAAATTTCTAACGTTATTAAACTACTAAAATTATAATACATCTAGTCATGAAATTTATGTTTATGCAATAAATTTCAAAAGTTAATTATTCTAATGTATATAGGACAATCAAAGAGCTTGAAATATATATTATGATCCATAAATATGGTGAAAGCTTGTGACAAAGATTGTTTCAATTTATTTTATTTTTTTATCATTACAACCTATCATTATCACATGAAAATATAGTTGTTTCTCCAATATAAAGGCAACGATTGTTATAGTCATGAATTTTTATTCTCAACAACAGATTAAAGATTTAGTGAATACTTCAAACAAAATTTCAAATGTGGTTTGTTATAAGAGGAGATTAGTATAAGTTGAGATATATTGATACATGCACTAGGATATTCAAGGGTTGGATTCATTTTTCAAGGCCCAATTAAAATTTATATAGCCATCCTTGTCATCACTTTAATAACATTGAGATTTATCAAATTAAATATTTTTTGGTTATGTTCTTCTTGTTTGATCTGTTATTTTTTTAAATGTGTGTGCCATTGGTATCAAGGGTGATGTTATGATTAGTAATAATATACTAGGAATGAAAAAATTGAAAACTAAATTTCTAATACACAAGGGTAAAAGTAATAGGATGATGACATGGAGTCTTGGAATAAGTTTTATTTTAGTCATTATTTTTACTATTGGATCTACAACTAATGCCAATACTCCTTCCTTGGTCAAATAATATCTTTAATATTAGACTTGATAAGTCATATTATTAAGGATTTTGGCACCATAATCCATCTATTTTAGTCATTTATTCTTTTGAATGTGTGTGTGTTTGTGTCTCAAAATATATTTTAAATGAAACATGATCCATTTTTTCATATGGAGAATGTAACTTACCATATGCTCATACAAATGTGTTGGAGATAAAAATGGGTCTCCAAATATACAAGACTCTAATTAGGTAAAATTTAGAAGGTCATTATACAACTAAAATGTAAACATCATAATACTAAACAATATAGTTTGTAAGTTGTAAGAAAGACAATGTCCTTACATAATGAAGTAAATAATATTATTACGAAATTATAGGTAAAAAATATTTATGGTAGTTGAGCTAATATGGACCATGTTAATTAGAAAGGTAATTTATGAATAGTAAAGTATATAAAAATAAATAAAATGGTAAATGGACCACTTTTATATTATAAAAGGAGTTATGAGACTATATAATAGAGTCTTATAAATATTGAGAATCAAAACATAAAAAAATATAAAAATTTATCAACTAATAATAATTGAGGGTCAATTTAGAATTACTAGCATAATGTTTGTCTTCCTAAAAACCCTTGGTACTTTTTTCCCCATTTATAACTATTTGTTTTGGGGAGAAGGATTTTTTGAATACATATGATCATGCCCTTGCATAGCTGATAAATTTAGAACCAATTAGTTTGAAGGATTCATCAACCAGTGAGCTTGGGGGAACTATAGGCATGCCCTGGAGTTTTTTTAGGATCAATACATGGGGTTTCTTAACACTAGTAGGTCTCTTTGTGCTCTTAATTGTCTCTTTCAACTATTGTCTTTAGTTCTACAAGTTAGATATTGAAAGGGTTGGGTAAAGGTAAGCCCAAAACCTTTACACAGGCAGTCTCTCAAGGGGAGTAAGTTGATTCTCATGCTTATAAGACCTTGGTAGTTGAAAAGAACATATTAGTGTTATCTTTTGAGTATGGCACTCTAGAGGAGGTTCTTACAAATGAGGTTTGGTTTGCCACTCAGAGTTTAATTTTTAGATTTGATAGTTTTTATCCTAGCCTTCTTGCCCTTCACCAATGAATCTTAGATTCGAGGTAGCCTTTTATGGAGTAGAATTTGGATTTGTACCCCTGCACTAGGGGTTTCTTTATTTTAATTTTAAATATATTGGTAGATCATAATAAGGTGGATATAGCAAAACCATGTTCTTAGGATCAACATTTTCTCCTAAAACCTTGGTTCCCTTCCTCCAATCTTTTTCTTGAAAATCTTGTTATCACACCTATTTGGGTTCATTTTCCATACCTTTTGCTTCATTTTTGGGCTGATTCTAATGTAACAACCATTGGTGGTTCTCATGTAAATATGTTGTTGATTGATGCTTCCACTTCTAGTTTTTCCCATAGCACCTATTCATGGATTATTTTTAGTTTAGATTTATCTCAATATCTCCCAAAAACTATTCAATTAATTGTTAAAGATCATCATTGGATTCAAACCCTTGACTATGAGGGATTGTCTTTTATATGTCACATGTGCTTTATGCTTGGCCATTTGGCATCTTTTTACTCTTTCTCCAAGCTTAAAGTGGACTCTTCTTGGTGGAAGGATGTATTTTTTGTCTGCCTTAAATTTTTTCTTGTGATCCCTCCCTCTAATATTATAAGTGATTATGTTGATGATTTTCATAATGTGGCTCCTTAGGATCCTAAACTAAGTGTTGTGATTTCATCTTCATCTGCTAATGAGTAGTTTAATGAGGCTAATGGAGTTAAATCTCTTGATGTTTTGAATATAACCGGTAAGGATGATTCTTTTGAAGGAATTACAATTGGTAATCCCACATCTTATAATGTGGATCATAGTATTTCATGTGCTATGTATAAGTGGACTGTAGTTTAAAATAATGAAATAGGGTGGTTTGTCTTGGATTTTCCTTTTATGATTCTTTATTCTCACCATAAAAGAGGGAAAGAGAGGCCATGAATTTTGGGCTACTTGGAATTTCCATGTTCTTTATTTTAATTGGTGGTG
This sequence comes from Torreya grandis, assembly GCA_037957365.1. Taxonomy (NCBI): domain Eukaryota; kingdom Viridiplantae; phylum Streptophyta; class Pinopsida; order Cupressales; family Taxaceae; genus Torreya; species Torreya grandis. The sequence goes on along the minus strand of JARHVA010000222.1, from coordinate 3,183,342 downwards.
GTTTATAGCTTCAAGGGATGAATAGATCTAGGCTCTTCAATAATTCTAGCCTATTTAGCTTTTTGGTTTTTTAGCTATGCCTTTAGGTGTTAAGTTGTCTCTAATTTATTCTTGATTTTTTCAAAATTATTGAGTAGTAATTTTAATAAGTAGGCTTTCTAATTCCTTTTTTGAACTATTAAAAAAAATTGATCCTATGAAATGGCTCCTCTATTTTAGGTTACTACTACCAAGGTTTTGACATCACCACCATCTACAAATAGGTCCATTGGAGATAGTTGTGCATCATCAACAAGTTTCATTCTCTTCCATGTGGCTTTGGGGTGTCATGGAAGGATTTGTTCATAGGTTGGTCTACCAAGAAGGATTCATGTTTAACTTTAGATGGATATTTGGTCAGGTTAAGTTTAGCTTCCTCATAGGTATATGGTAAGTTGTTTGGCCTAGTTGTGGATGTTATAAGGTCTATAAGCTTTTCTGCCCTTGGGAAGAATAAGGTAAATATAAATGGATCATAATGCTTATGGCTCATAGTAGCTACAAATTTTGAATTGGATTATCCATCTAAACCTCTTGGGGGACTCTATCATGGTTAGACAAAGTTAGGCCTATATAAGGGCATAGAATTATGAATTTGTTAGCTAAGGTGGTCTCCTAGAGTAATAAAAATTGAAATTTAAGCCTTTGGTGACTTTTAAAATCCCTCTACCTATGTATTTTAAGGGTGAGGCCCTTGATGAATTTTTGGAATATAAGGAGTGGTATGAGGTTTGATCCCTAATTTATAGGTTTGATCTTCACTATCCAAACCTCCCTTTTCTTCATAAATAGATATTTGAGGAATGGCACCTAATTATCTAAGGAGGCTTGGAGATTTATCCAAGAGCAAAAGGATTATTTATTGTAGATTTTGAGAATCCTAAAGACCAGATTAAAATTTTACAAAAAAAATTGGAGTATTGAGTAACATATCTTTTTCTTGAAACCTCAGTTCCTATTTTTAATCCCCTTTCAAAACCTCTTTTGTCAAGGCCAGTGTGGATTTAGTTTCCTCACCTTCACCTATAATTTTAGCCTAATCAGTTCTTTTGGGTAATTGGTAATGTTTTTATAGAGATGTTGGTGGTGGATGAGGTGACTAGATATTTTGATCACACTCATTCACATCTTGGTTTATTTGGACCCCTCTCAAGACTTGATATCATCCATTGAGTTGAAAATTTGGGATCATTGTTGAATTCAAGCCCTTGACTATGAAGGACTCATTTTAAATTAATAAATATGTTTTGAGGTGGGGCATTTAGTTTTTATCTATTGTAGCTCTAAGATAAAGGTATAATCTTCTTGGTGAAAGGAAGTTCATGCTATTTTTTATTTGTTAATGGTTTCAAAATTATGGTAGTTATTATGGGTATGGAGGGGGAATTTTTTTATGATTCTAGGTAGGTTAACGAATCTTTGGAGGATAATTATTCAGTGCAAGGTGTTCTTTTAGATTAATTTGTATTTTAGGTCCATAGAGAAAATTTACCTAGAAAATAATATTTGAGGTGTTTCCAAATTTTGAGGAGAGGGTTCTGAGCTCTATAATTAAAAAGTATCAATTTTGGCTGATAAGAATGCTAATGTTGATTTTAGGTGTTTGTCTCTTAATATTTTCTCTCTTAGTGAGGATGCAGGTAGAGAGGATGAGTATGAATAATGGTCGATAGTGAGGAAGAGGAAGAAAGGGTGAAGCATACCTGAAGCCTCCCTAATGATTCTTCATTCTCTGTAGAGAGGGGGATGGTAGACCATTTGGGGTTTGATTGATTTTGGGTAGTTTGTTTCTAGTTGGGTGTTAAAGTTGACTCCCTATGGTAGGGGGTGTGGAGAGTAGATTTTGGATTGGATTTGTGATCCTTGTCAAATGGCTAACATCTTTCTATCTACTCTTCATAGGTCTAAATAATCTTTATCCTCTTTTTTTACCAACGAGATTTTCCCCAAGTAAATATTTATTTTAATTTTTGCTCTAGGATTATATCCTAGTTATCTTAGAGAAAAAAACATTATATATATATATATATATATATATATTAGTGAAATTTTTTAATTTATTTAATAACTAGAAAACTTTATAAATACATTGTGTATGGATTAAATCAGAATGCTTACCATCCATGTTTGAAAGGAGGTTTACGATAATAATTACCATGTAAAATTAAATGAAAGGATTAAAAAATTAAGACAAATACATAAATTTATACTTTATTAAATATATTTCTTTATTTTGATCAATTAGTATAAATTAATGATTAAATAGCTGAGGGATAACAAAAAATATATATATTCGGTCTTTCCCTATCTGTCTATATAACCTTATAACTTTTTTTTTAAATGTTTCAATTTACTCCAAATACATATATATTTTTAAAATTACTTCTACAACTCTCAAATCCTTGTTCATTCATATCATATATCGTGCATTTTTTTAATTTTTTTGTGTTGCATGTGAGTGAGTTGTACCCTAAAATTTCTAATTTTAAATACCTTAAATTTTATAATTTTGAGTGTATCATACCCTCAATTTTTTAATTTTGAGGGTATGACTTACTCACATGCATGATAAAATTAGTGTTCACCACACTGCATTTCATGGAGTTTTTAATTATAATATATATTATATACTAATTTTTTATAAAATAGATTAATGATTTTACTCATTTTTATTAAAAAATATTTGTATTATATTGATTAGTTTTAATAATAAAATTATTTATAAATATTTAAATTATTTTTAGGTAATTGCATGTCTATGGCATTTTTTAAGATATTTATAATAAAAGAGTTTTATCATAATTTTATTAGTTTTTATCACATATTTGAGTTTAAATAATAATAATCACATATTTATATGTATATCATTATTTTATATTTAATATATTAGAATAGGTTATTTATTTTGTATTAAATTTGAAATTAACTTTTAGAATACCTTTTATTACTAGGTAATACACAATATTTATTTAATTTGAAATATTATTTTGTTTTATTTAACTTTTCAATCTAAGAGAATCTTATAAATATAAAATAAAATAAATAAATATTAATTTAATCTGAAATATAATTTTTAATAAACAATAGTAATGTATTAAATCTAAAATTGAAACATGCTTAATACAAAATAACTATTTTAACCTTCTAGGGTTTTACTATGTAAATCCTAAGTTAGATTAAAGGGTTGAGTTTATTGATAATCTATAATAAAATTGTAAATTATTGATTCAATATAACTTTCCCAAAATAGTAAGTGTAAGAAGAAAAGGAACTTATATGTAGATACATAGATTTTATGTGGAACAGGGTACTAGAAACGAATGAGCATAGACAAAATAATCTATCATATTTTGACAATTAATTAAGGTTTGGATCCAAACAATAGCACCCCTCTTAGGATAGTAGTTTCATGTGGTACTAGTGTACAATTATAGTGTTAATGTCCTTTTGTAGGGACTATTTTTAAATTTCAAAGACGTTGTAGTAGCTTTTAGAGGTCCTCTATGTGATTCTATATCACTCGAGGGATTGTTTGAGTCACTATTTTGGCTTATTCTTATCCAAAACCCTAATGAATACTTGCACACATGAAACAATGAATGAATCAAATGTAAAAATGAAAGGAAAAACTAGGTTTTGTGGGATGTTGTAATGGCTCTATGTGATAAAATAGTAGACAAAAATGTAGTGGTAAAAAGCATAGTAATAAAAACATAGTATGACAAAAATGTAATATGACAAAAACATCATAAGGGCAAAACATAGCAAGGAAAAATGTAGTGTTATTGGTAACATCATAAAAATATCATAAAGAGAATAATTGGGACATTTTAATGATTATCACATTATTTATTTGTTGTCTAGTTCATTTTGGTGATAGTAGTTAACATTTCATGGTGGAAAAGTAATTCACCAAATTTACAAGAAAAATAACAAAGGAAAATGTGATTTCATGAAAAAGGACCTTTAGTTGAAAGTTATGTCATATTTTGTGTGAGTGCATCCTTTACTATTTTTTATTCCTGTGATGTTTTATCTTTGCTATATTTTTTCCTTGATACATTTTATCCTCACTACATTTTTCATGTAACATTTTTAACTACTACATTTTTTTCTACTACTTTTTTGATGGATGTTATTATAATCATGTAGAGTAGAACCCCTGTTGTCTTGGCCACTGCCTATATTAACCCTAATTTTAAATTTCTTAGATCGCATGTAGTTCTCCCTTAGGGAACATGCACCATCAACTTGCATGGTATGCTAGAATGAATTTCACATAGTTCTTATTTGATCAAACATACAAATGTCTACGTGAAAAATAAGTAGTATGTAAAAAATTTGAGCTATGTTATTGGTTGATTTTATGTAAATAAGTGCCAAAATAGTCAGTGTTAGATGTAAAATACATTTTGAGTCTCTTTATATAGGATGATCTTTGTTTTTAATATAATACCTTATTCATTGGCCAATAAGTCATTAAAAAATATATCAAAAAACATAATAGAAGGCTCATGGAGGGTTTAGGACTCAAACATAGGTAAAAGGGCCCATCAGACACTAAAGCCATAAGTGGACACTAATGACATGTGGTATTACTACCTGAAAGTGGTGCTAGTTTCCTAAGTCTCAGGATAGATCAAAACTCAAGAAGGATAGGCTAAGGGCCCCTGGGCTAGGAAAATGTTACCTATGACTGCTAGGAGTGTCATAAATAGGGAAAATAAGACACAAGAAATATTGAAGGATTCAAAATGACCATGAAAATAAGGACTATAACCATCACTAATACCCTCATGTGAAAGAGCAAAAAAATACATGGTACTTGTGGTTTCTTGACCAAATTAGGGTGTTTACAATAACATATCTACTTCACATATTATTTCACTTTCATTACCTATTAGACATTACTTAATAGACATTAAACCATGATCCATCCATTTTTTAGAGTCATTTATTATTTATTAAATATGTGTGTGTCACAATTTATTGTAAATGGAACATGACCTATTTTTTCACTTTAAATTTGAGAATAGGCTATTTCACTTTCATTACTATTTATATATAATAATTACATATAAATTTCACAAAATGTATACTAGGAGTATTGAGATCATAAACAAAATCTAAGATATATGATTTAATAGGTTTTTATTGATTGCATAATACTAATAATAATTATAATATAATTAAATGTGAATTATAATACATTACATGTCTAGCTCCACAAAATATGGTGATGGAAAAGAGATTTATATCAAGAAGCACATCTGCTTTTGAAATATCCAAGGTACACAAATTTTTGCCTCTATAAACTAAATTATGGTATTAGGTGTATAAATATTTTTTTAGATAATATTTTATGATTATATATAACCTCAGTCTTGTACACTTGGAAAACTCAACCTTACTTGCTCCTCTCAATTTTTTACCTTTATCACTTTCACAAGTCTCATATCTACTCTATATTTATGCCCCTTAACCTATATCTCTTAGTCTAACCAATATTATGTTGATGACCTAGGTCTTATAACTTTCCCATAATGCTTAAAATGTATTTATCTTCCATATCTACAAGTTCAAAACCTATACCTACTTTCTTACTAACTGAACACTAACATATGGGGTAGATAGAATCATTGATGTTATTGTCTTGTCCTGACACAAGTGTCTAAAGCCCTAAAGTCATCTAATTTTCAAATGAAATATATTTTAATGGTCATCCTAAGTGTTTTAATGTGAGTTATTACTCCAAAAGATTGATATAAGTCCAAGATCAACCCTCATTCAATATTAACCTATGAATACCTAGAAAAAGACCAAAGAGCATTCAATTGATCAAAATCTTCCCTATTTATTCTTAGTTTAATACCATTAATAGATATTACACATATATAGGTTTGAATTACTAAATTATCAAACCAAGAGCCCAATTTTCCAAGTTACAAATTAGGTCATTGTTGTACATACTTTGCATATATTGTATTATTCACATAAAGTTAACACATAGGGGATAAATACATGAGTCTAAAGACCTCTTTAGATTATTAGATATGTGGTCAATTCCCACTAAAAAAGGGTTATTTATGAATCTTTAAAACATGTTCTCACTAACCTAGTTTTTCCCAAGGTCACATTACAGATGAAAAATTAGGGTTTTTCCATTTCACAAGAAGTGACTATCCATGACCCAAATGTGAATGCTCTAGAGTGAAGGTGAATCTAAATGCTAAATAATCTAAGTGGTTTCATAATATTTAAGTATATATTATATAAAAGACACTAGCATCGAACCTAGACAGTAGCATCGATGCAATTGTCCCTAGTTGACATTAATTTCTAGAGAGCTAAAAGCATCAGAGCTATAATATGATGATTGTTCTAGAATCTCCTACTTGTCTACCTTCCCCTATTCCAAAGTATCTTACCTATTTGCCTTCAGCCTATTCCACATCTAAAACTTTATTATCATCAAAAAATTTAAGTACTTTACTTCTTTGCCATTTATATATCTAACATAGTTATACTTTCCATATTTAGACTATCTCAACATAATAAATTCAATGTATACTTGTATATGATTTTAACATCTAATTGACCTACTATATATCTGATTATCACCCTTGTACTATTCCATTTCTATATACCCATTTAATATTCTATATAACCCCAATCTAGATCATTTTAGGGTTAAACAATTTTGAATAATTTATTGACATAAATATCAAATTATCAATTAACTAATATGCTAAGCAATAATATAAAATAGTACTTTAATTGTATTCTTTAAAAAATTGGGTCAATATAATTTTATTATAATATACTCATTAGCAATATAAGGAATTTAATTATAATTTAACCATATAAGACTTTTAAATTACATGAAAAAAGAACCAAATATTTCAATGGAATTTAATGAATTAACAGGCATAAAGATGCATTCATCCACCATGGTGACTTGTGTACAAAGTCTTATATATTAATTGTATTAAATTGACTTACAAACAATAAAAAAATTATTCCATTTGCTATGAATCATTTTAAATTGTTTTAGGTCAAAAAAGACATTTAAAAAGGCATAAAATCTCTAAAATTATTTAATTTGGCGTCTTCTCTTCATGACTTTGCTTGCTACTTTCCTCTCAATCTTTAGCAACTTTAATCACTTTCAGTTTGGACTGCTCTAATATATCATAATAATCATCAAAAATTTTGAATACTTAATTAACTTTATCCTCATTTGGTATGTCTAAATGCATATACATGATTTCACTTTCGACATGCATATAGAACATCTGATATGGAACTTGTAAAAATTTATTAAAGTCTTTTTCAAAATTATCCAAAACATTTTGATACTTGATGAACATTTTGATTGAATTAAATTTGAAATTTGATCCTAGAGTTATCTCCTTTCTAATTATATGTTCAAATTCATCTATTATGAATTGAGCTGGGAGTATATAATCATTATTTTCAAATACAAATCATGAAATTTTTTCAATTACTTCTTCTATATCATTTCATGCATCAACTCTAATTCTTCACAATTTTGTAAATTTGGCAATGCATTCTTCCAGAATGTATATTTATAATTTGTTAGTGATAAGTAATTATGTCTGCTCACCCAACTAATTATCTTCAATAATTCCTTATTCAACTAAGGTATCAAAACATACTTCTGACAATGCCTCTAAATTTGGTGATAATAGTTTTAACCTTTTTAATTATACGTCATATTTATCTTCTACATTTATTTCCTCCTCTACTTCCAATTTAATCATCTCATACATTTTCCACCATAATATCAATAACCATATTTCCTTGTGCAATTAATTTTTTGGGCCAATCTTTGGTTTATCTTCCCATGTAACCTATTTCTTATGTTATAGTCAATATGCATGTGTTAGTTATTTACAGTGTCAGTTATGAATACTGAGTTTTTTTAACTAATTTTTGTATAATGGCTAAGAGTTTATCAAATTTTTACTTCAGTTATTATTTGGTTGACTTGTCTTGATCAAGCTTATTAAAAATCATGTCAATTAGTGTTTGTATATTTTATTTCACCCCCTCTCAAGTGGCTTTCCAAAGAAGCACTTTTAAAATTTTATAGGCTTGAGTAGTGGCTTCTTCTTTGGACTTTTCAACTAAAATAACTATAATTTTAGAATATATTTCCCCTTGATCATCCATCACAATAAAATATATTATTTTGATTTTCTTTGTTATATGATGGGAAGGCATGACAATTTCACTAAAATTTATCTCCTTCGATTGGATAATTTTCTTTCTTTTCTTCATGACTTCATTCAACCAATTAGATACTTACATACCTAAAGCTTATTGAGGTGATTTTTATTTCTTTGGTTTTTAGAGGAAAAATAATGAGGTTAAACTATAATATCTTGGGTAGGAGAAGGAATAAATCTAGATTTTTCATTTTTATCTAGTAATCCCACATTTACTTCAATGGTGGAATACAGAGGTAGCCTTGTTAAATGCTTAAATTGACTAGGTGAAGAGTGAAGATGTTTAAGGGAGGTAGAAGAGGGAATAAATTTGACATCTTTGGTTTACTTTGTTAATCCCACTTTGACATCAAGGGTGGAATATGTATGTGGACTTATTTACTCAAGTGAAGGGGTTTAAATAAGTATAGTATGAAAAGTAGGTGTAGAATATGGAGGTGTGTTTGTTTGGAAAGTACTAGGGGAAGATGTAAAATTTACCAAGGGAGGATCCATAGCCAGGAACTTTTGGGTTGTATTTGTGACCAAGGTTTGGGAGTGAACAACATCTGATTATGGCTTACTTAAGACACTAGGAATTCCCAAACCACCTTTACTCCCATCAAAGGACCTATTTAAATTAAATTTTGGGATGGGCCTCATAACCTTCATAATATTTTCTTATTTTTATTTTTCAATGGCTATAATTTTAATTTTACTTGTACTAAAATATTAAATTGTAAGTGTTTTATTTAATGTTAATATGTGACATTGAACAAAAGCTTTGTTAATAGATTTTTAAAGTGATATAAATTTTGCATTTTTGACTTTAATTCCTTTCTTCCTAAGCTGAGTGAGTTTTAGCTAGCACAACTTGAGTTATATCCTCTAATGATGTTGATTATAATTTACTGTAATCAACTTGAGACAAGCATTGAATATAGATTTTCTACTTCTGATAGATAGTATATACATCATCTCTATCATTTCTCATTCTTTGTGGAATATCTGCTATGTTAAATTCCATGACCTACTTTAAACTCAGTCATGAATAATCCTAATGTTTGACGTCCTTTTCATCCTCACAATCCATCTAGAAAAATTCAAAATGTAGAATATGTTGATATGAGGGTTTACCATGGAATGACTGAATGGTGACACATGTCACTTCTTCATCAATGTTATTCACTTTGGATAATGAAGCACATGTATATCTTTCAAGCTTGATATGGAATATTATGCTTACTAGAAAAAAAATTATGAGTTTCACATAATTAGTGAACTAACTCCATCAACAATCATTTGTCATCAACATACCTTAGTAATAGATATGGATAATTCTCAAATCCACATACTGAGACATACGATAAAGTGGGGAATTGAATGAGCCATGATCTCCATCATGTAATTTTCAATGTGGTAATAATATAAATTATAACATTATATGGTTCTTCATCAAACATTTTGGTGATGTAATAAAAGAATGCATCATTTACATGATGAAAATGATGTGCATTTTATTCAAATGTAAATTGAGGATAGAATTCATAGATCCATGCAGAATTTATATGACTTGATATAGACAATCCTCAAACTATTCTTCTCCTAGCTACAACATAAACTAAATATGAGGTCATGTAGATTTTATTTATTATTTTACCTCACATAATTAGTCTTGAGTTGAATCACTGATTAACTGAGCCTAGTTAATAAATTAAATATTTTGGAGGGTTTTATAGATGTACATATACATCCATCCATGAAACTCTTTATCAATAGGATTTAAAACTACTATGTTTAAAAGTGTGATTATGTCATTGATTTCTATTTTGAAATCAAAATGAGCCATTTTATTTGAAAGCCTAGTAGAAGTATTCTTTGTCTTTTCAAGCCATTAATTTGTTGATAATTTTAGAGCACAAAATTATAGTTTCCTCCTAAAACTATTGGGCATCTTTAGGAGTAAGTTTTACATAGGATTCATGTTCAATAATATTGAGTGTGTCTTCAATGTACTATGAGTCAAGGTAAAGTAAAATTAATTTTTAGAATTTTGGAATTCTCTCTGGCCAATGTCATAGGGTTTGTCTAAAGTCAACACTAGTTATGGACATTAAATGGAAGTAGGAAATGTAATAGCCTTAGCTACCCTATTATCATGGATGATTTAAATCTAGTATTTATTAGGGATAACATTGATTCTATCCTAAAATTCAATTAGGTTGATATGTCCTAAGTCTGTATCTGAGATCTTACCTACATCAAACTCCAAATAAGATGGGGGAATGACCCTATGAAATTCATACTTCGTGTCTACCTATTTTTTATAGGTTTTTAAAATATGAACTCTGATAATATAGAACCTCAATTATCTAGACACAAGGTTTGATAGAATTTGGAGGTTATTCTACCTGTTGGATAATTTTTTATAGGATTATGGGTTATTTAATTAGTTATCATGTTTTCAGGTTGCCTAAGCAAGTACCAAAAATAAATAGGTGTCTGAGTAGGTTTTGGACTTTGATAGATGTTTAAAAATGTGTCAAAATTTGATTAATGTCTAAGTAGGTATCAAGCTTATAAATATGTCTAAGAAGGCATTATAATATATTAGGTGTATGAACATGCATCAAACTTTGTTATTTGTAGAATCATGATTTAGATTCTGATAATTATTTAAAGATGTTGAGTATTAGGTTTGAAAGGTAGGAGATAAATTATCATGGATGAGGGTTTCACAAGAGGAGAAAAAATTCAAGTGAAAAAATTAGGTTTTGAAGGTAATATAAAAATTATTAATGATCCATGCCTTGTGAAAAATTAAAAGTGAGGTCAAGGGTTTCAAAGCATGATTTAAGTTTAATTTAACTTAATTTAGATATTAATTTCTAGAGGAGGCTAAGAATGCCCTATGAGACTAAAGAACATATTACATGAATCCAATACATTAAGGAAATTCCAAAATCATCTTCAAAAGATAAAGAAAGATAAAAATAATAATGAGAAAAACTTCAAGTGAGGGTTATAGGGTTATAAGGCACAACAAAAACAATCGAGGATGCACGACCTTGAAAAAATGAAAAGTTGTCAAGGATGTTCGACTTTGTGCAAATGAACAACTATCAAGGATGAATGACCTTGAAAAAACCTTAAAATGAGGATGAGGTTTTTTTTAAGCACATAAATATCACATGTTAAACTGTGCACTCCACTTCTTTAGGTCAGGTCAAGATAGATGACATAATGGATGGGCGATGGGTGGAATTATAGATTGGAAGGATTATTTGGGGGAATGGGAATTGGAATGATAAGTGGTAAAGGATGCTCATAATGGAACCAAAATATATGTAGAGTGTCACATTTCTCATTAAAATTTTCTAACTGAGCAACAATAGAACTCTAAGGCCCTTCAATACTAGTGATGATGATGAGGAGAAGCTCATAATCAATACCAATAATTTCAAGGTCGGAATGGCTCAGTTGAATGACTTGGGAGATTTGGTCCACTATGTCGAGTTGGCTATTCCATGTCAATGTCATAATAAATGTTAATGATAGATGATAAGGCTAAACTGAAGGAGAAGAAAGAGGATTGAGATGAGAATCTAGGCCTAGATCACATTGTATTGATGGCCTTAGTTTTGGGGAGAAAAATGATGTGTGGATCGAGGATTTTCTATTAATCCTATAAGTCACTAAGAGTGTTTAAAATTATATTGGGGATAGGTATAAATGTAAAACCTCAATTCTAATCTCAACACTGATATCTAATTAAGTGTTGATAATGTAGCCTAGTGCTCTAACTTTGGTAAATAGACCTATTCTATAGAGGTATGGACATTTAGGGAGTGTCATCCAAGAGGTTAAGTGTGTAAATGTATAATAATAATAATAATATATTTTTATGAACGTTATATGTGATTTGAATTTTTTTCTATTATAAGGTTATAGGAATGCTCATTCTCATCAATATAAGGCTTTGGTTGTTGATTCATTATTTATTTTTGGTAATGCTTTGACTGAAAATAAAGATAATTACTTAATGAAAGTAAATTAATTAAAGGAAATAAAAATTAACACGTGGAAATAAATTAAATAATTCTTCTTTTTGTATTTATCAATTCACTTTTTGATGCATGAAATACTAAAAAATCAAATCTAGACTAACAATGCAAATGTTAATTTCTATCTTTTTTTAGTGTAAATTAAATGAAATTATTTTTTTACGTTTATATATTGATATATAAATGAATATAGTATTCAAAATATTTTTTAGTAACATGAAATGATATTTGGATCTTAAACATCAATACCAATAAACACCAAATGGTTCTTTTACATATGCAAGCTAAAACAAGTTTTTAGTGTTTCTTAATGAATGCACGCTAACTTTAGATGATTTGTTTTAAATATAAGTGAACACTTGAATTTTTATTTTATAATTTTTTAATCTAAAAATAGTGTTTATAATTTACTTAAACAAATAAAATTATAATCAAGATAACACCTTGTGATTACCTATGTTTAACTAGGGTTTTACTCTTTCCTAGTGTGTGAGTTTGTGTAGATAAGAACTTGTTCTCAAACTAAAAATTGACAATGGTCACCACTAAAATCACTTGTTTTATTTTTATAATATTTACCTAGGTTTTAGAATCAAATCTATATGCTTCTAAAATAATTTATTGTATGGTTGTAAGAAATAAATAAACTAACTAATATTTTTGTGCAAAGATAGGAGAGAAGAATTGTTTTTTATACCAAATTTTCCTTTTTCAAAATGGATATTTTAACTTATGAAGTAAAGTAAAATAATATAATATAATTAATAAATAAATAAATAAAATCTAAACTAAAAACTCCCAAGTTGACCATGATGTATATTGGTGGAAAGCAAGAGAAGTATTTGTTACATGGTTCTTAGCATACTAGCTCCTTTATTCAACAATGATTAAAAGAAATATCTAACCATGAGGATGATAAAATGATAGTATAAAATTTGATAATAAGAGAGAGAGATATAAAAACAAATCCAAACAAAGAATAGCTAATTGTGGTTGGTTAATAACATTGTTTGCAAAGATCTTGTTGTAAGAACAATGATTGTCCTTGGTTGAAATTATGTAATTTAGCATTAAAATGATCAAATAAAAGATCCAAACTAATGATAAGCATTTTGTGGATATATAAATCTTTAAAAATCCAATTTATGATTCAAATTTTTATACTAAAATTCATCTAAAAATATAATACTTATAGAAGAGGAATGGGAGTTATAAATAGGAGTTTAAATGAGTCAAACTAGGAGTAGAACTTAGGAAGGAATTAAAAATAATTAAAAATAAAATATGGAGTGAGTTAGGCCAACATGGAGGTGACCTCAATGTGACAAGAATAATAAATACAATAATAATAATAATATAAAACATGTGAAAGCTTGAGTTTTGAAATCCATGTTTATAACATGAACCAAATGTGACAAAAACCACCCTTATTTTTAGGGGAGGTTATGAAAATGCTAGCCCTAGTTAAAAAATTATTGATCCTAGGAATAGAACCACCACATGTGATGAGGAAACTACTATGTCATTGATCGATCTATCATGGTAGTTTTTGAAACTATAATGGTGGTTCTATCATTTTAGGGGTGGTTTTATAATGGACCTCAGTGGTTATATCATTAGGAGGGGAAATTTCATCTCCCATATAAGGTTTTTAAAATTGGATCAAAGGTGCCATCAAATTTTTTAAAAATGAGCTTTTAGGGGTCTAGGAGATAAACTAGTGTTAAATAGAACCTATTTTGAACATAAATTAGGATATCACTACATCATCATTGGACATCAAATTAAGAATGTTGCACTATGTTTTAGGTGGTGGAAAATTAGTAGTATCCCTGCTACTAATGGTGATAGTGTCCCTCCTACTATTGGTGATAGTTTCCCTATTACTAGTAGTGGCATAGTTAGTAGTCATCCTATAGTTCATGTACATTATTTCACATCATGTGGGTGGAAGTTTATTTCACCTCCTATTTAGGGTATACATACATAAGTTACACCTATGCAGAGTATACCTACATTTTTGTAGCACACTAGTACCTAATAGTCTTGGGCATTTATAGTGGCTTCAACATCTTTGGACACCAGTATAGAATAGTATATTTCATCTATATTTTCTTCAGCACCTTAGGACATCACCACACATGAGTATATGTCATATATAGTTTTTTTAGGACCTCATAACACTAGCATTCTAGATTATACATCATCTTTATTTCTTTAGCATCTCATGACACTATCATGCCAGACTATATGCAATCTATAGTTTCTTCACTGCCTCTCATAAGCACACTACTAGTTATGCAGGGCTTATCTTCTTCACCATATGTATTTAACACATAAGTTTAATTTTAATTATATTTTTTTATGTACGTAAAATAATAATAAGTTTATATTTTAGTATATGTTTACTTAATTGACTAATATTTGACTAAAATTTCATTTGTTTCTTGTATATATGATCACTGATGTCTTAGGTACCTCAACTAGCTTAGATTCTATTTGTTTCTTGTATATATTTCATTTGTTTCTTGTATATATGATCATGTAATATGTGGAAAGCAAGTACAATAATGACCTATATTGTAACTTGTAAAATCAAGCTCTTAGGCTAATCCTTCATTAATTCATACATGTATATATGTAGTCACTGTAAATAGGAACAAATATGGAAGCTTTACTTAATTTAATACTCTTTGGTATGAATTCTAGGTGAGGAATGAATGAGGAGTGATCTTGTATTTATATCAATCTCTCTGGATAAATAACTCACATTAAATCACTTAGGATGACCATTAGAATAGATTTCATTTACAAATTAGATGACTTTAGGCCATTGGACACATGTTTCAAGGTAGGACACTAATGTCGACATAGAGTTTTGGGATTGACGTTTATGTCCTAGAAATAAGAAAAGAGTTATAGGCTAAAAACTTTTAAGGGCATAAGATAAACATATTTTAAGTACTTTTGGAAAAATAAAAGGCCTAGGTCATAAATATGAGACTGGTTATACTAATATATAGGCTAAGGGGCACAAGATATATCAAGTGTGGGACTTTGCAAAAGTGGGAAAGGTCCAAAATTGAGAGGAACAGCAAAGATTTGAGTTTTCCAAGTGTATAAGACTAACATTCTATATAATCCATAAATATCATCTAAATTCTCCCTCCTTTAATCTAGTAATGAAATTACTAGTTTAAATTAAAGGAATGTGTACCTAGGTGTGTATAACACACCTTGCCTTTACGTGAGCCAAATTAAGTGCTTTGTTGGTGACTGACTTACAAGCAAGAGCATGTTAAAGTATATAATAAATGCATATAATATAAAATTAAAATTATTTGAAATTAATTTAAATTGAAAAATCAAGGTTTAGGATTACATTTATGTATTGATGCAACTGCCTTGCCTATTGGCAAGTTGATTTTAAATATGTATCATTATGAATCACTAAAACTAAGATTAGGACAAATATATAAATCTGGAAAGTGCATATATCTAAGTAGATAGAGATATATTGGAAGTCACATGCCCTCAACCTTGAATAAAAGGTGATTTTCCACTTGGTAGTTGAGATTAGTACAACCGTGTAACCCATTCATACTTATAATCTAGTTCACATGAGTGAATAAAGTTAACCCATACCATATATTTAGTGAGGCTAGATGATATAATCAAGTTTATCCTAAGAACTTGGAAAGATTGAGTGATTTAACAAACTCAATCATACCAAAATCAAAGAAACTACTATATTAGATTGGCTTAATATAGTCTATAAAATTCTGACCTGGTAGGTGATGACAATCCTTGAGAGTGTTTTGAAATATTAAACTAATTTAAATTTTGTAATATTAGGCATACATTTCATAACACATACACCTTAGATTTGTCTCATGTTGAAACTATGTATAACAATGGTACCAATGTATATAATTACACCATAAAGGTGTATCTGAATCATATGATTATGTGGTTTGGCCAATTTGGAATTTTGCACAAGTGTTGGTATCAAGTTACCATAACATGCCCTAACTATATATGGATAAATATTAAAAATGAGATAAATGCATATGTGGAGAACATGTTTCCAAAACATGCCCCTACTAAATTTGGGTGTGTTGAATATTGAATAAGTATGGAAAACATGCTTTTGAAACATGCCCCCACTAAATCTAAAAACTATGTCAAATACTAAATAAGTGTAGAGAACATGTTTCCAAATCATGCCCCCACTGAATCTATAAATGTGTCAAATGTGCATAACATGAATCTATGGCATTCCCCCATTGATATTCCTCCCTCTTTGAGGTGAGGGAAGAATAAAAATTTGTATTTATCTCACATCAAAAGGACAAGAAAATTATCTAATCTATGAATGGAACCATTTAACATATAGAATAACATGTCTAGGTAAATGTAGCATTGAATCTCATAGAACAATGTGATCACATGAAGGCTTAAGATGCATGAAAAATATCATGAAAATGTCTATATTATAATAAGACAAGATCAACAAGAAAACAAGTACACACACAAGAGCACTCAAAAGTAATTCAAAAGATAATGGTCCTAGGAGACCAAAAACAAGGGGCATATTCAAATGTCACAGAATTGAAGGGATGTGACTTAGTCAAATGTCCATAAAATTAATAATGACATATTTAAATATCCATAAATCAAATAATGACATGTTCAAATGTAAAATAAATCACACATAGGAATGGGGGATGAAAACAAGGGAACATATTCAAATGCTCAAACAAGTAAGATAATATCAAGGCAAGACACTCAAGGAAGTGCATAAAGGAAATCATAATAAACCATCATATACATATCATAGTATCTCATGGATCAGATGTGTTATCAAAAAATGTCAAGTTCATGGCTTATCAAGTACCCTATATAAAATATAATCATGGATAAAGGCATGTCTAAGTACATAATATCTCAAACATGATAATGAAGAGACCATATAATGATATAATTTGTGTATATCAAGATCAAAGAAGTAGATACTCCCAATGTCCACATGACATGAGTAAAGGGAAGGCCCAACATATAAAATAATAATAGATAATGTATCTATGTATGCATGTATCACACTCAAGTAGGATCATGACACACATGTATATGCATAAGTAACTGATATGCCATCCATCAACATGGAACTAACACATAGATGCCAAGGAGCCAATACATTATGTTTATGCTAAAAATGTTAGTCTTTTTTAACTTTTTTTTATTTTTTTGGTATTTTTGGAATATGTGAATCTTTTCAACCTTAAGTTTTATCTTTGGCATTGTTTGCATCATTATTGGATAATTTGAAAAGGTACATAGCATGTTCCTCCTCACACTTTATATGTGTAGTAGAATAACTAATGTTATCATTTGGAATATGTATTAATTTGCCTTCATGAGAAAAAGAATTGCCTTGCTGACTTTAGTCAAGTTTTATTCCATTTGGTATAACCAAATATTTATTAGTGTAAATGCATATGGAGATGTGGTTGTCATAACCCAAACCCATATTTTAATCAATTTAGGACCATAAGTAATTGGTAGTGTGATGTGACCTAAGGATTTTTTCCAAGTGACCTTTCTTTGCAAGTCTTGTAGATCAAAACCAATCTATTGAAAATGCCTTATATTTCAAGTAGTTTTTGTTTATGTGGGATCAATATGGTTATGCCAAAAATAAGCACCACCCATGAATGATGTGATTATCAAATCATTTTTGTCTCAATATTGTTTAATTTTTTTAATCTAAATCTCCTAGTGTGCATTGCATGCCTATTATAATTCTAATTTTTTTTTGAATTATTATATAAATAATTGCTAAATATTTGATGTTTCTATTGACCACTAGGTTTTGAACAGGATTCCTTTAAGGGATTGTCAAATTTAATCTTTTAGTCATCAATGAGCTCTTAGATCTTATGCTTTAAGGTAAAACATATGCTCATAGAATGCTCTAGTCACTACTAATAATCATAACAATCATTTGCATCATATCCTTTAGATAGAGGTCTATTAATATCAACCTCTATATGGTGAGGGATAGGTATAAGATGAAATTCTATTAACCATGGGAGTAATGAAGTGGGAGACTTGGGTAAGCATTTAAATTGTCTCCTTGGTGCCTTAGATAGAGCAATATGGTTAGGTCATTATAATAGTGTATAAATTAATGTTTTATTATTTGTATAAGAGATGAGACTAGTGAAGTCATACCTTGATCAATTTTTTTTGCACCTTTGTCCTTTGTACTCAAATTCATAGGATTGTGTAGTAGTATTAGTTTTTTGGACCATTGCATAGTGTTTTAAGGGATTAGTATCCATTTTACATGTGTAAATGAATCCCTGATGACTAAAATTCAATCATGCATGCAACATAGAGGGAACCTCATACATCTCATGTATCCAAAGTTATCCCAAGAGAATTCTATAGTGAAAGTAATTTGGCACAAAGTAAGTAATGTATGGGGACCCATGGTAATATTTAATGTTATTTATCCCAAAACTCATCATGAAATATAATCAAATCCCCTGATGATCATATTAGATGGTTCCAAATCTGAAGGTCTAATGCTAATTAAGGAGAGGAAAGATATGTTACAAATTTTGAGCCCTGAATTGATATCCAAAATAACTCATTTTACCATTTTATTGAAAACACATACCCAGATATAGAGTGGAAAATAGGGACTTATAAGATGTTGAGGTGGTAAATCCTCCTTTTCAAATGATATATTAAACTTAGTCCATTTGATTGAATTTAAGATAGAGGCCAAATATAGTGGTTCAACATTTCATGGCAAGGTTTTCATCTATAGTGTCCTCACAAAATAGCCTTATAAAGTGGTGACTTATCTAACAAGATAAAAAGTGGAATTTTATCCATAACATCATTACATGTCTTTAAAATATATGAAATATTCTCATGTTGGTTTTCTTTTTTGTAATTAGGATTTTAGATTGAGGGAGTAAAGTCTTGATAAATGATATTATCTCTACAACCAAAGGTAATAATGTTTGCATTGTAGGTTAGATATTGCATAATATCTACAAAAGAAGCCAAAGTTATATCACTTGGTACTTGGGTATCATGCAATGCCTCATATAGGATATCCTTATAGATAGTAGAGTGCTTTAGGAGTTATAATATCAAAAATCATTTCCTTTGTTCCATAATATATTTGATGATGTAGTTAAAATAATAAATTGTAACAATAATTACAAATTAGAACACAAAATAGGTGATAGATGCATCCATCTTGCACATATTTTATAGCAATCTAGGACCAACAACAAAAAAATTAGAAAAACCTAATTGACCAAAGATTTTGAGTCAAATATCAGGTTCACCAAATGTTTAACCCTAAATTTTGGATGTGGATCCTACTTGGGTAGATAGAGTTAAGAATATATAAATGATAATGCAAAAGGGTGATAATCAGATTTATAGCATGCCAATTAATAGATACAACATATGTTAAATTTATTAAAGTAAGATAGGCTAAAAATATTAAGTACAACTATGTTATTTATATAAATGAAAAATAAATAATGTACTTAGTTGCTTTTGATGCTAACATAGTTATAGATCTGAAATAAGTAGGAAGCAAATTGGAAAAGGCTTTTAGAACAATCACTAGATTTTGGATTTAGTGCCTCTAAATCCATGGATACTAGAATAAGCCATGTATATTAATGTTGATGTTACTATATAAACTAGCTGTAGATGTCTTATATAGAATACCTATTGGAAAAGGATTCAGCCACCTAGATGCTTCAAGGTTTATCTTCACCTTTTCTCTGGTGTATTCAAATATGGGTCATGGACTATCGCTCCTCATGAAATTACAAAACCCTAGTTATTCATATTTATAGTGACCTTGGTAAAAATGGGTTAGTGGGTACATGATGTTGAGCTAACTCTAAAGACCCCTTTTTCAAGGATTGTTGCTACATAGACAATATTTTGAAGATGGCTTCAAACTAATGTAGTAATCCCCTACATGTTCGATTATGTGTGAATCATGTAATATGTTGAAATTAAGTACAATAGTGACATAGCTTATATATTAGAAAATTATACTCTTAGGTTGTTCCTTTAGTACTTCATACTTTTAGATGTGTAGTCCTTATGACTAATATGGAAATACAAATAAATATAAAAGCTTTTCTCAATTGAATTCTCTTTGAATGCTCTTCGTTATGAATGATAGGTGAAGAATAAATGAGGAGTGATCTTGTATTTATATCAACCCCTTTGGATAAATAACTCACATTAAAGTACTTAGGCTAATAATTATGATACATTTCATTTTCAAATTAGATAACTTTAGGGCACTAGACACCTACATCAGGTTAGGACACTAGCATCGATATAAGGATTTGGGACTGATGCTTGTGTCTTGGTAGTTAAAAAATAGGTACAGGCTTAGAACTTGTTGGGGCATAAGATAAGCATATTTTCGGCATTATAGGTGAGATATAAGGTTAGTGTCATCAACATACAACTAGTTATACTAATATATAGGCTAAGGGGTACAAGATAGAGTAGATACAAGACTTTCAAAAGTGGTAAAGGTCCAAAACTAAGAGGAAAAACCAAGGTCTAAGTTTTTCCAAGTGTACAAGACTGAGGTGATACATAATC
The DNA here is from genome assembly GCA_037957365.1 of Torreya grandis. Lineage (NCBI taxonomy): Eukaryota > Viridiplantae > Streptophyta > Pinopsida > Cupressales > Taxaceae > Torreya > Torreya grandis. The sequence continues at coordinate 3,162,341 of JARHVA010000222.1, read as the reverse complement.
CATAAATATCATCTATAATAGATATATTAATTATTTTACTTTTATGAAAGTGATGTATTGATGTTATAATTAGTAAAATGAAGTTATTTTGTATAAATTAGACAATATTTTACTCAAGGCCATTTCCATATGTTCCCTACCATGTAATTGAGAAGCAACATTCTTGTCTCTTAGTTGACCTTTATCTCTCTTTCCCATTTTATTAGAAGATTCAATTTCATGTTTTGAATTTAAAATTTGAATGATTCCTTCCATAGTCTTCAATTTTTCCTTCATGGACTTGTTCTCCTACTCGAGGAAGCTAACCCTTTCTTCCATTTTTCTCGAATAAGTAAAAAATTCTTTAATATCCTCTTTGCCACTAAGAATGTCTCTCCCAATTCTGATTCTTGATGAATTTTTTCAAAATGTTATGTTATTTTAAGAACCACCTTAAAAAATCCCTATGTACGTCAAGTTCCTTAAAAATATATTTATACTTAGCTTTCCCCTTAATCTCTTTAGCTATTTCTTTATAGACTTTTCCAATCTTCCTTTTTCCCTTCTCAGAATCATAAGCTTTGGGTTTCTTAGGGGAATGGTACCTTGAGTCTTTATAGGCTTTAATCCCTCTATGACCTCCTTAATTATATCCATTCATAGATCCAATCTATCTACATTTATAATATGAGGGACATTCATATCCTCAACAATATTCTCAATAGGATCAAATTTAGGATCTTCCATCTTCCATGAAGTTATTTTATTTTTTTATGCACATCTAAGTGATGATTTATGATCTATGTGATGGTTTTTTATCATTACCATAGAATTCATTACAGGAAGAAAGAAACAAATAAATTATATTAATTCCCAAAAATGACCAAAATTAATTTAATGGGACTGAAGGAAATAACCTTATCAATAGGAAGTTTTAAGAAGAGAGACCCAAATAAATAAATTAGAAAGACATATTTATTTTTTATATCATTAGAATAAATTTTAATTATCCAATTTACTATTCATATAATTAATAGATCAAATTATTATAAGAAAGATAAATGAATATCATTCTTAAGTATTAACTCTAAGAACCTATTGTAGCATTCAACAAGATTCAAATTGTGACACACATAATTAACAATAAGGCATATCGACTTACAACATAAGCTTTAATTTCATAACTAGATTATCAATGCTTTATATGTGGACATATCATATTTTCATAACATGTGCATATAAAGATTATACTTTGAATTATAATAACCCTCATTAATAAATAATAACCAACTATAATCTTACTTTCTCTAGATTTATATTTTAGAAATGTCAATTAATGACATATATAACCATTTATCTCTAACTCTTAATGACATATATAATAAGGGGGAGGCAAAGGTAAAGATTGGGTTTATGTGTTTGTGTGTGTGTGTGTGTGTGTGTGTGTGTGTGTGTGTGTGTGTGTGTGTGTGTGTGTGTGTGTGTGTGTGTGTGTGTGTGTGTGTGTGTGTGTGTGTGTATCCACTTCCTGTATGTTATAAATTTTTTTTAGTTGGATACCTTATAAAAGACTATAATATTTCCTTGTTATATTGATGTGCACCTAAAAAAGGATCTCTCCTAATAAACGATTATATCTTATGAGTCTTCACTTCTTTCACAGAGCTCCTCTTTTTTGATGACTTGTGCATGAGTCAAGATGAGTTACCTTATCACAATCACAAACTTATTTAGTGTAGATACATTTTTGAAACATTCAAATAGGATTAGACTAGATACATTCTCAATTGTTTCACCTTTATGTGTAGTCAAAACTTATATGGCATTATTGAATCTCTTTATGAATTCTTGATGATAACCTAAAGGATTTGTAATTCCTTTAGATTATATTTGTATTTATTGGAAATGTGAAATAAATAAACTAATCCAAATAGCAATGAGGTGTAACCAAAAGTCATACAAGTATGTGCTAATGAAGACAAGAGACAAATCTCATCCAATGTCTTTGTTTGTGCCTGAAGTGGAGGAATCATATCATTTGGTTTGATCTAGCTATGCATATATTTTCTTAACTCTCTTTCCCTCTCTCTAATCTAAATTGAATTTTTTTTTAGCATTCTTTCCTATAGTTATAACTCTCTCTCCTACTAGCTTACTTATTTCTATAACTAACTTGGGTGCTTATTTTAGGAGATCTATGAGAGGTAGAGATGAGTCATCAACACCTATAATTTCATGGGTGATTCCTATGAACAACCCCTAGATGATTATCCATAGCTTGGGATAAGTGAAATATGACTGCACATTGTCTCTCGCAACTAAATGTCATTTAAGAGACCAAAATTTGATCAGTGAGAGGCATAACTTATGACTCACTATCCAAATCAAAAAACCATCTATATTGATGCATCTATATGAGTTTATAAATTATATAATTCCCCCATCCACTCTCTATCAATCCCCAAGATTGAAATTTTTAGTTGGTTAGATGAGTCCCTAAAGAGAATTTTCTCATCCTTGAGTGGGAAAATGGACTGAACTTTCATTTTGCATTATAGGAGATTCATGAGGGGTAGATATGAGTTGTAAACACATAGAATTTCATGGGTGAGTCCTTTAATCACCCCTTATAATATTATCCTTATCTTAAGATGAGAAAGACATGGTTTCACATTCTCTCATAGCTAAATCTCTCTTAAGAGACCAAAATTTGGTCAGTGGGAGGCATATCTTGTGACTCGCTATCGCAATTGAAGAATCATCTATATAGATATGCCTATACAAGTGAAACATGGTTTCAAATTTTATCACATGGTTAAATGTCTCTTATGACACTAAAATTTGGTTAATTGGAGGTGTATCTTGTGACTAGCTAGCCCAATAGATCAACCATCTACACCAATGCATTAAGATAGGCATATAAATACTTGAATGGCCCTCATCCACTCTCTATCAAGACCTAAGACTGAGAGTTGCAATTGGCAAGATGAATGCATAAATAGATGTTTCTCATCCCTGAGTAAGAAAAGGGACCTAACTTATGCCACACATTATAGGAGATCCATGAGGGGTAGATACAAGTTGTCAATGCATATAATTTCATAGGCGAGTCCTTTAAACATCCCCCATATGATTCTCCCAAACTCAAGATGAGAAAACCATGGATGCACATTTTCTCTCACAGCCAAAAGTCTCTTAAGAGACCAAAATTTGGTCAATGATTTAACTTTTAAGGGTTATGGAATTTAAGCCCTATGTTATTAAAAGGTTTAAGTATAATAAATCAAGGTATAAAATATGTAATAAATACAACCACTAATTTGGGAAATAACTAAGCTAATTTGATATTTCTTATAATAGCAATGAATGACACAAATGAATAATTAACTATAAACTACCTAAGACAAAGGATTTAAAAGCTAAAAAATGGTATAGGAGTTGGTCTGAGTGTCATCACAAAGATGATCTAGGTGTCATAAACCCTCCTAAAAATGGCACCCTGCCTTAGATAGTAGTGTTATGGTGATAGTGTCTACTTTTGGTGTTATTGTCCTTTATGTAAGAATGGAATTATACTTCTAGGAGAATGTGTGTTTGAGTCTGACAAACCTATTCCTATGCAAACAAATCCTATTTCACTATTTATGACCTATTTTGACTAATATGCAAACCCTAGACCTCCATGTGATTACGGAACTTGATTGGCACAACTATCAAAAGTTTAGTGTTATTGGGTATGTTGGACATCCTCAACACCCTAATGTGATGAGATTCTCCTACATAACAATACTCTGATGAGGGATCAAGCCCAATTTAGTTCTTCCCATCTAAGTGTTGGTTTGAGTGTTTTAATTGAGGATTGAGACTAAATATTTGTATTTTGAGCTTAGGAGGGTTTTAGATGATTGTATATAGAAGTAGGACAAAATGGGGATTGATAAATTTAATTGTGCGTAACTTTTTATGAGCTTATTTGTGTGTATTTACATCTCATTTCCATCTAGTGAGAAAAGGGCTAAAATTTATGTGTATATATTGATGTGGTTCTTTTTTAGGGTTTAAAATAGGTCTAGGTCAACCCTAGGTGTCTTTAGTATTGAAAAGATATCTGTTGGGGCTAAAAAGAGGCGAAAGGATGATAACACCCAACTAGGACACTAGCATTGTGGTGCTAGTGTCCAATTGTGGTGTTAATGTTTAGGTGGAATAACCTAAGGCACTAAGGACTTGGATGCCTAAAGGAGGGTCTAAGACTAATTTTGGGATGTCTAGGGATGTGTAAAGCTTACACAAAAGCTGGATAAGTATCTAAATAGGCCCTAAAATAGGTCTAGGGATAAGTTATGTATGGTTGGTCTCAAGTAACATTATTGGCACTCAAGTGAGATTTTATATGACTACAACCCCCCCCCCACTTTATTATATAAATTCAAAAAATAAAAATGAATAGGATAAAGGAAAAGGAATGTACCTAGACTTACCTAAGAATTAAAGCCCATGAATCTAGATCTGAGTATGTGAAGTTTGGTCCATGGTGTGCCCTACATATTAAATATGCATATATCATTCCTTATTTAAGAGATGTCAAAAAAAATACAAAACTAATTAAAGAGATAAACAAGAGGAAAGGAATGAATTCACCTCAATAGGTATGTGAATCAATGCATAAACTTGGTGGTATCTTATGTGTGTCAGTAGTGGTTAATTAGTGAATAGCTTGGACAAAGTTGAATGGCTTGCTTAATCCTCATATGTGAGTGGCTCAAGAACGTAAGTTGGACTTGACTCCATCATTTCCCACCCCTTTTTGATAGATCATGACCTGTGAATAGTTTAGATTGGATTGATGGCTTGTCTAGTCCTATTATGTAGGTGGCTCAATAACTCAATTAGAGTATGAATCCATCATTTCCTACCCATGTGTAGTAGATGCATATATAACTAAATTGTGTAATGTAATTAAAGTTATATGATTATAGCTAAAATTGTATATAATGACTTTATGACCATTTAGGAACTTTGGAATGAAAATTAGCCTAAGGGTCTCTAGGGTATGAGGGTATGTAGTTCAAGGACTACACAGTAATGCCAACTATTGCAGATGGAGTAAGGCATCAATCTAGTGGATAACTAGAATATGGTGTCTAGTATCTATAATGTAGATAATGACATGGATTTTATCAGTCCATCTGATTAAATAGTGTATAAGTGAGCATATATAAATAAATGTGTCATTAACATGCCCCTAAATTTGATATCTAAACATATTAATGTTGGATTAATTTATAATAATATTTATTTGAGTATCTAAAACTGAAATGGGAGTGATCATTCCATGCATGATGCCCCCAATATAAGTAAATTGGTATGATTTTGTGTAAAACTAAGCAAAAATTGATAATCTATAACTAAATATATGCAAACATGGACTATAACTATTGTGCCTTTTTATAAATTCCATAATTTCCATTTTTGGGGGCTACTAGATAGTAGCATTATGGTGCTAGTGTATAACTATGTTATTTTTATGCCAAACTAACTATGAGCTCTATCTGACTATTTTATACTATGTTTTCCTATAATTGAGCTCTATATTATATACCTACATGTTGAAAATTATACTATGAGTGCATTTAGATGGCCTAATCTCTGTGACAAACCATTAGGACTTTCCCCTCTTTTGAGGGGAGTTGTTGAACTTGTGAAAGAATTTGTCTTCAAAATAAAAATCTCTCCATGATATGTTTTAGCCTAAGCATATATGATATCTTCATAATAAAACAATATAATTTTTAGACATGACATTATAATGTAAGATAATGTGAGGATAAGTTGGTAATGTACAATGTATGTTAGATTTATCATTCAGAAGGTAGTCAAGATAGATATAATAATGTAATCATGTATATGAACAATAAATCTTAGTAATAAACTAACTACCTAGGGGGATGGGGTATGATGTCCACTAAGGCACCCAAGGAGGAAGGAGAGATGTGTGAGGTCCCTCATGGCATCTAAAACTAGAGTGTGTAATAACCAAGAGGCAAGTGTCATGGACATGATGCATACATGAAAGCATATATACAACATACATGAGGCATGCAAAGTAGGCCAAGGGGCCATAATACAAGGGACATGGGAATATTTCACTAAATATGAGAAAGAAATACTTATAAGGACATGTTCAAATGTCCATATATGAAAATAATTAGAAAGTTATCATGGATCCATATGGAAGGACAAGTTGAAATGTCTACATACATAATCAAGAAGGCACACACAAGGACATGGGCACATGTCCAAAGCATACATATAGTGAAAGGATGTGGCATAGAGTCATAGAATAATGGCATATTCAAATTCTCTCAAATATATGTAGAAGAATAGATATGAAATCAAGTCTAAAATAGTAAAGCTAGAAATGAAATTATGCACGACCATGTGGTACAAATCTATCAAAGATAAAATATGTACATAAACTAAGTCTAGAGTAGTAGTAGTCATCAAAATAGTTGTGTAGTGTAGGATAATCAATATCAATATATAATTAATACTAAGTATGTGATATAAAATTTATAAATATGTAACCTAGAAATTGGAACTATGTATAGGATGCCCCCAAATAGGCTAATGTGTCAAATGAGGAATTTGTGTATCTGTGTATATGCCCCAAATGGGTAAATAGTAACAAATTTAGATCTATATGGTGGACCTAAGTCTTGTAGGAATTTTTGAAAACTCAAAAATAACAAGTGAAGAATGTATGTATGATAAAACTAACTACACTAACATAGATAGAATATGTAGTAACTAAAAAGTATAACAAAAGTAAACATAGAAATGGATACAGTCTATAATTTGTATTTTTTGAAAAAATATTTGAATGTTTGTGTGTTTTTCACATATTATATTATTTATTTATTTTTTAGATATAAGTTATGTAAAATTAATCATGAAAATGAAACTATATACTAGAGGAGAGATACTACTAATCAATGGGTCTCATCAGAGACCCATCCTTAATGGATCCTGTATCAAAAAGAGGAATGGGGACCCCTCATGAAATGTGACGGATGTGATGTGACTAAATTGAGTTGTAGTGTGAATCTGAGTATTGTTCATTGTTGATATCTTGGCAATCATAATAACTAGGATTGTTCCACTCATCATTATGATCTTGATTTTGAACCAATGGAATGTTAGTGTTGAATTTTGTTGTATCAAGATGAGCATAGGGAATTGGCTCATATTTTGGAATTGGCCTTTCTGAATTGTGCTTTACAATATTTTATGTGATTGTGCCCTTTGAAACTATGCTTATTTTAGGCATATGGTGCTTTAGAGGCTCCTTTTTTAGAAAGACTCTTTTGAGAATGCTTATTGGTTTACCATGATTTTGACTTAACTAATATGGTTGCTCCTTTTATAATATGCATTTGTATCTTAATCTTTTTCCTTGATAAACTATATTTGTGAATGATTTTCCTTAGTATGTTCCATAAATCCCAAACCTTGTTTACCAAAATTATCAATTCCTAGAATAGGAATAGTGATGCCTTGGGCATGCTTGCCCAAAATTTGATCATGATAATCAAATTATTATAAATATTTATTACCAAACCCATACTAATTTGAAAGTGGGACCTCAATGTGGAGAGGTATACTTGTATATTTTACTTACTTTGCATGTGCTTATTGTTTTGTTTATTGCTCTAATTATGCTTTTTGAATGTTTTGTTGTTATGAGTTGTGCTTTAGTAACCATTGTTATACTATTTCTAAGTTTTACCCTTTTTGAATTTGTACATGTGTCATTGTATGTTGTTCGGATGATGTGTCATTATTTGAGAGATATATATCCAGTACTTATTGTTTTTGTTTTTATTTTTCTGCTAAACATGAATTAGTGTGGTGCCCATGCATTATATGATATGCACAATAATATTTGTATCTCCTCATTAGATTTAGAGAAGGTAGGTTGATCAACTTATCTTTAATCAATTGCTCAAAATATCACTTGAACTTATATTTTATCTTTGAGTACTTTTTGAATCACTAGTTGTATATGCACTTTGTTATGATTTATTTTTGTGATATATAACATTGTTTGCCATAAATTAACTAGGTGAAGATGCATATACATGATTGACACTAATGTGCTTTGGAGACTTTTCTCTTGTAATCTAATTTTCCAATGTTGTAATATTTTCATGTAATAGTTGATTCTAAGTTTGAAATTTTGAAATGATCATGTGCATACTAATAATCCCTTAGAATCTCACAAGTGCAAACCCTAGTTAATTTTGATATAACATGTAGGTACACACCCTGTAGAGAAGAGGTGGATGCATGGATAGGTTAAGTATGGGAATCAATAACAGTAGTATAGGTTGCTTAATATTATTAAGTAGTGATAGCATGGGCCTAGATAGATGGAAAGAAGCTATCACCCTCATAGAGATGAGGAGGAGAAGAATTTATTTCATCTGCATAAGATATGACATTGAATCATGAAACATGGTTGTTAGGGTATTAAAATTATGGAATAAATTCAATAAATTATATTGTAATTGATATAGGACATCATGTACATATATGTGCATATATTATTTGAGTTGATTTCAAATGAAAGGAAACAAACATGCAAATGAAACTAGAAAACTTTGCATAATAAATTGATAAACATCTTTTGTCATTATTATTATCATTTGATAAAAATAAAAATTAGAAAAAATAAGGATCTAAAATCTGAGTCTGATTTCTAGAATGCTATAAACATAAACCCTAAAATTAGTCTATGGTTAGTGTTTTTTAAATATTCAAATTAATTTAGGTTCACCAAATGATTTAAATTTTTAGGGTTATAATGTTTAGGCCCTAGGTTTTTAAAGTGTTTGAGTATAGTAAATTAGGGTATAAAATATGCAATAAATGCAACCACTAATTTGTGAAAGAATTGAGCTAATTAAATATTTATAATAATAGTAATGAATGACATTAATGAATATATATCTATAAACTTACTGAGATGAATAATCTAAAAGCTAAAAATTGGTATAGGAGCTAGTCTAAGTATCACAAATAGGATTCAGGTGTCAGAAACCCTCATGGATAAAAGTACCCTACCTTGGATAGTAGTATTGTGTTGCTAGTGTATACTTTCGATGATAATGTCTTTTGTGCATGAACTAATTTGTACTTGTGGTAGCACATGTGTATGACTCTTCCAAGTATTTTCATATGTAGATAAACCTTATTTTTCTATCTATGACCTATTTTGACTAATTTTGTATGCAAACCCTAAACCTCCACGTCATTAGGGCATTAGATTGGAATAACGAGAAAAAGTGTGGTGTTAGTTGGGTAGGCTAGACATAATCAACACCATGATAAGATGTGAGTTACCTACATACTAATAAGAAGAAGAGGGATCAAGCCCAATGCAGCTCTCCCCACCTAAATGTGCATTTGCATCTGATTTCCATCTAGTGAGAAAAGGGCTAAAAGTCATGTGTGTGTGTATTCATATTGTAATTTTGTGGGGTTTAAAATAGGTATAGGTTGAACCTTTATGTATTTATTATTAAAAATACATCCATTGTGGATAAAAAGAGGGAAAATTATAATATAACCCAATTAGGACACTAGCATTGTGGCATTAGTGTCTAGTTAGGGAATTAATGTCTAAGTGGTAGAACCTGAGGCACTAGGGGTATGGATTCCTAAAGGAGGGTCTATGACTGATTTTTATATGTCTAGGGATGTGTAAGGCCTAAAAAAAATCTAGATAAGTGTCTAAATAGGACCTAATATAGGTATAGGACTAATCTATGGATGGGTGATCTCAAGTAACACTCTTGGAACTCAAATGACATTTTAGATGAATATAGTAAGTGGAGAGGCATATATTATGACTCATTATCCCAATCGATGAATCATCTACATTGACACATCTAGATAGGTTTGTAAATTCTATAATGTCCCCCTCTACTCTCTATTAAGCCCTAGGATTGAAAGTTGTAGTTGGTTCGATGAATCCCTAAAGAGAAGCTTTTCATTTCTACGTGGGAAAATAGACTGAACTTATACCATGCATTTCATGAGACTTTTGAGGAGTAGATATGAGTTTTTAGTGCCTTTATCATAGGTGAGTCCTCTAAAAATTCCCCAAATGATTCTCCCCAGTTCAAGATGAGTGAGACACATCTTCATATTTTTTCTCATAACTAAATGTATCTTAAGAGACCTAAAATTGGTTAGTAAGAAACATATTTTGTGACTCACTATCCCAATTGATGAATTATTTGTGATGATGCATATAAATAGGTGTATAATCACTTAAATGGCACCCTTTCATTGTTTATCAATCCCTAAGACTAAAATTTATAGTTGGTCAGATGATTCCCTAAAGATAAGCTTTTCATCCCTGAGTGGGAAAATGGATTAAACTTCCACTATGAATTATAAGAGAGCCATGATGGGTAAAAACAATCCATAAACATCTAAAATTACATATATGAGTCTTATAATCACCCCTTAGAGTATTATGTGTCACTTGGGATGAGGGAGACATAGCGGCATGTTTTCTCTCAAAACTAATGTCTCTTAAGAGACTAAAAGTTGGTCAATAAGAGGCGTATCTTATGAATCACTAGCCCAATCGATGAATCATCTATGATGATACATTATTATGGGTGTATAAACACAATAATTTCACTTTTACACTCTTTATTAGGCCCTAAGACTAAAATTTTTACTTGGCCAGATGTAACCTTGAAGAGAAGCTTCTTGTCCCTAAGTGGTAAAACAAACCAAACTTATATTACACATTGTAGAATATCCATGAGGGGTAGAAATAAGTTGTTAGTTCCTATATTTGAATGGGTAAGTATTTTAATCACACCCTCTAGTATTTTTTTCCACTTTATATGAATAATACACAATAACAAGTTTTCTCTCACATTCAAACATCTCTTAAGAGACCAAAAGTTGGTCAGTGGGTAACATATCTTTTGACTCACTAGCCTAATAAATGAATTATCTATGTACATGTATATAGATGGGAATATAAACATGATAATGGCCACCCTCTTCTCTATTTTAGTCCCTGGGTTGAAATTTTTAGTCATTTAGAGGCATCCCTGAAGATAAACTTTTTTTTCTTGAGTGAGAAAATGGAGTGAACTTCTGATGTGCATTACACGAGAACTATGAGGGGCAGAGATAAACCATCAATTCCTATAGTTGCATTAGAAAGTCATATAATCACCTCCTATAGTATTATGTGTCACTCAATAAGAGGAACACATGATAAAGAGTTTTTTCACATTGTGAAATGTCTTTTAAGAGACTACAAGTTGGTTAATAGGTAGCATATATTTTGACTCGCTATCCCAACTGATCAACCTATTGTCACATTGAGTTGCACCCTTTGAGGAGGTATTTCAAATTTCCTCACCCAATTAGCATAATGGTAACACCCCAAGGTTATGGGTCACATATGGTTGGAGTGGACCTCCATATAGGGTCATCTTCCCCTGATGGATCACCTAAGACTAACACTAACGCTATTACACTTACAAGTAAAAGAGAGGAGTACATAAAAATAAAGAAATTGAAATCAAAAGGGATGATACAATATAATATTTTATCTCCTTCACTTACTTGAGATTTCATAATGGAAACCCTTATAACTATATCATACATAACTCAATCATGAACTTCTTAGCATCAATGTTTCATAGAGAGGTACAAGGATCTATGGTAGCATTAGAAGGAGAATCATTCATCACCATAACTACCAATGCATAAGCCATGAGATACACAGACTATGACCTAAAAAAGAGAGGTCACTTGTATATATTTGAATGGAATTAGACATAATCAAAGGGAAATAACACTTAACCACAAATAGAGCATCAATAATTCATAAGATACACATAGAATGCAAGTCATTGAGAGGGTAAAAATAGTTCTATTTTTCATTAAAATAAATAAAATCAAGGTAGAGGGATCAATAATGGGTTAATTTTTTAGCATTTATGTGAGAAAAAGGGTCCCCTTATAATGATAATCTTGACTATTTAAATATGAAAAATATTCATAGCTTGTGTCTGATTCAGTCTTACCCACTATCAGGGTGATTACAAAATTGATGATGATCAAGGAAGGAGATCAGGGAAATGGGAATCTCCTTGAGATAACTAGAGCCAATCCTGTATGACTACTTGTGATTTCCCTCAAGCTTGTAGCTTCTCTTTTACATGCACTCACCTCTATGGTTTGATGTGCAAAGTTGGGGGATAAAAAATTTGGCATCTCTAACTTTTTAATTTTTTTATTAAAGGGATTATGCCCTTTAAAAAAGGGTGTATGCATTTTTTTTTAATATAGGCTCAGGCACAAGCCTGAGCCTAAAGGGCTTATGCCCTTTGTAAATTTATAAAGGCATACACCCTTTTCTATTTTTCAATTGAATTTATATTTGTTAAAACTTGTGGTGTGTTTTACAAGTTTAAAAGAATTTTTTGCATTTCCCTTCTCTCCATTTTATCATAGTCCATGTGCATGATTCAAATTTACATCTTGTCAGTGGGATTCGACGTATCAGTTTCTATCCTAGGTATGTTTATTTTTAATTTTTAATTTTTTCATTTATATTTATATTTAAATATGCATGAGAATTTTGATATTATATTTTCATTATATTCTCTTGCATTTCCTAAAAAAAACTTGTATTTATGTAATTATAGATACACAATTGAATTATGGACACATTGCATGAAGAAAATTTAAAACAAGACCCTAAACAATTTTATTTTTCTCAAGAAGAAGCTAAATTCTATGAATAATACATTGCAAAATGTTAACAATTACAAATAATCATCAATGGTTTGCATCACTCCTCAGTTGATAGTGCATGCAATTCACTTGCCAATAACTAAAGACTATTTTTAATGAAGTAGGAAATGTAATTTCATAACTTGATGTAATGTTGCATCAAAGAGAGGTCCTAAAATAATTTTATTCTAATAAATTCTCATATGAAGATGTTAAGAAAAAAATAACAAAAGAATATGTGTGCACTTTGGTTTTCAATTCTTGAACCAACCAAATACCACTAATGAATTACAAATATATTAGTATTGATTGGTGTGTTCATGAGGGGATAAAAGAAAAGTTTTGGGATAGGTGGTGGATGGTGTTTTATGAGCTTCCATACAACAATAACAAGGTTTCGTCATATTTTTTGAGAAAACTCTATTATGATTTTATGAGAAATTTCAAATTAGTTTCACATGAAGGCCTCCCAAGGTAGAGTATGTGGATCTTCATTTGATAACCCTAATGTTAGGGGAGACCAAAACCATCCTAACTGAGTTCATAAAAATAAAAGGATGATAACACATGCTTTTATCCCTAAAATTTTGCATCATGTCATACATATGGACACCTTTGAGGTAGTTATGAGAATAACACAAGTTATGATTGATAATGGTATTCATGTATTAAGGAATTCTAATCATCATATAGGTTGTGAGACATCTATTATTGGTATTAGTTCTAGTGGTAGTGGCACTAGTATTGTTGGTGGTAGTGGTATTAGTGGTAGTTGTAGTGGTACTATTAGTTTTGGTGGTATTGGTATTATTGGTAGTGTCCCTCCTCCTTATACTCATGATACAGTCCATGATCATCATTGTTTATCATGTGGGAGGAAGTGTATGGGACATCTTGTTTAGGTATGACATACACATACTACATTTATGGAGACTAGACCTACATTTGTGTAGTGTAGTAGTACCAAGAAGCTATGTCATACACAATTACTTCAGCATCTCAGAACACAAGTACTTCTCATTATATTCCATTTACAATTCCTTCAATACCTTAGGAAACTAGGATGGCTGAGTGTATTCCTTTTGTAGTTACTTCAAAACCTAAGGAGACTATCATATCATAGCATACATCACATGTATATGCTTCAACAACACATGGTAATAGCATGCCATACACTATGTCAGTTGTAGTAGCTTCACCAACTACATTGAGGACATGTCAGCATATTTTTTAGGATTTATCTACTTCACCATATGTATTTGATACACTGGTTTAATTTTAATTAAGTTTTTTTGTGTTTGTAAATGAATATTAAGTTTATCTTCTAGTATATGTTTACTTAATTGACTAATTTATTTAACTAGACTTTTTATTTGTTACGTGTATAGATGATTAACAAAATTTTTGTAGCTTATCATGCCTTGACTCTATTTTATATTCCACAATTGACATTGGTGTACCCTATACTCAGGGTTGGAAACCTTCATATTACATATTTATTCATATATATTTATTGTCCCTTGAACAAAAAACTATGTTTTAAGATATTTATTATAGTCATAGATTTTTTATCATGCTCATTGGATTTACACATTATTTATTAATTGGTTTTATATATGATGCTAGATGTTATGGGAATCCCACATGGATGATAAGAGGTTTGTTTGATGTTGTGGTTACATCTAAGGATCCACTATCTCCACAGTAAGTCATGACTCAGAGACTAAAACTGGTGACAACACATAGTAAAATTGGTGTTTAGTTTCAAACAATGATACTCTATATCATATTTACATAAATTTATGCACATCTAGATCTAAATATTTATTTATGCTCCATAGGATTCTCCATCATAGGTGTATAGGTGATCTCACAACCCTAGACAACCATTTAGATGGAATATACTGAGTCTATAATCATTTTTCAAAACTTTTGTTCTTGAAAAAAATATCATTTTTAATATATAATTTAATGCATTAAATTTTATATTTCATTTTTTGTGTAGACATGACACTTTTAAGAGGTTATAGATCAAATATTTGATGACTCATATGCTGAGAGGAGAGTCTCTCCTTGTATTAAGGCATCCAACACCCCTAGTTCTACATCTATTGTAATAAATCACAATTTATTTAGAGGCTATGAGGAGCAAGAGAGCTAGTTGTTGTGTTAGAGGTTTAGTTGAAGGCACAATCAATTTTTTATGCCAATATGGCCCACATTGTATGACTATATGGTGCATTTTGTATATGTGCATGTTATGGTCTACATTTTTTCTTGATATATGTCCTATTTTATATGTTGAATTATGATATAGAACTTTGCATATACACATGTATACTATTCGACAAATGAGCTTCCTTTACATATGTGGATATTCTATTTTGATCATTTAATGTTTACACATATTATTGGTTAGTGATCATTATTAATTCATATGGTGCTTTAAAAAATCTACATTTTACTCTAAGTTAGGTGCTTCATCATTATGTATAGTTTATATTTACATGGGATATTTACTATTTCTTTGTTTCATTTACATTTCATTATATATCAATTTGGACTATGTTTTAAAATTCAAATTATTTTGTAAATGGATTGTGAACATTCCTAAGGGCATGAACATTGAGAGATTGATATCAATCTTCTACACTTTAATCCATATGTGATGATGTCTAGGACCATACTCCTACTTACTCACACTTTTACTTGTTCATGTCACCTAATAAATCTCATCACATTATTAATGGCCAATTTGTATTTTATTAATCATTTAGTATTATCCTTCAAGGAGGTATGATTCAAAACTACTTTTTATAGTTTTCTATCAACTCTTACATGCTTAGGTATGTCATCTCTACCACATCAATACTTTTATTCCACTTAGGTTGGTCTCAAGTTGTATTTTGATGACATTCTTCAAATTTTCAAACACTATCCCAAGATTCCTTGAACCAAATAACCTTATGTTATTAAAAAAACAAAATTTCATTTCAATAGACATATATTTATGATTTATAATCCATTATCCACTTTAATTCAAACTCCTACAATCTCTTATACCTTTCATAAGAATGTTCATTGACCAGTTTTTTAAAACTCTTCATTTTAGGCATGCAACCACTAATAGGTTTGATTTATTGTTTTATATGTTTATTTCACTATTATTGTTTCAAAAAAATTATCAGTTTTTATATTTTTATTTATAATACCAATGATATCTTTTACAACTGACAGGGGTCCTGATAATTCTATAGTTGATTTCTTCAACTAGACTCTTTTCTCTATGACTACCCTCAAGAACTTATTTTTGCTTCTTCTTCTTATTTATTAATAAATTAATCTTATATGTTTATATCACTTTATAAAATTCACTTGACTCAGTATTTTAAACCTCCTTCATGATATTTTTCATGAGGCTCAAATTTTCCTTTTTTTTACATGATTGTCTTTAATCTATCCTAGACTTAGCACTATCTACTCCATATGTATTAATACTATAACTTAAGACTATTGGATTTCATGATACTTTAAAATTATTAAGGACATATTAATTAAATATTACTTTTCATTTTATCATGTTCCAACATCTTTAATTACCATTAACTACATGTACCTTTTAGCTCTTGACTATTCTCATATGTTCAACGAGCCCTTTTCACAGGTCTAATCAAAACCTTACTATTTTTTAATATTAATAGATAATTTTTGGGTTTTAATCCTTATCAAAAAAAATTAAATTAAATATGTTCTATACCCTTACTTTAGATTAATTTATAAGGTATTGATTGGTAGGTCTATATGAACCAAAATCCTTAATGAGGGTTAAGGATAGTATCTTGGTCTGAGAGATCTTCAAAGGAGGATATTTGATTATCAAACCCAATAATCACGTGGATAATAATTTTTTATATCCTTATTAAATTTATTTATTTATTTACATCAACTATGTCCATTAAACAACCCTTGAAAGAGATTAATTTCTGCTGTAACTCTCCTAAATTATATTTTTCTACTAATTTATAGACCTATAGAACTGGGTCACTTATAATTTTCCTTTAAAGGTAATCCAAGTATTAAAAACACTAAAATTTATCATTAAATTTCTGTATGTTTATGTCTAAAAATTTTCATGCATAGACCATGGTTCATTTTGGATATCTGTAGATTTTTGTACTAGCATCCTAGTTGAGGATTTGAACTATCTTATATAGACCTGAGAGGGAAATTTAGATGTTTATTGAATTTTATGAACCTTTAAAACATTATTATATTTTGATTAGTTACCTTAAATACCCATTCACCTAATCCAAACCTTTTAATATGATCATGTAGTCAAAAGTATGTACTTTTAGCTTGATTTTCAAGATTGTATCAGAAAGTTCTGATTTTCTCTAACCCAGGAGCATAGAATTGGTAAAATATTATAATTTAATCAACATAAAGAGTTATAATCAACTTATGGAGACTCTAAAATCTTTTAAATTTATTTTAAAAACACACTTTTCAACTTATACTAATAAAAATGAATGAAAATCACCATTTCTTATTACTGTACCCATCCATTCAAGATTAACTGTCTACTTGAAATCACTCACAATCATAAGATTTAATTAAATCATCCATAAGAACACAAAATAATATTCATAGAAATAAAATTAAACTCATAAAAATAATATAAACCTCTTCATTCCTATATTTTCTTCTAAATCTTCTTACAAATACACAAAATACCCCTATTTTTTAAATTTGCAGCCTTCTTTAGGTCTACAATCTCTATTTTTACTACTTATCCTCTCTCCTCTTCATAATAATTAATAATTGATTAAGAATCAATTTTTATGAATGAATGTGGGTATGGTCCTAAGTAACATTATCAAAACATCATCAGATTGAGTATCTTGTGTTTACTTGTACACCTTGAAATATGATGTTTCAAGGGTGTATTAGTGATGACTTTCTAGGATCAGTTCCATTAACTTCTATTACACACTATTAATAAACTTGTAATAGTTTATGGTTCTTGATGAGTTCCCTTAAGAATTTTAGCTTCAACTATCATTGAATGACTCCAAATGATCTAAAAAATCTATATTGATTTAAAATAAGTGATAAATCAATCTCCCTTATCAGTTTCTTGAATTATTAGACTCAATCTTCTTAACTCAGTGTTTATCTTAAAGTGCAACTTTATTGCAGTGAACAGACAAGTGTTTGTCCTCTGGATAACATTTCTACCTTTGGGACCTCCAAGTGAAATTCCATCACTTAAATCACATATAGATATGAAAATTACATTTGCTACCATGACCATGATGTCTAAATCCACTTATATGTCTATTTTCACTAATGTTCAAGAGCATGGAAACACTGACAACAAATGTTGTCAAAGTTGAAGTTGTAATTGGAAAACTCCACTTTCTATTATTCTTGGCTCAAAACTAGCACTTCTAACACATCTGGGGTGGTGCATAACATCAAATAATAGGTTATTTGACTCCCATCACACTTGATTGATGTACCCATCACCCATTATAACCTCAATAATGCCCTTCCCAAAATAAGAAAAATGCAGGTTTTTTACCTGACTTCAGGCATACATAAAATGGAAACTATAAGTCATTGTCACAAACTAAAATAACCCTTATGTGTGTTTATAATCCCTATAATTACATCCCATAGAATGTTAATGGAATATTTAATACCAATCTATGGTACAAGTTTTAGTGATAGGTCCTAAAATGTACCCTCACTGTAGTGAAGAGATAAGTGTTTGTCATCTAGTTGACATTTATGCCTCCAAGACCTCTAGGTGAAAATACATAACTTTGAGCACATCTAGATAATAAAATTACACATTCTACCATGACCAAAATGTCCAAATCCACTTGGATGAATGTTTTCACTACTATTTAGGAATGTGGAAATAATGACAACAAATGTTGTCAAAGTTAAAGTTATAGTTAGAAAACTCCACTTTTGTTGTTTCTTGGCTTGAAATTGGCATTACCAACACATTTGAGGTGGTGTATAACATCCAAGACTAGGTTTTTGGCCTCCCATCATGCCTATATTTGAGATACCCACCTCCTTACACACCATTCATTTTATGTCCTTCTAAACCTTCTCCCAATTAGGTTTAAAGTCTATCCATCTCAAATGATATCTAAACATAATTTATTATTATTTTGGTTTACAATAATCTCTCAAAAATCATAAATCCACTTATAAAATGTTAAGTTTTTCCTTCTATCCTCTTTAGACTCTCTACCTTCTCTTCTCTCTACCTACATACATCCTCCTTCATTGGCTCTTATAAAATGCATTGAAACTTATCCCCACATAAAAACATGTCTTTATTTGGTCTTGGTCTTGAAATAGACCAAGAATCTCTCACCTAAATTATTATATCCAAATAAAATTCCATTTTTTTCTTCCCTACGTTGGAGACTAGCTTCTAAATAGGTAATGAGGTAGATCACCTTTACATAGAGATGAAAATAACCTACACATACCTAAAGAATAGAATTACCATTATATTTCTCTTATGAGAAACCAATTGACTAAATATTGGTTTCTCACTAATATAAATAACCTATAACCATTAAGAAGGTCACTCAAAAGGATATTGAGAAGATTCACAAGCTAAAACACTTATTCTAAAGATCTAAAAGACCCATACAAAGTCTTGTAGTATTTTTTGGGACTGAGTCAAGATTCTTGGTCATTTGGTGACCTAAATTGATGATTTTAACTTTCAAAAAAACCTTTAAATATCTAATATCATTACAAAAATTCTCTTAAATGTCTTGTGAATTGAATTTAGTGAAGAGAATAGGGTTAAGGTAAAAATTGTCTTGAAAAAGATTTAAGTGATAGTCCTACATAAAGTTATAAACATCTAGGTAAATCTACTTTAAGATAGAATGAATTAGATTCTCCTTGGCATCAAATGGTGGCATCCAGAGGATCCTTCGTGAAGAAACAAAATTATGAATGAGATCAGGTCAAGTAAAACTAGGGTATTGATCTTTTGAGTAATCATTGTTAGCTTATACAAGAGTTTATTTCAAGGTATCCTAGGATATTTCTTGAAAGGTATGATATTATCATAATTAACTCAATTCCTACATTGGAAAAAAATAATACAAGACAAGGCATAGAATATCAGGTCTGTAGACCATAATTAAGGCCTAGATAAGACTATTTTCTTGAAAGGACAAGTAGAAAGAAGGTGGAAACCTATTTGTTTGAATTAGATAACATTAATCGAAATTAATTTTTGGCTTCTCTTTATTTCAATAAGATAATATTATCTACTCATATCACCAACCACGTGAAGGTGAAAGCTCATCTAGTACCACTAGTCTAAATTAAAATTGTTAGTAAAATTTTTAAACGGAAAAAAATGTATAATGATAAAATAATTATAAATTAAAATGCATTAAATAAAATAAGTTAAATATATTAATTTTAAATTCAAGATACATTTTTCATATACTAAACGTATTAATTTAATATAATGTACCTTTGATATCAACTCTATTTGTAAGTGTTTCAAGAATCAATTCATGGTCAGATTCATGCACTTTTATAAAATTTTATTATGAGGCTTTCCATGATATTTGATCATTTGAATATTTTTAGTGATAACCATATTTGAATAATGAAGCACCACTCTATGTGTTTCAAAATACTCAAATAAAAATTGTTTTCTTTTTTTGTGATAGTACCTAGGAAGCCAAGTTCTTGTAATTTTTATCACTCAGAAGTGCACCCTTATAAGAATGTGTGCTTGTTCTCACTCTTTTTGACACAATGTAAACTCTCCAAGGTGTGGGTTCCCTTATATTTTAAATAATCTCCTTATTAAGGGTCGTTTCCCTTTGTTACACTCATCTACATCTCTCTAAACTCTCTAATTTAGTGATTTTTTGACTAGGAAAAGGGTAAAGGAGCAATACTCAAGCTAAAATTGAACATGAAAACTAAAATTTTAGGGTGATGCACTAATTTTAAATTAAATTATGCCTATACTTAACATACTTTTGAATCTAAATAACTTGCACACATTAATTTCATCTTCATACAATGACTCTTACATTAGTATTTCATGTAATGGTCTTGACAAACATTCACACTAACATGGAAGGAATGAACATTGGTTGATATAACTTACAAATTAGGTATAAATTATACTTAGACACTTGATATGACCTAAAATAATTATAATATGTTGCATAAAGGTGAAAAATTTAGACAAAAATAGGAAAATAAATCATTCACTAAGTTACATCAATGAATATGAGGCACACACTTCATGACCAACCTAAAAATAGAGGAAAATCAGCTTCTTATTATTTGAAAGGTGATGTAGTAAAAAAATTTGGAATATTTTTGACATATCCAAAATCATAATCTCATATCTTCTTTCAAAAAATAAGCATACATATATAAAATAAAGTTAGGAGAGAGGAGATAAAGCAGCCCCAAACTAAGGATGAGTCATCATGCCTAGTCATCCTTCACTCTTGTTTAAACTCAACCACCAAACTCCTACATATTTCATGCTATATATTAACCTCCTTTTCTTGGAAAATGGTGTAGGAGACAGAGATAAGCTTGTTTGAATGAATTGAAGAAGTCATAGATTCTCATTCATGACTTATTTGAAGGGAATTGGTATCCTTGCATGTTTTGATGGTCCTAAATACTTGAAGAGGTCTCGATCATATTCATCAACTCCTTTGAAACATCTCATTTAATCTCCTTGAGACTCTCCATCTTTCTAGTGAGTGACTTCAACGTTCTTCCTTGTATCTTAGAGTTTGACCAACCTATGCACCTATATTCTTGCTTGCATGTTTCTCTCTCTCAATCTTCTCAAATAGATACAAGGTGGCATAGAAGGGAAATGTTTTCATGTTTAATTTGTTGAACTCTTCATGAAATATCCTTGATAAAAGTGCAATGTATTATGAATAATCATATATCTCTATACTAATCCTTCTTAGATATGCTCATTTTCTCCATTTTGATAAGCTTATTAAATACACAATAATAACCTAAAAATTTTATCAATTTAAATTATTAAAACATATAATTATTTTAAATATTATTTTAACATCATCACCAAGGTGACACAGACCTTCAAACAAATTTTTAGCTCCAAACTCCACATGCAACTTCCAAAAATGTTATTTTATGCTTTCTAGGCCTCAAGAAACCCTGATTTAGATTTGGGGATCTACAATGAGTTCTAAGTCTAACCTGACACTCCATTAAAATAGTCCCTCAAGTCTTGATCAATTCTTAAACTATACTCCATTATTTCATGTTGCTTCTCCACCTTAGCTGATTGAAGGTTTCCTCGCATTTGATTTGATTTTTTACACAAATAGATCCAAGGTGACATAGAAGGAGAGAGGTTTCATGTTTTATTTTTTATATATTCATTAAATATCCTTGATTATAGTGAATTTTATGATTAAAAATCATATCTCTATATATTGATCCTCCTTGGATATGTTCATTTTCTCTATTTTGACAAGCTTGTTGAATGCATAATGATAACTTGAAACTTTGATGAATTTGAATTATTAAAATAGAGGAGGAGTATAAATAGGATCATAAAATAATCACCATCATTTCATATACCTTAAAACAAATTTTTGTCTCCAAAATCCATATATAACTTCTAAAAATGCTCTTTTTGTGCTTTTTAGGCCTTAAAAACCTCTGATTTAGATTTGGTGGTCTAAATTGAGTTATAGGTATCACATGAAACTCATCATATGCTCATTATATAGGTTTAAATGGTTTATATCTTTAAA
Source organism: Torreya grandis (assembly GCA_037957365.1). Taxonomy (NCBI): domain Eukaryota; kingdom Viridiplantae; phylum Streptophyta; class Pinopsida; order Cupressales; family Taxaceae; genus Torreya; species Torreya grandis. The sequence goes on along the minus strand of JARHVA010000222.1, from coordinate 3,139,689 downwards.
AAATTTAAAATCTCTAAAATTATTCACCAAAATCTAGATTAAAATTTCACAAAAAGGTGTCTGCTTGTTACCTACATGGTCGTCTGAGATATTTTTCAATGATATAAGCCTATTTTACATTGATTTTCATTATATAATCATGTATTTATACATTTAAATTAATTATAAGTCCTCTCATATTATTATATTCCATTTTAAATATCTAAAACTCCCATTTTTCACTCCATTTATGAGTAAATTAGTCAAAAACTTTGATTTCCCCAATGGTACAGACGTGTTTTGTCATTTTATCTCCCATAAGGTATATTAAGAATATTAAACCAATTTAAAGCATTAAAATACATGAAAATATAACTCCATGTGAAATTTTAATATATTTTACTTATTAAAACCAAAAATATGCACTTTCAGTGTTTTTTAGCTTGCATTTTCTCACTTTTGCATGCCTACAAGTCTACATTTTGGCATTTTCTTGAGTTTTATGAAACATAAAGACTTAATTATTTTTTAATTATAACCTTTAATAACCCATATAAACATTACAACTATTTTATACGCTCAATCAATCACTTAAACCTCTCAAAAAATGCATTTTTGATTGTCTCCCTTGCATGCTTAAAACCCTAAAACCTGTACCTTTACCTTTCTCCATTATTTGAATTGAAATTTTGATTTAATAAAGTTTATTAAAGTTATTTATTCCCCCTAATATCTCAAAAAACTTTTCATTTTCAATAAGGAACTCAAAAATGTAATCATATTGCCTAAAATCAAGCTATATAGGTTTTAGAATAAAACACCTTTCCTTATTAATGATGGTTCATAAATTTAATCCCCTATAACATTAAACTAATGAATTTAATATTGAGGTAATAGAGGCCCATATCTTACCATAATATTAATTAAACCAACTCTTCTTCTCCTTCATGTACTGAACATCTAAAAATTGCCTTTACTAGCTTGCAACTAGCTTATTAGAGGAATAGATGAAACTTTTGCCAAAATCTAGACCTGTGAGCTATTCCTGAGCATGGTTTTAGCTTGCTTATTTTTTAGGATGTTTTGGATATATTACTAAATCTTCACTCTGTGAATGGAGTCTTCTTTAAGACCTGCACATAAGCAACCAAACATGCCAAGATATATTTTTTGTACTTTTTTCACGCCCTTGACCAATGGTGACAAAATTTGTCAACAGTAACCACTACGTATCCAGTGGGATAAATTAAATATTCTCCATTCATGAAATTTTTAGTTAATTTTTTTTTCCTCCACATAATGACACAAGTAGTATTTTGTTCCCTCATCATTGTCCTTAGGTGCAATGACTACAAAAATATGCTGAGCATTTAAAGTTTAATCAAATTGTAAGTACATATATAAAAAATAAAGATGTCACTAATAGAAGTAAGGATACATTTAAATTAGGAATAAATTGTGCATAGTTACAATATTTAATATGTGGTCAAATTTAACTGATGATACCATTTCATGATCAGTCAATTATTAGAGTGAATGGATACTCTCTATAGATGTTATGCATTTACAATACCATTTATCAACACTTTCTTTTAACTCACATTAATTCCAATTAAATTTCATACATGTAGAAAAAAATATGACATATACCTAGTATGAATAGTCCATGAACTTGAATTTGAGTTTTTAATGGAGTGGAAAACACTTGATCCAAGTATTGTACTACAATATTCATACATTTTCTTATGTCGTTCCTCCATTAACCAAAATAAGTTTCACACATGAGAATATTTATCTGATCCATAAAAAAAAAATCATTACACCAAGTCACAATACTTATTGCATCGATCAAATTAGCACCATCCTTTTGCTTTCCTTGCTTTTTTTAAGGGCTCTTTTTACACATGCACCTGCACCATCATGTTCCCCTTTACCATGCCCAACCTCAAATAATCTCCAAAAATGTTGAACACCATTCTTATTATGCATTCTACTTAACCAGTAAAACATTAGATAATTCTTAAAATACCTTGCATAATTGTCTGACCAAATGTAGTGTGTATCGAACATGATTTATCTTATTCATATTTATATACAATATCTCAAAATAACCTTAGACAAATTCTAGATAATATGATCTATCATCACTCATATAAAAGTGGTAATCCCTCAAAACCTTTATGTTGTCATTTATGATATCAGGTGCATGTCTAAATGTAATATGTACAAAAATTCCAACTTGAAATGAATTATAATATTGGGATTGAACCTCATTTTGTGGTTGTAATGTGTATTTCTTAGCAAAATCCACAACCAAAACAATGGTGCCAACTAGGAAGTTATCCTTGCATAGATTGAATTAATTATATAACCATTTTTATGTATTTGTGTCTTTCATATTGATAGATAATATTATTCTTTAATTCAAACATGAAATTAGATACAATAAATTTGTTCATAACTAACTCATATCTTGATGAGTCTTTTCCATTTTTAACACATAATCTACAGATTTATACTTCTTATAATCAACTATTTTCTTTCCAAATTCACGTGAAATTCTTTCATGTATACAACTCGTCAAATTTTACAAACCACCAAAACTATTAATAACATGTTTCATATAAACATTATTTTCCAAAACAAATTATCCATTGGGTCTTTGATAGAAAATACTTTGGATTAATTATCTTGATGTCTTAGGTGGGGAATACACCATACATTCTTGCATAATCTTGATAGCATATTAAGTACAATATATATGACAAAAACATCAAAATGTATAGTAAATTCAACATGTACCATAAAATAACATGTGTTGCATGCTTAGTTGATTTTAAAATAGAAAGACTTTCACATCTCAAATGACCTTTGGCTAATTATCAATCAGACATTAAATATTTCCATGAAGTTTTTATAAAATTTTGTTTGGGTCATATCTAAAAAATGTTTTGCATGTGGCTCACAATTTTTTAAACCTTTTATTCTTATAAAAACATCTTTTATATTATATGAGACCTTTGTGTTTTTGTGCTAAAAAAATTCAATCAAATGTCTTATTCCTTCAACTAATACCTTATCATTTCCTAGGAGTCTACCACTAAATGCTCAACAATCCTTGAATGAAGGGTCATCAAGCCTTGTTCTTCTTTTTACGACATTTATTAAAAAAATTATATTCAATTTCAAATATTTACTTGTTTCACTAAAAATTAAAGCTTTAGATTTTGACTTACTCACTATAGATTCCATTATTACTTGTCTTACCACATTACCATTTTTTTCTAAATTTTATTACTTTTTGCCAAATCCATTAGATAGATTATTTACTATTATAGTATTTCTTCCCTCCATGTTGGATGTTCTTAACGCTAAATTATTCATCACATGCCACATTTTTTGCATTTTCATTAATTAAAAAAATACTTGACAACATTTTCTATGGATTTTATTCTTAAATGCATAGTCCCATACAAATTGAGCATGAGATTGAACTGATATTTCTGACATTTTATCTTCCATAGGTTTTATTATTTTCTCATCCATTTCAACCAAATACCTTGGTGTTCATCTCATTATCCTTGGAGGTGTAAGTGTAGGAGCTATATTTTGTATTAAATTGGGTGGTGTTACCACTTCAACCATAGTCAGGATAATATAGGATTGACTATCTACATTAGACCCTACAGGCAAATTGAATTCCTCTTCGTTAGGAGAGACATGAATTGGGTTCATTACTTGATGTTGATTCTAACCATGCTAATAAATTCATTATGGATGGATGTTTTATTGTATTATGTTTCTTCATATATTTCATCACTCAATACAAATTCATTAGTTATGTGTTATATATTTTAAATTTCATCATTCAACAATAATTAATTGTGTTTTCTTATCTAATTTGAATACATATCTAAATTAAATTCCATGGAATTAGGCATTTTAATTTAATTTGAAATATTAATTGGTGTGGAGGAAGTACCTTCACCTTACCCAAAAGCTCTTATGGATGTTCTCCTATCTACTTGTCTTTTTCTTTCTTTCTCTCTCTTTACTTTAATTTCCTCATTTGTTGGCTCTTTAATTGGTTTTTTACAATGATGACCCAACCCCATTATTTATCTTTATGCAAATAGGTCCACATCTAGAGTATAAATTGATGAATTTATAGTAATAGAGACAAAATAAATGAAGAATTCAAAGAATTTGTAGAGTTTCAGCATAAAAAACTAGTTTTAAATTTGTAAATTTTAAAATGAATGAGTGAAATTCATTGGCAAACAAGATAAAATTGTGAACAATAAAAGATAAACACCCTTTCACAAAGAATGCACACCCTATTTTGATGATGGATCAAAATGGGAAAATATATTTAATGATTTTTGGGTCTTGAAAAGGGTGTATGCCCTTTCAACATTTCAATCTTTGCCTCTTATGTTTTTCCTTCAAAATTGCTTTGGGTATAGGCTTGGAGAGGTCCAAACCTAGTCTAAAACCAGCCATGAATTAGCCCACATAGGTTTTAGGAAATTTAAGAGTCTTTTTAATTTTTGTTGACACATATGATTAGGTATAATTTATTATTTTAAAAAAACATACATGAATTTTTAGAGGAAAAGCGTAGTTTTTTAATATATAATTTTTTTAAAGTTAAATTATTTTTTATAATTATTACTTAATTTATACATAACATAATTTATTATGGACTATATAAATATCATTACAAATACTTTTGTAACTTTTTAACTATTAATCAAAATTTTATAAAACTTATACCTAACCAATCTATGCATCATTGGCTATGATTTGTAAAACAAAGTTTATTTTCATGAAGTTAATGTCAAAAAGTTGTGTTCATACACTTGTAGTTCCAATTTTCCAATTGTCTTAACTTGTAAAATTGTTTAAAAAATATATATTCATTTAAAAATAATAAAAAATATCCTGACTAATTTTTGAAATTTTAAATATGCATGTATGAAGTTTTATACATCAATTCATTTGTTTACTCAAAAAAAGTGTATCTGTACACATGTAGTATTCTTATATTTTCACAAAAAAGGTCAAGTCATTCTCATAAATGCATCTATTTATCACAATTTTATCAAATGAGTATTTAATATATATATATATATATATATATATATATATATATATATATTCATAATGACACAATTCATATTCCTATGTCATTGTTAAATTATTTTTATAAGTGTCTCTAGCATTCTCTCCAAGTTTAACTACTATATTTTTCAAAAACATAGTGTTGCTTTATACCCCCGCTTTTATCCCCCATTATCTTACATCTTCCCCTATCATGAATAGGGACATATTCCATTTCCCTCTCAATATTTTTTTGGCATTTTTTAATTTTCACCATGATTTGCACATTGGACCACTCTGCCATTGATTATGAGAATCAAATGTAGCTACACAAGCTACTCATGAATTTAACATCTAAACAAGAAAAATGGGCCATCAAATTTACCTCAGTCAGTGCCAATGTGGATATCAAAAAATTACTTAGTGGTAGAATCCATACATGTGTTGACATTAGGTTCATCATGGACATTTCTAATTTTATGAGTATATTCCTCTTTGGGCCCTCTTTCAACACTTACTCAATTATTTTGGCTTGAATACTTGACATGGGTTCATCTCTGAATGCCACATGGCATTATTTTATTTTACATGGGATTCATGTCACTCCTCATGAAATCCCCTTTGACCTAATTTATCTTATTATTGGCTCAGATTCTCCCCTGCATCACTTCCTTAGTGCTCTATGCTCTAGTTAATGGCTTCATCTTCTAGATCAAGGGCTCTGCCAAGTTCATATGGTAGCTTCTTCTTTTTTTACCCCTTCCTTGGGCTCTCGATCAAGATATATCAAGTGTTAACTAGTGTTATCCTATTCATTATGGGCTCTTGTCTCTATGTGCTTGGGGCCTGTCATCATGTGGCTCCTCGCTATTACATTACTCATTTTGAGGCTTCAAGTGTAAAGCTAATTATTATTTTTATGGTGAAGTGAGATTTAACCATGTGGCAACATATCATTCACCCACTATCCTGACATACTAATTTGTTTACACAAACCACCTTGGGACTACAGAGCATAGGGATTGTGTCATGTGATTCCATCCCACTCACCCATTATCTTGGGACTCTAACATCATCTCTAGACTATATGAAAATATTTGGGAGAGAAGAGCAGTGGGATTATGCCACATGGCATCATCCTGCTAACCCACTAGCATGCTACCTTATTGACATGGAGATTTCTAAAAAACTTCATGAAAATTTACTAAGTGTCCAAAGGCATTTAAAAAGGTCTTAGGACCATTGAGAGATCAACACATGGCACCAAGAAACTTTTATAAAATCAACTAAGTGCCAAAAGTCTTTTGAAAGAGGAACATGCCACTACGAGATGTGAATGATTGTTGCATAACACAATTTGATTGGACCAGATTCTTGTTATGACTAAAAAATTGAGAAGTTGTCAAAACATCACTAGGGGCCTATCAAATTTAGTCTTATCATTTATTGAATCCATCACTAGAAGATAAAATAACCCTAAAATGGCTAAGTGTCAAAATGCTCTCTTGGCCCACCAAGAAACTTTTGAATAAAAATGGCTAAGTCCTGCTGAGTGAAAACATGACACATGGCTCTAAGAAAAATTCAAAGAACCAAATAAGTGTAAAAACTTTTCCTCTTCCTGTATAAAGTGTGACATATCATGGTGTTCATAAATTTTATCTAGAACAAAAGTTTCAACTAGTTCATTTGTGTAAAATATTGGACTTTCTTCTTGACAAAAAATGCAAAGACCATTTACTTTGCCAAAAAGTGTGAAGACCATTTTTGAAAACCTGTTAAGTCTTTTGCTTCCTTATAACTTAGCTTCTTTTGTTGAACCTTAATGGGATTTTGAGAATCCTTCCATGTTAAACCATGAACTAGATTTGGATGTCTCTCTTCCATGGTGACACAAAATGGTCAACATTCTAGCGAGCTCTATGGGTTGCTTTCCTGCTAAGTAAGAATCCAGTAGCCTTTGAAGCAATCCATTGGGCATGGATTTATATAAGATTTTTAAAACCCTTGTTTTTTAGGACATAACCCTGTTGCAACTTGCTCAGCCTAATATTGAATAATTCAATTGAGATTCACCCCTCAACCAAAAGAGAAAGCAAGGAATAGATAAAATGTGTAAAAGTACTTAGGTAAAGGAAAATAACTAAACTAATTTGTATCATCTCTTGGAGGAAATAAAATTAGCTAAACTACCCTAAACTAGCCAATCAAAAGGTTGTCTAAATAAAGCCATTATATAGTTCCAAAAAATAACTTCCCTTTCTTATCAACTTAGAATGTTTTTCATGCTTGAGAGAAGAAAAATAAAGGTGAAATATTAGAAGCTCAATATAATGGTGATATAATTCTCCAAGAATAAAAATAAACTCATTTACCCACTTGAGTTGACTATAAATGTATTTGTCTCAAAGTGGATGATAGGTTACTTTTGGCCTTCTTGATCCTCAATTTTGTGCTCTAAATTGAGCATAACTTGCGATGGCTTTTCCTTCTTAGCCTACAAACAAGATAGGTACTTGATATGACATCCTCTTGTCAAGATAAAGCTTGAACATTCAAGGTTTCTCTCATGTTTGTGTTCAGCTTCTCTATCATCTTGTTAATTATCATGCTCTTTTTGAAGCACATGAAATTGACTTGAAATCACACCCACTTTCACTTATTTTCCATACTAATCATGGGTTTATTATTGAATGGATGTTAGTTTAATTTCATGGCTTGAGTAGAAGTCTTCTAGTTCATCCCAAAACTAGTTTTCTTACATGTCTTTTTTGTTCTTTTCAAGACTGATTTCTTGCCTCCAATCTGAATTAGAAAGCAAGTCTTCCTCAAGAGGTTTAATTATGTTGTCTTATAAATTATTTTTCATTATAATTTCATTAGGAAGGAAGAAATGTCTCCCACATCCTAAACTCTAATCCCTTGGACTGACTCCAAGCAATATTTCAACTCTTCTTGGCTATGAAAAGTGATGCTCTTAGCTTCAAGATCTATTTCCTCTTCATCAAAATTAGACCCATGCCAACCATATTGACCTTAGTTTTCTTATTTAATGCATAATTCAAGCTCATCTATCTAATAAGTCACTTTATCATCTTTCCCCTAAATGTAGCCTTGACTAGAGAAACCTGGCCTCTCTTTATCAAGGCTATCTTCCTCCTCTTCATCTTTGTCCATTTGCTCATTATTATGTTGCTCTAGCTGATCATATTAATCTTCCTCTTGTGATGGGTCTTATTTTTTTGATTTAGAAACATAAAGAGGAATTCTAATAATTATTCCCTCATCATCCTCACATGAAACACTCTCTTATTTCCATAAATTATTTTTACTTGATCTCCATACAATGGGTCTTCCTTTGAAAATGGAGATGGTGAGATGGTAAGAAGGTTCAATTGGTAAAATAGGAGTATATGACATTATGATTTACTCTTGAATTGGATTTAGGGTTGAAGAATCACTCCTAAAACTTGGAAACTTCCTTGATTTTTCTTCTAAAAATTTATCCCTTTCTTGATTTTGGATTGGCATATGAGGAGTGGGTGAGAAAATTAGAAACTTCTTTGGTTGAGGATTTTGAGGGATTTGAAGAAAAATGGATGGATTTTGCACAAGTATAAACTCTTTCAAATAATAGGAGCCTCTAAAACATGGAATTATGGTTAGTTTATCTTCTACAACTATTCTCTTTTCTTGTTTGGGAATGGACTTACCAAGACTTGGCATCTTAAAGTTAGGATGTCTAGTCCATGAAGGCTGCCATGGTTGAGAAGCTTGAGTCTTATGAGGAGGTGAATTTTTAGAAGTTGGTATACTTGGGTGGCAAACTACTTAAATTTTAGCTTTAATTTTGGATTCATGTACCTTAGTAGCCATGTCTATCTTTGCATGTTCACATGTTGAATGATCGTGAGGTTGTCAACAAGTAAAAGACATTTGGATTTTTAAATTATGTCAACAAGCTAAGATATATTAGGATCATGAGGAGGTTTACTTGGAATAAGAGGGATAGGATTGATTTGGCTCAACAAATGGCTAGTATACATGTTGAAATCTTGATAGTAATATTGTTGATGAAGGGGAGGATAACACTCATGATAGGAAGGTGGAAAGTAGTTGGAATTTCCTCTAATCTCAGCCATATAAGAGGTATCCCATGGAGTTATAATTCTATAAAAGTTCTTATAAAAATAATTATACTAAAAAAACTTAAAATTTTACCTAGTAAATATGTTTGGACTACTAAAACCAGTTGAATTAGACTCAAAGTCACCACTGGTGTTTGTCAAAACCATCCTTAAAGGTTGATATACTAAAGAGCACACCAATAATTATCTAGTAGATGAATGGAGGAGTCTCATTAGGCATGCTATAAACTATTGTTGCATTGAGTTTCACCCTTTGAGGAGATGTTTCACATATCATCACCCAATTGACATAATGGGAACACCCTAAGGTTGTGCATTACCTATGGTTGGAGTGAACATCCAAATAGGGTCAACTTCTCATGATGGATCACATAAGCCTAACACTAATGTTATTACACTTACAAGGAAAAGGGAGGAGTGCATAAAAACAAAGAAACTAAAATCAAAAGGGGTTATATACCATAATAGTGTCTCCTCCATGTACTTGATACTGCATAATTAAAACCTTGGGAATTATGGTATACATAACTCAATTGTGAAATTTTTAGAATTAGTGTTTCATATAGATATACAAAAATCTATGGAAGCATTAAAAGGAGAAGCATTCATCACCACAACTAACAATGCATAAACTATGAGATACACAGACTATGACCTATAAAAGAGAGTTTACTTGCATAGAGGTGAAATGGAATTGGACACAATCAAAGGGAAAGAACACTTCACAACAAAGAGAGCATCAACAATTCATAATATACACATAGAATTCAAGTCATTGAGAGGGTAAAAAATAGTTCTATTATTCATTTCAAAACATAAATATCAAGGCATGAAGATCAAGGATGGGCCAATTTCTACATCATTTTTGTACTAAAAAGGGTCCCCTTATAATGAAAATCCTACATGTTTAAATAGTTAAAATATTTAGAGCTCAAGTCTAATTTGATCTTACTCACTATCAGGGTAGTTACAAACTTGATGATGATCAGGAAAGGGGGATCAAAGAAGTGGGAATCTCCTCAAGATCGCTAGAACTAAGCTTATATGACTACCTACCATGTCCCCTCAATCCTACATCTTATTTTATACATGCACTCATCTTTATGATGAATATGTCCATATTTCATTTCTCTCTCATCATTTTTTTGGCATTTTTGTTGAGTTGTACCTTGATTTTCACATCAAGACACTCTGCCATTAATTCCAAAAATCAAATGCAACTACACAAGCTACTCATGAATTTGAGATTTGAACAAGCAAAATGGGCCATCAAATTTAAATTAATTAATTCCAATGTAGACACCAAAAAACTCCTCGGTAGTAGAATCCATCCATGCATTAACATCAAGTTCATCATGGAATTTTTTGATTTTATGAGTATATTCCTCCTTGGGCCCTCTTTCAAAACTTAGTTGATTATTTTTTCTTGAATACTTGACTTGGGTTCATCTCCATATGCCACATGGAATTATTTTATTTATCATTGTATTCATGTCACTATTCATATCATCCCCTTCAGCCTATTTTATCATGCTCTTATATCACCTTTTTCCACACATCACTTCCTTGACACTTTACACTCTAGGAAATGGCTTCATCTTCTAGATCAAGGGCTCTATCAAGTCCACATGGAAGCTTCTTATTTATTTACCCCTTCCCTAAAATTTCTTAGCTAGGTCTATCAAGTACCAACTATTATTATCCTATTTATTGGGCACTCCTACCACTATATACTTGGGTCCTTCCACCTCCACGTGGATCCTTCTCACTCTTTCATTACTCAACTTGGGGATTTGAATGAAAATTTGATTGTTTTCTCCAAGGTGAAGATATATTTAACCACATGGAAACATCTTGCTTACCCACTACCTTGACATACTAATTTATTTAGATGGATTGCCTTGGGTTTGTACAGTAGTGAGATTATGCCATGCAGTGCTATCCCACTCACTAGCATAGGACTCTGACATCATATCTTGGTTGTACATAAATCTCTAAGAGAGTGGAGTAGTGATATTAGGCTACATGGAATCATCCCTTTAACCCACTAACCCAATACTTTGTTAATGTGGACATTGCCAAGAAACTTCATGAAAATTGACTAAATGTCTAAAGGAATTTAAAAATGGTTTGAGACCATCATGAAATTGATGCATGGCACTAGGAAACTTTTAAAAAATTGGATAAGTGTTGAAAGTCTTTTGTAAGAGGCACAGGCCATCAGAAGATGTGAATGATTATCATGTGGCATTGTTTGATTAGACTAGAGTCCTGCTATGACTAATAAACTAGGAAGTCATCAAGATGTCATCAGGGACCTATCAAATTTGATCTCACCACCTCCTAAAGCCATCACCAGGAGATAAAATAACCCCAAAATGGCTAAGTATCAAAATGCTTTCTTAACCTATTGGTCATATTTTGAAAAAAAACATCTAAGTCCTAATAAGAAAAAAATGACACATGGATCTGAACAAAGTTCAAAGAATCAAATAAGTGTTGAAACATTTACTCTTTACATAGAAATCATAACATATCCTAGTGTTTTAAACTTTTATCTAAAATAAAATTTTAGATTTGTTTATTTGCCCAAAATCTCTGAATTGCTTCTTAACAAAAAAAGCAAAAATTATTTACTTTGTCAAAAAGTGCAAAGACCATTTTTGAAAACCTATTATGTCCTTTGTTTCCTCATAACTTATCCTCTTTTTTTAAACTTTAATAGGTTTTTGATAAGCCTTCCCTATTAAACTATGAACTGTATTTAGATGTTTCTCTTCCATGGTGATCCAAAATGGTCAACAGAACCATCTACATGAACATGTTTAGATGGGCATATAACCACTAGAATGGCCACCCTCCACTCTTTATTGGGCCTTGGGGTCAAAATTTACAATCATTTGAAGGCATCCTTAAATAGAAGCTTCTTGCTCCTGAGTGGGAAAATAAAGTGAATTTCTAGCACGCATTTCAAGATAACCATGAATAGTAGAGACAAGTGTTTAATACCTATAGTTGCATGGACAAGTCCTATAAGCATCCCTTGGAAGCTTCTATGTTACTATATATGAGGGATACAAGGTAATGAGTTTTCTCTTATGGATAAACGTCTCTTACAAGACCAAAAGTTGGTTAGTGGGTAGAATGTTTTTAACTCGTTAGTATAATCGATGAACCATCTATGAAAACATGTCCATATGGGTGTATAAATGTTAGAATGGCCACACTCTAGTCTTCATCAGGCCTCAAAATTGAAAGTTGTAGTCATTTGTAGGTTTTCTTCAAGAGAACCTTCTCATCCCTGAGTGGGAAATTAGATCAAACTTTCATCAGGAATTGTAGGATATCCATGAGGGGTAGAGATGAGTTACTAGTGCCTATTATTATATGGTTGATTCCTATAAACACCCCTTAAAGGATTCAGTTCCACTTAACATGAGTAAGACATGATAATTAGTTTTTCTCACATCTAAGTATTTGTTAAGATGCCAAAAGTTGGTCAATGGGTAATTTATCTTTTGACTCACTAGACCAATAAATGAATAGTCTATATGAACACATCTAGATGGATATATAAATGTTGGAAAGGAAACCCTATAATCTCTTTCAAGCCCAAAATTCAAAAGTTTCATTCATTTAGAGGCATCCTTGGAGAGAATCTTCCCATTCTTAAGTGAAAAATCAAGTGAACTTCTGCTACATGTTGTTATATAACCATAAGGGGTAGAGATGGACTATCAACACCTAAAAATGCATGGGCAAGTCCTTTAAGCACCCCATAGAGGATTTTGTGCCACTTAATACAAGCAAGACATGGAAATGAATTTATCTCATAAATAAATTTTTCTTAAGAGATTAAAATTTGGTTAGTGGGTAGTGTATATTTTAACTCGCTAGCCTAATCGATGAATTATCTATTCAAATGCATCCATATGGACATATAAATTATAGAATGGCCACACTTAGATATTCACAAGGACCCAGGGTAAAAATTTGCTTTCATTTAGAGTTAAATTCAAATATGCACCTAATAGCATAGAGGATAATATAAATATTTTGAGTGAGTACCAATTTTATATGAGCGATGATAAGGTTGTCAATCAAGAGTGCTACTCTTATGAGAATGTGTACCTCTTCCCACTCCTATTAAAATAATGGAATCTCTCTAAATTTTGGGTGACTTTAAATGTGAGATAATCTCTAGATAGAGGGCTAGCTCCCTTAATTAACTCACTAAATTTGATTATAATCCTACTATTTATTGATATTTTGACTAAGGGAAAGGGTGAAGGGATAATGCTTGCACTAGAATTGACATGAAAAATTGAAAGAAAGGTGATGTAAAAAATTTGTGACCACTTTTGCTTATAATTTTCACTCTTATCAAGCAACATATCTTTCACACATTCACTTCAATTCAAGTCTATAGCTTCTACAATAGTGTTTCACATAAAATTACTAACAACACTCACTCTTTGCATGGATGGAATGAAAGTTTGTTGAATTCACTTTCAAGATTGGATTGAGATTGAACCTAGACACTTATTATGACCTATATAATCTCACATATGTTTTATAAAGGTATAAACTATACATTATCATAGTAAATATACTGTCACTATGTTATACCAATAGAAATCACACATACACTTCACACAACAACCTAAAAATGGAGGAAACTAGTTTCTTATCTATTCAAAAGGTGTTGTATAAAAATTGTATAGCCTTTCAGCATATCCAAAGCAAAAAAGTGACATGTTTATGATATAAAAGAAGATAAAAATATAAAAAAGAGTAGGAGAGGGGAGATAAACCATCCCCAAAATAGGGGTGACTCACTTGTCCTCACACCCTTCAAATCCTACCTAGTATTTCTTAGATTTTATCTCTCTTTCTTTCTCCAAAATGGTGTAGGAGTTAGATATATACTTGTTTGGAAGGATTAAATAATTATTGAGCATTTATTGGTGAATTTTGACCCATACAAGTGTATATATCTTTTCTTGCATTCCCTATAGCATTGCTTGCATGTCATCCTTGATGAATAAGTCATCTTCTATGAAAATAAGTATTCAAGTCTTCATCAATTCCTTAGTTGAATACTTATCCTCATCCATTTATGATGCCTTTACACTTTTCTTAGTTTGTTAGAACTCTATTGAAGCCTCTTTGACCTTATTAATTTGACTTGGTGTAAGAAGAGGGAAGGTCTCCTAGGATTGGTGGAGACTCCTTCAAGAGTTTGAATGTTTTTTGAAACTGACTCTTGAATTTTTATTTCTCTCCATGTGGCATATAATTTAGGTGTCACCTTGAAAATTATGTTGAATAGATTCTATGTATTGACTTGGTTATTTGATCACTTGAATTATTCCTCTTACAACATGGCATAGAAAGGTGAAAACTTGGTTTTGCTTCCAAGAAAGAAATTTTCCTCTATGTATGACGTCTCAACATCATATTAGACCTATAAAAATTCACTTTAATCCATCAAACAGTTTAAAATATCTAATTTTTCACCTTTATCTTATTTTTTCCCAATTCCTTATAACCCTAAAAATAGGTAAACCTCCTTGTGTGGAATAATTCACATATCATAATAGATAATTAATTACATATTTTATGACCTAATATCCCTTTACATCTCCATTCCAAGTTTTAGGAACTAATTCTAAGTGGAAGTGTCCTTTTTTTGTTATTTTCTATCCTCAAGTAGGCCTCAATTAGGCCTCCTTGCCTGGAAACTGATATTTTAATCCACATGCCACCCACATATGTGAAACATCCAATAAAAATTTTATTTAAGTTACCCATTCCAATACCATGCTCCATGTCAAATTTTAGCTTCTAAGACCCTTTACACATAGGTGAACCATGAAATGGTCAAAAACCCTAGTCTAGGTGTTTGTATAAGCATGAAAAATAGTTTGAGTGTTTTGCCAATAAATTTATAGGTTTTAATGATTAAATTAGGTTAAATTAATATTGAAAAAAAATTCATAACTCAATCTCCTAAGGATAGGGATTTTGAATAACTTTATAGGCTTATATAAAGGCCTTTTAGCTTGAAATTTGAATTTTCTTCTCAAATTGACCAAGTTGCCAACCTGCAGAGCTAATATATCTCCTTATGAGGATTTTATGTGTTTTTAAGGTTTAGAAAACTTTATTAAATCTCAATCTACCTTTTTACCTAATTTAGAGACCATCTCAAATCTTGTTTCTTCACATAGACACCTACAACCATGCTTTTCAACCTATTTCGTACACCTGTACATGTAAATGTATGATCAAGTGACATAATCATATTCTTATGAGACCTTAATATGTCATAAATTTTGTTTGGAATTTTAATTTTTCTATTTGGGTGCATTATAACCAATTATTCTTTCATCAGATCCTTTAGGAGAGTTTAAGGGGTTTATTATCTTAATGATGGTTCATAAAGCATAGGGGGCTGATCCAAAAACTAATACCAAGAATTGGTAGTAGGGGGACCCATAAAACATAACTTATGGTATTGAGTTCACATTAAAAAAATCATGAAATATCTTATCATAATAACATGAACTTCGATGGATATACTATTCATTTTGTGAGGTTTGAGAGAGAAACATGCCTAAAATTGTAATTTTTGAGTTTGATTATGAATTTTAATACCTCAATAAGGTCTAAAACATTCATCATAACCATATATAATGATAATTATTATCATATCAACCCTTTAATCATGTATTATCATCCATTAGTTCATGTTAGGGTTCTTAACCAAATCACTATTAGTGACCCTAACTATCTAAATTTGAGATATTATAGTTATTGGAGGAGTTTTAAACTTTATAGAACATCCCATTGAAGATTTAAACACATTATTAGGTCCCTATAGGTTTCATCTTACCTGTCACAAACACACTTTCATCAAAAATTCATATGTAGGCTTGTGTGTGCAAGCCTAAGCTTATTTGGTGAAATAGGTGTAATCAGAGCTTTTGAGCCAATCATAACATGATATCTTAGTTTATCAAACCTTTTTTTTATATGTATTAACCTTACAATTAAATTTTGAGTTAAATAACTCTTATAATATCATAAACTGAAAGATTTCATGTATACATATATGTAGCAATACACAGGATGAGATATAGAAGTGTAAATGAATAAGCAAAGCATATGAGATATATGACAGATATTTTAAAGTACAAAAACCTCCAAGAGGTAAAAAACCATGAGTGAAATTTAATAATTGAGAAACAATAATAACCCAAATACAAATTCTTCTCCTTCTCACTTTCTCATGCAGTGCTTCACAAAACTCACAAATTGAATATGATCAAAATAATTTTATTTTTGAAAAAAATCATAATAGGGGTAAAACCTTATTTTATAGTGAAATTACAAGGGAGGTGACCATTGTAAAAATAATGGGTCTATCCATCCTGATAAAGTTAGTTATTTAAATTTTTGAACAAATTCATAATAGGGGTAAGACTTTATTTTATAGTGAAATTCCAAGGGAGGTGACCATTGTAAAAATAATGGATCCATCCATCCTAATAATTACAACTTTTTTATTTATTTTCATGAGATTTTCACCTTGTATTAATAAATAATATATTATTATTATTTAATAACTTTACCAAGGCTAAGGGTTAATAAACCCACTTAGTATTAAATTCTATAACACTCCCCCTTAATGCTAAGTAGGGATAAATGTCATAGTCACCTTAGAAGGAATTATACTATGTACACAATTGAAGAATTTAAAAACCTTCATCATGTCAATCACCACCTTTTGAAACAAAAGGAATTATAATTCATAATTTACTCAAAAGTAAATTTAGGCTAACATGATCGTGAGACTACATCTCATAATTTTTCATGAATAATTACTAAGCATATTTGGAGCCTTTTATAACATAAGGACCTCCATTACAAATTATGTTTTTTAATGTATTGGGGTATAAAATTAAAACTTCCACACGAAGTTTACTTAAATCACATAACCTCCACATGAATTTTTTAATGATTTACAATAATAAGAAGTATAGAGAAGGAGAAGAAACATGTGTCCATCAAGAAGTGGCATTGTCATGCACATTTCCCCTCAATGGAAAATCTGAGAGGCCTAACATTGCATGAAATTGATATAACATGGTAACATCAAGTGGTTTTGTGAATATATCTACCACTTTTTCATCCATAGGACAAAACTATAGATTAATATCACCATTGAGAACTTTATCTCAGATGAAATGCACATAAACTTCAATATGTTTAATTCTTTGGTGCTACACTAGATTTTTTGTCAGAGCTATACAACTTTGGTTATCACAATAAAGGACAGTACTCTAAGAAACATCCAAATGAAGTTCTCCCAATAGGCTTCGCAGTGCCTCACAAAACTCACAAATTGAATATGATAAAAATAATTTCATATTCAAATGAATTCACAATAGGGGTAAAACACTATTTTATAATGAAATTCCAAGGGAGGTGACTATTGTAAAAATAATGGGTCCATCCATCCCAATAAAGTCATGTAATAAAATTTTGGTAACTCATTAAATAATTATAACTTTATTATTTATTTTCATGAGGTTTCTACCTCGTGTTAATAAATAATATATTATTATTTAATAAATTTACCATTTAAAAGGGTCAATAATCCCACTTAATATTAAATTCTCTAACATAAATTGCCTTCACATATCAAGATCTACGTCTAAAGTGTTATACCACTATCCTTTTAGCTTTATGACCTATTAGTACATCCTCAAGGTGATTTTAAGAAACTAGTCACTAATAAATTTATTTGAAAATGAAATATACATATCTAAAATGCATATATCCCTTTCCTCATCTAAGTTGCCTTTAATAACTCCATGACACTATTCATAGGATTATTTTCTTTGCTTAAATGACTGTAGACATCCACTAGGTGTCAAGACTATGTTTTGGAGTCTAAGGAACTCTTCAACAAATCATTAAATGATAAAAAGGTTCTTTTCATAGTATTTATGTCTCATAAACTTATATTTAACCTTTAAAACCTTTATAAGATCTCATATCATCTCTTGAATACCTCTCTCTCTCAAATTATGCATGTAGGTGTATTTATTGGTTTCCTAACCTTCAATGGAGAAAGTGAATAGTATAAAATCCTTAAATAGGTCTATGTAGACCTTGTTTACCCTTTATAACTTTATGAAAGTTTTCAATACTTCACCTCTTCCTCTTAATCAAGCTTTATTGACACATTTATACATATACACAGGGTTTAAGACACTTAGGCTTGTAATTATACCTATAGGTCTTCCTTAGCAGTAGGCATCCAAAAAATGGTTTGTTGGATTAAGGAAATGAGTCTTAAAAACATTAATCTCCTTGTATTCATTTAATATACTCCACATCATATGTATATGGCCTCATTTGGTCTTCTAATCATCATTCATAGTTCTCATCTCTAAACTCCTAGAAACAGGCTTGGCTGTGTAGTTATAGGTTGAGTGATTGTAAGTGCTTGAGATGAATATGTTTTAAAAATTTACCTTGATCATATCTAGGTATTTCATACCCTTCATGACTTCATACACTCATATACCCACCTGATATATCACCTTAATACACACATTCACTCCCATGACTCTAATAGATCTGATTATGTCATTATGGTTCAAAGTACGGTTATAGATGATCATTTGGTCTTTTTTGCCTCTATATAGATAGAGGAAGGTATGATAAGGTTGATCAAATGACAAATGTGTATTAATAATTTCATTTATTATGCATCAACTTACATTATCTTGGAGGATTAGCAACTTAATATGAAAAGGTTTGATTTTATCTTTACCTTAAACATTGCTAAATAACCTTAAACAATGCTAAAGTGTGCTTCAAAGACCTAATTTATGACCCTACTTAATACATTGGTGGCATATTGGATCATGATTTCAAGTGTTTTTTTTGAAATATTCTCATATTATCATCTCTCCAATGAGCTTAGATCACTTTTAATATCCATTTGACACCTTCATAGTTCCTTCCTGGGTACACATAGTCCATCTAACTTTACACAGTATATTTGAAGGCAAAATGAATTGAGGTGTGTGCCCTTTTATATATTTAGAAGGTTTATATAAACTTGGTAATAATATAGAGTACACAATATCATGATTCAAATTAAACATATACATTCTCAATATTTTAAAATCTTGCATCCATGACCTGCCTCATAATGACCTCAAAATAGATGATGTCATTATCTGCAACCTTGCTATAATTCTCACTCTTGGCATAAAAATAGTATATCTTTACTTTCTTTACTTGTTTGGTTATCATATATCTAAATCATAATGATTATTCTTAATACATTGGTCTCTCAACATCCCATTCTACATCATAAAACATGTCTTTTTCTCATCTTTGCATGTAATAGGCCTAAATTATGGCATATATGCATAGAAGGCCTAATCTAGTCTTTTGTTATCATAAGTACCATTAGTCATCTTGAAAATTATCAAAGATCATTATGAAACTACCTCATTCTCTTTCATAAAAATAGTTACTCAAGTCTTCATGATTTCTCTGTTTATTCTTAATTTACCATGTTATTCTTTAACTTGATCATTGAAGTCCATGGGAAAGGTTTATGTAGTCAGATATGCAGTTAGACCTATGAGTGATCTCTTGAGTCTCAAGAGAGAATGGTCTCTTAAATTTAATTTGATCTATCTTATCAAGTTGAAATAATATTTCCTCTCCATTTAGGTACCTACCAAGATCATTTGTTGACCTCTTAAAGATCTCTAACATCAAGAAATCATGTCTTGGTGACTACACATTACTAAAAGACCCTCTCACTATGGGATATCTCAAGGAAGCCATCCTTAAATATGAAGGCATATGATATTTTACTAGATAAGATATGTATCATGATTGAGGCATAATTTTGATACCCTTTGAAGATGAAACCAATCAGTTATCAGACCTTTTACATGTTCCCTAGTTGTTCCATGTTCTCAATCAACATAGGAAACTAATTTTATGATAAAAGAGCATTATAAAAATAAGTTACTTGAGGATTCCAACATTCAATGTCTTATTTTAACTTTAAATCACCCCACCATAACCATTTTTCTCCATTTAGTTCTGACATGAAGAAACAGAGGCAAACCTAGACCTTATTTAAATGAATAATATATAGTGACCCCCTAACACTCTCAACAATTGTTTATAAATATGGGTAAATTAATATTACAATCAATGTCAAAAAATTTAATTTCATTATGTCCCTATCATTTATTAAGAGCTTTTGACCTAACCTCTCTCTTGGTCATATTAAGCAAAAATCGTTGACCCTCCTTGAGCTGCCAAAGAAGCTAATAGGAGAGATGAATGGGTTTTCTTCATTTTATCACCTATAACACCTTCCAAACTATGTATTTGACCTTAAGGATGATAAATAAAGTCCTTAATATTATTTAAAATCAATTTGACCTTGAAAATTTGTATGAGTAGACTCAAAAGAGCCCCTTTTAGCACTAAAATTGCCATAACCACTTAAGAAACTTGATAAAATTGTTGAAAAAGGTGTTCATAAGACCTTAAATGTCTGAATAGATGTATCATGATGTGTTTCAACCTTATTCTAGTACTTGACTACCATTACCTTGTAAAACCTTCTCTAGAAGCCATAAAATGATCCAAAATGCAACACATTTGGGTTATGATGTTAGTCAAGAATATCATCAACCTATTTTATCCTTTGTGAAACATGTCATGAACTTGAAACTACTCTTTTCATCACTTCAAACTCATTGAAATCGGTCATGGAGTGACTAGACATACACAAATCTATGATGAACAAAACCTTAAACTTATCAAATTTACCTTAAACTTTGCTAACCAAGATTTAAAGTGACCGTTCCAAGGACATAACAAGACCAAAATAATGATCAATCAAGGTAAACAAACATGACAAGAAAAAATTCAAATTATAGGTGTGATAGTTTGACATGGGAGGTCAAACTTATCAACATTTTTGTGACTCAACTGGGAAACATATTTGTTATGCTTATGAACCATTGCATCACTTTTGGATTCATGAAGTCTCTCTCACACTATGAAATAAATTTGATCAGACTTTAACTAATGACTACAACTCTTTATTCATGACAAGACAGTTGTTTTCCTTCCAAAAATAAGAAAATAAAGACACACAAAACCAAGGAAACTAACTACCAAGACACATTTTATAGCTAAATACTTATTGAAAACAAAACATAAGAAACCAAATGTGTTGAATATCACTTGGAGGAAAATAAAAAAAATAAACTATAACTTATCTCTTAGCAACAATGTTTTAGATGTATCCCATTGACTATAATTGAGAGCTCTTCACCATCTATCTTGGAAATTTGAAAGGCATTATGAGACTTACAACTAGAGATTGTGTAAAGGGCCACTCCAAAGTGAATTGAACTTGGTGTACCTTCTTGGTTTAGCTCTGTCTTCATCCCACTTGAGAACTAAGTCACCTTCCTTAAAACTCCTTCAAAATGCTCCTATATCAAAGGTTCTTTTCACTTGTGCTTAAATCATCTCCATGTCTAAAATGGACTAATTTATGACTTCTTCTAGATCCATAAGCTCAACATAGCTTACCTTCATTAGTTCATACTCTAACAACTCTGGTTGATGCATTAGTTCCAAAATAGGGAGCTCAAGTGAGATTGGCAACCTTGATTCTCTTCCATAGACAAGCTTATATGGTGAATTATCTATAGACCTTTTGAAGTTTATTATATCATCCCATAGAGTTTACTTAAGATTTAAATGCCATGTCTTCTAATTATCCTCAATGGTTCTCCTTAGGATCTTTAACAAGTTCTTATTAGTGGAATTAGCAAGACCATTACCTTATGGGTAATAATTTGATGAAGTCTTGAGGTATACACCATGTTGAATAGACCATTGACTGATCTTAACTCCCATAAATGTCATGGCACTATCTAAAATGATAGTGGAAGGAATGACAAACCTTGTAATTAAACCTTCATATAAATTGAACACACTGTATTTGTTTGCTTCCTTCAAAGCCACTACCTCTATCCATTTAGTGAAGTAATCCATCGTAGTAAGGATCCACTTATGGCTTAATATCTACGGTGTATTAATGAGGCAAATGAATTCCAAAACCCACTAAATAAAAGGTTGATCCACTAAAATAGGTTGAAGAGGTAAGGCATCAATTCTTTCTTTTCCTATAAACATTGCACATTTCTTGAACTTTCTTACTCAATCATGGCAATCTCTAAATATTATTAGCCAATAATACCCACCACTCATGATCTTAAGGGTTGTTGTCCTTGCTGAGAAGTGACCTCCACCTTATCCATCATGGAATTCCTCAAGCAATCTTTATAATTGGCTTGGCTTTATGCACCTCAACAACATGCCATTGATGTCTTTCTTGAAAAACACTCCATCAACAAGGAGAAAAGGAATGGACTACAATCTAAAATACCTTATCCTTGATGCACTTAAGTTTTTAGGATACATACCATCTTGGAGGTACCTTACCATGTCTTGTAACTAGATTGATGATGATGTATGATCATCTCCAATTCCTTCATCATTCAATACTAGAACTGTCTCCTTATTTTCTTGTAAGTCTTAGGCTAGGTTTTCACACAATAATTTGCCTCTATTATGCTTAGTAACTTTTATCTCAACTTCATACTCTATCACTCTTTTTATCTAACCTTCCCTCTCCTCACTTATGTCCTTGTTCAATAGGAACTCCTTGATGTTAGGATGAATAACCATTAGATAGATTATGTTGTTACATAAAAAATGTTTAAATTTCTTAAGACATCTAATAATTGAAAGTACATGTTTCTCTACATAGGTGTACCTTGCCTCATATTCTTCCAAGCCTTTACTGAAGAATGTTATGGGATACTCCAAGTCTTGCTGATTTTATTTCATGAGTATAACTAAAATTGTGTCCGCATTAGCATATGCATACAAGATAAAATCCATTGAAAAATCAAGATTAATGAGAATAAGAGCACTATCTATTTCTTGTTTGATCTCTTCAAAACACCTCAAGCCTTCTTTGGTCCAAGTGAAGCTCTGATTTTTCTTAAGCATCATTGTAAGTGGCTTGGACAAAATTATAAAATCATATATGTATCTTCTTATGAAATTTATTGTGCCAAGAAAACTTTGTAATGCCTTATTATGTTTAGGCAAGGATAATGCAATAATAGAATCTATCCTTTCAAGATCAATGCTCAAACCATGTTTAAAAATAACATGTCCAAGTACTTACCTTAATGTACTAAAAACACACAATTTTTGGGGTTAAATAACACCCCAAATTGTCTATAACTCTCAAACACCTCCTTGAGATGAAGCATGTGCTTACTTGCATTCTTTGAGAGTATAGTTATATCATCCAAATATACAAGAACAAGCTTGTTAATTAGACCTTGAAATTCCATATCTATTGCTCTTAGGAACATTGCTCCAACATTAAACAATCCAAATGGCATTTTACTATAGGAAAAAGTGCCCCACATGGTAGTGAAGGTTGTCTTAAACTAATCTTCCTCTTCTAAAAGTATCTAGTTATATCCACTATAACCATATAATAATGACAATATTTTTGAACCAACTACTAGTTGAAATATTTGCTCCATTGATGTGATCTTTGAGAGAGGCCTTGTTCAAATCAAGAAAATCCACACAAAGTCTAATTTCTCCATTTTTATTCCTCATAAGAAAAAGGTTTTCCACCCAAGTAAAATGCTTGATGGGAAAAATGATGGTTGATTCAATTAGATTATGAAGTTCAATCTTCATTAAAGGCTCAAGCTTAGGATTGATTAGTCTTTGCCTTTGTCTTACCAGTTTTGTATCAGCCTCTATCTCAATGGTATGTTGAGATAATCTAGGATCAAATACATCAGCAAACTCTCTACATAAATCAACAAATGACTCCTTTTTAGATGGAGAACATAATTTACCAAGTTTGAGAGTCATTTGTTATCTGAATAGTAGTATAGTGTTCTCCTTTGGTAGACAATGAAGACTTATCTCTCCTAAACCCATAATATATACTAAAGATGTTCTCAAGCATGAATAGAAATTTGGGTAACTTTTTGGACTTGAGTTGGATAATCTGATTATCATATTGTTTCAAGAGATTTGACTGATTTCTAGAAGAGAATTCAGCCTCCTCTTGCAAGAAGCAAACAATCTAGTTATCATCTTTAAAAACTTGCTAGTTATCATGATTGTCAAGAATAGAAGGCCTCACCATAATATTGATATGTGACTGATTGTTTTCATTATTTTCATCATCTAGAATTTTTAACTGGGCTCCTATGGTAGCCAATCTATTTGCATGTGTGTTACTTTCTCTAGGCACTACTCAAATATCAAATGCATCAAAATCCTCAAGGAGATCCCAAACTCTATGTTTATAATACCTTAGAAAATAATTCTTACATACATTTATCCCTCTCACTTGGTGAACCACAAGTTCACTATCACCAAAGACTTGTAAGAGGTTGATTACCATATTTCTAGCCTATTACAAACCATGGAGTAGATCTTTATACTCTGCTACATTATTAGAATAAGCAAACTAAAAATTTATAATAGAATAATAAATTTGTTTAGTGGGTTAGATGAGAATCATTCCAACCCTAGTACCATGATTGTTCCTTAAACTATCAAAGTATATTTTTCGAAGGCCATCCCTTAATTCATCTTCCTTGACTATAGTTGGAATTTATGCATCATTCTCATGAAGATAATAGACATTGAGTCCTTATTCTATAATTTTTTAAGGATCATGTTCATATAAGTTAGAATCTCATTCATTAATAAATAAATTAGGAACTCCTTTAAGAGGTGAGTTGGATTCTACTTCACTAGTTTGTTCCACCTCATCAAAGATGACACAGTTAGAATTCACAACACTTAGCATATGTGGTTCCAAATGAAAGCATGCAATGGGTTTAGAGTGAATTGTGACCTTCATTCCATACATTATCCTAAACATGAGATAAGACCAATTAGATTAAAGGTAACCACCTATCTTTGATGTGAAATCTCATGATAAGCATATGGAAAAATATGGAGGTAGGTCCACCACCACTACATCCTATTGAATGGTTACATTTGGGAAAGCATGTAGCATTAATTTAAGGTTATTTATCATGTCTAAAATATTTTTTTGGGATCCATAAAGCTAAAATACACCTTTAGTGTTTGTCTCATACACCAAACCTAACTTTTTTGTAATTTGCTTAATCATCATTGTATTACTAGCTCCAATGTCAACCATACAATTTTGGACTAAGATGTTACCAAAAATTAAATATAGAAAAAATGGAGGTGTCATATTTGTTAAATTTTACCTCTTTATGTACATGTTTTACTTATTATTTTAGTTGATGATCTGAATTGGTCAAAACGACACTCTCCTTGTCAGCTAGATTTGTAGATAACTTGAGGGCTAAAAGCTCTTGAATAAGCAAGTCTTTTTGTACTGGGATTTCTAAATAATATAACATACTCATGCTGATATTTTCCTTTTTCATGTGATCAACTATACTAAAAGAAGATCCACTCATCTTTGGCTAAACCCTTGGATCAACTGGATGATCTTTCACTTAATAAACTTGATGAGTTTTACTAACTTCCACATTCTAATTTTTCTAAGGTGTTGGGATAACGAACTAATTATTAGCACTTTTATAAAAAATAGGAGGAATTTTTGGAACATGTCCCACCTCTTGAGTCTCATCAATGATCTTCTTAGCTCTAGTGATCGCTGTAACTACATTGTTTGAAGTACTAGAATCACCAAATTGATTCAAATCCACATGGTCATCAATTTTCCAATTTACAAAGGTTATATCAGGCTGCCCTTGTCCATTATGAACCTTGCCTTGTTGTGTCATATCCTCATTGTGTTGAATTTATTAAAGAGGAGCTTATTTTTGGGTCCTTTGAGGAATTTCCATAGATTGAGTTACCAAAGCTTGATGTTGAATATCATTTGGATTAGATGGCTACCAACCTAACTTTTGCATCATGTTGTTTTGTGTTGGTATAGGTACAATGGCTTTATATGAAGAAGGATAATTTGGATCCATTGTATCATAATTATTGGCTTGTGTGATATCTCCTTAAGCATGATATGAAGGTATTTTCTCTCTAAAACCTTGATAAAGATGTCTATTATCTTTGAATGGTTGATAATTGGGATGATTAGGTGTTTAATAAGACATATTAACTAGGTATTGTTGCCTTTTTATCTAGACTATTTCCTTTCTAAAGGATTGAAAAATTACCTTAAGTTCACCAATATCACTTGATTGACTAGGAGGGGCTATAATTTGAGCTTGAGGGGATGGAATTGGATCTATTGAAGGAGCTTGAGGGGTTGGAATTGGCTGTGTTTCTAGAAAAATAGGCATTAGAGGCCTAGGTGCCAGCTTTCCAACTTGAATCAATTTGTTTTCTCCTCTATTGGCCACTTCATATGCATGAAAGTGTAGTGCCACCCATAGACTAAATCATGATAGAGATATCAAAATTTAAAGATCTTAATAATTATAAGAGGCATACTTAGGAGATGGCCTAATCATGAGAGGTATCATAGTCCATGTCTTTTGAAACCTAAGGTTAAAATCAGTCATGAAATCATGGGGAGCACTTTTATTGGTTGTGAGTTTCTCAACCAAGGATAAATAATCTAATTTACCTTCAAACTACCTATAAAACACTGCACCTAAGTCATCCCAAGAAGTAATAGAGTTCAAAGGAAGGTTTATATACCACTACAATGCCTTTCATTTGAAGAATGTAGCAAGTAGACAGATAGCAATGTTCTCTTGGATAACATTATGGATAGAACATAGGTTAGCTACATATTTAATGTGCTCAATAGGTGTGGTTTGGTCTTCTCCTAAAAAATAAGGTATGTTTTTAAGAGTTGAAGATGGGATATAATCATATTGAGCAATATTTAGTGGGCTTCCTCTATTAAAATAAACAACACTTGGTTCCTAAGGACAACCATTTTAATAGGTCCTACGTAGTAGTTCCTCACTTGTCCCACTATTCAAATGGTTATCCTCACACCCTTAAAATCCTACATAGTAGTTCCTAGATTTTCTCTCTCTTTCTTTCTTAAAAATGGTGTAGGAATTATATCTAGACTTTTTTGGAAGGCTTGAAGAGGTCGTGAGCATTTATTGGTGAATTTTGACCCATACGAGTGCCAATATCTTTGTTTACATTCCCTATATCCTTACTTACATGTTCTCCTTGATGAATAAATCCTCTTACATGAAAATAGGTATTAAATTCTTCATCAACTCCTTAGTTGAATACTTCTCCTCATCCATTTATTATGCCTTTACACTTTTATTGGGTTGTTATAAGGCTATTGAAGCCTCTTGGACCTTTTCAATTTGACTTGGCGTAGGAGAAAGGGAAGGTCTCCTAGGATTGTTGAATACTCCTTCAAGATGTTGAATGTTTCTTAAAATTGAATATTTACTATTTATTTCTTTCTAAGTGGCATAGAAGGTAGGGATCACCTTGAAAATCATATTTAATAGCTTCTATCAATTGACTTGGTTTTTTGATCACTTGAACTCTTCCTCTTGTAACATGGTGTAGAAAGGTGAAAACTTGGTTTTACTTCCAAAAAAGCAATTTTACTCCATGGATTATCTCTAAAAATAATATCATACCTAAAAAAATTCACTTGAATCCATAAAATAGCTCAAAAGATCTAATTTTCCACTTTTAGCTTGATTTTCTCCTAATTTTTTGTAGCCCTCAAAATACGTAAACCTCCTTGTGTATAAGAATGTACCAATGGTAATAGATAAATAACATATTTGAGGACACATTATCCCATTAAATCTCCATGACATGTTTCAATACTTAAACCTAGGTATAAGTGTCATTTCCTTCTATTCTTTCTCTTCAAATAAGCCTCATTTAGGCCTCCTTACCTAGAAACTAAGATTTTTCTCCACATTTCTCCCACAATTTTGAAACCTATAGGAAAAAATTTATTCACTTACCCCATTCCAATACCATTCTCCATGTCAAATTTCATCTCTTGAGACCCTATATGGATGGGTGAACCATGAAATGGTCAAAAACCCTAGTCTAGGTGCTTGTATAAGCATGAGAAATAGTTTGAGTATTTTGCCAAGAAATTTCTAGATTTTAATTCTTCAAATAGGTTAATTTTATAATTAAAAATATTTTCAAAATTAAATCTCCTAAGGATATGCCTTTTGAAGAAATTTATAGTCTTGCATATAGGCCTTTTAGCTTGCAAAACTAAGTTTTATTCTCAAATTGACCAAGTTGTCAACTTGCATAGCTAATATAACTCCTTATGAGGCCTAAATAGGTGTTTTTGAGGTTTATTAACCTTTAATTATTCTCAATATACCTATATACCTTATTTATATACCAACATCTATCTTGTTTCTTCACATAGGCACCTACAACCATGCTTTCTAGCCTATTTTGTACAACTGTACCTACAAATGTACCAGCAAGTGCCATTCTCATATGCTTATAATATTTGTATAGGTCATAAAGTTTTTTTTGAAGCTTAATTATTCAATTTGGGTGTATTAGAACCACCTATTCTCTCATCAAGTTCTTTAGGAGGATTTAACTAGGGTTTAAGGGGTTTACCATCTTAACGATGGTTCATAAAGCACAGAGGGTAATTCAAGAACTAATTCTAGGAATTGGGAGTATGGGTACCCATCTAACATCCCCTATGGGCCTGAATTTCCATGTAAAATTTCATGAAATATGTGACCATAAAACCATGATCTTTGATGGGCATATTATGCATTATGTGAGGTTTGAGAGAGAAGCATGCATGAAATTGAAATTTTTTAGTTTTATTATGAGTTATAATACCTCAATAAGGTATGAAACATTAAAAATGACCATATCCAATTATATTTATCATCTCAATCCTTCAAGCCTATTGTAGCATCCATTGGTTCATGTTAGGGTTCTTTAAAAAGTCATTGTTAGTGACCCTAGCTCTCTAAATTTGAGATATTCTCATTTTAGGAGGATTTGTACACTTTATATAACATCCTATTTAAGATTTAAACACATTATTATGTCCCTTTAGGTCCCATCTTACCTTCCACAAACACACTTTCATCATAAATTCATATGAAGGCTTGTGTGTGCAAGCCTAGGACTATTTGGTGAAATAGGTGTAATCAGACCTTTTGAACCAATGATGACATGCTCTCTTAGTCTATCAAACCTATTTTATACTCTGTATGAACCTTTATATTAATTTTTGAGATAAATACCTCCAATAATATCCTAAACTACCTTCAAATATCAATATCTGCCTCTAAAGTGTTATACCACTATCCTTCTAGCTTTATGACTTGTCCGTACATCCCCAAGGTGATTTTGAGAAACTAGTCACTGATAAATGTCTTTGAAAATGTAATATACTTATCTAAAATGTATATAGGCCTTTCCTCATCTAATTTACCTTTTAATAACTCCATGACACTATTAATTGGATTGTTTTCTTTGTTTGAATGATTGTAGACATCTACTAGGTGTCAAGGTTATGTTTTGGAGTCTAAATAACTCTTCAACAAGTCATTGAATGATTAAAAGGTCCTTGTCATAGTATTTATGTCTCATAAAATTATTAACTTTATAACCTTTATAAGATCTCATATCATCTCTTAAATACCTCTCTCTATCAAATTCTGCCTGTAGGGGTATTTCTTGGTTTTCTAACCGTTAATGGAGACAGTGAGTAGTATAAAAGCCTTGAATAGGTCTGTGCAAAACTCCTTTACCCTTTTTCACCTTATGAAAGTTTTCACTCAACCTCTTCCTCTTAAACAAGCTTTCTTGAGAAATTTATACACATACATAGGCTTTAAGACACCTAGGCTTGTAATTCTACCTGTAGGTCTTCCTTCACTATAGGCATCCAAAAAATGGTTTGTTAGATTAAGGAAATGAGTCCTCAAAACATTAATCTCCATGTATTCATTTAATATACTCCACATTTTATGATTATGTCCTCATTTTTTCTTCTAATCATCATTCACAATTCTCATCTCCAACCTCCTAAAAACATACTTGACTGTGTAGTTATAGACTAAGTGATTTTGAGTGCTTGAGATGAATATGTTTTGACCATTTACCTTGATATTATTTAGGTCTTGTAGACCCTTCATAAATTAATACACTCATATACCCACTTTATCTCTCATCTTAATATGCACATTCATTCCCATGACTGTAAAAGATCTGATTATGTCATTATGGTTCGTAGATGATCATTTGGTCTTTTTTGCCTCTATATGGATAGAGGAAGGTTTGATAAGGTTGATCAAATGATAAATGTATATTAATAATTTCTTTTATTATTCATCACATTTCATTATCTTGGAGGAGTATCAACTTAATATGAAAAAAGATTTATTTTATCTTTACCTTAAAAGCTACTAAATAACCTTAAACAATGATGAAGTGTGCTTCAAAGACCTCATTTATGACCCTACTTAATACATTGGTGGCATCTTGGACAATGAGTTAATATTTTTTTTAAATATTTGCATCCCTCCAATGATATTATATCACCTTCAATATCCATTTGACACCTCCATAGTTCCTTCCTAGGTACACAGTCCATCTGACATTACACAGTCTAGTTGAGGTCAAAATGAATTGAGGTGTGTTCCCTATTATATATTTATAATGTTTATAGAACCTTGTTAATAGGAGAGAGGACACAAGATCATGATTCAAATAAAATGTCTAAATTCTCAATGTTTGAAAATATTACATCCATGACCTACCTCATAATGACCTCAAAATAGGTTATGTCACTGTCTATAAACTTGCTATAATTTGCACTCTTGGCCCAAATCTAGTATCTCTTAACTTTCTTGGATTATTTGGTAATTTAATAATGATTATGATTAATGAATTAGTCTCTCAAAATCCCATTATAAATCATAAAACATGTCCTTTTCTCAATTCTACATGTAATAGGCTTGAGTTATGGCATTAGGCATATAAAGCCTAATCTGGTCTTTTGTTCTCATAAGTACCATTAGTCATCTTGGAGATTCTCAAAGAGGGATGTGAAAATACCTCATTATCTTTAATAAAAATATGTATTCAATTCTTCATGATCTTTCTCTTCATTATTCATTCACCATGTTATTCTTTACTTTGTTCAATGAAGTCCATGGGAAAGATATATGTAGTCAAATATGCAATTAGACCTATGAGTGATCTCTTGAGTCTCAAGAGAGCATGGTCACTTAAATGTCATGTGAATTTTCTTATAAATATGAAACAATATTTCCTCTCCATTTAGGTACTTATCAAGATCATTTTTTGACCTCTTTAATATCTCTAACATCAGTAACTCATGTTTTGGTGATTACATCTCATTAAAAGACCCTCTCACTATGGGTTATCTCAAGGAATCCATCCTTAAATATGAATTAATATGATATGTTAGTAGATTTTATATATATATATATATATCTTCTCCATTTAGGTACTTATCAAGATCATTTTTTGACCTCTTTAATATCTCTAACATCAGTAACTCATGTTTTGGTGACTGCAGCTCGTTAAAAGACCCTCTCACTATGGGTTATCTCAAGGAATCCATCCTTAAATATGAATTAATATGATATGTTAGTAGATTATATATATATATATATATATATATATATATATATATCTTCTCCATTTAGGTACTTATCAAGATCATTCTTTGACCTCTTTAATATCTCTAACATCAGTAACTCATGTTTTGGTGACTGCAGCTCGTTAAAAGACCCTCTTACTATGGGTTATCTCAAGGAATCCATCCCTAAATATGAATTAATATGATATGTTAGTAGATTATATATATATATATATATATATATATATATATATATATATACACACACACACCATGACTAATATATAATTTTGAGACCATTTTAATATGAATACACTCAGTTATCAAATCTTATACATGTTCCCTAGCTACTTCATATTCTCAATCAACATAGGCAATCGGTTTTATGCCAAAATACCATTATCAAAACAAGATACCTAAGGATTAAAACATTTAATAGGTCCTATTTTACCCTAAAATCACCCCAAAATAACAATTTTTATCCATCAAATTTTGAAGTGAAGGAACATAGGTGAACCTAGACCCTGTTTGGATGAATAGGACATACTGACCCCCTTACACTCTTAATGATTGTTCATAAAGATGAGGAAAATAATATAAAAAACAATGCCACAAAATTGAATTTAATTATGGTCCCTATCATTTATAAATATATTTTGACTTGAATTTCTCTCTCGTGACCATACTAAGTAACAAACCACTAACCCTCCTTAAGCTGCTAATGAAGCTGATAGGAGAGATGAATGGGTTTTGTTCATTTTATCACCTATAACTCCTTTAAGTTTTAATATGATTTAAAGCTAACTTCACCTTGAAAACTTGTATGGATAGACTCAAAAGAGCCATTTTTAGCACTAAAAATGTCATAACCACTTTAAAAACCTTATTAAATTGATTCAAAAGGTGTTCATAATACCTTAAATGTATAAAAAAATGTATCATTATGTGTTTCAGCCTTATTATGTTAATTAAATACCATTACCTTGTAAAATGTTCTCTAGAAGCCATAAAATGATCCAAAATGCAACACAACTTGGTTATGATGTTAGTAAAGAATATCATAAACATTTTTGATCCTTTGTGGATCATTAAATGACCTTTAAACATTATATGATACATATAAATACATACTATACTCATTTCATCACTTTAAACTCACTGAAATAGGTCATGGAGTGACTAGACATGCAAATATCTATGATGAACAAAACCTTAAACTTGTCAAATTTACCTTAAACTCTACTAACCATGGTTTCAAGTGACCATTAAAAGGACATAAAAGTACTAAAATAATTATAAATTATTTTAAACAAGTATTACAATCAAATTTTCAAATTATAGGGGTGGCAGTTTGACCTAGGAGGTCAAACTTGTCAACATTTTTGTAGAAGGTTTGATAACTGATTGGCATCATCTTCAAAGGGTCTAAAAATTATACCTTGGTAATGATACATCTATTATCTAGTAAAATATCATATTCCTTCATATTTAAGGATGTATTCCTTTAGATATCCCATAGTGAGAGGGTCTTTTAGCAATGTGTAGTCACCAAGACATGAGTTCCTGATGTTAGAGATCTTTAAGAGGTCAGCAAATGATCTTGGTAGGTACCTAAATGGAGATGAAATATTATTTCATATTAATAATATAGTTCACATGAAATTTAAGATACCATTCTCTCTTGAGAATCAAGAGATCACTCATAGGTCTAACTGCATAACTTATTGCATAAACTTTTCCCATGGACTTCAATGAATAAGGTATAAAACAACATGGTAAATGAAGAATGAACAAAGAGATCATGAAGACTTGAAGACCTATTTTTATGAAAGAGAATGATTTAGTTTCACAACACTCTTTGATAATATCCAAGATGACTAATGGTACTTATGAGAACAAAAAACTAGATTAGGCCTTATATGCTGAAATGCCATAACTCAAGTCTATTACATGTAGAGATGAGAAAAGGACATGTTTTATGATGTATAATGGAATTTTAGAGACAAATGTATTAATAATAATCATGAATATTGATCTCTATGATCACCAAACAATCCAAAAAATTGAAGAGATACTTGATTTGGACTAGAGTGCAGATTATAGCAATTTTGTAGATAGTGACATAACCTATTTTGAGGTCATTATGAGGTAGGTCATGGATGTAGGCTTTTAAAACATTGAGAATGTAGATGTTTGATTTGAAATATGATTTTGTGTCTTCTCTCATGTTAAAAATTTTCTATAAAAATTATAAATATATAAGAGGGAACACACCTCGATTTATTTTGCCTTCAAATAGATTGTGTAAAGTCAAATGGACTGTGTGTACCTAGGAAGGAACTATGAAGGTGTAAAATGGATATTAAAGGTGATCTAAGATCATTGGAGGGATGATAATAAGAGAATATTTCAAAAAAAAACACTTGAAATCATGGTCCAAGATGCCACCAATGTATTAAGTAAGGTCATAAATGAGGTCTTTGAAGCACACTTTAAAGTGAGATATCAAGTGGGTATATGAGTGTATTAATTCATGAAGGGTATACAAGACCTAAATAATATCAAGTTAAATGGTCAAAACACATTCATCTCAAACACTTACAATCACTAAGCATATAACTACACAGTCACGCATGTTTCTAAGAGGTTGGAAATGACAACTGTGAAAGATTATTAGAATACCAAATGAGGCCATAGGCATATAATTTGTAGTATATTAAATTAATACATGGATATTAATGTTTTTATGACTCATTTCCTTAATACAAAAAACCATTTTTAGATGGCTATAGCTAAGGAAGACTTACAGGCAGAATTACAAGCCTAGGTGTCTTAAAGCCTGTGTATATGTATAAATGTGTCAATAAATATTTATTAAGAGTAATATGTGAATCATTTAACACTTTAATAAGGTTAAAAATGGTAAATTATGTCTAAAAATACCTGTTCAAGGCATTTATACTACTCACTTTCTCCATTGAAGGTTAGGAAACCAAGAAATACACCTACATGCAAAATTTGAGAGAGAGAGGTATTCAAGACAAGATATGAGATGTTATAAATATTATAAAGGTTAAAAATAAGTTTATGAGACATAAATACTATTTAAATTACCTTTAAATCATTCAATGACTTGTTGAAGAGTTCTTTAGACACTAAAATGTAGTCTTGACACCTAGTAGACGTCTACAGTCATTCAAGCAAAGAAAATAATCCTATGAACATTGTCATGGAATTATTAAAAGGTAACTCAGATGAGGAAAATAATATATTAATTTCATATAAATATATTAAATTTTCAAATACATTTATCAGTGACTAGTTTCTCAAAATCACTGTGAGGATGTAGAAACATGGCATAAAGCTAAAAGGATAGTGATATAGCACTTTAGAGGCAAATCTTGATATTTGAAGGTAGTTTAGGATATTTTAAGAGGAATTAAAATAAAAAATTAATCTAAATGTTTATAAAAATAATAAAATAGGTTTTATAGACTAATACAACATGTCATAATTGACTCAAAAGGCCTAATTACACGTATTTCACCAAATAGGCCTAGGCTTGCACACATAGGTCTGCATATGAATTTGTGATGAAAGTGTGTTTGTGTCAGGTAAGATGGGACCTATAGGTACCTAATAATTTTTTTAAATCTTCAATGGTATGTTCTATAAAGTTTTCAACTCCTCCAACAATGAGAATATCTCAAATTTAGATAGCTAGGGTCATTAACAGTGATTTGCTTAAGAAACCTAGCATGAACTAATGGATGTTACAGTAGGCTTAAATGGATGAGATGATGATAATTATAATTATATATTGTCACGATTAATTTTTTATACCTTCTTGATGTATTATAACTCGTAATAAAACTCAAAATTTGCAATAATAGACATATTTCTCTCTCAAACCTCACAGAATGCATAGTATACCCATCGAAGTTCATGTTCTTAAGCTCAGATCTTTCATGAAAATTTTAATGGGAACTCAGGACCATAGGTGATGTTTGAGGGGTCCCCCTACTCCCAATTCCTAGCATTATTTTTTTATTATCCCCCCTATGCTTTATGAACCATCATTAAGATGGTAAACCCCTTAAACCCTAATTAAACCCTCCTAAAGGAATAAACCCTCCTAATTAAACCCTCCTAATGCACCCAAATGGAATAATTAAACTTCAAAAAAACCTTTATGTCCTCTATAGGTATCATAGTCATCTGAGTATGGAACTTTATGGTACATTTGTAGGTACATGTGTACGAAATAGGTTGAAAAGTATGGTTGTAGGTGTCTATGTGAAGAAACAAGATATGAGTTGGTATCTAAATTAGGTAAAAATGTCTATTTAGATTTAATAAAGGTTCCTCAACCTTAAAAACACCTCTTAATGAGTCCTAAGAAGTCATATTAGCTTTGGAAGTTGGCAACTTGGTCAATTTGAAAAGAAAACTTAGTTTTATAAGCTAAAAGGCTTATATGCAAGCCTATAAAGTTCTTCAAAAGGCCTATCTATAGGAGATTGAGTTTTGAAAAGATGTTTTAGTCTTAAATTAACACATCTAATCATTAAAACTTTGAAATTTCTTGGTAAAATGCTCAAACTATTTCTCATGCCTATACAAGCACCTACGACTAGGGTTTTTTACCATTTCATGGTTCACCCATCCGTATAGGGTCACAGGATCTAAAATATGGAATGGAGCATGGTCTTGGCATGAAGAAATTGAATCGAATATTTTTTAAATATTTCACATGTTTGGGAGGCCTGTGGAGAAAAATCTTAGTTTCTAGGAAAGGAGCCTAATTAA
Organism: Torreya grandis; assembly: GCA_037957365.1. Taxonomy (NCBI): domain Eukaryota; kingdom Viridiplantae; phylum Streptophyta; class Pinopsida; order Cupressales; family Taxaceae; genus Torreya; species Torreya grandis. The sequence goes on along the minus strand of JARHVA010000222.1, from coordinate 3,102,882 downwards.
GTCTTATTTAAGGAGAGGGAATAGCAGGAAAAAGACACTTCCACTCAAAATTAGGTTCTAAACCTTGGCATGGATTTGTAATTGGATACTAGGTCCTCAAATATGTCATTATTTCTCTATTACTATTTGTACATTCTTCCACACAAGGAGGTTTACTTTTTTTGAGGATTACAAGATATTGGGAGAAAAGTAAGCTAAAGGTGAAAAATCATATCTTTTGAATTATTTGATGGTTTCAAGTGACTTGTTTCAAGTTTGATATGATGTTGAGAGGCCATAAATGGATTAAAACTACTTTCTTGGAAGTAAAACCAAGTTTCACCTTACTACATCATGTTGCAAGAGGAGTTCAAGCAATCAAACAACCAAGTCAAATTGAAAAGGTCAAAGAGGCTTTGATAGCCTTCTAACAGTGCAAGCAAAGTGGAAAGGCATCATAAATGGATGAGGAGAATTATTCAAGTGAAGAATTGATGAAGAATTGAAGACCTATTTTCATGTAAGATAACTTATTCATCAAGGAGGACATGCAAACAAGGATATAGGGAATGTAAGCAAAGATATAGGCACTTATATGAGTCAAAATTACCAATCAATGCTCAAGACTTCTTCAAGCCTTCCAAAAAATTCTATCTCTAACTCCTATGATATTTTTTAGAAGGAAAGAGAGAGAAAATATAGGAACTAATACGTAGTATTTTAAGGGTGTGAGGACAAGTGAGTCACCCCTATTTTGGGGTTGCTTTGTCTCCCCTCTCATACTCCTTTTTTTATTTGTATCTTCTTTTCCATCATAAAAATATCACTTTTTTTATTTGGCTATGTTGAAATGCTGTCAAAATTTGTACTACACTTTTTGAAGAAATAAGAAGCTATTTTCCTTCGTTTTCAAGTTGTTGTATGAAGCGCATGTGTGATTTCTATTGATATAACATAGTGAATCAATATCTTTTCTATGTTAATGTCTGATTTTAGTACCTTTATATAGCTTATGTGAGTTTCTATAGGTCATACTAAGTGTCTAGATTCAATCTCAGTCTAAACTTGGAAGTAAATTTAACATTCATTCTTTCGTTGCAAAGAGTGAGTGTTGTTAGTACCTTTGGGTGAGACATTATTGTAGAATCTATAGACCTAAAGTGAACTGAATGTGTGCAAGTTCCTTTATTTTCTAAGAGTGTCAATTGTAAGCAAATGTGGTCACAAATATTGGTGCATCACCTTTATTTCAATTTTTCATGCAATTCCAATGCAAGCATTATCCCTTCACCCTTTTTCTTAGTCAAAAAATTAATATAAAGTAGGACTATAATCAAATTAAGTGAGTGCATCAAGGGTAGCATCCCTCTATCTGGATATTCTCTCAAATTCAAAGTCACACACACTTTGGATAGATTCTATTGTTTCAACATGAGTGGGAAGAGGCACACATTCTCACAAGGGTAACACTCTTGATTGACAACAGATAGATCGCATTATTCATAGTTTGTCTAAGGATGTCTTGAGATATTTTATATAAATATGAATGCAAGAGAAATCATGTTCAATACACACTACAATTTAAGAATTCTCAAATATTTTAATGGTTAAGTAGGATGCATAAAAAGAACGAGGTTCAAATTTTTTGGAGTTTCTTGAGGCTAGTCATGGCAAAGGGGAACATGATGGTGTAGGTGCATGTGTAAAAAGAGCCCTTAAAAAGGAGCAAGGAAAACACAAGGATGGTTCTAATTTGATCAATGCTACAAGTATTTTGACTTGTGGAAATAATTATTTTTCATGGATCAGATAAATATTCTCATGTGTAAAAATTATTTTGGTTAATGAAGGAAGAAGATAAGATAATATATGAATATTAAAGTACAATACCTTGAATGATTATTTTCTACTCCATTCGAAGCTCACATTCTAGTTCATGGACTATATATACTAGGGACATGACATGTTTTTATTTGGATTGTATGAAATTTAATTGGAATGAGTGTGATTCAAAAGAATGGGTTGACGAATGGTATTTTAAATCTATAATGCCTATGGAGACTAACGATTCATTCTGAACATTAAGGGATCATGAAATAGAATCATTAGTTGACATTGACTACATCTCATATCTTGTACAACCATGTACAATTTATTCATAATTTAAATGTAACCTTAGTTCTATTAGTGATATCTTACATTTTTAATACATGTCCTTAACAATTGGTGATACTTTAAATGTAGTGCATGTTTTTTCAAAAATTTCACCTGAGGATAATGATGAGGGAAAAAACTACTACTTGTCTCATTGTGTAAAGGCAAAAAAGAAATTAACCACAATTGTCACAGATGGAGAAGACCTAGTTTATCCCACTAGATTTTTTGGTGGCTATAGGGACTTAGATTCATAGATACTTTCATAAAAAATATGAAAATAGTTATTTGAGGATTTGAAACACATAAGGTGGTGCTTCATTATTTAAATCTAGTTATGATTACAAATATTAAATGATCAAATATCGTGGAAAGCTTTAGTGGAAAGTTCATGAATCTAAACATGAAGCAATTCTTGAAACACTTAAAAGTAGAGTTAATCCTGAAGGTACATTGGATTGACTTGTATGGTTAGTATTCAATGCATATGGTATTTCAAATTACTAAAGTTAACTTATTTGATTTACTATATTTTAATTTTGAATTATTTTATTGTTGTGTTTTTTTTTAGATTTTTTTACTATTTTTTTTAATGTAGGTTAGTGGTACCAAATGAGCTTCCACCTTCACGTGGTTGGTGTCGTGAGTAAATAAGATTATTTTCTTGAAACAAATAGAATCCTAAAAGATAATACATGTTGAGTAGATACATTTTTTATCATCTTGAGTGGCAGAGAATTCTTGGGAGATTTAGAGGAATTGTATGTATAATTATAGGAGTTGATGGTTCATCTTTACATATTTGGACATGTCTGTGAAGACCGTTCATCGATTGGACTATCGAGTACGAAGATATACCTCCCACTGACCAACTTTTGGTCTCTCAAGAGAGATTTGACTACGTGAAAAAATTTGTTGCCATTTCTCTCTCTTCTCAAGTGACACAAAATCCTCCAGAGGGTGCTGAGAGTAGTCCCCTAGGTAACTGAAGGCGCTGACAACTCATCTCTACCCCTCACATTTTTCTTGTAATGAGTGTCATAAATTTGTTTTTTTTTCCCACTCAGGGAAAAAAATTCTTCTCTTTAGGGATGCCTCTAAACTACTATAACTTTCAAAACTAGGGCCTAAAAGAGAGCAATCGATGGTCATTTCAATGTTTATATGCCCATCATAACACATACACATAGATGGTTCATCAATTGGGCTAGCGAGTCAAAGATACATTACCCGTTGACCAACTTTTAGTCTCTTAAGAGACATTTGGTCGTGAAAGAAAACTTGTTGATGTGTCTTGCTCATACTTAGTGGCATAGAATCCTCTGGGAGGTTCTTAGATGATTCACCCATGTAATTATAGGCACTGAGGGATTGTCTCTACTCTTCACATTTCTCTACAATGTGCAACAAAAGTTTGATTCATTTTCCCACTCAAGAATGAGAAGCTTATCTTTAGGGATGCCTCCAAATGACTAAAATTTTTGACCCTGAGGCCTAAAAAATAGTGAAGGGTGGCCATTCTAACATTTATATGTCCATATAGATTCATTTTCATAGACCATTCATTGATTGGGCTAGCGATTCAAAATATACGGTACCCACTGACCAACTTTTGGTCTCTTAAGAGACATTTGGCTATGAGATAAAACTTTTTTTTTGTGTTTTTCTCATCTTGAGTGACATGAAATCATGCAGGGGGTTGCTTAAAGGACTTATCTATATAACTGTAGGTGCTGATAGCTAATCTCTACCCCTCATGGTTCTTTTGCAATGTGTACTAGAAGTTCACACTATTTTCCCACTTTGGAGCAATAAACTTATTTTTAAGGATGCCTCCAAAAAATTGGAAATTTCAACCCTAAACCCTGATGAAGAGTAGAGGGTGGCTAGTCCAACATTTATACACCCATCTAGATGCATTTATGTAGACATTTCATTTATTAGGCTACTGAGTCAAAATATATGCTATCCATTGACCAACTTTTGGTTTCTTAAGAGACATTTGGTCGCAAGAGAAAAATCATTTCCATGTCTCGCTCATCTTGAGTGGAAATAAATATTTCTAGGGGTGATTATAGGACTCACTTGTGCAATTTTAGGCATTGACGTCTCATCTCAACCCCTCATGGTTCTCCTATAACACTTGATGGAAGTTCACTCTATTTTCCCACTGAAGAATGAGAAGCTTCTCTTCAAGGATGCCTCCAAAAGACATCAAATTTCAACCTCAAAGTCAAATGGAGAGTAGAGGGTGGCAATTATATAATTTATACACCCATCTAGACACATCCTCATTGAACATTTTTTGATTGGGCTAACGAGTTAAAAGATACGCTACCCACTAACAAACTTCTGGTCTTTTAAGAGGCATTTGGTTGTGATAGAAAACTTGTTGCCATGTCTCACTCATCTTGAGTGGCACAAAATCCTCTAAGGTTCTTAGAAGACTTTCCCATGTAATTATAGGCTTTGATGGCTCATATTTATCCCTCATGGTTCTCCTCCAACATGTGCCATAAATTTACTCTATTTTCCCACTTAGGAATGAGAAGCTTCTATTTAGAGATGCCTTCAAACGAATAAAAATTTAACCCCTAGGTCTGATGAAGAGTATAGGGTGGCTATTCCAGAATTTATATGCCCATACAGATGCATATGTGCATATGGTTCATCGATTAGGCTAGTGATTCAAAAGATACACTACCCACTGACCAACTTTTGGTCTCGTACGAGACATTTTGTCGTGAGAGAAAACTCATTGTCGTGTCCCACTCATCGCTTATATATATATATATATATATATATATATATATATATATATATATATATATATATATATATATGAAAGTTGGCATGTGCTAACCCAATTAATTTTCTAAACATATAACTTCCAATTTGTAGCAGAGGAATGAAATGGGAGATAGGATGAATGTGAGATGATAAAATATGAAAACAATGGATAAAAATTTCGTAAGAAAAAATAACATAATCCAATCCTTACAAGCAAAAGGGAAAAATGTACTTTCTAGACTTACAAAATACTAATTTTTTTGGCTTCATCTAGGGATAACCAGCCCTGATAGAATCGGTAAGTGGGATAAAGCTATCTTTCTTAGCATAGGCATGTAGACAGGTTTTTTGAAGAACATTTTCTTTAGACACTTTTTCATTTTATATTTATTTTTCTTTTAGCTTTTATTTTTCTTTGTGACCCCCTACACTTAGTCTCATTTGACTAAGAAGACACATGAGCTCATCACCAAAGACTAGATCAATTTGCAAAGAGGAGTGAAGGAGTGAAATTGAAGTCATTTCTGCCTTATTCTTGAATGTTGGTCTTTTACAAAGGTTTGTTGTGAATGGAAAATGATGTCCCACATGCCTCAAGTTCATACTAATACCTCCTTCCATGTTTTTGTTTCACCATATCATGTTTTGGGTAGCTTACAATATTGTCATTCTCTATTGTCATTTATATGCCTAACCTTAATTACAGTTAGATGTATGGGTTTGTTCATCATGTTCCTAGAGTTGTATGCAAGGTACTTTAGTTGTCTAAGCCATCATTAGTTTTAAATATTTTATTTATATGCTTTAAAAAGGTTTAAATATAATCACAAGCTAATCCACCATGTTAAAATAGTCCTAAGATACCCTTGATTGTTCTTCTCCATGTATATACAGGTGATTTTCATGTTAGAGAAGATATTTTGGAACTAATTTCAAGGTGTCCAAGAATGGATATCATGTAATTGAAGGTTGAAAAATGAATTTGAGTGGTTTTTAATCTATTCACTAACATTTTTTTTGCCCAATTTCATGACCTACCTATATAACATGCCAAATACACACCTATAGGGCCCTTATTGACATCATACTAAGGTGTGTAAGGGTGAATGTGTGTTATAACCTCTTAGTATTGCTAGAGGTGAATTAGGATGTTTTATAAAAGCATAAAAATTTCATATTCATGGAAATTTCATATTTTTCATATCTAACTCATTGTTTATGTACCAAAACATCCATGTATAGGTGGTTGAATAGGGTATTAAAATTATTTTATGGAGATGATGAAAAAAATTGACACCTGATTAAGGTTTTGGTATGATAATCAAGCCTTGAAAGACCCATAAAAAGTGGTAAATTAGAAAAATAGGTATTAAACCATGTTGAGGAGATAAAGGATTGTGTTTTGGGAGGTTATACCTAAAATGTCAAAACATAGGTCAGGAAGCTTTTTGTGATCATCTTAAAACATGGTGGTAAAGGTTTTAAGACATACAACCTAGTAAATATTATATCCCCTAGCATAGAGAGTCTACATGCCAAGAGTGGAGGTCATAAAGTAAATTAATATAGGTTGTTTAAGGCCTCAAACATGCCTAAAAAAACATTAAAATGTTCTATTAACATCTATAGGTTTGATCTTACAAATGGTATTTTGTCACCCTAAGGAGAAAAAATGAACAAATTCCCATGGATAAGATGGTTTTAAATTATGTAAGGTTTCAATAATGGCTTGAATTTAATCAATAAAGGATTGAAACACTCCCATACAACCCCTGTGCCTACCTAGAGGTGTCCCTTTATTGGGAAATACACACCTAAAGCAAAGTTTCTCAATCATAGTAGGAGAGTACAATTTGTGTTTTATAGAAGAATATAAGTGAACCTAATGTGATTATAGGTGTTTTGTGAACATATATGGGGTTCAAGGAAGTCTATAAACATTATGAACAAATGGATAAGGCTATATGTGCCTAAAATAGGCCCTATAGGTAGAGCATCTTAGTCTAGACATTGACCTAAGAAGTTGGTGATAAAATAGTGTTTGAAGGCTTAAAAACAAGAACATTGGTCCAAAAACATGGTTTCTGACCTCAAATGGGATTCAAAGAATATTTTCACATCAAAATCCAAGTCTAAGGAGTCCACACACACACCTACAATAGTCAAGTAGGGTTTCTTAGTCATCTTGGTAGAAACTCAATCAAGTGAGTCCAAAAGTGTATATAAAATGATTATAAGGTTATAATTATTAGTTAAACCTCTAAAAAAATTATACATGGCTATGATGAGCTTCATAATCTATAGAAAAAACACATGTAACCAACAGTAGGCCCAAAAAAGCATGTGTCTCAGTCATCAAGTAGTAGACTCAATTTTGAAGGTTAAAGGTGTATTGACAAGGTTAATGGGAGATAAAACCTGATGAATTAGTTATTTATCAACTAAATTGGGATGTTAGTGATTTTATAATCTTCAAACAAGAAAGAAACAAATCTTATAGACCCTAAGACTCCTGTATGCACTTATAGTAAGGTGCAAGATAGTAAGGGTAAGGTGAGACATGGACTTGTCTAGGGAAGAGAGTAAGGTTAAAATCAATGTAAAGTGGCCCATAATAGTATAATATGTTTTATTACAATACCAATACCTTGATAAAGTGATCATATGCCTTCCTTTATTGGCCAAAGGGAAACAATCCATATAATGAGCTAGGAAACCTCTTTGCTCAATAGGTAAGTATGAGGAATCCAAGGAAAAGGAATGTTTTGAGGTGAGTAAAAATATTTATTATAATTAATTATATATATTAAACATGTTTAAGAATCATAAAATCTTGAGTTTATCATAAAAAGGTTACTCTTAGGTGGATTTGAGGAAAATAGGCTTTTTAGAGGCCTTTTTGGGGCATTTAGAGATGGTTAGGCACATAAATAAAGAAATAAAACAGCCAGTCTAGGAAAATTACCTCACTACATTATCTCATAAGTCAGCCAGTCTAGGAAAATTAGGCTTTGGCAAAGTGAGCTAAAGAGTGCAAAATGGGCAAAGGACTTGATATGGAGAGTTAAGAACCTCAAGAAACATATATTGAATTGTATATAATGAAAATAATGGATAATAAACACTATTTTAGGTTGATACATCCTAAAATTACCCAAGTTACCCATGCACATAGTCTAATTAGGCAAACTTTCTATTAGCCTAGTTGGTGAATGAGAGAAGAAGATGAAGAAGAGTGATTGGAGAGTTATGTGGTGGATTTTTAAGGTCAAATGGGATTTTAAAATGAATAATAAACCAACATAAATATTAAATGTCAGTCTTAACAACCAAATCTATCAGGGTTTCTATTAGACATATTAGGCTTTGAGGGGACCTATAACCAATTGGGGGTCCATCTTCATTTCCAACTCTTGGTGGACTATCCAAATGATTAATTAATGTTAAGGGAATTAAAATATACATGTATTAGTTTTTTATATGAAAACCAATTTTAACCCTAAGACAGTCGAAGCATGCAAGAAAGGTAGAAACTAACTTGATGGGGTGACTTCAAGTGTTCATATCTCCTCTGAGAGTTTGAATGGGAACCAAAGGAATTTGGAGGAGTTATAAGGGTATTTTGGCATCATGTTTGTGTCATTTATTGGTATTTCCAATGTCAAAGCTTTATGAACAAATATTAAGACCCAAAACATCCTAAAACCCTACTATACCCTTAGCCAGGACCTAATGGAGAAAACAAGTTTGGAGAGCTATCCTAATGAAATAGTTTGGAAATGAAAACTATTGGAATATTTATATGACTCCATTATTTTATCTTCCACTAAGGTTAAATATACGTAATTGTATAGACAACATGAAAAATAGGGTATTTTTGACCATTTTTTGTGTTTTTTAGGTTCTAGGAGGCTTTAAGGGATGTAATAAAGTTTGGGTAGAAGCTTAGGACTTTTAATAACTCCTTATGTCAATTTTATTCCAAGTAAAAACATGTAAGTGTCCAAACCAGGGCTCTCTTTTTAGCTAATCAAAACTATCATAGTGGACACAAAAGTGAGAAGGGTGAAAACTCCAAGTATGAGATCTTTTAAGGTGTACATAGGAATTATAAGGCCATGGATAGTATTTCCAAGTGTAATTCACCCCATCCCATGGATTTTCATGGAAAAATGATGCTATTTTTTAGGCTAAGTGTGATTGGTGACAAAAAGGAGGAGATTTTTAGACTACAGGTAGTGATGGCTTCATCTTAGATGATTTTAGATGATTAGGACTAGAACCAATGCTTGAAAAGGCATTTTTCAAAGCCTTCCCTCTCATACCAATCATCAAAAATATCCTTAGTTAGTTGTGGGATGTTCAAATAGGTTCAAATTATGAAGGTAGTTTTTTGAACCAAGATAAGGAGTTTTATGACATTTTTCATAGGTTTCATGACTTGTATGGACACTTGACCCTCCTAACATTACATGTTTCATCCCATATCTCTTTCTCTTTCTCTTTCAAGTTTAACCTCTTTTCTTAGATTTAAAAGTGTCCAAGTGACCTTTTGACTTCCCTTATCTTACTCTTCTCTTAAAGGCTATAAATACTTACTCTTTTGGCTCTTTATAGTAGTCTCCATTGGTTTATGGTGAAACCCTAGCCAATTTTATACTTGAATGTCTCTTGAATAAATAAAATAAATGAATTTACCTACTTAATCGTTCTAAAATTGAGTGTTTTTTCAATCTTGTTGGTCTTCTCTAGTAGAAGATGATCTTTTCTAGCATGTTATCCTTGATTGTCCACCAAATGTGTAGAAGAGTCATTGTTACAAGTATTTTTTAGTGTTCTATTTCAAGTGTATAAGTGTCTTAGAAGTGTCTCACGATTGTATTATCTCAAATAATCATTTATTTCCCTCTTAATTATCAAAATACCTTCTTAAACCTAACTTGTGAAATACTGATGTAACAATTTATCTTATGTTGTGAGTTTTGTGTAAGAGAAACTTTATTTTCCTCTAAGTAGTATAAATTTAGTAAATAAGAAGAAATAAAATATTTGTTCATCATATTTTTTAGATTTATTTGTTGTTTTATTAACCCTTTTCATCTAAATTTGATAGGTAAGAAAGTAATTCAAAGAGTACATCAAGGGATCTAGCCCTTCTAGAGATTTATCTCATCAAATTATTACCCAAAGCAAGAGAGATGTTTCCATTATGTCACCTAGATGAGGAGAGATAGGCATATCCTCAAAGGGTGAAAATCCAAGTGATAATAGGAACCACATCAATAGATGAGACCCTTTGTGTTAATCATATATCTACTTAATTTCCATATCTAGATCATAGGTCTATTCTATAGATAGAAAACCAATCTAAGATTATTGGTTTTCCTATAGTATGTCATATTTATGAAAACTTATAGATTACATATCCCCTTTTATAGATCCAAATAGACCCACTTTGTCTCTATAAATATTGAGAATTCACCATATGCATGGATCCTTCTTATGAAAATAATGAACACAGTTATAAAATAACATTAGAACCCTCAAATATTTGAAACATAGGTCCATATTTAGCTTTAACAACATCCCTTTATGTTTTTTATACTTAACTACATAGTTATTTCCTTTTAATGATGTTTGAACAAGCTTTAATGGTGGTAGGATGACCCTACAAAACCTTATTTTCTTTGATTTGACCCTGGTCACATGTTTAACCTCCCATCGAATATCCCTTAGTCCTTTGACTATAAACCTTGATCATTGATTTGCTTTATATGAGATGCATTCATACCATTGATTTTCCTAGGATCCTAATGAGATAATGACCCTTGGAAATCTCTCACTTATCCTTGAGATATGTTGACCCTATCGACCTCAAACTATTAGATCATCTTGGTATGAATAAACGTGGTCCACTAATTTTCTCTAGAAGGACCCTTTTGAATTTTTGACCTCCCACTCACCATTGGATCTATGGTACAATTGAACATGAGCCATTGATCTTATTGGTACCTACTATTTGAAACCAAATGACTATTTTATGATCTCAAATTTGATGTCCTCACTCCCATCATTTGATGTCTACATGATCATATTTGACATCCATGGAACCATCAAATTTAGGCTCCAATGGTTTTATTTCTATGCCTTAAATTTTACATTCGAGAAACCATGAAATACATCTATGAGGATGTTAGTGATGTTCACATGCCCATAACAATTTTAACTCCAATGGATTTTTCTTCAAGCTTAAATTTGATGTGTATGCGAATGTCTCCCATTATTTTACCAACTTCAAAGGATTAGATCTAAAAGCAAAAAAGGTCATAGAGGCACCAAATTTTCAAGAGATGTTCTTGATACTAAAAATATTATGCCCACTTGATCTTCTAGTTCTGTGAGCTTTCTAAGTGTATTTACAAAATGTTTAAGTGAACTCACCTATGTGTTTTTCATGATGTCCACATGTTTGTCACTGATCATTTTAATCTAAATGGCTATTTTTCAAGGCTTAAAAATGATGTTAGTGAAAATGTCTCACTTTTAAAGTCTATCTTTGCATGATCATAACTTGAGATAGGAAGCTTTCATAGACTTTAAATTTATAGAGCATGTTCCTTCCATGAAGAAATACATGGTGATATAACATTTTGGCTTTTGAAGCTCTATAAGGTACATTTATTAAATTCATAAGTGAACTATTCTACTCATTTTTATATGGCATCCTAGTGATGGTCTATTCCTTAAGCTTGTATAATTAATCTTTTGATCATTCCTTCAAGGTTTTGATGGATTCATAAGATTTGTAGAACCTAGTTCATGCTCCTGAAAGCTTGAATAATTATGAGAACTTGCTTGGATCTTCCTCTTTGTAATCCTAGACCTATTTCAAGCCTTTGGTCCACTCATTCCATCAAACCATGTAAAATTTTTATACATGATCTAAAGTTGGCCAACATCTTTGGTTATTCATAGGGGTTGCATACTTGTCTATGCAAGAGAACCAAGACCATGCATCCTTGTCTAGTCCATTAGGCATGGAGTCTTATCTTGGGTTAAACATATTCATATAGAGTTGGAACTAGCTACTAATATTTTGGATAGCCTCTTTTTGAAATAATAAAAATACCAAAAGGATTAAAATAAAATAGAGTGCCCAAGGCACTTATTGGAAGGAAACACAAAATATAAGGGGAACCTATCCTAATCAAAGTAAGGACAAAAACAAATGTGTTAGAGATTGAACTTAGAGGAAATTTTAATAAAAATACCTAATATATATAGCTTAAAACTATATGTACTTTTCCTCCTAGATCAAAAGGAAAGTTTGATAAATAACCTTCTTGCATCATGAGATGAGGAATTAAATGAGGCATGTAGCTTCTTGACCCTTAGTATTGATGTTTGCTTCTTTTTTGCATCTATCAACTTATTTAACATTATGTTCAATGAAAACCAAGTAGCTACAAATACATTAGCTATGTGCATCCAAATAGTCTTGACTCCTTCATATGGATCCTTAACTATGACCTCCAATGGTGGTTTAACAAGGCATACTTTTTTGGTTTCCATGGTGCTCTCAAAAACATTGGTTTCTTCTTTAGCTACAAGCTCTTCAAGATCATCAAAGAGTTATACATATTTAGCCTAATATTTTTTATTATCCTCCATGGGAAACTCTTTGTCCACCTTCTCAAGTACTTGACCCTTAAATTATAAAATATCTTCAAGCTCTTGAAAGAGTTTCATTTGTAGATACCAATCACCCTTTCATTCTTTACTTTGATAAAATTGGATAAGATCAGTTTGAAGGATATCTTGAGCCTTTTCAATTGGACATATCTCAAAATCATCCATGACTTCCATTTTTACCAATCCCTCATCAATATGAGCCTTCTCATTCTACTTGGGCATCCCTAGAGTAGCATTATCTTCTTGAAGATATAAAACATTAATAGAATCCTTACATGAAAATTTAACTTATTGTACTATCTTATCATCTAAGTTTTCCATCTTAAGTTCATTAGTCTCACTCATGAAATCATGGTATAGCTACTACCAATGGTCTTCTTCTTCAAGAATGTTCTCTGCCTCAACAATGGTTTTATGTGAATTGCCGTCATGGCTACCTTGTAAATAAATATGAGCATGTACTTGATTTATATTATCTAAAATAATATCTTATTCCCATTATATCTCATATCCAACTTATATTTTCTCCTGTAACTCATCTTATTTGTCATTATGTAAGATTGAAACATGCTTGCTCTTGCCAAGTGTTTTTCCAATAATGATCCCCTATTTTGACTTTGACAATCCATCATTCTTAGTTATGAGTTCAATAAGGAGTTCACTGCTTACCTCTTCAAGGAGTGGCATAGGATATTCTTAGGATAATTCTAAGAGAGATGAGATATATGTGACACCTCCTTGGTCCAAATATTTATCTCTAACAATAATGTCTTCCTCCTTCTTTTGAATACTACTCTAAGTGTATTTCCAAGATGGAAATGACCTATATTATTTAAGAAGGGAGGGAGGGGATTGAATGACTTTGGATTTTCTTGAATACATGATTTGGTTCTAGGATGGAAAAGATATAGGTTATTCTTTACCCTTTTTATTTTGGTTCTCTTCCTCTTTCCTCACCTTCAACTCTAAATCTTTGATTTACCTATTAATATTATCTCAAAATAGATTCTCTTTAAGGTGACTAGTGGATTCATGAATATAAGGAACATAAGAAGATTCCTAATGAGGGATGAGAGAGGTTTGCATATGTTCAGATCCTCCTTTAACTTGGGATTTCAAATATATATTTGTCTCACTTTTCCCACCCTGTGACTTCACCACTTGATTCCAGCTTCGAAAGTTGAAGGACTTCTTAAGGGGTTTTTGAGGAAGGATGGAATCTTGGATCTCAATAACAGGCTGGTCCATAATAGACACCTTTCTTTGATATCTTTTTAGGATAGATTTATATGAAGGAAAGGTCTGAGAAACATATGAATAACTTGGAATACTTAAAAGGTCACTTAGAATTGTCTCTTAGGGATGAATGGGTGGTACATAATAAGACTAAGGTGGTGTATATGAAGGCACATAATATTAGTGAGGTTGGACCTGCTACTCTTCGATGTCTTCTATCTTATCCTCAATGCTTTGGGTGTAACCATTTACATCTATCATTTCTCCTATGAAACTTTTCCAATTGGATATCTCAAAAGGTGTCCATCCTTATTTTACTTGCTAAAATGACTCTCTCACATGAAGAATCAAGTGAGTAGGGACATCTTGGCCAAAATACTTTAGTGAGCACAATTCTAGTGCATGTTTGTCAAGACTTACTAAAGTCTTCTTAAGTTTTGGTATGGATGGCTCATGATAGGGTTGGTGAGGAGTGATATTATGATGGCCTTATTATTCATAGGAAGGATTAGGGCAATACTCTTATGTGTATGACTAATATAGGTCCTCATATTGTTGGTGAGGATCATGAGGAAGGTAAGATCCATTCCCTTGATAATAAAGATCATGAGAAACTTGATAAGGCTCCTCATAGATTTGATACAAATATTGGTATGGTTGATTATGCTCATATAGATCATGAAGACCAAATTGAGGTTACTTATAAGGTGGTGGATGATAGGTATATTGACCATAGCTATTCATATTAACCTTATATATTAAATGAGATGTAAGAGCTGACTAAAATTTTCAATGAGACATGTTTGGTCTACTCATAACTAGAATATTTGATTCAAAGTTGCCATTGGTTCCAACTTGCTTGCTTCCAAAAGCTAATTAGAGGAAATACACACCAAGATCTTCCCACTCTTTTGGACCTTGGTTCCACTAGGCATGCAAGAAATGTTAAAGGTATATATTTTACCCTAGCTGGGTAAGTGATTTTTCAAGTCCTCTACCCAAATATAGCTCAACATGGGACTAACTCTAGGCTATGGTTATCCTATAATAGGGTCAGAGCTCTAGGATTTTTAATGAGGCTAGTTCCTCTAATGCATTATTTAGCTCATTTCCACTACTAAAACCTCCTAATGACTAGGGAAATGGTAGAGAGAAATAAATTTAAATGGAAACCTAAGATAATAATGGTGATGCACCTAAAATATGTTTGATCCACTCTATTTGAGCTCATATTAAACACTAATGAAGCAACCTAAAGACTAGAGCTATAATTATAAGTATCTATCATGCATCAATATTTCATGTGGAGGTTCACCAAATGATCAAAAGTTGAGGGAAATGATGGAGAGGTCTAATTCAAGACAATAACTAGTCAAAGTATCCATATATAGACTTCAATCAAAAGATATTTGAACACTAAACATGGCTTACATAACGAGATCAATTAGTAACTAGGTGAGATCAAGACTTGACAAGTGAGAGATTTCTAACATGTATACAAATCAAACTGACATATACACACTATACCAGAACCATGAAAACTAAAAATAGTCTTGTATTCATCTCAAGAGGTTATAAGCTCAATCTTGGTAGAGTTTAGTCATGCCCAAGAGAGGGAATAGAGGGATCATTTTTTTGGTTCCAAAGTCTCTATATATAACAAAAAAAATAAAGAAAGAGGTAAAATCTGTTGGAGAGTGGAGAAAGGTTCCTAGTCATCAAAAAATGTGGTGGAAGTTCATTGGTTCCTTTATGTATGCATTCCTTCCTTCAATCAAAATTAATCCTTATCAACAAGATAACCTCCTTTAGTTTCAATAATCCTCTAACTCCTCTCATTGGTTGAGATATCTCACTAAAAGATAAGGGTTTGTTATGCATGCTGATAAATTTTATTTGAATGGAATTAATGCCCTTAACTTCTCCATCTACCATCTCACCACCTAGGGACCCTGAGCCCACTTGACTTGTTCATGAGGATCAAATCCTTGAATCTTGAAACTGATAGAGTCATGCCATAAATTATGGTTAATACCTACTTTATTGATGATGGATCCACATTGATATATGATACCCTTTGCATTATTCACATATCTACTCCATTTCCATATCTAGATCATAGGTCCATTTTATAGATAAAAAATCAATCAAGGATTATTGGCTTTCCTATAGTTTTCATATTGATGTAGACTTATAAACTACATAGCCCCTTTTATGGATCTAAATAGGTCTAAATATACCCACTTTGTCTCTACAAGTAGTAATAATTCACCATATTTGTGGATGCTTCTTCTAAAAATAGCAAACATAGTCATAAAATAACACTGTAACCCTCAAATCTTTGAACCATAGTTTGATATTTAGCTTTAATGGTGTCCTTTTATGTTCCTTATACCTGACTACATGTTTAATGCCTTTTAATGGTGCTCAAACGAACTTTAATGGTGATGGAATGACCTTCTAAGACCTTATTTACTTTGGTTTGGCCCTAGTCACATGTTTGACCTCCCATCGAAGATCCCTTAGTCCTTTGATTTTGAACCTCACTCATTGATTTGCTTAGTACAAGATACATGTGGATAATTGATTTTCTTGGGAGCCTAATGAGATAATGACACTTGGAAATCTCTCACCTATCCTTGAGATATGCTAACCCTATTGACCTCACTTGCACCATTGGATCATCTTGGTATGAATGAATGTGGTCCACTGATTTTCCTTGGAGGGACCCTTTTGAGTTGTTGATTTCCTACTCACCATTAGATATATGGTAAAATTTAACATGATCCATTGATCTTATTGAGACCCATTATTTAAAACCAAATTTTTATTTCATGATCTCAAATTTGACATCCTCACTCCCATCATTTAAGGTCCACATAATTTTATTTTATGTCTATGTGACCATAAAATTTAGGATCCAATGGTTTTTTTGTTATATCTTAAATTTTATGTCCATGTGACAATTAAATACATACATGAGGACATAATATATGCTAATTTTCCCATCATAATTTAGAATCTAATGTATTTTTACTTGATCTTAAATTTGATGTCTACGTAAACATCTCCCATTATTATGCCCACTTGATCTACTAGTTTTGAGAGCTTTATAAGTGTATTTACAAAATGTTAAATTTAGTTGACCTATTTTTTTTTCATGATGTATACATGCCTATCACTAATCATTTGAATCTAAACATCTATTTTTTGAGGCTCGAATTTTATGTTAGCATGAACATCTCACTCTATAAGTCTATCTTTGCATGCTCATAACTTGAGCTAGGAATCTCACATAGACTTGAAATTTACAAAGCATGTTCCCACCATGAATAAATCCATGGATATATAGTATTTTATCTCTTTAGGATATTTGAGGTGAATTTATTAAATGCACAAGTGAACTGGTCTACTCATTTCTACATGACATCCTAGTGATGGTCTGGTCTTTAAGTTTACACAATTCAACTTTTGATCATTACTTCAAGGTTCTGATGGATTATTAAGATTTGTGAAACTTAGTTAATTCTCATAAAATAATGAATAATTAGTAGAATCCTAGACCTATTTTAAGCCTCTGGTCTACTCATTCCATCAAACCTTGTAAAATTTTTATATGTGGGCCAAATTTGGCCAATAGTGATATAGATGCATTTGCATGAATTGAGGTTACAATTACATAAATTTTACAATTGAAAATTACAAAATGAGATCCAAAATTAATATGAAAATATCATAAGATTTTGACGGAGCCTATTCATCTTCACTTTTGTTGAGGACAATTCCAACTTTCTCTAACAACTGCTTCTCTTTGCACTTTTGGCATGTTTTGAATCTTTGCTCTTGAGACTTCTCAGTTACATCCTTAGAGGGGTAATTTACATGTATAAAGGAATTATGAATCTTGTACAATGTAAAATATTTTTTAAACCCCCACATTAGATAAATTTTAATAAAAAATTTAAGTCTAAGGATTAGCTCATAGATTTGGGAAGGGCATTTTACACTATTGGTGGGCTGCAAGACATGAAAAAGAGTCCTCAAAAGGATATATAATCAAAACCACAAGTTTCCTATGGAAAATATCTTACAAATTTTTAAAAATATGAACCTTTCCACCAAAATCACCCACTATTCCCAAAATACCATGAATTTCTTCATAAACCACCTTTTAAAAGTCAAAAATCACAAATTGTAGGTGGAAAACAAGATATTTTGAAAAGTTTTTTATAAGCTTAATACCATGGATTTTGATAATACCATGAATTATGTAGCCAAACCACTTTATAAATGGTATACCAAAAAATTATTCTTGAAACCACCATCATTCTTCATTTACCACAAATTTGGGGAAGTGAAAAACAAAATTACACAACTTGAGGAAATATAATTTCAATTTGCATGGTCAGAGAAAAGAAAAATTCAATTTACATGATTGGGGAAAAGAAAAATTCAATTTTCATAGGAAAGGAAAATGTAAAAATAATTTTCAAATTGTAGGGAGTGGAAAAACGAATTTGAAAATTGTGCAGAGTGGAAAAATAATTTGCAAATTGCATAAAGTGGAAAAAATCATTTATAAATTACACTGAGTGGGAAAAATAATTTGCAAATTTCACTGAGTAGAAAAAGGAAATTTCAAATTATATGGAGTGGAAAAAACAATTTAAAATTTTCACTGAGTAGAAAAAATAATTTACAAATTTCACAGAGTGGAAAAAAGAATTTTCATATTGTATAGTGTAAAAAAATAATTTGCAAATTGCATGGAATGGAAAAAAGAATTTGTAAATTGCATGACTTGGAAAATTATTAGGGCATTTTTCATAACTTAGAATTTTAAAAAACAAATTTGTATGACTTTTAAAAGTGCATCGGTGTTTTTTCATGACTTAAAACTTACAACTATGATTCTCTCCCTTGATATTTGAAGTTCAATATGAAATTTTTATACCAAGTGTTTATAGTCAAAATTCATCTCTCAGTTCTAGTCTTTATATTAGGATAAAAAATAAGAACTTTTAGAGAAGTTTTATTTTACCATAAAAAATTTCTCTAGTGCTGATAAGATTAAATGAATTCATGACCTCTCTCTTCTCTCTATCATAGTATGTTTTCCATGATAACAAAAATATTGGTGCACCAGAAGAGAAATTGTTGAGATATCTTCAACACACTAGTTGGGAGCTTGAAAGATGGATTTCATTATTTTACCCAAGCCTTGTCTGTTGGGATATGGATTCGATGTCCCATTTTTTAGGAATATATAACATATATAAATATTAATCAATTAAAGACAAAAATAAAATGTAGAAAACACAAAACAATAGAGACATAGATTTAATGTGGTTCACCCAATATGGTCTATGTCTACATAGAAATAGCCAGTCCTTATTATTTAGTTCAAAAAATGAAGGGAAAAACCTATAATACAACCATTGTAATATCCTCTTCACTCACACATAATATGATATAATAATCACAATGCATTCATATCAAAGGAGGGTTACATATTAGGAGAAAAATGCACGAACATAATTTCTACCATTAGATCTATGACTTAATAGTGAATGGTCTAGATTTACTATAAAATTACAATATTTTATAATGTATTTTTAACAAAATTTTGCTTTGGGGGTGTTTCCCCTAAACCCCCACTAGGGGGGCTCCAAGTATGGTCACCACCCCCTTGGAACCCTATGGAAAACCTAGTGGGGGAGGGTGTTACCCCCCACACCCCCTATCAGGAACTAGGCATTAAAATAAGATCTAAATCTAACATCCAATAATCTCCCATTAGAGACTATTTATTTCAACTCTAGTGCTATAACTCTTTCTTGTACTTTTCTTTGAACTTTGACCCTAACATTTTTCTCATCTTCCTTATTATCCTTGAAGACCTATGAATCTGAATAACTCTCCATCTTCTCTTTAGTGACTGCCTTTGTTAGCATATCTATATGATTCTAACTCATATGGATATTTTCCAACTTCACTTGACCATCCTCCAAGACTGAACAAATGAAGTGATACCTAAGTTATATATGTTTGGTTTTTGAGTGGAATGTTGAGTTCTTTGCTAAATAAATCACACTCTGGATATCACTATACAAACTATAATATTCCTACTTCTACCTCAACTCTTTTACAAGCCATTACATCCATATCATCTCCTTGCTTACTTCTATAGCTATAACATATTCTACATCTATAGTTTACAAAGCAACTATCTTATACAATTTCAAAATCCAACTAACTATTGTGTCACCAATAGTGAATACATAACCTATGGTGCTCCTCCTTCCATCTAAATCTCTAGACATGTCTACATCAATATATCTTTGTAAGGTAGCATTTAACCCTTCATAGCACAATTGTCTATCAGTGGTCCCTCTCAAGTACCTAAGAATCCACTTGACTACATTCAAGTGCTCTTTTCTTGGATTATTAATAAACTTGCTAACAACTCTCACTGCATGATCAATGTCTAGTCTAGTAAACACCATATCATACATTAAACCTCCAAATGTTGAAGCATATGGCACTTTGGACTTGTGATTTATTTCTTCCTATGTTTTAGGACATTTTTCCTTGATTAATTTGAAATTCCCTCCCAAAGGTGTACTCACTAGTTTTACATCTTACATATTAAACTTGACTAACACCTTATTGATGTATTCTTCTTGAGACAATGTCAATTTTCTATTTTTTCTCTCTTGTTATTATCATACCAAGGATTTTATTTGTAGCACCCAAATCCTTCATTAAAAAATAATATTCTAGTTTTATTTTTAGCTCATGTATATCATGCATGTTAGACCTTGTAATAGGCATGCCATCTACATATAATAACAATATAATATATCTACCATTATCTAATCTCTTAAAGTAAACATAGCTATCATAATGACATCTACTATAACCTTATTTTATCATAAAAATGTCAAATTTCAAATATCACTATCTTGGAGCTTGTTTTAGGACATACAAACTCTTTTTCAACTTGTACACCATTTTATTCTTATCTTTGAATTTGTATCCCTAGGGTTGCTCCATATATATTTCCTCCTCCAAGTCACCATGAATGAACATCGTCTTCACATCTAATTGTTTAAGGTGAAAATATTATACTTCTACAAAACATAAAATAGTTCTTATAGAAGTCATTTTAACTACTAGAGAAAATATTTCATCAAAATCTATACCTTTCTTTTGTGCAAACTACTTTATAACAAGTCTAGCCTTATACCTCTTTTTTCCTCCATCTTCTCCCTTCAAATTATAAACCCATTTATTTTGTAATGATATTTTACTTGTATACAATTAAATCAAATCCAAAGTTTATTTATGTACCAAGGATTCCATCTCCTCTTCATGATTTGCTCCTACTTCTTTCTATTTTTTACCTACATTGCTTCTTTAGAGCTTTTTAGCTCACCACCATCAGTCAATAATAAATAATAAAGTGAAGGAGAGTATTGTTCAGGGAGTCTACTTACTCTGGTAGATCTTCTCACTACACTTCTATGAGTTTGAGGTATTTATTATATTTTTTTCACATTCTAATTTTATGGCACTTTTAGAATTTCATTTCCAATGATTCCATCAAGTATTGAATATTTAGTATTTGGATTTTTTTTGTTTCTTTGCCTATAGTTGATCTTTGTACATGACCTTCTCATTAAAGATCACATCTCTACTCCTAATGATTTTTTTATTTTAAAAATCCCATAAATGGTAACCAAAATCATTAAATCCATATCCAATAAAAGTATATTTCTTGGAATTTGATTCGAGCTTGGTTTTATTTTCTTTATCAATATGGACAAATGCTTCACAATCAAAAGTCTTTAAAAAGTAATAATCTAACTTTTTACTGGTCCATGTTTCTTATATAATGCCACCATCCAAAAGACTTGAATGCCCTCTATTTATTAAATAAATAATAGTATCCATAACATCTACCTAAAATTTTAAGGGTAACCTTACATGTAATCTCATGTTCTTTGTATGCTCCATGATTTTCTTGTTCATCCTTTCTGACACACCATTTTGTTGTGGTGTTATTGGAACCATATTCTATCTAAAAATCCAATGGGATGAACAATAATTTTCAAATTCCTTGCTACAGTATTCACCTTCTTTATTTGATCTAACACATTTTAACTTATTTCCTATCTCATTCTCAACCAAAGCTTTCCATTTCTTAAAAGTATAAAAAACATCAGATTTTTTTCATATGAAATAAATCCAATTTTTTCTATTTGCATCATCAATAAAAGTAACATAATAATAAAAGCCACCAAGGGATGATACTTGAGCCTGTCCCCATACATCTGTATGCACAAGCTCTAACTTTTCATCCTTATTTATCTTCCCAATTTTGAGAAATATGACTCTCTTCTATTTCACATACACATAGTTCTCAAAAAAATTCAAATCCACCTTCAAATATGGCAACAAATTCTTTGAGTTAAAAATTTGCATCCCCTTCTCACTCATGTGCCCAAGCCTATAGTGCCATAATTTTGTATCCACTTTTTTAGAAGATAAATCAATAGAAGAGTCAACATTACCATTAGATAAATATAATGTACCTACCTTCTCTCCTTTTGCTATTACCAGTTATCTGATAATGAACTTCCAAGAATTTTTTATAAATCTAACTATGTATCCCTCACTTCCCAACTACCATATTAAAATTAGATTTCTTCTCAACTCAGGAACATACCTCACCTCTTTTAACAACCGTTTATTTCTATTCTATAATTTTATCTATATCTTACCCTTTCCTATAATTTTATAGGGTTCACCATCACCAAAATAAACCTATCTAGAATCACCTTGAACATAGTCTTGAAAATATTTTTTATGGGGTGTAGCATAAAATGAAGCCCCTAAATCTAACACCCAAGATTCATTAATATTATCTAAGAAAAGGATTAAAGAATATTGTAACAAATCACCTACTACATTTGCTTCATGATTTTTATCTTATTGTCCATCTCCTTATTTTCCTTTTCAAAACCAACAATCTTTCTTCAGGTGTCCTTTATTTCCATAAATATAGCACACCAACATTCCACTAGATTTGGATCTTCCCTTCTTAGAGTTACCATGATTCCCTACTCCATTTCCTCTATCCTTTTGTCTTCCCCTATTCTCCATAGTAAATCATTACCTGATGTCTCACCTATGTTTTTCCATCACATTTCCTCACTAAGAATAACACCAATAACATCATCAAACTTTAAATTTTTTAAACCAGAGTTAGAATTACTCATATCCATGATTAAGCCATTCCAACTTTCTAGCAATGAGCACAAAATCAAAAGAGCCCTAATCTCATCATAAAAATTTACTCTGATAGATCTTAATTGATTAGTGATCTATTAAATTCATTTAAATAATCATAAATAGACCCACCTTTTGAAATTTCTAGATTAAATAAATGATTCATAAGAAATACCTTGTTAGAGGCTGAGTTTTTTTCATATACTCTATCCAATGTCTTTATCACATCCTTCATTATCTTTTCTTTTGAAATATTGATGGCCAACAAACTACCAGGCATAGTCGTATTGTTTCTCATGCCTTTCTATCAATAGCCTCCCAATATTCATCCTTCATAGTCATTAGATTCTTTGATATTCCATCTAATGGTAGGAAAATATTCTTATGATATAGATAGTCCTCCATTTGCATCTTCCATAACTGATAGTTTTGGCTATTAAACTTCTTGACCTTAAACTTTTCTACTTATGCCATTACACCCACTCAAACTAGGAACCCTCTTTTCCTATAATTTTATCTACCAAATAAACCTTTGACTTTGATACTGGTTGTTAGGAATATATAACATAGACTAATATTAATAAATTAAATATGGAAATAAAATATATAAAACATAACGTAATAGAGATAGATATTTAACATGGTTCACCCAATATGGGCTACATCCACATTGAACCAACCAGTTCTTATTATTCAATCCAATAAATGAAGGGGAAAACTTTTAATATAACCACTCTAATATCCTATTCAATCACACATACTATGCCATCATGATTAAAATACCTTCATATCGAAGGATGGTTGCATATTAAGGCAAAAATGCACAAACATAATTTCTACCATTAGATCTCTGACCTAATAATGAATGATCTAGATTTACTATGAAATTAAAATATTTTATAATGCATTTATAAAAAAAAATGGTTTGAGTGTGTTACCCCCAAACACCCACCTGGGGTGATCCAAGTAAGGTTATGATCCAAGCAACAATTCAGGTGACAATTCGTGTGATGGTTCCACCCCAATTGATGATAGAACTTCCGGGAGCCATAACTTTTTCACTGTAGCTCCAATTGACTCACCATTTAAACTACTTGAAAGATAAGAATGATGAGAACATGGTTAGATGGAATATGTATTTTATATATGGATTTTGAGCCCTTAAAACCCAATGGAAGTGCCCCAAATTTTAATTTTAGTAGTGCAGTCTAAAAATAATAAGTTTCTAAAAATAGTAATTCCTTAAATTCTATATTATTTTAAATCATGGAAGTCAAACCACTTCATCTCCATCAATATTGGTGACCTTAAACATCCTACCCCTACTTTCAAAATGTGTATAAATTAATATGTAACCTTAAATGGAAATCAGACATCTCTTCCCAGAGATAAGCATATAATTGTATTACGATCCTGAGTAATAAAACATCTCTTCTAAGAGAATTTAGTGTTACTATGTTCTTTTTATTTTCTTGAAATATTTTTCAACCAAAACTTTTGAGTTTTGGATCAGTGGTATCAAAATGGTTTGTCTTGAGAGTGTATGATCTCGAGGATGAGTTCAGGCTACAAGAAGCTTGGGTGGAAAATAATTGAGATTCCAAACAATCCACCTATTTGGTCTAAATGACTTAAAATGGTAGATGACACTGAGACATACAATCCTTTAAAGGAAATGGTGAATGAATCCCTCCAAAATTAATAATTATAGATGTTGCAATAATTTTCCCAAATTTTCCAACAACTCTTGATGGGAAATTTTGGCTCCTCATCTACAATTCCTAGCTCCTCATCCATGGAACATCCTTTTAGTGCCCTAACACCCTTCAAGGTTAAGGTGATTTTTATATTCCTAAAATTGAAAGAGAAATAAATGCTGATGTATTAGAAAATTAGTTGGATCAATTATCTTCTTACTTATCTATAAATAAATTCATTGATGGAGAAAAGATCACTTTTTCTCTTTTGAAAGCATCATTGCCTATGAAAAATTAGTGGGAAGTGTACAAAAAGAGGTTTAGTACAGATGAAATTGGCCTTGAGGTGGAAATTACCTAGGATGATTTTTTGGAAGTGGTAAAGGAAGAATACTATCCCATTGGATCATATGATGATCTATACATATAGTGGCAACAACTTTGCCAAGGTAAGGACCAATATGTTTAAGATTACATAGACATTTTTCATTCTTTGTCTGAAAGATTGGGCATCCAAAAAAGTGAGAAACATAAGACTCTTAAATATCATGGTGGAATACAATGGTACATAAGAGGGGAAATATAGCTCTTTAATTTGGAAACCATTGGTGAGGCATACAAGTTCATAGTGAATATTGAGCAGAATTAATACAAAGAGTCAGCCCTCAAAATGGAAAAGTGATAAGGAAGGTCAAAAATGAGGCCAAAAGTGGAAATAAAAGGAGTTTCAAGATAAGAAACCCCAAAAGGGGAAGGCTATAAAATGGTGCGATTACCACAAAATTGGAACTCACTCCAGATAAGAATGTCAATCCATCAAGTCATTACTTTCTGAGTCATAATACTCAACATCTACTACTCTGTCTCATACACAACCTATAGTCAAAGAGGATGAAGAAGAGATTTTAGATGCTGAGACTAACACCATCTTCACTTCATCATAGACCTATGAGGAAAGGGTAGATGATAAGGAAATATTGTTTCACTCTAAATTATGGGTAAAAGGTAAGCCACTGCATTTCATTCTTGAGAGTGGGAGTCAAAAGAATTTAATCCCTGCTAAAGTTGTGAAAAGTCTAAATCTATCCATGAAGCCTCACCCAAAGCCATAAAATATTGGATGGTTAAGCCTAGGGAGACTATGTCACCCATCAGTGTCTTCTTTCATATGTAATAAAACCTTTCCAAGATGAAGTCTTATGTGATGTGGTTAATCTAGATGTTTATGATGTACTTCTTGGTCAGCAATTCATGTATGATCGACATGGAATCTATGAATCACAAACCTAAATAATAACCCTCACTCTTGGAACATGATGTTATAGGGTACCAGAGGTACCACCTCCCACATCTATCTCCCTTATCAGTGCCAATAAATGTAAGAGATTGGTGGAAAAGACAAAGCAATTCATTCTCATGGTGGTCAAACTACATAAATCTAAGAAGGCTAATGTTCCAATCCTGAATACATAATCAACACAACAATAGAAGTAGATGGGAAAAATCACATGAGAATATGATGACTTATTCAAGTCACCCATAGGAGTTCCACTGCATTGCTAGGTAAAACATTCTATCAAGTTGATCCTAGGATCACCTTTACCTAATAGTCTTGTGTATCACAAATTAATTTTAGATAATGATGAGATAAAAAGATAGATTCAAGAATTGATCCAAAAGGGTAAAATCAAGGCAAGCTCTTCACCCTATGGCAGCCCAATTATCCTGGCACCAAAGAAAGATGGAACATGGAGGCTTTGCATTGATTATCAAGCCCTAAATAAAATCACTATGAAGAATCACTACCCTCTCCCTAATATTGATGACCTACTGGACCAACTCCATAGTGTAAAGTTCTTCACCAAAATTGATCTCAAATATGGCTATCACCAAATTCCCATTAATCCCATCGATGTCTAGAAGACTAAATTTAAATCTAAGGAAGGGCTCTTTGAATGGTTAGTTATGCCTTTTGGCTTAACTAATTAACCTGTAACCTTCATGAGGATGATTGATGATATCTTGTGACCCTTCACCAACTCATTCATGATTGTATACCTATATGACATACTCATCTATAGCAGAACATGGGAAGAACATCTACAACATGTTTTTAAGGTGCTTCAAACTCTTTAGGAGCACAAGTTGTATACAAATATTGACAAATACACATTTGAGATGATAACAATTTAGTACCTCAGGTATGTTGTGAATGAGGAAGGGGTCCATGTTTATCTAAAAAAGATTAAATTTATTCAATAATGGCCTATACCAAGGACCCTCATAGAACTTCATAGCTTCTTAGGTCTTGAAAATTTCTATCACAGGTTTGTTCTTAGATTTTCACATGTTGTTTGGTCACTAACCCAAGTGACTAAAGGAGGAGTTAAAGCTACATTTTATTGGGGTGAAATACAATAAAGGGAATTTGAGAATTTGAATAATAGACTTTACTTAGCTCTTATTCTTTCCTTGCCAAATTTGCATCAACTTTTTGAGTTGATGGCATATGCATCTGAATATGCTATGGGAGATATCATCATGTAACATGGACATCCTATTGCATATCATAGTAAAACTTTCACTGATACAGTCAAGGAATATCTAACATATGATAAGGAGGTCTATGCCATTGTGTAAGCCTATAAATAATGGAAACACTACATCTTAGGGAAAGAGATGGTCATCCACACTAACCATAAACCATTGGAATTCATTCAGACATAGAGAAAACTATAAAATGAGAGGCACCAAAAGTGGGCCACATATATTCAACAATTCCATATGATAATCAAACACAAAAATGGGAGCTCAAATGCAACTATATATTTTTTGAGCCACCCACCAATTACTGCACTCATAATAGTTCTTGACATATGCAGACATGAGACTGCCACATGGGGTGCTCTGTATGAATTAGATCCTACCTTTGTTGATACATATCAGGTGCTTAAAAAAGGTAAACATGCTTATAATTTCTATTTACAATATAATATCCTCTGTCATATGGGGCACATCTGTGTTCCAGCTATAGAGCAATAGAAGATGATATGGGAAGCACATTTTAGTAGGACAGCTAGACACTTTGGTGTACAAAAGACATTGGCAATTCTTTAAAAACACTTTTACTAGCCCCATATGTGAAAAGATGTGGAAATTTATCTCAAATCTTGAACCCCATGTGTGATATCCAAGACAACAAATAAGAAACAAGGATTGTACATGCCATTCTTAGAACCAATCAGACCTTAGGAATCTATCTCAATGGATTTTCTCTTAGGTTTGTCCACTTCAAAACATGGCAAGGACTATATTTTTGTTGTAGTTGATTATTTTTCAAAAATGGCTATCATGATTGTTTGTAAGAAAAATATATCTACTGAAGAAACTTCTCAACTATATTTTAGTCATGTATGGATCCATTTTGGTCTCCCCAAGTCCATTATCTTAGATTAAGATAGTAGGTTCCTAAACATATTTTGGTCCACTCTATATAAGATGATGGATACCAAGCTAATGAATTCCATAGCCTTCCATCCATATATTGATGGTTAGATAGAGGTGGTGAACTACTTGATTGTTCACATGATTCAGATGTATCACTCCAAACATCCATGAACATGGGATGAGGGGATTATTTTCATACAACATGAATATAATTGGGCCCTACATAGCTCGAGCACGCATAGTCCATTCCATGTATGATTTAGGTTCCAACCCATGGAATCAATTGATATAGATGTTCCATTATCCACCATGGAATACACACCTCATGGAAGATCTGAGGTAGTAAAAGCAACAAAGTTTATTGAACAAATGCAACACATCTAGCATCAATTTCATGACATCTTAGAGAAGATGAATCAGAAGTATAAGCAATGCCATGACAAACATAGGATTTCACACCATTTTTTTGTGGGTGACAAGATTTGGTTACATCTTCAGAAGGAATGAATTGTATGCTCACATAAAAAAATTTGACCTCTATGATATGGTCCCTACACCATCATTAGAAAAGTTAGATAAAATGCTTTTAAGTTATACCTACCAACCTACCTTGTTCTGCATCCAATATTCAACATAGAGCTCCTCAAACCATATCATCCACCTCTATTAGAAACTTTAGTCATAACATAACAACTAGACATTGATGAGCTTGATCCATAGATTTTTGATCTAGTGGAGGAGGATTAGATTGTGGACACCTAGATGAAGACAACAAGAGGATGCTCTATTCCACTTTATCAAGTGGTCAAAAGAGGCTAGCTTAGCCACCAAGGTGAGTGGCTCATAGGGAATCAAATCAAGACAAAACTATCACACTTGATGAGTAACATTAATGCAATGGGAACCATTACTTCTCAAGGAGGGAGGAATGATCTAGTCGATAATTTAGGTGATAATTCCACCCCAATTGATGATGAAACTTTTGAGAGCCATAACATTTGCACCATAGATCTAATTGACTCATCATTTGAACTATTGGAAATCTAAGAAAGAGGATAATGTGGTGAGATGGCATGGAGATCTGATTGATGGATTTTGACCCCTTAAAACACAATGGAAGTGCCCCAAATCTCAATTTTAGTAGTGCAATCTAAAAATAGTAAGTTTTTAAAAATAGTAATTCCTTGAATTTTGTATTGTTTTAAATCATAGAAGTTGAACCACTTCATCTCCCTTAAGATTTGTGACCTTCCACATCCTCCCGCTATTTTAAAAATGTGTATAAATGAAGATGTAGCCCAAAATGGAAATCACACATCTCTTCCCAGAGATAAGCATATAGCTTTATTGTGATCTTGAGTAATAAAACATCTCTTCTCAGAGAATTCATTATTACTGTGTTATTTTTGTGTTCTTAAAACATTTGTCAACCAAAAATTTTGAGTTTTAGATCAGGTTACCACCCCCTAGACCCCCATGGCAACCCTATTGGGGAGGGATGTTGCCCCTTACACCCCCTATCAAAAATTGAGAATTAAAATAAGATTAGGCTCCATTATCTAATACCATTATACAAAAATTTTACCATACCTATCTTTAAAACACCTCTAACTACCTATATTAGTGTAACTAGTGGTAGTGTTTTGAAATTTAAAATTTCATGATAATAATTAGCTCTAACTATGGGATCATATTTATAAATAGAATGTAGGATAACTCTAAAATCTTACATGAATAATGCCTTATTATTTTAGGTTCCTAAAAACTTATATGTAGCTCACATTTACATGTGTTGGGACCCCTTTTTTAGAATACTTAATCTCATGCTAGTTGGACCAACCCCAGTACATGGAGATGTTGGCACCTCTTTTTTACAAGACTTGATCCCATGCCAACTAGACCAAACCCAACACACAAAGATCTTTGGAGGAAGTGAAGGACCCTTTTTTCACACCTTGACACTGACTAAATATACTCTTGAAATCCTTGAGTTAGTTGGCTAATGGTTGTATAGTAGCATGAGTCTCGAGGCATACCTGCACATGCTAGTTTGAGGTTTGAGGAGCATAGAGATATTAGTGGATTAGGTAGGTGTATAACCTTGACTAATATCTTGGGACTTGTCATGTTTCCTAGTTATCCTATATGGTGTAATTGAGCTAACAAGCTCTCAACTACCCACTCTTTGGTATGTGCCTATCTAGTCATCAATAAGAGTGGTCAGTGCCTATTTAAAGATGGCCTCCAAGAGTAGAGGAGAGATGATTTTGAAATGAATCTCTAGTGAATTTGAGAATAATAAAAGGATGAAGTATTGAGTGATAAGTAGTGAATGTAAGCCATGCTCATCTATGAGCCTCTGACATAGTAAAATTAGGATTGATCAGTGAAGGCTACTACTTGTTATTATAATTGAAATAAGATATTAATGATTGAATGTAGATTGCTATTGTTATATCTTAGTCTATTATAGATTGGTTGAGTTGTGAAGTTATTTCCCCATGAGAATTTTGATGAACTAGGACTCACCTTGTAGTAAGTGGTGTCATGTGTTATTTAGACCTCTTACCCACTATGAATGTCCTTGTGCTAGACCCAATACTAAAGGGTAAACTTAGAATTAATGGACATCCCCATAACTATCCCCCTTTATTAAGCATGCATTGATAAACATATCATTTTAAGCCTCTATGTTAGAGAGCCAATGAACCTACTAAACCATAATATCCTACATAACCTATGGTTGCACCATGATGTAACTAGCCCAACATAAACCTGGTCCCCTCATTATTGTACTTTAGGTGAGTGCATAAAGATCTCACTTATGTGAAACTAATGCCAAAACACTAGTGTGTTTAAATTTTGTGGACCAAACCTTTCTCCCCTTATGCCTAACTCCCATAACCTTAGAAATTCCTAATAATTAGAGTTGCATACATTATCTAGCATTGCACCTACTAAAGTGAACACTTTACTATGACATTTTGGTTTCATTGCCAAGACATGTTGAATTCCATTGTCAAGATGTTATAGTATATCAATAATTTGATTATCACTCAATAATGTTGAGCACTGGCTAGAGTAATTTGAAGATTTCTTTGCACAAAAGCATCCCACATGCAAAAGAGAAAAGCTATGGAAATGGGTGCAGAATTATCTCTATGACCCATTATAAAAAGTGTTCTTCTGTGAGCTACCTAAGCACATATATAAATGGTTGGTTTCATATGTTGATACCATACAAAAAAATTATGGATAGCACCTTGAGTGGATCATATAGTGCATAGAGAGGATAAAAAGCCTAAATAAAGTATGGACATGCACCATAGAAAAGTGGTAGGATGACACTTTGAATAGATACACGTTGGAGTTCATAGTGTCAACCTTTTCATGCCTATAATAAGTAAAGCATTATTTTCTTTGAGAAATAAGGGGTACATTCATCATAAGACTCTTTACTGAGCTAAAGAATCTCATGATAAATTATGGGATAGAGACCATGAGGATGGAAGGCTAAAAGTCCTTTCATTTATGGATAAGTGTGAGGGGGAGAAGGGGGAAGTGTAGGAAAGGTGCCATGGAAGAATAAAAACAACTTGATACCCAAGAGATCTAGAGGATAAACTATAGTAAGTGTAGATGAAGGCTGATGGAAGACTTATAACTTAGAAGTGGTAAGAGGACCTGTAGTGAGCAAGAAGGGCATGGGGAAGTATATTTTGAAAGACTATAGTGTGTTGAGATGGAGGAAGAACTAAGTGGTTAGATTACATAGATGGGTGTGGGATGTAGTGATTCCCTACAATATAAGGCACCTAAGGATGTGCTAAAGGCACCTACCCTCTTTGAACCTAAAATATAAGCACATGTGCTAGATTCCCCCTCTAAAGATAGAAGAAAGGTAACTCAACCTATTACTTTAATAGATTGTGATTGGACCAATATTTTGGATCATGGATTTATGATTAAACAAGTGATATTATATGATGATTTGAGTAATGGTATGACTAATGAAGTAGCTTCTAGTTTAAATGATGAGAACATAAGTGCAAATATTCCTATGTAAGGAATGTTAACAATACCAATCAGGTAATAGCCCATAAAAAGTGGTATAACATCACTAGTGGGAAAAGATACACTATCAAGATATATAGTGCAACCTACTCCATTAGGTTCAATTCTCAACCCCACTAATTGATTCATTGGAGGATCACCCCCTGCATAGACATAAATAGGTCAGGCACCATAGAATCCCATAACACTACCATATCAAATATACTACAAGATGTCCATGTGTTTACTTGAGTATCATGGAGTTGAAAATTCCATGGATCATGTGTTGAACTTTGAGTTATATTGGTGCACTTAGTGCATTATGTAGTTTGAGCATAAGGCAACATAGTTCATGACAACCTGCTAGATCATGTTCATACCTGGTATCAAAAGTTTGATCTGAAATAGGCTATGGTTGACTATGATGTGTTGAAGGAATAATTATAAAGGAGTTTAACATTATTAAGTTTGAATAATAGAGCATCGTAGTGCTCAAGGAGATTATTCAAGGGTTAACCAAAAGTGTGCACTTATATGATGCATAGTTCAAGACACTCTTCTCTAAGCATCCTTATGATATCCACCCATCCCAACACATGAAATGGTTTTTTGGGGGCTTGTTGGTTCCATTTTAAAGAGTTTTATCCTTGAAGACTTTATATATCCCCATGAAGTGCTTTAATCCATGCTCTAGGCTGAGGTGGTAGGAAGCACTAACACTAGGATTAGTCCCTTCATAAAATCATAGATTGCATCGATGGCCTCTTAGTTATAGAAGTTTACTACTAGACAAGCACATGACTCTTGTAGTGAGATATGATACACTAAATATGAGATATAAGGGAATAATAAGAAAATTTTCCTACATAGGAATGTCTGTGCAATACTCCCCAACTATGAGGTTTACCATGGAGCACATGACTTCTAAAATTATTCCCTATTATAGTACATTGGTCAAGTAAATACTAAAATTTACTACAAGATGTGTGATGCCTACACACATGTGAAGATAGACTATAGAGTCTTCAATGAGATGCACCAAAACATGGAGAGAGGTGTAAGTCAATATATGACTTTAGGTGGTGGATAGACAGGCCAAGGAAATGAGGGTTATGGCTAGAACAACATGGGTTATGGATACCAAAAAGGAGCACATGGCCAAGGAGGTGGAAATGGTGGGGGAATGTTCCCATCATTATCTTGTTATAAGTGTGGGTAAACTAAGCATTATCAACATAATTTCCCAACACACCCAACATGTGGGTACTATTTAGGCCCACATGTAGTCAAAGATGGCCTAGATCTCTATAAAAAGCTGATATAAGGTCAGACTAGTGCATATAGAGGAGTTGATATGGTGCAACATGAGTCCAAAGAAGGGAGATGGGCCCCTAAGCCACAAAAAACTCCCAAAGGGCCTCCAAAGGTATAGATCATAATGTAGAGTGGGTACACCACTCAGCCACCCATTACACCAAACCAAGACCTATGCCTGGAATATGGTGACTCAAGTCACATCAAGTGCATGACATGGCTAGATCTAATATTAGTGCCATATCCTAATCCTACATGCCAAAATGACATCCTAAATTAAGTGATGGATGTGATACAAGACCTACAAGGTGAACTCTAGTTGGCTAGTGACTTGGAGGCACATGCCACCATGATGCATAGAAAGCAAGATTAGTAGGAAGTTAAGGTCTAGGAGTTGACTGAGATCTTACACCTCCTAAAAATGGAAGGGGTATTACCTCTGTTGAAGGATTTGCTTCTAAGGCATGCATATAAAGCACTAGTGTGGATAACCATCACCCAAGTAATAGAGATTTTAGTATCACATATAGAGTAGACACAAGAAGTGAGGCATACTCAGAACACTAAGTATGACCAATAATTACTAATAGATGCCACCATTAATGGGTGGTCAGTTTGTGAAGTATAAAAGGTCGATATCTTGACTAAGAATTCTAGGAGAAGATGGGGAGTCCACCCTTGAGATTTTCACCACACATGTTGTTCATACTAAATAAGACCCAAGCATAGCCCATAGGGATCTTGAATGGCACCATTATGGATATCATGAAAACTGAGTTCTAAGCTGACTTTAAGGTCATAGAGCTAGTAGAGGAGGACAACTACTTGAAACTCTTGGGAAGGCCATGATGCTATGAAAACAATGTTGATATGTGATTCAATAAAAGTTATATGACCTTTAAAATTGGAAAAGAGAGGGTGGTGATCCCTCTTTTAGGTGATAAAGGGCCACCTTACATTGAAAGTGTTAACCTTGAGGATGAGGTCAACCACATTTATAGCATCATGACACAAGCCACTAAGACTCTCAATCCTTGTGAGCAAGGGGTGATCACTTGGGAAGATGGCCAATCAGCCTCATATACAATGGATTTATCTTGAGAACATTGGGTTAAAGAATCCTGTGAGGTCACTGGGCATAAATGTTGCCTAGTGCACAAAGCTAGATCTAGACTATTTAGAATAGGATTGGTAAGAATTTTATGACCCTAGAAGAAATTGACTCCTTGTGACAAGGAGATAGGAAAGAGAGTACTCTAGCTTATCAAGGGAAAGCTTGTAGCACTCCCTAAGTATGAATAAAGCTAGGATATTAAGAGGTATGTATGGGATATTAAGGCTTATATACAAAATGAAATTGATTGGTTGGGTGCATTGGTATATTCATTGAAAAGTACTATCACACACTAGTGGGCCACAAAAAAACCTAGCTTACCCACTTGGTGGGATGTGAAGGTATCCATGTGCACTAGATTTGGTAGAATAAATGAGGATCTAGACATACCTCCTTATGATGGCAATTTTGACCCCATTACACACATCTATCTTTATAAAGAGACTTGGGTAATTTATAGAGAAGATGTGCCATGAGGCTTGTAGGTACATGCATTCTATTTAAATATAAAGATATGGGCATGAGAATGATATATCATGAATGAGACATGCTAGGAAATAGGAAACTAAGATGTGTTGAAAGATAATTTTTTGCACACTTTATCCTTATCTTTATAGAACATTGAATTATTAGAGCTACTACAAGTTATCCACCAAGATGTGTTTAAAGACATAGTTATCTTAGAGGAGTGCTTAAAATATACGTTCAAAGAGAAAGGATTGGCACTTCTAAATTTCTTCAAATAAATTATGTTCCATAGTAGCTTTAATGAAGAAGATGATGAGACATAGAAAGAGTAAATTTGGAGAGCCTTTGTAGGTAAATAAAAGCTAGTGTGTCTCATTGATGACAACTCTCTAAATGATGGAGACCCAATGCACCTCTAGGTTGAGATGACAGAGGGAATGAGTTAGGTCAAATACTCCCACTAAGAGAGAAATGAACCCTATCATGTACCCCTGAAGACCACCCAAGTAGACATCAGTACCAAAGGTGAGCCCAAGATGGCCACCATAGGTGTATACTAGTTTGAGGTAGAGATCATGTGCATCATCAACCTTCTAAGGTAATTTGAAGATCTCTTCCCACATAGCTACAAGGAAATGAAGGGAACCAACCCTTCATTAGGAATGATGATCATCAAACTGGTAGACTATATAAGACTAGTCAAGAATCACCCTTATCAAATGAACACCAGTCTCTGCACCAAGGTGAAAGCAGAGATTGATGGAATGTTAGTTGTTGATGTCATCTACCTAATGAAATAATTGGAGTGGGTGGGTCTAATGGTCATCATCATCAATAAATATGGGTGAATATGAATCTACATAAATTATAGGATGTTAAACACCACCTGCATCAATGACCTTTTCCTAACAGCATTCACTGACAAGGTCCTAGATGGGGTCGTAGGTTACAAAATCTACACTTTCACTAATGGGTTTTCAAGTTACCATCAAGTGTAGATAAAGGAGGAGTACAAGTTCAAAACCACCTTCACCATTGAATGGGGTTGTTTCACTTAAAATGTGATGCCCTTTAGGCTTAAGAACATGCCAATCATATTCTCCATAATGGTAATCACTACTTTCAAGGACTTCATCCATAAGTTCCTCCAAGTATATTTGGACAACTAGATCATGTATGATCTTGTAAGGGACCACCATGACAAATTATGTCTCATGTTTAAAAGGTGTAGATATCTCTAAATCTCACTAAATCTAAAGATGTGCATCTTTGTCACCTTATTTGGCACACTACTTAGGCACATCATCTGCAAGGATGGATTGCTCTTTGATCCAATGAAGATTGTAATAATCATCCAAATCTAGACCCCTTCCATGTAAAAATATGTTTGTACCTTCTTAGGCCACTATAGATACTATAAGAAGTTCATAAGGGCTATGCAAATATCATCATGCCTCTAGAGGAACTTTTGTGCAAAGATGGCCCATTTTACTAGGGCGAGGTGCAAGATGAGGCATTTGAAACATTAAAGCTAAAATTGGTGAGTACACTGATACTTCAATTTCCTAACTGGATGACTCCTTTTTACATCCACATTGATGCATCAAGATCAACCATGGGTTCTATTTTGGCATAGTTAGGCAAAGGTAACATGGACCACCCCATTTCCTTTATAAGTATAAAGCTAACATAGCCTAAGTAGAACTATATCACCGTCAAGTTTGAAGTGTTAGCCATGGTATATGCCTTGTATAAGTTTAGATAATATATACTATCAACCCATTCACTTTCTTCACCAATCATGAGGTGCTGAAATACCTTGTAAACAAACTAGTTTTGCATGGGTGTATTTATAGATGGGTTGTCATCTTTTAGGATTTTCAATTTTTATTCATGATTAAACCTAGAAAATAGAATTTGGGGCTATACCACTTATCTTACATCAATTCTAGTGATACATTAGTGCCAATTGAGGATGATATGATAGACATAAAGCTCTACTAAGTTCATCATGTTCTTGAAGACTTGGTAGAGATTACCACTTTCCTAACCTCAGGGCTAGTGCCACAAACACTATCCTCCAAAGAAAAGAAGTAGAATATTTTATGTGCCTCCCCCTTCTATCTCATTGAGGGGGAGATATACAAGATGAGTAGGGATGAAGTCTTGTTCCAATATTTTTTAGAATATGAGTGGGACTCTATCCTTTAGGAAGTATATGAAGGGATAGTTGGAGGACATTACATCAGAGACATAGTGATGTGTAAGATTTTATAATCAAGGTTATGGTGGCCAATACTATTTAATAATGCCAATGAATACACATGGGCATGTGATATATGATAGTGCATTGGAAAGCCAAACCATTAATATGAGATACCTCTCATCCCTATTCTAGCCTAGGCACCATTCAAGAAATGGGTCATTGACTTTGTAGGTCCAATCAATCCTACAACATAGCACATAAGGGCTAGATATATCCTCATGATAACTAACTATTTCACTAAGAGGTCCCTATGTGTTACCACTCCATGCATAAATCCAATCAGGTGAGTTGAGAAATTTCACCACTTGTGCATGAGGCTAAACACCTAAGTTATGGGTGTGTGAAGCCTATAGGTCAATAATTAGTAGAAAAAGAAATATATACACAATAGGTGCATGGTGAGATGGTAAGAGGAGCCAATTAACATGCTAAACTATTAGAGGGCTAGTGCAAGAGAAGATGTTCAACTAGGTTGGACATAAGATGAGATGAGAAGATTCTCAAATATTCACTTTTTATGAAGTGTGTAAGGTAGATGAAGATACCAAGCACTAGAGGGATAGTCCATGGAATTTGTATGGGGTAGGATAGACCAAGGCAAGATGATGTGTGAGAAATTGACCAAGATAAAGGAGTGTACTAAAAGAAGAGTGCAGCTAGAAGAAGTAAAACTAAGGAGGTTGAATTGCACACATTTGAGGTGATGCACCTAGGTTGCCACAAGAGAGGTGAGGGCCATGCCAAGGAGACATACAAAAAGAGATCATCAAGGACAGTTGGCATCCACCCATGAAAAGTGAGAAGTGACCATTTGAGAAAGGATGGCACATCACTAGAAAGCCATTATAAGTATTTAATGTGATAGTGGAATAAAGATATGCATTTAATATAGACAAGATATGGAATTTTCAAAGATCTCATGATCTCTTAGGAAATCCAACAATCAAGTCCATATGGTGGTATTAATGATGGTTGTTGAGCATATCAAGCTATAAATAAGGTGATAGTAAATGAACAAGGTTACAAACTTATATGAAATTGACAAAGAACTAGATCCAAATGACCCTAAAAGAGTGAATCCCTATAGAGTAGATAATGCATAAAGTAAGGAAGTGATGCAACAAACTAGAGTAGAAAACACATCAATTAAGGAAGTGGTGTAGGAAACTAGATCAAAAAGTACATCAAGAGTAAATTGGTGTAGAAAAACTAGAATAGACACCAAGCTATCATTAATGGATAGAGAAGTTTAGGTAGATAACTTGTGCTAAACCAAAATTAGGGGTTTTGATAAGCCACACCTATCACATTTCAACTCTAGTAGATTTATAATGAAAAATAAGTAGAAGGAATTGATATATGAAGAGACAAACTCAAACCCAAGTGAGTTCAAATAGTATAGGAAGCAAGTACCACCAAGACAAGGGCGTAGGTAGTAGAAGCGGTCAGCATTACAATGGTGTAAGTTGAAGTGCTGACTAAGATATACTACTAACACATGTAGTTCCTACCCAAAGTGTTAGTGGGTGAACCCTAATACTCATTCATGTATGTATGTCAACTACAATATTACAACCACTGAATGTCAATTCACTTTCAATACTTAACACAAGATTAGATGGTGGACATTAGGTATAAGACCCTAGAGGGAGATACAATCTTTGATGTCTCAATAAGAGATATATTAAAGGCTTCAATCAAAACTCAAATCTATGAGTTACCATATTATTAATATCCAAATGATCTTGTTTAGTTCCTCCTCTTATGCATACATGAAGATTTCATGTAATTTTTAGGCTGGTGCATGAAGATATCTATGTGCCTGATCAATAAGTTAACTAGACTACCATACTCTATAAAAGACATCCATTAGCTGATGGGTGATGATGAAGAGGTGGATCACATCACAAATCTCATTAATTATGTCAAGGGTAAATACACTTTCCCCATCATCAGGTGTGAGGACCTAGGCATAAGGGTGATGGTGTGATTGGTTAGCTCAAAATTATGCCCAAGAGGGAGATGGACTTATGTGTTCAAGGCATACCTCTGTTTAGCCTATCACATGGTGTAGGGGTAAAATTTAACATGGCATAGTTAATTTCAATATAAATTACCAAGAATTAATTATAGTGTCATAACATGAAGGGGACATTTATATGGGGATCCATCCTCATCTTGAGAATCATGGAAGAAATCAGGATCCCTAATGGTGGAAGAGATAACTTATGGGTGCTCCAAAAACACCATAAAAGCTCAACATATAAATAAAAGGACTTCACCTACCCCAAATCATTCATCACCAAGTATATAACCCACATATTAAATTCATGTAAGCAATACATAAAATCCTTTGAGTTAGAGTGGTGCATCTCGTAAGGGCTCCCAATGAGCATGTTTGAAATGGTGACTTTTATCATAATGAAACACTATTGCATCATCCATATAACACTCAAGGATGGTAATAAGTCAAGATGGTTTAATCTTCCCTTCACCTTCTCAACTGAGTTCTTTAGGGATGCACTCAATAGAATCCCTAATATGTAGAGCCTTGACTTCCCAGTCCAAGAGCTGGATGCAGAAAGCCAATGGATGAGGCACATATTTCCTTGTGTGGATGGATGCTCAATAGAAGATGAATATGATGACTTTAATTAGATATATATAAATATTTTTTATGAGTTAACGATCCTCAGCTTCATCCATAGACTATATTATGTGATGAAGCCTAAAAGAAAGGATGATGATGTGGGGTCTAGCACTGAGAAACAAAGAGACCCCTAAGTCCTAGTTAAGAAGGAAGGAACCCCCACACATTAGGAAAAGAATAATCTTCCCATAAATAAGAGGGGGGAGATGATAGAAGAGATATAATAGAGGTTGAATTTAAAGATAGCTTTATAAGGGGAAGCCTTGATGATAGAATCACACTAGAAGCACATGTGCTTCACATCTTGAGCCCCTACAAGCCTAAAGGAGAAAAAGAAAGAGAAGGCACCTTCCCCTATGATATAATAAGACACATAAAAATAGTTATAAGAAGAGGAAGAGTGTTGATAAGACACTTACATTATGGTTGAGGACATAGAATCATCCCCTAGTGAATAATCCCCTTCACCTCCTCTACATGCAAAGCCAAAAAAACCAATGCATAGGATAAGGATAATTGGATCCTATGAGGTTGAGACCAAAATGGTGTGGTAGTTAAGAGAGAGAAAAGAGGATATGGCCAAGGTAGGGGTACCTATCAAGGTCTTCCAAATGGTAGAGGCAAAGGAGTAGAAAATTGAAGTAACATGTAGGGCATGGAGGGAAAAAATGAGTAGAGCAGGTGAAGTTCCTATAAAATGAACTCCCTCTAGTACATGAAATAAATAGGAAGGGTTTATAAATAAATGGGGATAAATGTACCTAGACTAAGGCCACAGTGACATAGCACTCACCTTATACCAAAGGTGCAAGGAGTTGAGGGCCTCAGGCCTAACTAGGCCAATATTGATTGATTGAGGTCAAAGAAGTTAAAAAGAGGCAAGAAAAGTGTGATATTAAATTAGTGCAAATAAAGGTCAAGGAAGGGAAGGCCAATAAATAATAAAGGAAGGAGAAGGCATAGGCATAACACATCTAGAAGAAGGAATGAGAAGTAAAAGTGGCCCAAGAAGAAAAGGTGTGCATGTTGAAAGAGAGGGAAAGAAAGAAGGGTTTTGATAGTGTGTAGACTAGGGGAGAATAAACCAAGGTAACACTCAACATTAACACCCAAATATTATAATAAGTCACATATAATGCATGCCCCAACTTTGAGAGGGCACCTAAAGAGAAAAAGGATGATGTTAGAACCTTAGAAAAATAATTAGAAGAAGTGCCACACTAGGAAGAGGATAAGGGGGAAAATTCCATCGAAGAACCCCCACAAGAAAAATGAGATGATGAACCTAGCATTGGAGAGGAAGGAGAGGAAGAAGATAAAGTGAAAGAAATAGGGACTAGTATTAGCACGAGTGAAGAAGATGAAGAGAGTTGAAGAAATAGGGACTGACACCAGTGCTAATAAAGAAGATCTCAAGGAAAAGGTAGAGGTTGAGTCTAGAAACTATGAGAAAGCATAGATGGGGCTAAATTAGGATGATGACTTATACATGATAAATTACATTCCTCCAAGAATCACCACAACCCTTATGCATCACTAAGTTTCATAGGCCATGGATTGCTATATGAATGAGCTAAAGTTTGAGGTCCCTATAAAGGCCATCTAACATGCCAATAACCCTAAAAAGGGCCATGCCTACCATCTAATTAACCCCTATGACATGAACCCCATAAATTTGGCTAATCCTTTGATCAAGATGGCAACATCTGTGGTGCACAATAACATCATCAATGATGTTCACACTAGCAACTAGAGGAAATTTTCTAAAGATAAAGAAAGAGATTAAGGAAACCAAAATCAAGCTCTAAAAACTAATTAAGTGCATTGAGGAAGTGGAGACCTCCCTTTGAGACAACATCAACTAATTTGGCATGAAGGAGGTTGATTATTCCTATACACTCATTGAGTGGATGATCCCTAGGCTAAATCTGGTGCTAGAGGAGAAAGAAGATCCCTATGAGGCTATAAGTGGAAAACTAGCAAAGAAAATGGAAGAGGTTGAAAAAATATTCACTAAGATTGAAGGAGGCATTGAAGAAGAAGATACCATTTTCTAAAACTTCATGTGTCAAGCAAAGATCATCGATGTGTACCTAAAGTAGTTAAAGGGGGAGAAGTATGCCTTGCTCCAACATTCCTTCATGGTTTCAAAGACTGAGTACATGTAAGTGATAACATAGGTCAACTCCCTCAACATCCAATTGAAAATATAAGAGCAAGACCTGGAGGTAGTATTTTATGCCTTTTAGATGAAGGCTAGTGAGCAGGGCAAACTCTTAGATAGAGGGGTGAAAATAGAAAAGGAAAGGATGGAAGCCTTTAGAAAGGAATTAGGAATCATAGATGTACTTACTCTATAATAAAAATCTATAGAAGTGGATGGCACCATTTAAGAGTTGAAGGGCACCATCTAAGGCTTTGAAAATTTTGAGGATTTACAGTAGGTTATGCCCAATTTTTGTGCACCTAAGGTGCTTCATGACTAGTCTCAGGTGGACTATAAATTTTGTATGGGGTGATGTTGGGATCTCTTTTCGAGAAGACTTAATCTTATGCCAGCTAGACCAACCCTATCACATAAATATCCTTAGAGGAAGTAAAGGACCCTTTTTTCACACCTTGGTGCTAACTAGATAGACTCCAAAATCCTTAATCTAGCTAGCTAATAGTTATATAGCAGTGTGAGTCTCGAGGCATATCTACCTAGTCCTACACATGTTAGTTCAGTGCTTGAGAAACATGGAGATATTACTAGAGTAGGTAGGAGTATAGACCTAAATTATATCTTGGCACCTGACACATGACCTGATTATCCTATATGGCATAATGGAGTTGACAAGCTCTGAACTACCCACCCTTCGGTATGTACCTATTTAGTTAGTAAGAGAAGTGGCCAGTGCCTATTTAAATAATATGGCCTTTAAGAGTAGAGGAGACAAAATTTTGTAGTGAAGCTCTATTGAATTCAAGAATGATAAAAGGATGAAGTTTTGGTGCTAAGTAGTGAATGTAAGCCATGCTCATCTGTGAGCCTCTTGTATTAGTAGAATTAGGATTGATCAGCAAAGTCTCCTTTTGGTTATTTTAATAGAAATAAGATATTAATGAATGAATGTATATTTCTATTGTTATATGTTATTCTATTATAGATT
This sequence comes from Torreya grandis, assembly GCA_037957365.1. NCBI lineage: Eukaryota > Viridiplantae > Streptophyta > Pinopsida > Cupressales > Taxaceae > Torreya > Torreya grandis. The sequence continues at coordinate 3,059,576 of JARHVA010000222.1, read as the reverse complement.
GGTTGAGTTGTGAAGTTCTTTCCCCATGAGAATGTTGATGAATTAGGACTCACCCTATAGTAAGTGGTGCCTTACACTATTTAGACATCTTACCCACTATGAAGGTCCTTATGTTAGACCCATCACTGAAGGGTGAACTTATGATGAATTTACATCCCCATATATATCCCTCTTTGTTAATCATGCACCAATAAACCTTTCCTTTTGAGCCTCTATACTAGAGACCTAGTGAACCTACTAAACCATAATACCCTACATAACCTGTGGCTACACCATGACACAACTAGCCCAACATGGACCTAGTCCCCTTGCTATCATGATTTGGGTGAGCACATAAGGCTCTCACCTTATGTGAAACTGATGTTAGCATGCCAGTGTGTTTAAATTTTGTGTGTCGGACCTTGCTACCCTTGCACCTAACTCTCATAGCCCTATAAATGCTTGATAATTGGAGTTTTGTACATGACTGAGAATCACACCTACTAAAGTGAACACTTTACTACAAAATGTTTTAATACAACCAAATAACATCTATTTCACCTATCTCATCATATGAGAAATAAACATGTACTATTGAGTTAGATCCTCTAATCTGAATATGTGTATATTTTTATCCAACCAATAGGCATCTAGTTCACCTATCGTAATCGTGTGATAAATGAACATGTATTGTCAGTCCAAATCAATTATTCTTAAAATTTTACTTATTCACCACATATTCACTTGAAGAGATCCATGATAAACCTATTTATTTTATTGCTTTGGATACAAGCATCCATATCACCATTTTCATAACCACAATAACTATTTTTTGGATAAATTATCAAATGTCTATTTTTTAAAATCACTTTACCAAAATACTTCACAACCCATTTTTTCATGTCATCCAAGAATTAAATAAGCTTTACATTAAAGAACTCACATGAGGACCTGAGATGTTTGATTGATTAGGATTTAATGCAGGCATAGATCATGGTTACGAACATGTGAAATAAGGACCCAAACAAGGAGAGTAAGGAACAATAGACAAATTTTTGTATTTATTTAAAGTAACACATGCACACTAAAATGAAATGGGAAAAGGAAACGAGCCAAAATTTAAAAAGCAAAATTATTTACAAGGATCAGAGGAAAATGAGAAGATTATACAAAACCATTCATTAGTTGGGAGAAGTATATGTTATTCTAGAACAATAGATTCAACTTGTGGACTTTGAACACATTTAACAATAGTGAACAAAAAATGGGAAAAGGAACTTATATTTATCATTCACATAGGGATGATCATGAATGAACAAATCAGCAATGTTTTCATATTTTGAAATGCAATCATAATGAATTCTCTGATCTTATGTGAGCACTTTTAAGTAATACTAAAATTTGTTAATGTTTTCTTGGATGAATTGAAATACATCTATGATAGATACAATATTTGAATTAGATATAAGTGTGTCACATATATGTTTTCAAGATGGAAGCATAATATGATTATCTTGTAGAATGAATGAGGTATTGATATTTTTTTCTAAATCATTTCCTATAGTAGAAATGAATTCATCATTGAATGAGTCATCATCATTATCTTTATCAATTTCCTTTTCTTTGATATTTTCCATTTTGATTGTAATGATTATTAGGCACCATTCATTTTGTTTTGCATTTATGTCTTGTTTGACTTCAACCTTGGCATGATTATGATTTTCAATTTGCATAGTCTTAATTACTTTAGATTTAGATTTTTTAGAGAATTATTCTATGGTAGACCCTAAAAATGAAATACCTAAGGAATGTTCATTTTTTACTAGTGATTCTTTGATTCTAATAGATAAGGTATTTTTTTCTTTTCTAAAAACTAGTCCCACACTATCTTCTCCTTCAGAAAGTATAACATCACACTCTACATTTTTACTCCTTTTTGTTTGTGGTTTTATTAATTATTTTTTAGATAACTCATTTTATCCTAAGACCATGGGTTTAATCAATCTAATGAAATAATCAAATCTTTCTCTTTTTCACCAAGTAGGAATTCAAATTCTTCATCTATTCTTTGATCAATCATTAGTTCTTCTAACTATTCACCTTCTTCCACAATTGTGAAACTAAAATAATCATATGTGATAGGTATCACTTTCTCTTTTTATTTTTTAGAGTTCTAATATGTTTAATCAGGTACTTGGCTTTGAACTCTTTTTTTTAATATTATAGACTCTTGATTGTATTAGGTTTCACTATTTCTTTATCATCATTTTCAAAAGTTGTAGTGCCTTTTGAAACCTCTTTAGCATTCCAAACATGATCAAATCATCTTCAATATCAATAGATTCTTATTTTGAAACCACCAATTCATTTACCTTGTTCCTCATAAAGATGAATTTGATCTCCAGGTAAAGAGAACCAATGAAAATGGAGAGTTGATTATTGATACTTGGTTTCTTTTCCTAAGGGATCAGTCTCAACAATTTATTAAAACATGCTAAGAACTCTCTCATCTACTTATCATCTCACTTTTGAATCTAGAATAAATATAATAAAAGTTCACACAAGTTCATGGTTAATTTGAATATGTCCAAAAAACTATTCTTTAAAGAGTTCCAATCTATAACACATCCATCTTCTAAGTCCCAAAACCATTCAATAGTAGGTCCAATGAAATTTTTAATGAAAAGTCTCATAGCAACATCCTCATACATAACTCCCAAGATGTTATAGGACACTATGAATTCCCATACATGTTTATCTCCATCTTGACCATTTTCTCTTGATAACCTCAAAATTTCTTCCTTGAGCCTAATGGTAACTCATTGTACTAGGCCAAACCAACATACCAAAATGTTTTCCCCATGGAACATGAGGAACATTGGGGTTATGACGAACCAATGCTATTTCTTAAATTATAAAGATGTAGGCACTAACTACTTCATCTCAAGGGATTATACAAACTCCATTCCAGATAAGGTTCCTTGAAATGTCTAAAAAACATGTGCATAAAGCACCTTGATCCCTAGTAGAGTTATGAAAAAAAATTGGCTCAAAAATTTGTAAAGGGGATAAATTATAATTTGAATCAATAGTGTGAGAACTGAGTCCCTTACGTTAGTCATCAATGAAATAAAAATTCCATCTTCTATTAGTAGGCATAGCTACCTTTATTGAAATCCAAAAAGGGAAAAATAAGGGAAAAGTTATTCACAACTATTTACATCAAAAATATTTTTTGTGGGGGTTCATATTTTTAACCTAAAAGTACTAAAAAGAGATAAAAAGGAAATGAGGGGAATGAAGGGAATAATATAAACAAAGGAAGAAAAGAGAAAGCAAAATAATAAGGGATAACAAGGTTATTATAGTAATTTAAACATAGAAACTACTATGATAACTTTAGGAAAAATGAAAGACAACTCCAAGTAGCTAAATATAAAAACTTACTAGAATAATCCAAGAAGGGAAAAACAACATGTGCATTTAAATCTCTCATTCAATGGTGGTAAAGACATAATTACATACTTAGGAGTGCAAAACATACACTAAGACAATTTTATAATACTAATAGTAGACCAAATAGAACCATCCCATGTTTACCCTTAAAAGATAATTAAAATATTGTTTAAACCCCACCAATATTTCACATTCATAGAAACAACACAAGAAGATTCTAAATAAATACTTAATGTGAAATTCTCATTATTAGATAATTTGGTAATGATTATGAAGATGAATTGAAAGTCTAGATATAAAATTAGGTGAATCAAATACAAATATATAACTTATGAAGAAATTTTGAATATAAATACTATAACATCTCCCAATTTCAATGTTTATTGAGTTGATAACAAAGCTTAGCTCTTCAGACAAAATATCTACATAGTCTCACTACCAAAAAGTCCTTTTACAATGAGCCTAACACTCATATTTATAGTGTGGGAAGGTGGTTATAGTGCATAACCACCTTTTTTTTGCACTACAGATGGTGCAAAAGTGAGTTTACAAAAACACACCACTTGAATAGTGAAAAAATGCTCTGGTGCTTTTACACCACTTGAAATGTATAAATCAAAATTACACAATTTGAGACTTACAAAGTGATGTGCATTTGCATGAATTGCATTTACAAGGTTACAATTACACAAAATTTACAATTAGAAATTACAAAATGAGATCCAAAAATAATATAAAAATACCAAAAGCTTTTTATGGAGCCTATTCATCTTCACTTTTGCTGAGGATAATTCCAACTTTCTCTAACAACTACTTGTCTTTATATTTCTAGCATGTTTTGAATCTTTACTCTTCAGGCTTCTTGGTTGTGGCCTTGGAGGGGTAATTTACACGTATAAAGGCATTATTAATCTTGCACAATGTAAAATATCTTTGAAACCTCCACATTAGATAAAGTTTAATAAAAAATTTAAGTTTGAAGAATAGCGCATAGATTTGGAAAGGCCATTTTACACTATTGGTGGGCTTGTAAAACATGAAAAAGAGTCCTCAAAAGGTTGTATAATCAAAATCATGAATTTATTATGGAAACCATCTTCCAAAAATTTAAAACTATGAAATTTTCCACCAAAACCACCCTCCATTCCCAAAATACCATGAATTTGTTCATAAACCACCTTTTAAAATTCAAAAATCACAAATTATAGGTGGAAAACAAGTTATTTTGAAAAGTCTTTTATAAGGGTAATACCATGGATTTTGATAATACCATGAATTATGTGACAAAAATTCTTTCCAAATGGAATACCATTAATTTATTCTTGAAACCATCATCATTATCCTTTTTCCACAAATTTGGGGAAGTGTAAAATAAAATTGCATGACTCAAGGAAATGTAATTTCAATTTTCATGACTAGGGAAAAGAAAAATTCAATTTGAATGGTTGAGGAAAAGAAAAATTAAATTTTCACAAGGGAAAATGCAAAAAGAATTTGTAAATTGAATAGAGTGGAAAAAATAATTTTTCAAGTTACACCGAGTGGAAAAAAATTGTAAAATACATAGAGTGGAAAAAAGAACTTGCAAATTGCACTGAGTGGAAAAATGTTTGCAAATTATACCAAGAAAAAGAATTTACAAATTACACTAAGTGGAAAAAATTTTGGTAAATTACACATAATGGAAAAAATAATTTTTAAATTACATGGAGTGGAAAAAATAATTTACAAATCGCATAGAGTGGAAAAAAGAATTTACAAATTGCATGGAATGGAAAAAAATTGCAAATCGCACGGAGTGGAAAAAAGAATTTGCAAATTACACATAGTGGAAAAAAGAATTTTCAGATTGCACAGAATGGAAAAAAGAATCTACAAATTACATGGAATGGAAAAAGGAATTTGCAAATTGCATGACTTGGAGAAGTGTTGGGGCATTTTTCACAACTTAGAATTTGAAAAGTAATTTTGCATGACTTCTAAAAGTGCATTGGTGTTTTTGCATGACTTATAACCTAAAACTATGATTCTCTCCCTTGATATTTGAAGTTCAAGATAAAAAAATTATACCAAGTGTTTATAGTCAAAATTCATCTCTTAGATCTGGTCTTTGCATTAGAAAAAAAATCAAGAACTTTTAGAGAATTTTGATTTTACCTTAAATATTCACTCTGGTGTTGATAAGATCAAATGAATTCATGACTTCTCTCTTCTCTCTATTATATCACGCTTTCCATGATAATAAAAATATTATTGCACCAAAAGAGAAATTATCAAGATATCTTCAAAATGCTACTTAAAACCTTGAAATATAGTTATATTTCATTATTCTACCCAAGCCCTGTCCATTGGATTATGGATTCAATGTCCCATTTTGTAAAATGTTTACTATCCTTGTCTTCAAAGCACCTCTAATTACTTGTATGAGCACAATTTGGGGTGTTGTCATAAAATTTCATGACAACACTCATTCATTGATTAGTATCATCCCAATGTTTTTGATCACTAACTATAGAGTAAAAATTGTGCATGTATCCCACTAACCCCATTTTTGAGGGTATAGGTACAGTGAGAGTAACTTCTCATAGGTGATACTGTTTTTAGGTGCACCACAAATCAAATGACTAAAATAGGCTTCTTATAGTATAAATAATGGGTCCTAGACATTTTCAATATACTATGAGGTATGTGGAAATTAAAGTATGTGTTTAGTGTTGTATAATGGCTATGAGTATTAGGGTAAACCCCTCATGCCATGATGTTTGTAAATAGATCAATATGTATCCCTTCACAATAATCACTAAGTAGTTTGAAAATTGTTGGAACACAATTTTTAAAAATAAGCAAAAGCAATATAAAAAAATATAGAAAAAATGAAAGATTTTTATGTATAGACATTAATAAATTTCAACCTAGGATCAAAATAAAGAGCTTGTGTTAGATTTTATCCAAGGTGACAAGATAAACTTCTTTAGTTTTGGATTAAATCCAAGGTCAAATAAGTTGAATCATAATGTTTTAGATTTATATCCAATATCAAAGGTCATTTTATTTTAGTGTCAAGAATTTATATAAATTTAATGAAACCCTAATAAAAAATCAAGAAAATAGCAAGAAATTAATGTTCAAAATAAATATCATGTTAACCAAGATGTTTAATGTATTTTGAATTGAAACTAATTATATTAACAAATATTAATCTATTAAAATGATAATGTTGAATATATAGATCAGATATTAAAATATAATAGGCTACTTAATTTTACATAATTTATAATTTGTTACAAATAGTAAATGAGCCTAAGAATAAGTAAACCTTCATAAAATAGATTTAACATTAATTGTGACTAGAAACTATTTGAAAATACATGAAAATAGTATCACATCTGAAAATATAACTACAAATTGTGTTGGGACAAGGAAAAAAAAGGGGGATAAGGGCATAGTGTAACCTTGTCTATCGATCATGGACATGTCCTAGTTGATTGTGAGATTAATTTTTGATTTGGATCTTTGTGCCTATAAATGAGGGTTTCCTAATTTTGTGTGAGAGATGAATAGACATGTGGAAGACCTATAAAACATAAACCCTTGTTCTTGTATAATAAATAAGATAGAGATCAAATGTAAAGGGGAAAAATAGGCAAGGGCAATAGTTGAGCTATAGTTAGAAATATCTACGCAATTTGAGTGCCACCTATGTAGCCCAAATGGGCCTAAATATATTATAGTTTTACGTCCTAGGGTGATTGTGTGATCTATGACTGTGTAATTATATGTAATTAAATATAATATTGATTAAAATGATTGATAATGGATGCCCTTAAACTATAATAAATGATATCCAAACTTGGCCTATGACTGTTAAAAAGTAGCATAATTGAAATTGGAAGAAATGTTGATCTTTTACATAGTGTGTAATAATTTAAAATCAACTTGCTAGGGGTTTCAAGTGAATACTTTGATGTGCTTTTACATGGGAATGATTAGAATATTTTATCTAACTAAATTTTAAAAATGTGTGGGAGAGTTTCTATGAAACATCTTGATTTGAAAAATTGAGTATTAGAGTGTGGGGTACAAGGCCATACTATGGGATAAGGCCATAATGTGGCCCTATCTGACCCAATGTGGTCATGTCCTAGAAATATAGAGACTATTGGAAAAATATTAACAAGTGCCTATAAGTTTAATAGGGATAATATGGGTAGAAATAAGAATGTATATATGATGTTTTTTCTTTTCTCAATATAGTAAAGGTTATATTATATATTTTTGAGTTAGGATAATGGTAAGTAGACCAAGCAGGGTAAGGATGTCAAGATTAAACATTGTCAAACACTTAATGACTGATCTTATGTCTCTACCAAAATGAAACCTTAATTTGTCTATATATAATTCAAGTCATGTTATTTATCATTCTATTGGGCCAACCCTAAAGAAAGGTTTGATTTTAAAATTAACCATTTTTAGGAACAAGTCAGTTTAGACTAGATCATATCATTATCGAGTAGTGATATTGATCTAAACTAAAGGTACAGAGATGTATGTGTAAGATATCTAATAGGTTTAAAATAGATAGAGAGGTTCTTATAGGTGTATAACAATATAATGGAAGGTTCAACTCATAAGTGTTAATAAAAGTGTGAGATAATGGCAAATTAAGATCTTAAATTTATGTTCAAGTCATGTATGATAAATTATGTCAAGATTGTAATTATCAAGTACCAAAACCTATATTTTAGTATCTACAAATGCCCCTCTATTATTATAGTAATTTAATTTCTAGATTAAAAGGATAAAATGTACATGAGTTTGTACAACACACATTATCTTTGGTATGAAGCAGAAACTATGAAAGTCACTCAATAGCAAAACTTACAATCATGTGTAGTTAATGTCCATTGGTTAAAAAAATTAATCTGAAACTATTTTTTTTAATTTTTTATAAAAAAGGCTAAGAGTACACATGTCTATTTTTTAAATCCATGTTGCCCTTTCAAATTATTGGAGATGATGTTTCCTTGTTGAAACATTATATAAATATGTGCTTCCTCATTGAAGCATATGGAGAATTGGGGTGACTAGCCCCAAACTCATGTAACTATCTAGGATCTTGGGTTAAGAGTAAAAATTCCCTAACCCTCATAAATGTGGGGAAAATTACATAATTTAATAACTCAAAAAACTATGCATGTAAATATATAACAATCAATAATAATCAAACTAGGTTTTCTCAAATAAACTAAATCAACCACTACATATGGATTGTATATTTTCACTAAATTTCACTCAAGTTTACTCTATGTAAACAAAAATTCATGATAAAAAAGGAATGAAAAATATGAATTATTTTCATCATGAATGTAGGGTTGATTGTATAATCTCACTCAATTTTGCTTAATGTTAAATATAATATGCATGATTGAAAGAGAATGAACAATGTTCATGCCCCCATCTTGAATGTGGATCTCGTAAGTGTGAATTGGAATGAAAACTATTTTTTATTCAATTATAAATTATAGTGTTGTGTATTTTCATGAACCAATATCACACCTCATGAATATGAAAGTGTGTATATGTTAATGAACCCATAATATGCCCCTTAAATATGTACCAATTGATATAAAATGTTATGCATCTATATGTTGAATTTGAGAACCTAAAACTCAAATTTATGTGTATGTGAAAACCTATCATTCTTGTTTATGTCAATTATGTGCATATACCCATACATATTCACCCAATGTTGTATGAATATGTGCCCAAATGTATATAAATTGAGTGCATATACAAGTTATATTCCCTCATAATATATGTTGATGTGCCAATATATGCCATGTAATTGAACCATGTAATATATGAACCATTATGAATTTTTGAAATTTGTACTCTGATCTAATATTCTATCATGGAGGCTTATGTCTCCATGATAATCCCACTATAATTCCCCACTTTTATGATGAAGGATGTGTCTTGTAAATCACTCATATCAAAATAAGAGTTAATTATATCAGTTCATGTATAAATATTACATCATATAATATCATGAAAATATGTGTATAATATGTTATCATAATAATGTATATGTCTATCAAGGCATCTATGTAATATATATAATGTAAGTATATAAATGTCATGTCTAGATATATGTATCAAATAAACATGTATTATAATGATTTATGAATAAACCTACATATTAAGAGTGCATGATATAGATCATGGAAACACTTAGTGTTAACAAACTCAACAAATGTAATTGTTAGTGTCACACATAAGACCAAGGTCCGCATACAAGGGGAATAAATACATCATAATAAATAAAGGCTAATGGCCACATGTAATGGACATAAAGATATTTCAAACAAGGGACATCAAAGATGTCACATCAAATAAGGCCAAAGGCAACATTCAAGGGAAAAAAATAAGTTGGAAACTAAGCTCAAGGGTCGTACACATAGGCAAGCATAAAGATACTATCATTCAAAAGAGAAATAATATCAATGGCGTATATAGAAATGGACTAGTCTATACTTGTAGATATTAAAATCTGGTCTTTAGTACTTGAAAATGACAAGTTTGACACACATTTACCATACATGACTTGAGCACTCAAATAAAGTCCTAATACACTATTCTCTCACATTTGTGTGCTATCTTGTGAATCAAGCCTTCCATTTTATTGTTGCACACCTATAAAAACATCACTGTCTATTTTAAACTTGCTAAATAACCTACACAAATATCTCCATACTCTTAGTTTAGTATACATACACATAGGTTGTCTCAACTCCACCAGATTTAGTCAATATTACCAATTCATAATCTAGTTAATACCAACCCACTCTCAACATCATCTATTTTCCAAAATAAAACCCATCCTTGGGGTCATCCCATTTACCTACCATATTAGTGGCATGATAAATTATCTAATTAGACTCATATATAAACAAATCAAGGTCTCATTCAAAAAAGACTTAACACTTATTTGGAACACATATATACACTATTACACATTGATCAAATTTTCTTTATTCTTCTAAAATTATGAATATATCACTAGAAGAAGTCACAAGCTAAGCCTAAATAACATTAAATCTAATTCAAATCACATATTTCCAATTGTTAAATCCAAATAATTAGCTCTATCCACATAGTGAAGGAGGACAATTTCATAATTACTCTAGGTTTTTATCCCTTACAAGGACAACTAAAGTTTCAAGATTAAAAAAATATATTTCTAGGGATTTGTGCATCTTTGGTGGAGCTATAAATTATAACTAGTTTATAGGTTGTGACATTGCATTAATTATAGTCATTGCCTAATTTTTGTTATCATTGGGTTTGACCTTGTAGCTTAGTTTTCTTCGAATATTTGTTGTTTAATTAGTCATAAGAATAGATGTATACTTTAGTTTGGTCAAAGATATGAGTTTGACTTCTCTGTCCCTTAATGTATATAATAGTTCATCAAAGGATTTTAATCTCTTGAATATAATTATTTCATGGAGTGGTGTTAGCAAGATTTGCTTAAATATATCTTATAATTCATTATTGGCCATAAAATTGGTCATCTTGGTTAACACAGTCTCATACTAAAGTACATAGGCATTGATTGATTCATTAGATCCTTTGAGTTGAGAAATTTGTGCATAAGATAGCTTATCATCAATGTTGATGGTAAAATGTGCTATAAATTATTCATCTAAGGGGTTGAATGCTCTTAAAAATTGGAGGGGGAGATCATAGAACCATCACAATGCATATTTATTGAGACTTAAAGGAAATATTTTGGTCAATAATTTTTCATATATGCATAGTCAAGGCATGTTGTGTGGAATGATCTATGGTGTTACTCGAGATCAATTTTACCTTTATATAATGGAATCTTGTGAATTGAAAACCCTATTGGTAAAGGATATGTTGTTATCTCAAAGGATAATTAGTTATGGATCAAAGCATGTGAATTCATGGAATGATTAGCTCCTAATGCATCTTGCTTTAGATGAAACATCTTAACATGTAAAGTGGTAATCAAGGAAACATGTAGTAGGTGAGGTTGATAATATAACATGTATATTCATCATGGGAGGGGTAAAGGTTGCTTACATAAGAATAGGTATGGAGATTTTTTGGAGTCTTTATGTTGTCCCCAAAACCTTGGGTGGTCAATATAGGTGTAGGCATAAGTATAATACCATTATTAGAGGTCTGAACACCTAGTGTGGAATTACTATCTTGAAAAGATCAGTTGATAATAGTAAATGGATCTTATTTTTGTGTGTGAGATGAACAATCTTAGCTGGGTGTGTAACCTTAGATGTTAAAATAAATTGGATGATTTTAACCACATCTTTAGGATATTTATGGGATCATTGAAAAAAATTGGACAAGGCTTTAACTTGGTTAGGATCAACCCAATTAAATTCATTAGGAATAATTTTATCTAGGTAATCATAGTGATTTTGATTGTTATGTTCATTTTGATTATCTTGATTATCATGTTCTTGGAGGATTGTCAACATAATCATCAGTTTTCACACATTTATAGATAATTACACCATCAAAAGAAGAATAAACATTCATTAAATACAATTTATTTGAAGTATAAGGAATCTGATTATGTTCTCTATGGGTTCCACTTAATCTAGCACTATGTTTTAGAGATATAAGGGAAATAACATTCTTGGATAACATAAGATGTGATCATGCAAGTATGCAGAAGGTTAGATCCAAAGGTAAAAAGTGTAGATGCTAAATTTTGATTATATATAGAATCTTAATCTTATATACTTGATAGATACTAATTAGGGATCTACCCTTTATTCATATATATTTTTCCTATCAAAAGGCTTGAATTCACCATCTCACTATGCCTAATTACTTACATTATAGTCTAACCCTATCATTATAATGACCCAAATCACCTATATGCAATAGAAATCTTAAAATATGATTTATATACTTGAATATCAATTATATACCCTCAATAGTTTTATATAATGTTGGACACTTTCATTTGCATAAAGACACTAGAATCAACAATAGTGTCAAATTTCGTTATAAAGTGTTTGTACCTCAAAAGGAATTCAAATTAAAAAAATTTCAAAACATATGGGTCAACATATTTGTCTTATATAACCCTTCCATGAGATACTTTCAAAATGTGTACTTTAAATACAAAACAAATACCATTCATCATTATCAAGCACACATGTAGAAAATACCAAACAAGTACCTATTCAAGCTCATTTAATCAATTTCTATATCAGTCATAGGAGTAATCATATTACATGTATGAAGCAATCAAATAATATCCCATGAGTGATATTTATCAGGTTATAAGCTATATAATTACAAGCCCTTGAATATATCATATTTCACCCTTGTGAACCCAAAATTCTACACTTATGGGAGAATTACATATGTCTAAGGCACTCTTTAGAGTATTGGATATGTAAACAATGTACATTGATAGTGGGGTCCTTGAGATCAAATCAACTTCATGAACCCACTAAACCATTTTTGGTAAGGTGACCTAAACTAAGGTGGGTAACTAGGATTTTGAGCTATACATGATCATATAGAGCTTATTTATGTGATCCAGATACATAAATATAAAGGTGACAAAAAACCCTCACAACCACTGGTAGTCACTTTGAAATAAAATGAATATTTTATACAAGACATAACTATCGATACATAGACAAAAGTGTCGACCCAAGTGTCCACAAGTCAATGTAAGTGTTTAGGCCTCTAGAAATATTATTTATAGAATCTGATGATTGGATCATGAGCATCAACCTAATTTCTTCCAAATCTATACAACTCATATCTACTTTCACATCTATAAATAAACTAAGTATCATCCCTTCTTTGTGTTATAATTATCATAATATCAATTGGTATTGTACTTTACATATTTAGTAATTTTCCAAATTTAGTATATTATGTTATCTACATAAATTTAATTATCTTACTCTAGAATAATTTTATTCATCCATTTAATTAGGCTATTCTACCCCTTTAACCCTAATACCTTTTAATCAAAAAAATGGTTAAACATTTGTTGAACCTAACGTGAACCTGACCTCTATGTCTTCTTATCTAAACACTAGCTTGCCTTAGGTTTTTTATTTTTTATTACAATAATTATTTAATTATGCTTTCCTTATCATGTTGGATTATTTTCTAACATTCATACCTCTCCCTTTTATTTTTCTCATCTTAATCTTTGGAACATTTAAAATAGATAAAAAGGAACCTATTTCTCACCCTAACGATGGTGATAACTACCATCCCTTTAACTAGGTCTATGTTATCATCACTCCAAGGGGTAAGGTAGCCCATCCTATAATTTAAAATTAAGATAATGTAAGGAAATTACTTAGATTATTGACAACATTATAATTATATATTACATAATTAAGATAATAATAAGTAGATACACAACAACAATTGGTGAAAGAGTAAAATACTTGAATATTATGACTAAGCCACTTTGAGGAGGTAACCTCCACAATAATGCAATAAGAATATAATTCACAATATGATAATAAAATATTAACTTTTACCTCCTATATATACTCTACTTAGCCATGGTTATTTCATAGGCCAACCATACTAAGAACATCGATAAATGCAACAAGCTAATATGAAGATGTTTAATCCACAAATTAGCCATAAATATCCCTAGATGCACTATAGGTTAGGGCATAACACACCCATCCCCTTAAAAACAACATTATCCTCAATTTTAAATCAAACTAGGATGTTTCTATAGTAATTATTCATCCTCTCATGTGGCATATTTAAAATGTGTATTATTCCATTTGATCAAATATTGCTTAATGGCTCCAATTCATAATTGCTTAGTGCACATATGAAAGATCTCCTCAGGCTCTAGAATGACTCTTTATTCTTCATTTAATTTATGTAACTTAGTCAAAGGGTAAACTCTTTGTCTAATTACCTTATTCAATCAAGATAAATGGAATATTATGTGTATGCGAGTGGTTGGGGTAATTCTAACTTGTAAGCCACACTACCAATTCTTTGCAAGATCTAGTAAGGGCCATAATACTTAGGTGATATGAGAGGATCCTTATACAAAAAATTAATTAAAATGCATGAAATAATAGATTTATTAAATTAAAATACATGAAATATTAGATTTATATAATTAATAAAAACACCAAATGAATTATATTGATCATATGCCACTTCGAGGGGGTAGCCTCTTTTGAACAAGCTCAATACAATATTCATGGATTCCTTCATTGGCATCAACACTTATATATTAAGTATAATATAAGAAACTACTACTTCTCTTGAATGTGAGATAAAATAAAATTCTCACAAGATGACTTACAAATCATATGCATCGAAAGCAACTAATATACTAACAAAGTAAAGAGAAGGGATATCACAGGTTCCTAACATCCCCTCCCTCTTAGAAAAAAGCTATATCCTCCAAGATTAAGATGTGGTAATTGGTGTTTAATATAAAATAGTGGTTCTCATGTTACATCCACTGGTTGCATTTTATTTCATTGAATTAATACCTATGTGATGGAGTGGGAGTGAAGTTAGTGTATGCACATGTCCAGGGTTGCACTTTAATGTTTGTGACAAGAAATTTCTTTAGACAAAAGACATGAAATATTGGGTGAAATCAAGAATAATGTGGGAGATCAAACTTATAATTGATCGATCTATTTTTTTAGAGAACCTTATATGGCTCATAGAACTTGGGATCCAACTTATGATGCCCTTTGAGTTTTAGGGAGGATTTTTTATATGGATATAGTAAAATAAAAACCATATCACCTACTTGAAATGGTGTTGATTAGCCTATTGTTCCATTATATTTTGTACCATATAAATATTATCTTTCAAGGTGTTAAGGATCTGATCTTGGGTTTGGAGAATCATGTTGATTGCTTAAATTGGTGAACTACTGGGAGTGTATGGAAGGATCACTAGTGGTGTTTGACCATAGACTACTTAATATGGATTCACTTTAGTTAAATTGTGGTAGGAGGTATTATACCACCATTATATGAGAGTGATACATATTTCCCACTGATGTTATTATTCTAAGGTGAATCAATGAAGGAATGTTTCCAAGCATTTGTTGACAATTTTAGTTTGGCCATCCATTTATGGATGATACCCAAAACTCATCTTTAGTTGGGTTCCAATGCATCAAAATAGTTGTATCTAAAAATGGCTAGTGAAGTTTGCATCATGATCTAAGATAATGAAAGAAGGAATGCCATGAAGATAGAAAATTTGGTCTAAAAAAATTTGTGCAACTATGGAGGCAGTATAGGGATGGTTGAGGGCAAAAAAATGACTATATTTGGAGAGGTGATCAACCACAACCAATATCACTATTTTCCCTCTATATTTAGGGATCATCTCAATGAAATCCATATAAATATCTATCCAAATCAAGTTAGGGATAGGTAAGGGTTCGAGTAACCCAAAAATGATGTATTATTTCACCCTTATTGCATTGGTAGGTATCACATTAAACCACCATATATACAATTACATTTTTAATTCCCTTCCAAAAGAAGTGTCATGCCCACTCATAATTTTTTAGAAAACCTAAGTTTCTTGTAGATGAAGTAGCATAGATTTCATAGAGTATAGCATGTTAAAGATCTGTGCTCTAGAGAAGAACTGGATGACCTTTGTATCATAGAGAAGCACCATCTTAAGAATAGTGTGTATGGTAGAGGGGTTATTGGTCAAATATTGAATGATTTGAGATAATTAGGAGTCATTGACATACCCCTATTATATATCATCCAAATAATTTGTATTAAGCATTAAAATAGTTCAAAGGGAAGCTTGGTCTATAAATATGCAAGATAGAGCATCAGCCATAATATTATCATTACTCTTATTGTAAATGTTATCATAATCATAACCCATGATTTTTTTGACCCATTTCTATGGTGATGGGGTAGATACCCATTTTTCTAGGAAATATTTGACTTTGGTGATTAGTTTTGATGCAAAAATGATTCCTAGGAGGTATGTCTACCACTTTTGTACTGCATAAAAAATGACCATCATTTCATTCTCATAAGTAGAGAGGACTAAATTATTTATATAAAGGTATTTTTTGATGAATTAAATAGGTCATCCTTCTTGGAGGATAAAATCACTAATTCCATTATCACAAGCATTGCTCTCAATAGTAAAGGTCTTGACAAAATTTAGCATGGCTAGACTAGGTGTAGTAGATATAGCTTATTTCAATTCTTCAAATGTACACTTCATAGCTTATATTCATGTAAAATCATCCTTTTTCAACATATCTATCATTAGAGTTGAAATCTTCCTATAATCCATGACAAACTTGTGATAGTATCCATTTAACCCCAAAAAACCATGAAGGCTCTTGAATGTCTGAGGATGAGGCCAATTTGTTATGGCAATTATTTTTTTAGGATCCACCCAAACCCCTTGGGCTGAAATAATATGAATGAGATACTCTAATTTTTCCTTACCAAAAACACATTTGGACACTTTTACATAGAGATGATGACCAGAGAGAAGTTTCAGTGTGAGCTTTAGATGTTGGAGATGCTCAAACCATGTTTTAATATAGGTGAGGATATCATTGAAGAAGACCAAAATTAATTTTCATAGGTAGGGAAATAATATTTTATTCATACATGCCTATAATGTTGAAGGATCATTATTGAGGCCAAAGGGCATGACCAAAAACTCATAATGGCCATCATGCATGTGAAAAATTGTCTTAGGAATATCATCCTCATGAAGTCAGATCTGGTGATATCTAGAGCAAAGATCCAACTTGAATAAAAAATGAGTGCCATGAAGCTCATCAAAAATCTCATTAATAATAGGGATTAGGAACTTATCCTTTATTGTGATGTGATTGAGTGCTCAAAATTCAATGTAGAGGTACCATGACCCATATTTTTTCTAGACAAGGATAATTGGGGAAGAATATAGGCTGGTACTAGCATGAATAATGCCTTGCTTTAGTAATTTTTTAATGAGAATATTTATATCAGTCTTCTACTAAAATTGGTAGTGATAGGGCTTTATGTTAAGAGGAACATTTATAAGAAGGAACTGAATGTGGTGGTCCTCTAGCCATGAAGATGGTAATCCTATTGGTTCAGCAAAGACACATGCATACCTATGTAGAATGGTTTGTAGCTCAAAAGGAGTAATGGAGATGATTGATAGTTGTACTTGAATATAATGGAGTTGGGAAATGACATCATGTGAATTATTCTTAAAAAACTAATTCATGTGATGTGCACTTATGATGTTGAGAGACCCCGAGTGTAAGCCTTTCAATGTGTGTTTTTACCCATTGTCTAAAAATTACATCCAAAGTTCAATAGAATTATATAAGATGGGTCCAAGTGTGTGTAACTATTAGGATCCCAAAACATTAGATCCACCTAAGGGCAAAACAAATATGTAGAAGCAAAAGTTATAATCTCCAATAGAAATATGCACATTATGACACTTCCCTTTGTAAGGTAATGTGCCCACATTGGTAATCATGAATTCAAAGTTAGAGCAAGGATGGATAAAATAATCAACTTGTTTGGTGATCTGAGGGTCAATGAAATTATGAGTGCTACCAAAATCAATGAGTATTATGAAAGGGATCTTATTTAAATAACCTCTAACCTAAATGGTTTTTGGAGTGGTGACTCCTTTTAAGGTATGGAGAGAGATATTTGATTGGTCTTCTTGAGAAACAAGTTCCATAATTAGCTGAGCTTCTTTAGAATCATTTATTGTATCCTAAATATCTTCCTAAACTTTATTTTTAGGTGGAGAGCTCACATCCAATAGGTAGATATTTTTTTTGACACATCGATGTGCTTGAGTGAATTTGTCATCATAATTATAACATGTTCCTTTTTCTTAACTTACTCGTATCTCTGCTTTAGTCAAATGTTTGATAGGAGTGGTTCTATGGGTTAGTGGTATGTGAGATCATTATGGAGTTATATTTCTAAATAGATCAAAATTAGATTTGAATTATTGCTAGGTTATGATATTGTCCTCTACCAACTTATCCAACCTTAGGGATTCCATCATCATGTTGGGCCAAAAAAATTTGACCTCAGATCAAATTGCATCCTTAAATACTAACAAATTAACTCTTAAAGAATTCATCAAATAATCCCTCTATGTGATTGACCAATTTTTCAAATTTTATTTGATATTCTCTCATGATTCCTGTTTGGAAAAGTTTAGTGAGTGCTCTAGTGAAGTCATAAAAATCACTAGGCCAAATTGTTTCAAAATGAGTGTGCAAAAATAAATCCATATTGGCTCATCATGAGCCTTGATATACTAATGATACCATTCAAGGGATTCATGTTCCAAGTGAAAGGATGCAAATGGGACATTGTTGGCATCAAAATGATTATGTAAACTAAAATATTATTCTACCCAATAAATCCATCTAGTTGAATCTACACCATTGAATTAAATAAAATCAAACTTTAACCCATGAAAATTATTGAAATAAAATCTAGTGTCTAAAGAGGACTCTAGATGTTATCTATTGTTTAAGGCAGTATGTTGAAGATTAAGGCCAAGAATTTTTCATCAAGATCTTTGATTTGGGTCTTGAGGGATGAAATTTCATCCTCCATGTTTTTTTCTCCTATTCAAGTTACTACCATGGATAGAATAAGATATTTCTTTTTTTTTTGCAATGGGTAGTAAAATTAGAGTTAAGACATGTTTAGTAAGTAAATTTTATAATTTGGGTGAAATCAGAAGGGGTAAAGGTACTTTTACTAAATTTTTTGCATTGTGGGAGTATGATTGATGAAGGTAAGGGAAATTTAAAAAGTGAACATGAAAAAATTGAAAATTTTATGGACAAAGGATCAGAGAAGGGAGATGAACATTATGAATTTTTTTTTTGAGGCAAATGGATAAAAACATAAGTAATGGCAAAACCTAAAAAAAGAGAAAATTGAAATTTACAGGAATTAGGAATGGAATTGAGATATGGAACCTCAATAATAAAATGTGGAAAATTGAATTTTAGGTGTCTAAATAAATTTTTAGGAACAATGGGGCTTCATATGGAGAGATATAGAAAAAAATGAAAAAGATTTTACTCTAATTTTTGTTTGGATTTCTGATTTCTAGTTTCTGTCAATTGTCTGGCTACAAGTCCTCTGACTGAGAGTCTTATAATACTCTATTTATAGTTTTATAAAATGGATAGGATGAAGATTTTTTGGTTTTTTTTTTAATCAAATGTTTGGCTAAAAGTCCTCTAAGAGTATTTTAATAATATTCTAAAACTAGTATGTCAATTCTACTAATATTTTGTTGGTAATATGTGAAGATTTGATATGACAAGTTTTTTTATACTCCACTAGTAATATTCTAAAATTGATAGAAATGGGCCCCAATTTTCCATGGCTACCTAAGGTTTTAAATATATCTCTCTAACCACCATTGTCATCTAAGTTAGTACCACTCTCTATAAAAAATTTAGCCATGGACTTACCTCTAAATGATAGATCTTGGTTTTCCTCATAGGTGGGAACTAGTCAATCAGGATGGGGTTGTTACCCATTTTACTAGTATGTCTTCTCAATGGGCCAGCTAATTTGGAGTTCCTATGGTACTCCTCACTATGATTTTTAGGGATTACACTTAAGCACTTCCCATAGTTATGTAGATAGGTATTTACCCTGATCCAAAATAGATTATTGTGATACACAAAAGTACTTAAATGAATTATGTAGTAGAATAGAAAAAACACTTCTAAGAGAAAAAAAATTGGCCTTGAAAATCATTATAATACCAGATGAGAGGATCCTCCTACAACCAATTATGAAAATGAATGAAATAACAAATTTATTTAATGAAAATACATGAAATATCATATTTATATAATTAACAAAAACATTGAATGGATTATTTTGATCACATGCCACTTCAATGGGGTAACCTCCTTTAAGAAAGATCAATACAAAAAATTCATGGATGACTTCATTGACCTCAACACTTACTTATATACTAATTCTAATATAAGTAACTACTACTCATGAATGTGGGATAAAACAAAATTCTCATGGGATAACTTACAAAGCATATGCATCTAAATCAACTAATATACTAACAAAGTAAATATAAGGGTTAGCACGAGTTCCTAACATGATAACTTGTTATCATTTTTATGTTGCTTTAGAGACATATATTTATATGGGTGAAAACACATAAAGACCCAATCACCTATGTCAAAATGCCACTCATTAAGGTGTTGATCTTCTTATTGTTTCATTCAATTTTGTGCCATTGCTAGATTCTCTCACAAACTGACTAACACCTCTTATTGACAGTGGATTTTTTCTCAACAACTTGAACCTTAGGATGCACTATCAAAACTAAATTTATGGATGTGGAGTGATACCCATATAATGCCACAAATTCATATATCTTTGAAGAATTTTGAAAAGAAGTGTTATACCACAATTCAAAAAGTGGCAACCAATGAACCCATTTGTCCTATTTATTAGAAATAAAATCATGAAGATACCCTTCAATAAATTTATTGACTACCTCTATTTCTCCATTAGATTCAGGATGATAGGATGAGCTATGAGCCAACTAGATACCCAAACATGTAAATAATTTAGTCCAAAAATTATTAGTAAATATGGGATCTCGATTATTTACAATGATATTTGGAGTGCCATGTAATTTTTGAACTGTATTGAGAAAATCAAAAGCTACTATAATAGAAAAAAATGGCTATGATAAAGAGAAAAAATGAGCATAGTTGGTGAGTCAATCCATAACTACCATGATAACATTTTCATCCTCAGACCTTGGTAACCCTATAATGAAATCCATGGAAACCTCTTCCCAATGTTGGATAGGGATGGATGAAAGTTGTAAAATACCTAGGATCTTAATGGTTTCACCTTTATTTTATTATCATACCATAAATTCATCCACATATTTTTTAACATCCGCTTTGAGTCCTTCCCAAAATAATTCTTACTTGATTATATGATATGTTTTCAAAAATCCTGAGTGTCCTCCAAATGGAAAGGTATGAAGTTCCTGAAGAATTTTATGTTTGAGGTGAGAATGCTTACAAAGGTATAATCTATCTTTATAAATATTCCCCTTTCATGTAAATTTTTTAGATTTATTAGAACCCTATTGAACATTATGAATTAAATATTTGGTAGTACTATCATTCTCCCATTTTGATCTTGCTTCCTCTAGCCAATTTGCCTGCCATGTGATCATGGAGCATAATAATGCCTCAATTGATTCATCCTACTAAGATAGGGAATCTACCACCACATTATCTTTTCCTTTCTTATACACTATTCAAAATTCATATCCTAACATTTTAGTCACCCATTTTTTTGTTCTTTCAATGGCAAGCATTGTTTTAAAAATTATTTGAGACTATCATGATCAATCTTTATTTGAAAGTGATGACCCATTAAATATGGTCTCAATTGCCTCATTACATGCAAAATAGCCATCATCTCTTTCTCATATATTTATTTCAGCCTATTTTCTCCCTTAATTTGGTGACTTTCAAATGCGAGTGGTCTACCTTATTACATGAGATATCCCCCATGCCATATCTTGATGCATCACACTCCACAACAAAAGTTTTTGAAAAATCAAGAGTAGCCAAAATTATAATTGTTCACATAACCATTTTCAAATATTCAAATGCCTTGGTAGCTAAATCAAACCATTAGAAATAGTCTTTATTTAACAAATAGGTGAGTGGGGCTACAATGCTACCATAATTTTTGACAAACCTATGATAGTAACTGGTTAGCCTAAAAACTCCATGGAGCATCTTAAGGGTCTTATAAACCTACCACTCTATAATTTCTTGGATTTTCTTAGGATCAACTTTCACTACTTCATGTGAAACAATATGACCCAATTACACCACCTCTTGGACACCAAAATCACATTTGGAAGGTTTGGTATAAATCTAATGTTGCTTCAAAATTGAAATCGCCTATTTCACAAGCTTCAAATGGTCTTCCCAATTTTTATTGTAGATGAGGATATCATCAAAAAATAATAATACATTTTTTCTCAAAAAAGGCCTAAAAATAGTATTCATCAAAATCTAAAATGTATATGGTGCATTTGTGAGGCCAAAAGGCATGACCATAAATCCATAATGACCTTCATGAGTTCTAAAAGCTATTTTAGGTATGTCCTCATTGCGGATGTGAATTTGATGATATCTAGAGTGAAGATATAACTTGGTAAAATAAATAGTACTATGTAATTCATCTATAAAATCATCAATTATTAGAATAGGAAACTCATATTTTATGGTGTATTTATTGAGTTCTATATAGTCTAGGTATACCTTCTAGTTATCATCCTTCTTCTGGACCATGACCACTAGAGAGGAATATTCACTTTGACTATGTTAAATGATTCTTTCCTCCAACATCTCTTATACCATATTTTCAATTTCACTCTTTTGGGCATAAGGATACCAGTAGGGTCTAATATTAGGTGGTGTACTTCCTAAAATGAGTTTTAATGCATGATCATGTGCATGACTTGGAGGAATTCCTTTTGGCATGTCACCAAAAACAACAAAATGGTCATCCAACACTTTTTCAAAATCAGGATGTGTAGACTCCTTATTTGGTTGAATCTCCATGGAAAATAAGTGTGCCATAAAACCTTCTACAAATTTTTGAGATTCTTCATCATCTAGTGAGAACTAACTAGTTGAGAGATTTATCCTATAATCCATGTAGTTCAAAAGTCCTTCCTTATGAATGAAACCTCATGAATAATTCCTTAAAAATTATCCTAATAGTGACCAAAGTGGTAAGCCATTACACTCCCAAAACAATGTCAGCTCCTCCCATAGGAATAAAAAACATAGGGGAATCTAAAAAATAGTCTCCCATAATAAGCTCAATACTATGACATTTTATAGAATAGTTGAATGTACCACCATCTACAATCATGGCCTAAAAGTTCGGAGATGGGAAAATAAAACAATTCAAATGAGTAACCAACTTGCTATTGATGAATTTATGTGTAATCCCAAAGTCAATTAACATATTCACCTTTTGTTTCTTCAAGAACTCCACCACCTTAAGATTTTGAGGAATACTAATACCTAAAATTGTATGATAGGAAATAGTAGCTTGAGAATCTTCAAATTTATCCTCAAGTTCTTCTAACCCTTCCCCTAAATCCTCCTCATCATTGGCACCATCAATGTAAAATAAATTATTTTTAGCATATCAATGCCCTTTACTCCATTTTCTATCATAGTGAAAACACAAACCTTTTGCATGCTTTTCTTCCACTTGTTGAGGTGTCAATATGGTAAGCTGATGAAATAATGGTGCTAAAAAGGTGCATTCACAAACATTGGTGAAAGGTCTACATCTAATTAACTCTTTTTATTTAACTATGTGTGCCTTTCGTATGGCTTCAGATATAGTATTGGGATGAAACATGCAAACCTACAATTGGATTCTATCTTTGAGGCCACAAAAAAATAGGTCAGTATGAATTTCCTCAGTGATGTCTACGACACATAAGGAGAGATTTTTAAATTGATGAATGTAACCCTTGTGGATAACTAACTAAATTAATTTTTAGAGACATTTTTGTGATATTAGATTTGCAACTCCTCAAAAAATATCAACCATGAAACTATGACACTTTTCTTTTTATTTTGAGCACACAACTAATGATACCAAATGAATGGCCTGGTATCTAGATAGAGAAATCCCATGACCAATTTTTGTGAACATGGAGTTTGATGTAGATCAAATAAATTTTCAATTTGAGTGAACCAAGTGAGTGGATCATTACCATAAAACTTGCATAGGTCCACTTTTGGTAACATCAACTTAGGGTGAGAATTTGTATTGGTATTGTTTGGAGTAGGAGAACTAAACTAAAGTGGTGGAGGATTATTTTATAGTGGTTGAGCTGAAAAGTTGACCAATTTCCCAGATATTTTTAAAAATTGATCCTTCATGTTATTCAAGTCCCCTTTCAAACCTATAATTTCCCCTTAAACCATGTCAAAATCATCTTTTTTCACAATGCCCTATAACTATAACTTAATTTTTTGAACTACCTCTAAAATAGATGGATTAGAAGTTTTAGATTCTATGCCATAATTTTGAGGAGTTTTTGGATTTTCTTTCTCTTTCTTTCATCTATGAGTGTTTGGACTAGCCATGCATAAAACATAGGAGGGTTTCATCCCTAAAAAATCTATGATTGGAATACACCATTGTGATCATCTTACCAATATGAATATAACTACTACTATTATGCAAAAGGGTGAAAATTTTTGACCTAAAAAAGTGTACTAATGGAATACACCATTATGATTGTCTCATAGATATAAATCCAATGACTACTAATTTTCAAAAAAAAAAAAAAAACCTAGACTACTTATTTTTACCTAGAAAAATGTTTTTTTATTTTTTTTAAAAACCTCACAAATAAAACTATGGTGATGAAAAAATCAAATCCTCTCAGATCATAAGTTATGTTTTTTTCATCCTTCTAGTGCTCAAGATGCTAGATCCAAAAAAATTTAGAAACTTTCCCAAATCAATGCTTTGATACCAATTACAATTAAATTACTTAGATGATTCACAATAGTAGAATTATATAAGGAAAAATTAAGATAAGAATAAGTAGATATATAATAACAATTGGAAAAGGAGAAGAATACTTGAATAGTATGACTAATCCACTTTGAGGGGGAAACTTCAATAATAATTTAATAAGAATAGAATTCACAATATGATAATAAAAGACTAACCACTACCTATTATATATACTCTAGTTAGCCATGGTTATTATATAGGCCAACCATACTAAGAAAATTGAGAAATACAACAAGCTAATATGAAGATGTGTAAGCCATAAATTATCCACACATATCCATAGATGCACTATAGGTTAAGGCAATAATAGATAATCAATACATCCTTCTTTAAATCCCTCTAGATCCCACATCTCCTTTAGATGGTGTGTATGCATATTCACTATGAAGAACCTAGGGTTTGTGCTTATGAAATTCCTAAAATATAAAATCATTACTATGAGTAATTTAATATAAGAGTTGAAAAATAATTTTATTTCAATGATCACATTATTATAAAATTAGATTACATACCTAAAAAATCTAAAATATGCTAGTGTTAATCATGTGTTTCCATCCTCATCTAACAATATTATACCCAACAAGGTTTCATATCAAAATAAGTAGATAAAAGAGAGTTTATCTACAACAATGATTCAAAAAGTGAACAAAAAACTAATAAAAGTTCAAGTGAAATTCAAAGTTAAATACTTTTAAATAAAGTGATCAAATTACCTCTTGTACATCCTCTTATAATATTAAACTATTATTGGGCATTTCATAGAATACATGGGCATCATGTACATTTTTTTTTGTTTTAAAAAACAAAATACAAAGTCTCAAAGATAGTGGCGATCATATCATTGATACATCAATCAAGAAACCCACTCACATTATGAGTACCTCTTATAAATCACAAATTTAAAAATAACAAATATGGATACCAAATGATAATTCAAGACAAAATAAATACAAATGAAATAATTATAAAAATAAAAGGATCCAAATATACCTCTAAATAATGATACGCATCTTTTGAAACAATATGGTTTTGGACAACAATATCTAAAACACTTTGTTTATCATGGTCAAATATTGGGAAAACATGCACAAAGCATCACTTGTCCTATAGATCCACATCTGATCATAATGATCATCAAGGCTTGGGATATATTGGCAATACTAATGCAAATAATTCAAACATGCATATTCATTTTGTTAATGCAATAGAACAAGAAGCTCCAAACAAAAACAAGATACAAAAGGATAATTACAAAAAAATCAAGACATGCATCAAAAGGATAATGATACACATTTGCCTTCATATGAAGAAATTATGAATCATTCCTCAAAGCACCAAATCATTGAATCTTGCATAGATGGAAAGTAAGGTCAAAATATCATAGTTGACCCAACTTGTGAATTCAATATATGTACCTGGAAATTCATTACATCTATAGGAGATGGCATGGAACATGTGAATAATGTTATTGCATCTAATTTTTGTTTTGGATATATTCAATGGAATTTAACACTTGGATTAACATCATGTTATATTCTATTGTGTATTAGTCCATTTTTGACTCTATATAATGCCAAACTTATAAAACCATAGTTACTAGCAATGAAGGAAAATATATCTGAAGAAAAGATACTAAGTACAAACCTACTAAATTAATGTGATATAATTTCTAATTCTACTACCTCTTTACAAATATAGAGTCCTATGGGACATACATAGAGTACCATAAACTCTACAGTTCTAAATATGACACCTATGTATGCCCATTGGTAGTATCACCAATTTCATGTACCACATTATGAGTTTAGATCTTCTTATGAACATCCCTTATATATAATAATAAGATATTTTTTCCTTTCAAATATTCTAAAAAACTAGATATTCCATTAAAATACAAAAATATTCAAAAAAATCAAAAATACAAAAAAATATTCAGCATACACATGTTTAATAGCTCCTTGTCATTGATTTACCTTTTTTAGGATTATGGAATGTAATGCTAAGGTTGATCAAGAGCTAAGTAATAAACCAAAGAATAAAATACTACAGTATCCATAGCCACTAACTTTTATAATAATTAACTTATTTGAATATTCTATAAATAGTAATGAATTAAAAAATGTGTACTTAGCTATAAAATATGACTGATATGAATGTGTTAGGCTAAGAACTGATGTAAGGGTAGTGAAGAGTGTCATCATTAGATAACAAGTGTCATAACCCTTTTAAGAAAATAGTGTGGCCATCTTTTCCAATATCTCACTACAATATTACCCTTTTATATTATATTAATGACCCTATGCAGGTGAAGTAGTGAAATTCTATGCAGACTTTCACTCCATTTTGGGAAGCTTGTGCTCATATGATCAAGACCTAGATCATCATTTGTTCTATACTTTGACAAATTTCACTCTAAAACCCTAAGCCTCCATGCTTAATAGGTATTTTTTGAACACAAGTGAAAGAAGAGTGGTGTTAGTAGGGTAGGTTGGTGAGCCCTCAACACCCCATGTGTTGAGTGTTGCCTACATTCCAATACCTCAAAAGGGGATCAAGATAGATGTAGTTCTCCTAATCTAAGTGCTAGTGCAAGTGAGAGTGATTATAGTATGTCTAAGTATGAATGCCAATTTTAATTCTTTGAATGTGAATTGAGACTAGAAACATGAGTAAAAATAAGCTTTAGGTTGTTATAGATGGATGTATGTAGAAATAGGGGTAAATATGGATCAATAACCTTAATTTACACAATTATTTATGATCTTTTTCATGAGAATTTCCATCTAAGAAATAAATAAATGAGAGTGGTCTTTATATAGTGTTCTAATGCTTTTCAAGACATGAAATTATTCTAGGCTAACCTTAAGATGCTTTAGGGAGTGTATAGATATCCATTAGGGTAAAGGAAGTTAAATGTCAATAATGTTTCTCCCTTTTCCAATAACACATTGTGTTATATACTAGTGGGGCCATGTTATTATCTAGGTGGTTGGAACATGTGAAAAAAGATTGGGGATGCCTAGGTGATGGCTCAATGCAACTATTGGTATATATGGTAATAGGCTAGATATGCATAAAATCTAGAAAAGGGATTGAAAGAGGCCCTAAGATAGGTCTAGGTCTAATCTAAGGATAGGGTGGTCTCAAGTGACACTCATTGCATTAAATTAAATTTTAGATGAGTATATTTACCCCTTTATTCTATAAATGTAGCAAAGTGAAATAACTAGGATAAAAGAAAGAGAAATGTACCTGGACTTACCTTTGAGGCAAAACACATGAATGTGGGTATAATTCTACAAACTATGCTCCATTTCATGTCCTAAAAATGAAACCTATATGAATTAGTCCTTATTAAATATCAAAATCAAAGATAAAATTGAGTAAATATATGTGAGAGAGAGGAAATGAATAAATACAGCTCATTGGGTATGTGAACCAATGAAAAAACTTGGTGAAATCATGTGTGTAGAATATGATCATACTATAAATATCTTGGAATGGGTTGATGGATTTCCCAATACCCATGTGTGGGTGGTTGCATAACTCAATTTGGATATGACTCCATCATTTCCCACCCTTATTTGGTGGATCATAATCTATGAATAACTTGGATTGGAATGATGACTTGTTTAATCCTCTTATATGGGTGTCTCAAGAACTCAAGTGGGATATGACTCCATCATTACCTTCCTATGTGTAGTATAATAAGATAAAAATAAAACTTTATGGTGATATGAAGATATAAAATATGGCTCTGGGCCACTCAAGAATTTTGAAATGTAAAATAGACCAGGGACCATTTAGGAACTCATGAATGTAAAATAGCTCTAGCCCACTCAAGAATGCCAATTAATGTAGATGTAATGAAGCATAAATATGGTGTAATCTTAGTGAAAAATTGGTGCATATGGTGTCTATATTATACAACATAGATCATTACATGGGTTTGTCATTCAATCTAAGATAACTGTTATAAAACTAAGCATATAAAAATAATATGTCACACACATATCCCTAATTCTAATATCTATGCATATGTATTCTAGATTGAGTCAAAGTAATTTATGTTTGTGCATATTTGAAACTGAAATGGGGGTGATCATTCCACACATGATGCCCCCAATCTGAGAAAACCTATGTAATTATATGTAAAAATTGAATATATATTGAGCATATTTGATAATCTGGCTAAGACTATGCAAATATAAATTATAACTAATATACCTTTCTTTGTAATTCTAAATTTTCTATTTTGAGGCTACTATAAAATACTGCATTGGGTGGACTATAATGCATTATGTTCTTGGTAGTTTACTATACTATTTTATATAAGTGTTATTTCTAGTTAAAATTGAGATTGATCTATGTGTGATTATATTCCACTATATTTTCCTAAGTCTAAGCTCTATAATCTATGTTTGCATACTAAAAACTATGTTTTAAGTACTCTACGATTGCCTTATCTCTATGACAAACCCCTATGAATGCCTCCTCTTTTGAGGGGATTTGTTTAACCTCTACAATAACTATCCTCAAAATAAAATATATGCATCATGTGTGTTAGACTAAATATATATGATATATGTGTGATAAACGAATATAATGTGTATACATGACATCAAAATGTAAAATATATTGAGCATAAGTTGGCAATCTAGGATTTATGTTATAGAATATAATCTGAGTAAACTAATTGGGGGTATATGTCATGATGTCCATCAAGGCACCCAAGGAGGAAGGGGATATGCATGAGGTCCCTCATGGCATTTCAAGCTATATATGAAAGAAACAAATAAGATATAAGTTCCATGGCCATAATGCATACTTGAAAAGATACATCAAACACATGAGGCACGTAAAGTAGCCAAAGAGTTTCAATACAAGGGACATGGGCATATGTCACTAAGTTTGAGAAAAGGAATACATACAAGGACATGTTTAAATATCTGCATATGCAAAAGATAATGCAAGTTTGGCTTAGATCCACATGGAAGTACGTGTTCAAATGTCCACATATACAATCAAGAATCATACACAAAGACATGGGTACATGTCCAAAGTATGAAATAAATGAAAGGACAATTTCATATTTAAATGCCATCAAGTAGATGTAGAAATAAAGAGATAATCAAATCTAAAATAGTAAATATAGAAATGAAAGTATTTAATAATCATGTGGTAGAAATATATATAAGAGAAAAAAAATTACATAAGATAAGTCTATAGTAGTAGTCATCAAAAAACTACTGTAGTATAGGATTATCAATATCAAGATATAATCAATGCTAAATCTGTTATATGGAATATAGAAAGATATAACCTGACAAATCAAAATTTATGTGTATAATGTCCCCAATGGGATAATATATCAATTTTGAATCAATGTATATGTGTATACACCCTCAATGGGTAGATAGTAGTAAATTTGGATCTATGTAGAAGACTAGAGTCTTATAGTAATCTATGAACACTTGAAGGGAACAAGTGAAGCATGTATGTATGATAAAAATGATTACACTAACATAGATAGCATATGTAGTACCTAATAAATAGAATTAATGTAAACATGGAAATGCAAAAAATCTAAAATTTGTATTTTTTGAGCAATATTTGAATGTTTTTGTATTTTTGAACAAATTATATTGTTTTTATATTTTTAGAGTATAAGCTATGTACATGCAACATAAAAATGAAACTATGTATAAGGAGCAAGATAAAGGAAACTATGTACAAGTAATATTAAAAGTAAATGATATTATTTACAAATGAAATGTAGTGACTCTAAAGAGCTAAGAGCACATCCATAGGATGTGGATAGTCAAATGGTGGATCTGGTGGGAGGTCATCTAATGTCAGATATTGAATCTACCCAAAATTGAATAAATCATCATCATTATGATCATAAAACCATTTTATCTACATAAATATAACCTTATCCTTGGTATTAGTCAATATTTTGTGCATTCAAATAGCATGATGCTCTACTATGTAAGAAAACTCTTATGTGGTCCCAAGGTAGACCACATTGGACCGCTACATGTATGTATGAAATATATTATTTTCATCTAGGCCATCATGTAAAATACAAACTATGTGTCTCTCATGATTGAAAGTTAAATGTTTGTTAGTCTGATCGACTATGGCATCCATTTCCTATAACCATCTACTATCAAGTGTAACCTATATGTGAGTGCTTATGCTCATGATAAAAAGTAATGTTTTGACCACCTTAGGGCCACATGCAACTAGTAGTGTGATATGTCCTAAAGATTCCTAACAATTTATATCATGTTGTAGCTCTATTTCCTAATGCCCTATATGTTTTAAGAATGCCAAAGTAAAATTTTTGGGATCAAAACCCTCACCCATATCAACATTTGGGATGTATTAAACCTTAATGAAATCTTGAATAGTCAATAGATCATTCTTTGAATGTCGAGGTCAATGAAGATTTTATCATGGTGTCTGTACTAGTGGAGGTAGAGGTTATGTAATTTGGATAATTCCCTGAACTTTAAATTTATTCATTTTCTATTGTAATGTTGAGTGAGTATCTATATCATCACTAATAATCTTATGAAAAAGACAAAAGGGTCTATCATCCTACGATGATAATTTTCTAATGGATCTATGGAAAACTATGGGTAATGCCATCAATCATCTATCAAGTAATATCTATAAAATTATTTTTGGTATGTCTTGTGGATTACCTACCTGAATCTAGATAACTAGTTCAATATCTATAGATTTAACCATATGTACTGAGTGTATATAATAATCTACCTTTAATTCAAATGAGTATCTTGACCTATATCCAAGGTATTATGAATTGGTGGTGATTCCTATGTAGGTAAAGTTATGAGTGCCTTATAATCATCTTTGTACTCTTTAGGGCCTACTAATGTGAACATCAATCTACATATATAATCATCAATGTTCATGGGTGTTATATTATCCTCTATGGTGGTATGGCAATATTTATCTAAGTTTTGAATGTATATTTCCTCTGAGTTAACAAATAATAATTATTGTGCTATGAGTATCTCATCATCCATCATGGGTGGGGATAATTGTGTTGTAGGAGGGTCATTATCCATCATGGGTGAAGGTAACTCTATTGTAGGAGGATTTGGAATAGGTGTGGGAATATTGGTGCTAGATTTCTCAACCTCATATGTATGCATTTTTATATATGAATGATATGAGGTGGGGACTCTATGATAACATGAGGTGTCCCATCTAAATATATACTATGGGTAGTTAGCTCAATGACTCTGTAATATTTGAATGGTTGGTTATCTACTAGACAAGTGTATAAGTATCCATAATGTTAAAACTTGACACATTTGGGCAAGGTTGAGGGTATTAACTCCATGTCATGTATCCAAGGTCTCTTAAATAATAAATTATAATGAAAATGATTAGGCATCACCTATAACTATGTGGATAGGGTCTTTGGTTAGATCATGATATCCAAAGTAATAAAACCCAATGCCTATCAGGGAGTGTCATCAAAACCTCAATTATTCTTATATGTCTTATAAATAGATGCTATATCAACCCCCATAGTCTATAAAAATGTGAGGTTTCATATGTTAAGACTTGAACCACTATTAATTATAAATTTTTTAATAATGATGGTTTTAATTTTCGCTTGAATAAAGACTAGTAGATTCTGATTAATAATTGTCTGTGAGGGTAAATCCTCATTGGCAAAAGATAGAACATCCTTGATGTCCTTTATAATGTTCATGACTTATGAAAAATAAGCTAGCTATGTATCACAAGGAAAATATGTATGTTTGAGTGTTTGAAAAAGAATATATTTGAATTTAGTCACCTTTTCAATTATTTATAATATAAAAATCTTAGTTATTATATTTCTTGGTAACTACTTGTGAGGGTAAATCCTCATTGGCAAAAGATAGAACATCCTCAATGTTAATTATAGTGTTCATAATAGATTAAAAAAAATCTATCTATGCATCACAAGGAAAATATGTATGATATAGTGTTTGGAAAATAATATCTTTGAAAATGGTTTCCTTTTGAAGTGATTCTAATATAGAAATCTTGGCTGGTGTATTTCTTGATAACTCTATGTAAGGGAAAATCCTCATTGTAAAAATATAGAACATCCTTAATTTTATTTATAGTGTTCATGATAGATACAAAATAAGTTAGCTTTGTATCATGAAGAAAAGATGTATGATTTAGTGTTTGAAAAAGAATATATTTGAAAATGGTTTCCTTTTGAAGTAATTCTAATATAGAAATATTGGTGAGTGTATTTCTCAACTGAACAATAATATCATATGCTCTATGTTAATCCAAATGTATTGTTGTATTATGTTTGGGATGAATATGGATCATGGGATTATGTGTTCTTGTATATGCTGAGGAGGCATCTGATTTCATCTAGTAACAACTTGAATCGTAGGGTCTACTATTTGTCAAGGCCTAGTAGTAGAGGCAGGATGTGAGTGAATGTATTACATAGGTCTAGGTGGAGGAGGAATTAAATTATTCATTTGAGCTCTTTGTCATTGAGTCATAACTAGAGGGAACTCAAAATATTCATGTAACAATGCTCTCCATATAAGGTAGGATCAGGATGAGGTGGACCAATGTATGAAATAAGGTGAGTTCTAACATGATCCATGAGAGGAGTGACATACATGTGCATCATTATACAAATGGTAGGTACTAAGCATGTAAGACAAACCACAATACTTTGTACAAAAAATTAAAAATGTCTTCCATCATGATGATCATGATGAAAAGGGTGAAAACTGAGTAAAATCTAGAAAATAAAAAGGGAAACCCCAATGGTGCATTAGGGTTTTAGTCAATATGTTCAAAGTAAGCTGAGTTCAAAAAATAATTTATCTTTTTTAATATTATGTAATGTACCCCTAAGGTTGATAAAGATAAAGTAATGAATTAGGTAATAAAATACTATAGTATCAATAGCTACTAATTTTTATAATAATTAACTTATTTGAATGTTCTATAAATAGCAATGAATTAGAAAAGGTGTACTTAGATGGAAAATATGATTGAGATAGATAATTGATAGGTTGGGAAGTTATGCAATAGTAGTTTAGAGTTTCATAAGTAGAGGAAAAGTGTTATAACCATTTTCAAATAATAGTGCATCCTTCTTTGCCAATAGTGCACTATGTTATTGACCTTTTGTGTTATGTTAATGGCTTTATGTAGGTGAAGTAGTTAAATTTTGGGTATACCTTCACTCTATTTTGGTAATCTGATGCTCATATAACCAAGACCTAGATCATCATATATTATGTGCTTTGATTTATTTCATTGTAAAACCCTAAGCCTTCATGCTTACTAGGGATTTTGTGAATACAAGTGGAAGAAGAGTGGCATTATTAGGGTAGGTTGGGTGAGACCTCAACACCCCATGTGCTGAGTGTTACCTACATACCAATACCTTGAAATGGGATCAATATCACTATAGTTCTCTCAAGTTAAGTGTTTTTAAAAGTGAGATTGATGTTATTATGTCTGAGTATGAATGCCAATTTGAAT
Source organism: Torreya grandis (assembly GCA_037957365.1). Lineage (NCBI taxonomy): Eukaryota > Viridiplantae > Streptophyta > Pinopsida > Cupressales > Taxaceae > Torreya > Torreya grandis. The sequence goes on along the minus strand of JARHVA010000222.1, from coordinate 3,024,876 downwards.
TCTTTGAGAGTTAATTAAGATTTAAAAATGATTAAAACTAAGATCTGGTTTATTGTATATGGAATGTAGAAATAAGGGTAAATAGGGATCAATAACCTTAATTTACACAACTATTTTTGAGCTTGTTCATGAGATTTTCCATCTAATGGATAAATGAATGAGAATGGTCTTTATATAGTATTTTAGTTCTTGTCAAGACACGAAATGAGTCTAAGCCAACCTTAAGATGCTTTAGGGAGTGAAAATATATATGTTAGGGGGAAATGATGCTAAGGGTCAATAGCATTGCCCCCTTTTCCAATAGTGCATTGAATTATAAACTAATGGGGCCATGTTATTGTCTAGGTGGTTGGAACATGTGAAAAAGGATTGGGGATGCCTAAGTGAAGGCTCAATGTGGTTCATAGTACATCTAATAATAGGCTAGATGTGCATAAAAGTTGAAAGAGGATCAAAATAGGCCCTAATATAGGTCTAGTATTAAGCTAAGGATGGAGTGGTCTCAAGTGACACTCATTGAATTAAATGGCATTTTATATGACTATAGGCATCTATGTTGTTTACTTTATGTTAGTAGATAACATGTCATTTATTTTCTATACACATGTATGTTTCACGTATACTTGAGTGCAGTATAAGCATACACCAAACCCATGCTACTTGTACATATAGATGTTGAACCTTTCCTCTTCACATGTGGCATACTATGTTAGGGGCATCTGCTTCTTTGATCATAATGAACACAAGTTATATTATTTTACTATCACTTTTAAATTATCATGTTGAGCTTATATGATATTTATTACACATACATGCACTCATGTTTACATATTACATCATGTACTTGATATACTATGTTACATGACTTTTTTTATAACACATATATATAGGGAATAGTATGATATGCTTATATTGGTTTCTTATAATTCATTCATTTATATTGTCAATTATTTGAGTGCACTTCTTGTTATTTTATTACTTGTGTAACATTTGAATATGTTCCTTACTTGTATGCCTGTATGCCATTGAGTGTTATTTATTTATGTGTGGAAATTTGAATATATCCTCCCTTTAAGTGTGTTGCATTTGAACATGCCCCTTGTTTTTGGTCTCCTTAGACCCATTTTGTTTGACATTTAATGCTCTTGTGTGTGTGCTTGATATTTAGTTGAGTTTATATTGTTACTTTTTAGAAGTTACCATGATCTATATCATTCATCTTAGGGCTTGTTATGATCACATACTATGAGATTCAATAATATATCTAATTATACATGTTACTCCTATATGCTACATGATTCATACATAGATAATACATTTATCTTATCCTTTTTAGGTAATGTGACTATAGAGATGGATTACAAAGATGGTTAGATCAAGTATTAGTAAAGAAAACCAATAAAAATTCATAAGAACTTAAGAATATAAGCCAAACTATTCAAATGAGGTTTTACAAATGATAATTAAGATCAAATTAAGGAAAATATACACAATACCTTCCCAGAACATTCCATCACACAAATGCGGCTTAAAAAATGATTTTCCCTTTGATTTGGTACTCATGTCTTCAACAATGATGCATGGTAAATCTCCTCCATCATCTTTTGCTCACCAATGAAACTAGGCTCATGATATTCTATCAAATGTATGTCTATCTTGAAGCTATCTTATTTCAAATAAATCATTATCACACTACTCACAAATGGCTTGTAGAGAGAATCCTGCATTATATGTTTACATAAACAAAGCTTAAAAATTATGGCCTTGGCCATCCTATCTATAGATTTTTTCAGTTGATCAGAATAAAACTTGATCGTCCATTTTGAGATCAAGATTTGTGGTCAATAATCCATTTATTTTTTTAGGCTTAAATCATAAACACCTTCATGAATATTTGGAAGGAAGGGGCATTAAAGAGGCATAGGAGGCCTTAAACCTGATATTTGTTACATTTATGGCTTATGGATGCCACCCCATTGATGATGTCATTTGATGATGTACATAATAGGAATAAATTTTTAATTAAAATATATTCAATAACTTTCATGTATTTTCCACTTAATCTCTTAATTTGGGTTAATTTGCCTAAGATTAATCAATTTTATGCAATTCTTTGGAGATTGTTTGCATAATTAATCAAACTAATCAAAATGTCATATTACTAGGTCATAATTTGACTAGAGTGGAATTAGAGGATGATGTTAGTTTCATATAGACCAATGTCCCTTTTAAGATGTTGTTGACACAAAATAACACATGAACATACCATGTGCTTGAGAATTTGGTAGAAAAGAGTGATCCAGAGCACCTAAATGCATTTTTACCATTTTGACTCAAAATGATTTGAGAAAATTTAATAATCACATAAAATTAATTTACCCATTTAGGGATACATTATCCTAAATTAGTACTTATATATGACAAGCTCGAACCATTTAGCATGTTTAATTGATTTTGGCCTAATTTGTGCATTTTCATAAATTTGATTAAGATTGACAATTTCAACACAATGATGTTAGGAATTGGATGTCTAAATTTTGTCCCTATTTTAGAAGGAATATCAAAACATTTATTTGAAGCAACATATTTTCAAATAAAATATTTATCAGGAAGATGAAATGACACATGATGCCCCCTCGAGAGGACATACAAAGATGAAAGAGAAGGATGGACTCTCAAAAAGAGAGAGAAAGTGAGATTAACCCATTGAATAGATTAAATATAAATGATTTAATACTTTCATGTGTGTATTACATCAATTATAGAAATATAATTAGAATATAAAAGTCCCCAAGGATGGGAGGAATGGGAATGATACAATCCAAAAATATAAGCAACACACTTTGAACAACACCAATGAAATAATAGAGATAGATAACATTGTAGGAGAAATCATCACTGACATTTAGTCATGAGTGATAATTTATCATGTATATATGGTAGTTTGATAATAATATAGTGGCACATATCATCACCATTCACCAATATAGTAAGCACAAAAATAAAGCATTTTCCTTTGAAGTTTTAGTTTACAATATAATATCTTCATTCAACAAAATAATATAATATCTATATTCTTCACTCTATAAAATTTAGTCCAATTTATATTCTCATTTATTATTTTTATTCACTAACTAAATAATATATGTAGTCTAGTTAATATTTTTGTTGAAATTTTTTAAACACAATTAGAATAATAAACATAGTTTAATATTATACACAGTCTAGTTTATACGCAGTCCAATTTATACTCTGATCCAGTTTTAGAGAGAACATTTTTATTGAACATTTTTTGAGTTTAGATAATAGTATATTCACCAAATAAAAAAAATTAATCATAGTAATACAAATCATAATAAATCATGCCACTAGAATTTGTGGAAAGCCAAAAAGGGGAAAACATGTTACTTTATTAAGGCCACATGTATACATTGGAATGTAAGACTCAAATAAAATACATATAGAGATGCACATAATACACCAACCAAAAAAAAAATATAAATTATGTGCACCTATGGAGCTAGATACTATTATAGTCACCCAAAAACACAATCACATTGTAAACATTTCAAAGGTAAAATTGAAGCAAATACTTAGAAATGTGAAAGATTAAGCATCAACAAGTGTCAAAACCTCAAAACATATTATTTTTGAAAATGTGGACATAGAATCTAATGTAGTTTCAAGTCAAATACCTCCAATTACAAATATTAAAATAATAATTTATCATATCAAAAGGGAAAAAACATCTATGAATTCATCATCTCTAGAAATAATAGAAATACTAGAGCATTTCAAGAAAATTGTGGCTGGTGAAGAAATTTTGTTGTTTGATAGTGGCCCTAAAAAATATTGTATCATAATTTTTGGCACACAAAAAATGTTAGAAGTAATGGATACCACTCTAAATTAGTTTGTAGATGGCATATTCAAATGTAATCTACCACTGTTTGATCAACTATACACCATCCATATTTTGAAGAATCATACAGTGATACTTGTGATATATGCTCTAATGCCAAACCCAAAAAAAAAATACAAGAGATTTTTCAAAGTATTAAAAGACATCAAAAACTCCCTATAACTAGAAACTATCATGATAGACCTTAAAAAAATTACAATTAAATTATTTTAGTTTTCCTTCCCCAACAGTATTCAAAGAGGATATTTCTTCCACCTTACTCAATTCTTTTGGAAAAAAATTTAATGAGAGCTCCAAAAACTATATGAAAGAGATTCAAATTTTGCACTTTATGTCTACCAGTTAACTACACTAGTGTACATTCTAGTGGAGCATGTACCTGAAGCATTTCAAGATTTGTGCAACTCTCTATACTATAAACATGATAGTCTAGATGGAAAAATAAAAAATGATCTTCAAAAAGTTGTACAATACTATGAGAACACTTGTATTGGTCAAATAATTCACATTACAAACCAAAGAAGAGGAAAAATTTTAATTGACCTATGGAAATATTATGAAGTCATTTCCATCGGTCTACTCCATACTAATAATTTCATATACATGTAGCATAGAGGATTCAACCAGCTCCTCACATGCCAACACCCAACACTCTAAAAACTCATAAAATCTCTACAAAAGGAACAAAGAGTCACTGATGTCACCATGGAATAGTATGTAGTAGGACTTGAAGGACCCCCATAGAAGAAAAAATATAGGGACATTACTATGAAAATAGAAAGAGTAGTAACAAGTTATTCTCTAGATAATCACTTGGAATATTTATGAGGCATTTCACACAACTTTTAATTACAAGTCTAAATTCATGAAATTGTATTTTTATCTATTTATTTTTTATGAATTAGGTGTATTATGATTCTCACTGTATTTTTTCTACATTCTCAATTTCGCTATGTTTTGTAATTGCTACATTTTCTCTTATAATATTATGTCTATGCTACATTTTCTCCCACTACGTTTTTACCTCTATGTTATCACAATAATCAATCTTGAGACAAGTTGCACACTAAAATATTTCCATAACAAGGGCAAAAGTCTAAAGAGATTTAAATTAGAAGAAAAGGAAAATCATGTCTCCAGAGAGAGGAAATAATAATGGTGCCCAAGAGTGAATTTGATCTTTTGATAAATCAATTTTATCCCATTAGGGTTGGTTTTGATCACTGATAAATAATGGATTTCGCCTTTAGGGTTGATTTAGATTTGTGATTGGTTTAGATGTTTTGCCCCATTAGGGAAAATTGGTAAGCATATCTCAAAGATATAACCTAATACCTATATTAAAGATGAGTAGGTACAAATGTAAATGTGATGGTTGAATGACTTGAAAAATCCACAAAAACCAAGGATTTGAAGATGCACAAAGTGATGAAAGAGATGAAAAAATAATGAAGGTGGTCAAGCTAACTTGAGATAGTCATGTATCTAAGTGATACCTACATGGTCTAGATAGACCTCAAGCCAATGTAGTTCACCCAAATGTGGGAGAAAATGGAATGAGGAATGGAGAATAGAGGAAAAACAAACCATTGTCTGATTAGAATCATAATGTATTCCAAGAGATGCATGTATTTCATAGAGTTAGGTATGAGATAAGCCATCAATACCTATTTTCATTGGTTCACTTTGAGAGCTATTCATCATAGATGCATTGACTTTATGATTTGAATCCAAATCACATAGTGCTTACTATAGGAAAATTGAAATTATGCACCATAAGTATGAGTAACATAGAATGATATGGTATTTCAATTATGATGAGCCAGTTAAAATGTGAATATATATAACTAAGGATAATTATAAGAACTACCAATACCATATTTATGACTATTTACATTTAAATAAAAATAACATAGATGTAGTCTAACTTAAAATCTAGATATAAACAATCAAGACTTAAGTAGGAACAAGAATGTGGGAAATAAAAATAATAAAAACATGATAAATAAAATGAAATAAAGATATGAATTATCAAGATCCATGTGTAATATCAAGATGTACTTGGAAAATAGAACAAAAAAGACAAAACAAAACAAAAAACAATAATCAAATAAATATACACAAATAAGAGTCAGTCAAATGTTAGTGTGAGAAGAAAATAATTGTTTTTTTACATGTAGAGGCATTAATTTATACCATATAATAACAAGAACAAGGACACAAAATTTCCTCCAAATGATAACAAAATAACATAGAAGTGCTAGGAATAAAAAACTTCTAAATCTAGATCTACAATACCATAAACTAGATATAAATATATGCAATATCATGAAAACATTCCTTAATTCACCATTAATATGAAATAATAAATGAGAGAAAGATAAAAATAACATATATAACATATATCTAACATGGTTCACCTAATGTGGGCTACATCTACCAATGAATGTTTTAAAATAAATCAGTAATCTAAAACAAGATTATAATGAACTCTCACAAAGATAGAAAAAATATCCTATAGAAAGTGTTACATAAAAATTTGCACTTTCACCTGCACCTGCACAATTCTATATCTCACAAGTTTCTAAAATACACCCTATAATAAACACCTACACTTTATAAAACACCTGCACTTTGACTCTGATCCTCAAAACCACACCCTATAAAATAAACCATCAACCTCTAAAGGCCACACCACACCCTGTATATATAAAAAAAATGAAGAAAATCCATAAAAGGATGAGAAAATATGCAATTATTATCCAAAATAAGCATTATCAAACATGTGACAACCTTTTTTCACCTCATCAAGCATATCTAAAAGCTCTCCCAAGGATAAATTCACCATATTCATATTCTCCACCTTTTAAGGGAACATTTTCCCATGAACATGTGATCAAAACCAACTCCACTCAACAAGGAAGGAGTTCCCTTTTCCAAAAAAAACTATATTCCTCAAAACAAGGAATTTAATATGGGAAAAGGAATCTAACAACTAACTCCATGAAATATGGAATACATAGAAATTAAGAATATAAGGAATATTCCACTTATATGTGGAGAACATGAAAATTATGCCCCCCACATCCTTGGATCTCTTTATGTCCCCAAAATGTATTCATATGGTCATGTGATATCCCCAAAGGGATCCACACTCAACAAGAAGAAGAATGGGGGGAAAATAAGAAAAGGAAGGGGGTAGTCGAGCTGACTCTAGATGTGTAAGACAAGTGGACGTTACCTACATAGTTATATGTACATGAGGCCCACCATGAACTTTAGGCCAAATGTAGCTCCCCCAAGAAATGGGATAGAAGATAAGTGAACATAAGAAACATGATGGATGTTTTAGAGGAAATAAGATAAGAGTCTTGTAAAATGGTAAGCTAGTGGGATAATTACTTGTAAAATGGTAAGATCATGGAGAGATCATAATAAACAAGAATGCAAAATAATGTTTTTATTATTATGTGGATCCTTGTCTAATGTTTTTGTGTTTTGGGATTTAAGGATTATGAATATAAACAGTGGAATAGGAAACCTACTAATCAAGGAGATGTCATCCTAGATTAGTAATAATAATAGCTAAAACTGGTTACAATGGCATATGATCACAAGTCGATGAGAGAAATATCCTACCAAGGCAATAATGCCTACCAAATAGTAGTAAAATAATAGAATAGTGTGTAGCATAAGATAACTCTAAAGAACCATTCAGTAGGCAAGGATCTTGAGCTGAAGATGCATCCATGTTCACTTGTCTATAAAAGAAGCTACAAAATATTATCCATGATAATTGCTTTGTAAAACTACATTGAAGGTGTTCATAATGCCTATGAGTCATAATCAAGATCATAATTGGTTAAGGGATAAAAGTGTCTAGGTTATAATGGCACAAGACATGAAAAGAATATGGTTCTTAAAAAGAATGGTTTAGAATGAATATGGTCCAAAAGAGGACAATTCAGAATAAATATGGTCCAAAAGAGAATGGTCTAGGGTGGGATAAAATGTGTTCAGAGTGCCAACAGTCTAAATATATCACTTTCTAGAGTCATGAAAAGAATATGGTTCTTGTAAGAATGGTCCAATGTAGGTCAAAACAAAATAACCAAATTCCATCATGGGATGGTTTAGGATATAATGGTAGGATAAAATATTTCATCACAAGTTACCCCCAAGTAAGGGGTCTTGTAGAAAATGGTTTAAATATTTGTCAAGCATAGAACCTCTTAAGATGTACAATGTTCATGGGCTCTAGAAGTTATTCACCATTTTAATTTTCTATTTAGTATTCTCTTGATCCATAGTTTGTCATGATAACATAGGTTCCAAGCTAATTAGGTTAGAACTTGCCCTTTTTCTTGCATTCAACATTCATGTTCTTTTGGTTCTCTTTCAAGACCAAATCACCAATCTCAAACTCCTAAGGGAGAATGAGATTATTTTAGCTTCTTTGCAATATATTTTGATAGGCTTATAAGTTTTCTAGGGTATCCAAATACTTGCCATCAAAAATTTCTAGTTCTTTCAACATTAAAACTCTATAATGCTCATCATCTTCAATATTCTCCAAATAAACTCACGATGAAGGCAACCTGATCTCAATCAAGATAATATATTTTGTGCCATAAATAAAGGAGTATGGAGTGGCTCTTATAGTGATTCAATGACTGGTTGGATAATCCCAAAGGCCAGGAAAATTTTGTAAGTGCCAATTATAGCTAGCATCAATGACAATCTTATTTAAAATGGCTACAATAGTTTTGTTTGATGCCTCAACTTATTTGTTTCCTTATAGGTTATATGTTATGGATTTCTTATGCTTGATTTTTAATTGTGTATAAAGATATTTTACTTCTTGATTTACAAAGGATCTATCATTATCGAATATAATATGTGTTTGGATGTTATATCGATAGATGATATGGTAATTAATGAATTTTTCAATCTACTTCTTAGTGATGTATGTGAGATAAATGGCCTTAATCTACTTATTAAAATACTCTAGCAGTTAAAATGTGTTTATGGTCATCTAAAGATGTTGGGTTTATTTTCCTGATGAGATCGAGGCCCCACGTAGAAAATAGCCATGGTGTTGTGATTGGTTGTAGTGCTAAGTAAGGTGTGTGTATAAAATTTTGATGTTGTTGACAAGAAACACACTTACTTACATAATTTTAAGCATTTGTCTCCATTTTTGGCCAATAATAACCTATTCTAAGGATCTTTTTAGCTAAGACTACACCATTGGTATGGGCCCCACACATTCTTTCATGAACCTCTGTTAGTGCTAGATTGTATTCTCCTAAAGATAAACAACAAAGTAACATTACATCATAGACTTTATGATAAAAACATGTTTAAAAGGAGGGTTTAATGGGCTAGGTGGTGAAGGAAAAGTTTTTATTGGTTATTAGATAAGTTGGGTGGAAAATGTGATCATAGAAATAATTATAAAAATATTGGAACCAAGGCAATTCAAGTGGGAGATTGGGACTAGGAATAGTGCATATCCTTTCTAAATATACCAAAATATAGGTAGGATAAAAAATATTTTCAATGAGAAACTAATATTATTTAGCACTACTATAAATCTATATCATGAAACCAAATATTTCTATTGCATTGGTAGATCTATTATTATCCCTTGGTACTTGTTTAAATTATACAGATTTAAAATGAGTCTTGAAATTATCAGCAATCTACTTCTAGGGTACAAGATTATCATCTCTATTTTGATATTGATTGGTGGCTTGATTTATGATCAAATGGGAATATCCATAGACCATTAAGTGTTGGATATCCCATTATAATATAAGATGAAGTCCTGCAACAAGCACTTCATATTCAGCCATATTGTTGGTATAATGAAAATTGATGTGAAATGTTTTGGGAATTAGATCCCCTTATAGTATAATAAACAATATGTTGTATCCAAATCCTCTAGAAGTGAAGGAACCATAAAAATATAGTTTTCATTATTTAGGTTCATGTTGTACTTCATCCACTACCATGATAGAATAATCTTGAAAGTTATTCCTGAGTGGTTGAGTGTCTTTAATAGGGGCTTTTATAAGTTGATCAATAATGACCTTCCCCTTGATAGATTTTTTATTTTTATACTCAACATCAAACTCTCTTAATATCATGACCCATTTGGCCATATGTCCTATGAGATCTACTTTGGATAATAAAAATTTGAAAGGATCCACCTTAGCAATAACAATGGTTTTATTATTTAACATATAATGTTGTAATTTTTGGGATGAAAACATCATAGCTAAACCTTCCTTATCAATAGGTGTATAATTATTTTCATAAGCCACCAAAGTTAAATAATAGATTGCATGTTCTTTACCTTGATCATCATGTTTTTTTAAATATACCCCCAGTGCATACTTGATCACTGAAATGTAAATAAGTAGTAGTTGTCTAGGTGTTAGCGGTCTCAAAACTAGCAGGTTTTTGAAATAGGTTTTGAGCTTCATAAATGATAATTGACAATATTTAGCCCATTGAAACATGACCCCTTTCTTTAAAAGATGTGTAAATGGGTGGCACTTATCTACCAATTGATAAGTGAGCCTACAGATAGATTGTATCTTTCCTTGAAGGATTTAGATTTATTTAAGATTTGAACATGGAGGCATCTCAACAATAGTCATGACCTTAACATGGTCGACTTAGATTCCTCTTTATGATACAATTAACCCTAGAAATTTTCCTAAAGTAATGCCAAAGCCACACTTCTTATAATTCAAGAGAACTTTATATTTATGAAGTCTCTCAAATATTATTCATAAAAAATCAAGATGTCCAACACATGTTATTGATTTAGCTAAGATGTCATCAACATATTCCTAAAAAATATCATGTATCATGTCATAAAATATGACAGTCATGGCATGCTGATAAGTGGATCTAGCATTCTTCAAGCCAAATGGCATGACTTAATAATAGAATATTATCCATGAAGTGGTGAATGTATCCTTGTGATGGTATTTTTAGGTTATCTTGGTTTGATTGTATTTATAAAATCCATCCATGAGGGATAACATCTCATACCCAGTAGTAGAAGCAATAATCATGTTGACATTGGGTAGATAAAAATCATTTTTTGGGTATGCTTTGTTGATATCTATAAAATTGGTATAAAAATGTATACCCTATGGATTTTTGATGACTATAACTATGTTTGATATCCATTAAAAATAGTCTAGTGGTAAAATGAAGCCTACTCCAAATAATTTTTGTAAATCAGCTATTACCAATAGAGCAATGGGTGGATACATCTTCCTCAATTTCTATTTGACTAGCTTAGGATATGGATGAACAACAAGTTGATGCACAACCAAGTGAGGGTCTAAGCTTGGCATGTCTGAATATGCCCAAGTAAAAATGTCAATGAAATCCATCAAAATGGATATAATGTGTTCACATTATACTTCAGTAAAGGAAGCTCTAAGATAAATGATTTTGAGATTATCATATGTTCTAGGTTCACTTCAACAATGTTTTCTACAAGAAATGTAGATCCATCTTCAAGAATGGTAGGCAATGTTTGATTGTGATCATATTATTTTATTATAGTTTATTTTTATTCCTCCTAAAGCTTTAGATAATATAATGAATCTAAATTTTCCATCTTAAGTAATGGCCAAGTAGAAAATATCTCTAGAAACTCAAGAGCTAGATGCTTAAAAAAATTAGGTGCTCTAAAGAGATGCTTGTAATGGATATAGATCTAGGACTTGATGGACCTTGTGCATCCTATTGGGATAAGAAAAAATTTCCATCCAAGAGTGTTTGAAATGGGTTTTCACTTGAGGTCTTATATTTTAATTTACTTTTCCTTAATCAATGATCACTCAAAGAGGTTTTTACCTGAAGATCTTGATGTTTTATATTTTTATAACCAAGAAAGTTTGCCTACTCTTCAAAGGAGGAACAAGGATATAATGAAAAATAAAATCCTTGTTTATTATCACCAATGGATAATCTATCTTTGAGGCCCATATATTCTATAATTGATTCTTCATTCTATAATTCATCAAGGTATATGATTGAATTTTTCCAGTCCCAATCAATGAGTTTAGAATGGCAAAGACATAGGGGATAATGAGGGGTTATGGTTATAATGGCATTTTGATCAAATAAACCTAAGTCAACAATCTCATAAAAAAGGCTATAATGGTATGCTACATCATTTCTAAGAGCCTTATCACTATTCTATTTAGAATAATCACTATCAAAAGTCATGAGGTCACCCCCAGGTGTTATAAATATAAGACCATGATTCAAATTGGGTATAACAAATAATAAAGGTTCTAGGATTCCTTGTGCTCATGGGCCAAGGCCTTTTCCTATATAATAAAAATTATCCATAATATAATTAGGGATAGAATATTTTAGATTTTGAAAGTAATCAGCAATGCCATCAGAATATAACTAGTCTCCTTCAGTGAAAGCCTCTTGATCCTATTTTGGTGAAGTAGTAGGTATAAATACCATAGGTGGTTTCCATTTTTCTTTATTTTGTTTCTAAATAAATTTAGGTCTATTAGGATTTTATAAGGTTTGGGTTTACCAAATGTTTCAGGAGACTTTAGCAACATAGCAAAGTGGAATGCATCCTTAATATAGTACATGGGAATCCCCATGTCTTCTATAATAACCTATTTTGTAGGAGTTATGGGAAATGGATTATAAAAAGTGAAATTTAGGTCATTAGGGTTGATTTAATTAGATTTAGGTAGATTTGAAACTATTTACTTGTTATTCTTTTCAACAAATTTAGAACCAGGATAATAGTTATAATTATGATACTCAGCCTCTATATGTTTGTAATATTGATAAGGTTGTAGGTCGGTGGGTATAGTAACCTCAATCCCATCATCGGGAAACTTAAGGAAATAATATAAGGTGGATGGAATGGCCTATAATTCATGGATCCAAGGATGACCAAGAAGTACGTTATAAGGCAACTCAATATCCATGATATGTAACAATGTGTGGTGGGAAATAGAGCCAATAATGATAAAAAAATAAATGGTACCAAAAGACTCCATCTCATCATTATCTTAAGCCTTTATGGTGATTATCTATGGATGAATGTCCTTCATAGTGTAGCCCAATATATGTATGAGCTTAAAGGACACTATGTTTAGCCTTGAACCATTATTTATAAAAACCTTTTTAATTTTATGGTTTTCAATGACTACCTCAATATATAATGGGTTATTATGGTTAGGACCAAGGGTGGACATGTGTTTTTGATCAAAATTTACTTGATGAAATGAAGATAAATGTCCCACAAGTGTTTGGAACTATTCAAGTTTAATATCATTAGGAATAGTGGATTGTTGTAAAAGGTTATTCAAAATAGTTCTATAGACTTTAGATGTATAAATAAGAGCCAAAATGTAACTTTGTGCAGGTGTTTTGCTCAGTTGGTCTGATAGACTATAAGTATTTTCAATAGTAAGATGAGATGGATTGGCCTTAGCTAGAACAGTGTTTGGCTTTGGATCTAAAGGAATAATGTTCATGTTGGGTTCAGTGTTAGAAAAAGAGGGAAAATGGCCCTGAAGAGTAAATTTTGGGCATCTAGTTACAACTACATAACATAGAGGTGGTAAGGAGCCATTATAATTAAAATATAAAGGTGAAGGGCCTTGGAGGGTGACTAGTGGGTGTCTAGTTGTGTTTGAAGAATTTTGAGTTGATGAGGAAACATTATAATTAGAGGAAGGGTGAGGTCTAGAAATAGTAACCCATGAAAATGGAGGTGCAATAATATTTCAAGAAATCAACATGGTGTTATTAGAGAGAGGGTGTTGACCTTATAATAATGGGTTTGATGCTTTAAAGAGCATAAGATGGTTCATGGGTTTTAACAGTAATAGTGGTGATGTGGTTTAAAAAAATTAATCCCGTGGTATTATTATAGTCATAAGTTATGTTGTTGTAACCCAATTTGTTAGCATGGATACATATTATGACCATGATTATGCTCATGCTAATTATGATTTTGACCTTGATGTTGATTTTGATTCTGCCACTAATTTATTCCTTGGTTCTGATTGTTCTTTAGTGGTTGTTGATTGTGTCAAGGAAATGGATATTTATATATTTCCTTATCCTAATTAATGTCCTACAGAGCAAGTTTGATCTCAACAATTCCACTTTCAATCAAATCTTCAATAAGGTGTTGCAATTGGATGCAATGATAAGGATCATAACTAAAAAAATGATGGAAGTTGTAAAATTCATTTTCCTTGTACCAATCAGGATTTGGTTAATTTATAGGAAATGGAATTGGTATAGGCCATATAATTAGGTTATATACTACAAGAATTTGGAACACTACCTCAATCGGATCTCCCAATTTTTCTAAAGACTCTAAATTGATTGTGGAATGTCTTCTATGGAAGAACTCTTTACAAATTGGCTAGTGTATTAGGGGGAGTTAATTACAAATTTGGAGCTGGTGGAGCCTACATCATTTATATGTGTCTTGATTTAGTTACTCCATTCTCTATCATGTTTTTTTTCTTGTTTAAACCCTTAGGTTTCTCTTGCACAACCATTTGAACTGGTGATTGGGTTTTATTTGATGTTTGACCATATGTGTAAATATTGACAAGGCCTTTGGTAATAAGTGACTTCTCAATTGGTACCCATTTGTCAATTATTTCTTCAAATGTGTTTGCAAAAGCAAGTTATAGATTGTGCATGACCTCAAGGTGTAAGTTTTGTATAAATATGTCTACCTACTATTTGTCAGGTAAATTATGTTACAAGTGATCAGCTAATGCTCTCCACTACTATATATGCCATAAAAATTTATCCATATCATGGTTTAGCTTTGCATAAGTCAAAAATGGTAAATTCATGCTCAATGTTTTATGAAAATTGGTTGATGAAATTTTCATGTAGGTTGTTCCAATCTATAACCAATACCTTGGGTAACTTAAGTAGCCTATCTAGATCTTGTCCCACTAAACTTCATAGAAACAAACAAAGTAAATACATTCTATTGTATGTGACCTCTTGGAATAACACAAAGAATGCCTAAATGTGTTCATGACGATCATCATTTCCTTTGTATTTGTTGAATTTGGGTTCCTCAAAATGAAGTGGAAAGGGGACTTGGAGAATACTTAAATCAAATGTATATGGACATATCTTGTTAAATTTGTACTTCTTGATTATGTTTCCTATCTCCAATCATGACACAATATCATTCATGGAATTCCACTCTTGAATGTTAGTGCATTCATGGGTTGAACATAATTCTATTAGGGTGGTATGTGCCCTTGTTAGATGAATTTGTTAGGGATATATACCCTACAATTCCTGACTATGTTTTTATTTTCTCCTTGAGTTGAGTAAGTCATTGATTTCTAGGTTGATTAACATTCCTTGAAATCTATTTCCTTGAATTATACATGTTATATTAATTTTGGGAGTTTGTGGTCTATTTACCAAAGTACATATTGGATGAGATGAACTAGACAAATTATTTTGTATGATTTTTTCAATGTACACCAAATGTTTTGGTCCTTGGTTTTTTAAAGGAACAAGAGGTTATTGATGATTGAAAAATGTATGTTCCATGCCTAGTGAATTGTGTTTTGAAACCTCTTTGGACTTGTTATGTTTAGTTGAGATACCTTGATCCATCATAGTTGCATTCTCAACTAAATTTTATTGTGTTGGTTCAATCACATTCCCTTATTCCTTGAAAGTGTCGTTATGGATTGAAGTGTAAACTAAAGATTCTATTAAGTCTATGATAAGTTAGTATACATATCTTTGACTTATCTATTTTATTTTGGTGACAAGATCTTGATCATTAGGCTTTGAATTTATAAGTACTTCCTTTCCTTTACTAGAAGAAGGTATGTTTTTTTTTGCAATATGCACTAAGGATTATTCTCATTATTGCTTTCCTTCTCTAACCAAGGTATGTAATTATTCCATAGGAAATTTTGAGGGTAGCCTAGTACTAGATTCAATAAACCTTAGGAGTGCTTCATCATTGTCCTCTTGGGGTTAATATTCTAAATAGTCTTCCTCAAATCTTATAATTATGGGAATATCTTCAAAGACCACAAAATTTTCCTAACCATCATAATAATGCTCCTCCTCATAGCTAGGGTTGTAATATACCCCACTATGAGTGTATATTTTAGTCATGTATAGAAAGGATTGCTCCCTACATTTGGTAAGTTTTGGAAAATATTTTATAAAAGTTAATAAAGTGTTTTTTCAATTTTATCTAAACAAATGATAAGGTACAAAAGAGGCTATAATAAATTAAGGTGGTTTATTACCACACAATTGAAATAAATGTTCATGAAATCACTCAACCTTTGGTAGGGTTCAAATCATATAAATTAGAAAATGGTATGATAACTCAAAAATCAAAGTGTAATCTAGTACACCAAATGTAGGTTTAGATATATGTCAATACCGTAAAAGCTAGTTTATCTTTGAAAAGTTTCTACTAGAAAATTAGAAGAAAGCCATTTGGATTGGGAAGGTAAAAATTTGAACTAAGAAACTCAAGATTTGAAAACATGCAATTATTCCTAAGTATAAAACTATAAGCATCTAGGTAGCACAATGCCTCCATATGATAATAGAGAGTAGGATAAAATGTGTTCTAGAACATAGAGTGTAAGAAAAAATAAAGATAACCTAAGTTCACAATGATCAAATGATAATGAGTCTATAAAAAAACTTCAATCCAATTGGGAAATTGAACCCAAGTTATCTCAAGTCAAGTGTAAATGGAAAAACTAATTAGCACATTAACCTAGAACTTAGAAAGGTGTAATTTTGAATTTGAATTATTAATGGACTTAATGATTTTTGGAAAATGTTTTAGACTCAAATGGGTAGCATAAAAATGTTGTTTAGACAAAGACAAACACAATGTTTAAGATGATTTTTTGAACAAGGCAAAGATGATTTGCATTTTACCAATGTAATGCCTCCTTGTTCAAAAAATGGTGGCCAAAAAATGTGTTTGGTTATGATGTGGTTTTTAAAAACAAGTTTTATACTTAAATAAAGACCAAGTAAGCAAATGTTAACAAGACCAAACACAACTTGTCCTAAGCCTTAAACTAACAAAGTTGCATCATATTATTTAAATCCATCTATATGCATGCTCTTGGGAGGATTTTAAGTGTTAATCCAAAAATAAAAGCACCAAAAGTAGTAGGGTATTTTACACCCCCTTCTCCCAAGAGATTGTATGGTGGCATGGACCTTTGGGTTACTCACCGTACATCAACAATATGTCCATGACAAGTGGAGTTATTCTAAAACATAAATTTTTGACCGTCTAGATGGTCTTAAGTGTGGTTAACACTAGAGATTCCTAAAAATAATTGATTTCATACTGATTGACTTATTATGTAAAGGTTTTTTCCTTTACATAGTGATTCCATCTATGTACTACTTAGTGGAATCCCATGGTTAATCAGACCTGACTCATATTTTTATTATGAAAGGAGAGGTTAGTCGCTTAACCCCTAGCTCTTGTAGAATGTGTGGCCTAATTTATATGCCCCACCATGGATTAGGGCTGAAAAAATGTTGTGATATGAAAACCTGGGTCAAAGCTTCACTAAATAACTCATGAAAAAGTTATGAACTCCCCTCCTCTAGATGCCTAAATGTGTATCACAAGTGCCTAGAGTGTTTAAGAACACTTCTCATTTTAGAATTCCTAAGAATTCAATGCATGAGTTATATGTTATTATAATCATGTTATCTTTGATAGAATAGAGGCAAAGCAAGTGAAGCCACCATGGCCAAATAACAGATCTATGAAAAATTTGAAGTATCTATGCTAAGAACAGTGAATTATGATCAAGATCTAATCTAAGGACTAATATAAGATTGATATCTATAATGAAAATTAAACTAGAGTGAATTGGTTAAAAAATATCAAAAGTAAGGGTAGGGTAGAAAAGAGATGTTGATGATATTTATTATAAATATTATGACAAAGTTCAAATATCATCTAGGCATGCACTTAACCAATGTGTAACATGAAGTAGCATAACATCAAATCCTATAATACATCAGGAAAGATTCTAAAGAATATGGAAATAATACAAATAAGAACTAGGTTCAATTTAAAGATTTACCCTGTAGGCAAACAACATTATCCCAAATAAAATAAGAGTAAGAAAATGAAATGAACCTAAGGACTTTCAGTTAACATAATATTAGGAATAGTTAACATCTCTACAATTAAATGTATACACTAGGAATTCATAACAACCATTCAAATCTAGAAATTAAAACCAACAAGTGAGAGAGAAACCATAATAACAAATGAATAAGGATAATCTTTGTAGAATTCCTCACTTGTATTAGTTGCTCAAAAGTTTACAAAGTGATTTTGGTTCTAATAACTCTCCCCCACTTCTAAAAATAACAATATTTTTTTTTATAGAATGCAAGGAAGTATGTCAGTCAGTTATGTCCAATTACAAAACTCCACATGTAAGGACACTATCCTTTCTTCAAAAGTTCTAGAATACATTAAAATTTTCCAAGTAGATTTCCCTATAGGAAATGTGTTCTAAAATATTCACATGCCTTTACAAAGAATATTATACTTTCAAAATGTTACAAATATCTACAAAAAGAATATTCCTAACTAACTTGAGGCCCCTGAGTTGATGTAACTCCATGTTTTTTCTAAAGAATATTCATCTTATAATGTTGTTCATTAATGAATTGGAGGTCAATAATAGGCTTTAAAAAGAGCTCTTTCTATGATCCTCCAGGTCCTTGAGGTTCCTCTCAAGCTTTTATATTTATTTCTTGATGCCCTTGGCATTTCCCATTTTTTATTTAGATGATAGAAGTAGGCTCATGGTCTTCTTGTTGTCATCTATTGTTTGGCCTTGCCCTTGGTTTATCACTTCATATATAAACTAAATGGTTCTATGGTTTAACTCTTCATCAATTATAAGACCAAATGAGATGAGTGAAGTGGGTTATTTGATCAAACTATCTAGGATGTGAAACATTCCATCTTCTTATCTTTTTAAGTCCTTATCTAGTCTTCCATCTACTTGGACCAGTTGTTTAGGGCTTGGACCTTATTTATCAATATGGCCATAGCCATATTCAAGTGTGTTAAGATGATATTTATAAATTCAAGGACTAGGTTATTAGTCAAGGCTTTGATCAATTTTTTCGCTTGATATCTTGAAGCCTACCATTGGCTAACATGGCATGTAGTCTTAGTAATTTGCTTCTCCATTATTCCCTGCTTGGTTTCAACTACCTTCAAAGAGTTGAAAGGTCAATCATGGCGTCTTCAAACATTCTAAATCTATCTTTATGGATTGATAATCCAATAACTTCTTTTAACTTCTTATTTTATTGTAAAAGGCCCTTGATCATTATTTGCAACTATTGAGATTGGGCCTAGGCTATATCAAGGATCTTTTCTTTGAATATCATATCTTCTCCTAGATTTTGGCCTATAATAAAGGTTAGATATGTGAATGGATCATATTTTAGAGGGAAAATTCCTCACCTCTAACTATGGATTTATTTTCAATCACTCTTTCTAAACTAGCAGTCTCTAGATTAAACTGAACTCCCACTGATGATTGAGTCATTTTTAGAGGTTCTAGAGTTTTCATTTATGTGCCACTTGATGACTATTTGGTGATTTTGTGCCCTTTGAAAATTCTGCATTGATCTCACACCATTGGATCATGTAGGTATAAATCAACATGGATCATTGATATTTAAAAGGTGCTTAGGCTTTAATGTGTACTAAGCTTTGAGGTTATCCCACTTGGCAGTCCCACGAGCCTTCTAAGCTCTATACTTTGTTAGTCCTACCAATTAATGCACTTTCACCATGTGGTAGTCTCATGTTAACTGAGAGATCTATTGAATAGTCTTGATGTGATACACTTTATTGATCTAGATTTGTATGCTTGAATTCATACCATAGATCTTTGGTAAGATGCTCGATGTTTAAATTGGGGTCCATGGCTTGAATTTTTAACATCGATCTCACTCTATTGGATTAACTTTTTCCAATCAAACATGAGTCATTGATCATGATCTGAGCTATCTAACGTGATTGGTTCCTATATAAAAAGGAGATTGAGTAAGCTTAGGAATATATAATTTAAACCAAAGTCTTAGACTAATATTTTTATTTGTATGAATAAATTTTAGTCTAAGGTCTTTAAGCTAAGTAATAAATATGATAGAAAGCACATTGTGTTAGGTAATCATAAATCCCAAGCTTGAAACATGAAAAAATGGAGATTTTGAATAATAGAGTCATAACATAAAATTCTAGCCTAAGGTTTTATTATATTAATAAAAATAATTAAAACCTTAGGGTAAAAATTTAGGTTAAGTCTATGTCATAAAAAGGTGGGGACCCATTTTTATCTCACATCATTAGATCTTGGTGATCTAAGTAAATGTATATCATCGATCTTGATCCATGGGGTCGAGTGAGATTGGTTTCATGGATTAAAGTCTTTGACTTATCAGGCTCATCTCACACTATTTGATTAACTTTACTTGAGTAAATGTAGGTTGTTGATCCTGCAAAGGAACATAGTGTTTAAGTTAGGACTCAAAGACATACAGAACTTGGGTTAAAGTCAAAAGACTAAGGTCTTTTTTATGTTAATAAACATGAATAAGAATTTAGTACTAAGATTTTAGCCTAATTTTATAGCAAAAAGGGCCATGTGTTACTTTAGACTAAGCTAGGAACATAAAAAAAGAATCCTACAAATAATAAAGTTAGACCATACTTAAGAGAAAAGGGAATAAGGGGCTCAGGATATAAAGGGACCAAACAAATAATTTTTAGACTAAGGTTGTGTTATATTTAAAAACATGACCAAGCCTTAGTATAAAAATTATACTAAGTCCATAGAATTTTTAAAGTGTTCTCGCATAATTTGTTCTCACCAATTTTGAATTTGATTCAAAGGGATTAAGCTAGGGTTTATTATCCAAGGGTTTTATGATGCTCAGCCATGAATTCAATTTGGATTTTATTAGACTAAAGGCTAGTAAAAGGCCAAATCAAGATAAAACCATTCAAATTATTAAGCTAAAAATTATCTATTCCAAATGGACCCCATTAGAATTGTAAGATAAAACAAGAAGATACATTGTTATCAATATTAGGCAAGATTAAAATAGATCCATGAACAAAATAAACCAACCACACCATGGTGTGGATAATCTTTTTGTATACAAATAATGTGCAAACATGCTAGTGACATTCTAATCAAGTGAATTTTAAATTTTAAGGCACAAATTTGAATAATTTGACACAAAGGTCCCATTTTTCGAAAATATGGGTATGTAACCTCAACAAATGGAAAGTTCTAAGGGAAACATAGTAATATGTTAGAATTCAAAGACTTCATTTTAGACAAATAATTAGGATACTTATCCCACTTGATAAATTACCATTATTTAGATCAGTTCATGGTTAAAGTGAGCCTTGCACATATAGAAATGGGATTAAAAATCAAGACCTAACCATGTTATGTGTGTTTTGATTCCAATTACTATTTGCCATGGGATTTAGGAAACAACTTCTAGATTCCATGCCTTTAACCATCAACATTGACTTATATCATATTTGGATATCCATTAAAAACCATGCTTTGGCTTAAAGAAGGCTTGGGCATTACTCTGATACTAGCCAAGTGTCCATATCCCTAATAGAGATGCCTTTGGCTCCACTCAAGGCCTTGTTCCACTACTAGCCAAACATCCATAGTCTTAGTGGAAATTACCAGAATCATCTTTGCTTAGAAATCTTTTGATTTTTAAATAAGCTCTTATTTTTGTATTTTTTAGATCATTTTTGGATTTCTAGTAAAGATTGGGAACCAAATTAGCCATGTTTATGGATTTGGTCAAGTTTTTGATCTTTAGATAATCACATATGGTTGTAGCCTTTGTCCTAAACAAGGATGTTTATTAAGTGCAAACGTGATTGTGTCCTAATGATTCAATATTTCATCTCACATTTGCAATATTTTTACAAACCAAGTTTAGATAAAAATAATTTTAAAAATATTTTATAATAGTTAACCCATCCACTAGTCCTTACTAGTTTCTCAAAATTATAACATTAAGCTCCTTTTTCAAATCCATGGTCAACACTTGCTTAAGGTTCATACCTACCTTCTTGAACTTATGGAGTTTTTGAGTAATTAGGTGAATCTTGAGTGAGAATTATCCAAAAAGACTTATTTAAAAGAAAAGAACAAATTAATAAAAAACAAACAAATATAAATAACCACTATATACAAATAAGGGACAGTAAAGAAAAAAGACACTAAAAAAAGAATAGGAAAGAAACTAAACTAAGCCCTATACTAAATACATTAAGTACTTACCCCCATGGTAAAATAGAAAGTTATTTAGCCTACCATAGATCCTTAAATCATGATTTCTTTCATTCAGTGGCCTCTTCTTGTGGATGGGAGAATTTGCATGCTTGTGTCCTTTAGGTGATGTAGCTTGGACTCCTATCAACATTATTAGATGCATGGATTGAAGATATAAATCTAAGACCCAATCATCTTCCTCCCAAATTGTTTTAATTTGTAATAAGAGTGATATTTCTACTTCATCCATAGATACATAGTGGCTTATATCATCTTTACCCAATAATGGTAGCTTAGATAACATCCTTAGACTAATGTTTTCATTGGGTTTTTTTGAGGTGGAAATGGACTATCAATCTTTGCACAATAATCTTCCAAGTCATCCCAAAAGGATTTTTCATCTTGATCTACTAAATGATGTTCATCTAGACTCCCATTAGGAACATGTTGGTCCCATACTCTTGACCTTTTGATGAATTCATATGGCAATTCCTGATCTATTTCATGCACTTCATGTTTATCATTGATGAATAAAGGTAACTCTTCTACCTAATTAAGTTCTAGCTCATCTAGTTTTGGGTTTTCCAAGACATCATTACCTTCTTAGGACATCTAAATTTCTTTCAAAAAATCCTAATGTAATTGCTACACATGGTCATATTATTTAGTAGTATCTTCTATTCCATTAGTGATTTCATATAAAGTGTCCTCATAACTATCTTCTAAAGAGAAGTTAGCTTGTATCTGATCATGTTCATGAGGTTACTCATCTTTAAGATTTATTCCTTCTTCCAGAGTATCTTTAGGTTCACTTTATTATTCAAATATAAAATAAAAGGCCTCTATCATGAAACCTTGAGATGTCCTTACAAATCTAAATGTCCCTATAATATTGTCTTTGTTATGTATAATTTTAATTGCATCCCTTTTACCTTGAGATGCTTCAAAAACATTACAATGATCAGAAAAATCTATATCATAGAAAATAATTTATATGTTTTTAGATGATCCATTATTTTTGATATTATGAAACATGTTTGGAGGCCTATTGAACCTTTGAAAATCATAATTTATGTTAAATCCATCCCCTTTATTTCCTAATTGCTTTTGCAACTGAAGAAAGTTAGTGCTAAGTTTTTGGACCACTTCTAATATAAATTCATTTGAATTTTTTGGTGTCTTAGGCTCATGAAATGGAGCATTACTATTGGATGTGGGTATTTTAGTTCCCTAATTGTATGGATGAATCCCACTAGCAGTGTTATTTAGGAACCCTAGGTTTTGGCCAGGATATGGATGATTCAATAGTAATTGGTTCCAAATTAGGGGTTGGTTTAGAGTAGGTATATTCTAATTATAATTAGGGGTGGAATATGCCATTTGATATTATAGTTACTTTTGGTTATTAATTATCATAGCTTTAACATAAAATATGCTAATGTATTGATGGCATTTATAGATCTTTCAAGTTATCCCAAAAGGCTTCTTCATCCTAATCAATTGATTGATGTTCATCTAGACTCCCATTAGGAACATGTTAGTCCCATAATATGGCCTTTTAATGAATTCATATGATAATTCATGATTGGTTTCACCCACTTCATCTTCATCCTTGATGAATAAAGGTAGCTCTTCTACCCAATTAAGTTTTAGCTCATCTAGTTTTGGGGTTTCCAGGATATCATTACCTTCTTAGGACATCTCAATTTCTTTCAACAAATCTTGATGTAATTTCTACCCATGGTCATATTATTCATTAGTATCCTCTATTACATTATGGATTTCATATGAAGTGTCCTCATAGCTATCTTCTAAAGAGAAGTCAGCTTGTATCTGATCTTGTTCATGAGGTTGCTCATCTTGAAGAGTTATTCCCTCTTTGAGAGTATCTTTAGGTTCACTTTCTTATTCAAATTGAAAATTAAAGGCCTCTATCATGAAACCTTTCTATTCCCTTACAAATCCAAATGTCCCTATAATATTGTCTTTGTTAGGTATAATTTTAGTTGTATCCATTTCACCTTGATATGCTTCAAAAATATTGTAATGATCAGCCAAATCTATATCACAAAAATTCATTTGTACATTTTTAGTTGATCCATTATTTTTGTTATAATGAAACATGTTTGGATGCATATTAAACCTTTGAAAATCATAGTTTATCTTAGATCCCTCCCCTTTATTTCCTGCTTACTTTTGTAACTGAAGAAAGTTAGTGCTTATTTTTTGGACCATTTCTAATATCAAGTCATTTGAATTTTTTGGTGTCTCAGGATCATGAACTAGATAATTACTATTAGATGTGAGTATTTTAGTTCCCTCATTTTTTAAATGAAGCCCACTAGTAGTTCTATTCAAAAACCCTAGGCTTTAGCCAGGATATGGATGACTCAATAGTAATTAGTTCCAAACTAGGTGTTAGTTCAAAGTAGGTATATTATGATTGGCATCAGGGGTAAAATATGCCCTTTGACCTTGGATTTATTTTTGTTCATTAATGATCATAGCTTCAGCATAATCTAATGCTAATGTATTGATGACATTTTTAAATCTTTTCAAGAACATATAGGTCATGGGGTCTAAGGCATCCCTATAAATATATAAAGCTAAATCTACATCAGGTTTATATGGGTCCATGGTCTTTTCAAATATCTTTTGAAACATATCATTAAAGTCTCTTATGGTCTCATTGAAATACCTCTTAACTATGATGAACTATTGGTAAATGGTGCATGGACTAATAGTTTTTCCAAATTAAATAATGAAAATATTATTAAAGTCATTCCAACTAGTAATGTAGTTCTCATGTATATGTACACTATAGAACTTGAGAAACCTTTGATCTGAACCAATCATATTCAACATCTTTGAAAGTGAATGGGAACAATCTACATGCTACGTCTTCATGAACTACATTTAATAGTCTCAAAGTAGCCTTGAATGATTTAATATATTCTTTAGTAGTGACAACATTATTGGGATTGAAAGAAGGCAAATACCTTTTAGTATTTTTTTGTAAGTCATGTACTAACCAGGCACATTGATAGAAGAACCACCTAGCCAAGCCATACCTTAAACACATGAGCACCCTGACTTGGTGAAGTTTATTGAGACCATAAAATTTTACGCTCACCTAGGTCTCACTTCTAGAAATTCTAGTTTGTGACCTTGAAGCTTGTTTAAAATACAATGCACCAAACCAACCTTTGTAAATTATAAGGATTAATTTTGCATGTTAATCCAATTTATAATAAATACATGTAAAACATGACTAGATTTAAATAATTAAGATAAAATATATGTTTGGACTAATGAATGAGAGGGATCTTTACTCTTCTAAGCTTGAATAAACTCAAATTTGCAAAAAACTAGTCAGTATTTGTACAAAATTGCTATTACTAACCTTAAATGAGGGGAATAGACATAGCATGAACTACCTATGCACAAACATCCATAGATCTTCAAAAAATATTTATCATTGGCTAAAGGAAGCCCAAAGACTAGTCTAAAACCATAAAGATTGATGATATTTACATAATTAAGTAAAGGATCACATAAACATGTAAATAATACACCAATCTTTGATTAAAAAACACTATAATTAGCAAAGATTCTACATATTCACAATGATCTAACTAAAGCCCCTCCTTCTAGGACCAACAAAGATTCACCTATTGATGCCTAAATGTGTATCATAGGTGCCCATAGTGTTTAACAACATTTATCACTTTAAAATTCTTAAGAACTCAATGCATGAGTTGTAGGTTGTGATAATCCTATTATCTTTGATGGAACAAAGGCAAAGCAAGTGGACTATTTCACAATATTTATAATATTTGGTGGTTAGGAACCACTATGGCCAAATAGTAGATATATGAAAAATATGAAGTATCTATGCTAAGAATAGTAAATTATGATCAATATCTAATCTAAGATGGATATTTACAATTATAATTAAACTATAGTGAATTGGTTAAAAAGGAGCAAAAGGAAGGGTAGGGTAGAAAAGAGATGTTGTTGATCTTCATTCCAAATATTATGACAAAGTTCAAATATCATCCAAGCATGCACTTAACCAATGTATAACATGAAGTAGCATAAGCTCAAATACTATAAAACATCAGTCAAGCTTATAAAGAAGGTGGACATATTATAAATAAGAACCAGGTTCAATTTAATGATTTATCATGCAGGCAAATAGCATTAGTCCAAATGCAAAAAGAGTAAGAAAATGAAATGAACCTAAGGAATTTCAACCAACATATAATTAGCACAAATTAATAGCTCTGAATTCAAATGTACACACCAAAAATTCATAAGAACCATTCAAATCTAGAAATCAAAACCAATGAGTGATAGAGAAACCATAATAATAAATGACATAAATGAATATGGACAATCTTTGAAAAATTCCTCACTTGTATTAGCTGATCAAACCTTTACAAAGTGATTTTGGTTCTAAAAAATATCCCCTCAATTTTACAAATGAAAATACTCCTTTTTATAGAATGCAAGGATGTATGTTGATCAGTTATGTCCAATTAGAAAAGTCCACATGTAAGGATAGTTGTCCTTTCTTCAAAAGTTCTAGAATACACTAAACTTTTCCAAGTGGACTAACCTATAGGAAATGTGTTTTAAAAGATGTAGATGCCTTTAAAAAATAATATTCTACTTTCAAAATGTTACAAAGCTCTACAAAAAAATTAGTCCTAACTAATTTTATGCCCTGAGGTGATGCAGCTCCTTATTTTTTTTGAAGAATTTTCATCCTATAGTGTTTCTCATTGATGAAGTGGAGGTTAACAATAGGATTTAAGAAGAGCTCTTTTCCATGATCCTCTAAGTCCTTGAGGTTCCTATCAAGCTTCTCTATTACTTTCTTGATACCCTTGGAATTTCCCATTTTATCTTTAGATGATAGAAGTAGGCCCATGATCTTCTTGTTATCATCTATTGTTCAGCCTTACCCTTGGTTTCTCACTTACTACATAGATTGAAAGGTTATGTGCTTAAACTCTTCATCAATTATAAGACCTAATGAACTAAGTGAAGTGGGTTCTTTGATCAAACTATCTAAGATGTACAACATTCCATCTTCCTATTATTTGAAGTCCTTGGCTAGGTCTTCCATCTACTTAGACCAGTTGCTTAGGGCTTGTATCTTATCTACCAATATGTCCATGTCCATATTCAAGTGTGCTAAGTTTATAGTCCTAAATCCAGGGACTAGGTTCTTGGTTAAGGCCTTGATCAAGTCTTTCACTTGATAGGTTGAAGCCTATCATTAGCCAACTTAGCCTATAGGTTTAGTGATTTATTTCTCCTTTATTCCCTACCTAGTTTTGACTACCTTTAAAGAGTTGAAAAGGTTAGCCATGGTGTCCTCAAAATTCATTAATCTATCTTCATAGATTGATAAGATAACAACTTTTAAATTCTTGTTTTGTTTTAAGAGGCCCTTGATCATGGTTTTTAACTCTTAATATTGGGCTTGGGATACATCAAGGATCTATTCTTCAAATATCATGTCTTTTCCTGGCATTTAGCCTTTAATAGGGCCTAGACCTATGAATGGTTATATTTTTTGGAGGGTGAATTCTTCACCTCTGACAATGGATTTATTTTAAATCACTCTTTCTAAACTAGTGGTCTCTAGATTAAACTGAACTCCCACAGATAATTTAGTCATTTTTGGAGGTTCTAGATTTTCCATTTGGGTGCCAAACTATGATTTCTTGATGCTTTTGTGCCCTTTGAAAAATATACATTGATATTACACCATTGGATCATGTAGGTACAAATCAATGTAGACCATTAATATTTAAAAGGTGCTCAAGCTTTAATGTGTACTAGGCTCCAAAGTTGTGCCACTTGGTAGTCCAACAGGCCTTCTGAGCTCTGCACCTTGTCAATCCTACTAGTTAATGCACTTTCACCATGTGTAAGTCTCACATTAACTCAGAGATCCATTGAATACTCTTGACTTGATATGCTCCATTGATATGGATTCATAAGCTTGAATGTGTACCATAGATCTTTGGCAAGATGCTCGATGTTTAAACTGAGGTCCATGGCTTGAATTCTCAAATTTGATCTTACTCCATTGGATTAACTTTGTCTGATGAAATATGAGTCACTGATCATGATCTAGGTAGTTGAACATGATTGGTTCCTATATAAAAAGGAGCTTGAGTAAGCCTAGGAATATAAAATTTAGACCAAAGTCTTATAATAATGTTTTTATTTGTATGAATAAAAATGAATAAATTTTAGCCTAAGGTCTTTAATTTAAGTTATAAATATGATAAAAAGGACCCTATGTTAGGTAAGCATAAATCCTAAGCTTGAAACATGACAAAAGGGACCTTTCAAATAATAAATTCATAAATAAATTTAAGCCTAAGGTTTTATTGTATTAATAAATAAAATTAAAACCTTAGAATAAAAACTTAGGTTAGGTCTATGTCATAAAAAGGTGGGGATCCATTTTGATCTCACATCATTGGATCTTGGTGATTCAAGTAAATATAGATCATTGATCTCGATCCATGGGGTCGAGTGAGATTGGTTCCATGGATTAAAGTCTTTGAATTATCGTGATCATATACTACCTTTCAATTAAATTTACCTAAGTAAATGATAGTTGTTAATCATGTAAAGGAACATAGTGTTGAAGTTAGGACTCAGAGACATATGGAACCTAGGATAAAGTCTTAGGAATAAGGTCTTGTTTATACTAATAAACATGAATAAGACTTTAGGACTAATATTTTAGCCTAAGTTTATTTTAAAAGAGGCCATGTGTTACTTTAGACCAAGTTAGGAACATCATAAAAGGATCCTAAAAAAAAAAATTAGACCATGTTAAAGATAAAATGGAATAAGGGGCTCAGGACATAAAGGTACCAAACATATAATTTTTAGAATAAGTTTAGGTTATGTTTAAGAACATGACCAAGCCTTAGTATACAAATTATACTAATTCCATAGCATTTTTAAATTTTTCCCATGTAATCTATTCCTGCCAATTTTGAATTTGATTCAAAGGGCTTAAGATAGGGTTTCTTAACTAAGGGTTTCATGATGCTCAAACATGAATTTGATTTGGTTTTATCATACTAAAGGCTAGTAAAAGGACAAATTGAGATAAAACCATTAAAATTATGAAGTCCAAAATTTTTTTGTTCCAAATGGACCCCATTAGACCTATAAGCTAAAATAAGAAGATCCATTATTATCAACATTAGGCAAGATTAAACTAGATCCACTAATAAAAATAAACCAGCCACACTATGGTGTGGATGATATTCAAATACAAATAATGTGAAAACATGTTAGTGACATTTTGATCAAGTGAATTTTAAATTTTAAGGGAAAAATTTTCACAATTTGACATTCCCTAGTTTTTATAAATAGGGGTATGTTGACCTCAACAAATGATGACTTATGGGGGAAACATAGCAACATGTTAAAATTTATAGACTCTAGTTTAGAAAAATAATTAGGCTAATTATCCCACTTGATCAAGTACCATTATTTAGATTAGTTCATGGTTAAAACAAGATTTGCACATATAGAATTAGGATTAAACATCAAGACCTAGAAATGATGTGTGTTTGCTTTTATTCCACTTACTATTCAGTATCAGATTTAAGAAACAACTTCTAAATTTCATGTATTTAACCATCAACATTGAATTACATCATATTTTGATATCCATTAGGAACCATGCTTTGGCTTAAGGAAGGCTTGTGCATTGCTATACTACTAGCTAGGTGTCCATAGCCCAGATAGAGATGCCTTTAGCTCTACTCACAGACTTGCTCTACTACCATCCAGGCATCTATAACCTTGATGGAGATTACCATAATCACCTTTACTTGAAAAGATTTAAATTTTTCAATAATCTCATATTTTTGTATTTTTTAGATCATTTTTGGGTTTCTAGTAAAGGTTGGTAACCATGTCAGCCATGTTTAAGGATTTGGTCAAGTATTTGATCTTTAGACAATCACCTATGGTTTCAACCTTTGTTTCAAGCAAGGATGTTTATTAAATGCAAACATGATTGTGTCCTAATGATTAAATATTTCATCCCACATGTGTAATATTTTTTAAAACCAAGTTTAGATCAAAACAATGTTAAAAATCTTATGAAGAGTTAACCCATTAACTAGTCCTTACTAGTTTCTCAAAATTATAACTTTAAGCTCCTATTTTAAATCCATGGTCAACACTTAAGGTTCATACCTTCCTTATTGAACTTATGGAGTTCCTAATTAATAAAGTGAATCTTGAGCTAAGAATTATCCAAAAGGACATATTTAAAAGAAATAAACAAAGCAAGAAAAAAATATATATATAAACATGAACTATATACAAAACAAGGGATAAGAAAGAAAAAGACAAGAAATAAAGAATAAGAAAGAAACTAAACTAATCCCTATTCTAACTACATAAATTAATTACCCCTAGTGTCAAATGGAAAGTTATTTAGCCTACCATAAAGCCTTAAAGTGTGCTTACTTTTATTTAGTGGCCTCTTCTTGTGGATGGGAGCATTTGAACGCTTGTGTCCTCTAGGTGATTTAGTTCGGTCTCCTATCAACATCATCAGATACATGGATCAAAGATATGAATCTAAGACCCAACCATCTTCCTCCAAAATTATTCTAATTTGTAACAAGAGTGCTAGTTTTGATTAATCCATAGATAGATAGTGTCTTATATCATATTCACCTAATAATGATAGCTTGACTAAAATCCTTAGATTAATATTTTCATTGGGTTTTTCTTGAGGTAAAAATGGACTATCAATCTTTGCAAAAAAATATTCCAAGTCATCCAAAAATGCTTATTCATCCTAATCAAATAAATGATGTTCATCTAGACTCCCATCAGGAACATCTTAGTCCCATATGCCTAACCTTTTGATGAAGTCATATGACAATTCTTGATCTATTTCACCTGCTTCATCTTCATCTTTGATGAAGAAAGGCAGATCTTCTACCTAATTGAGTTCTAACTCATCTAGTTTTGGGATTTATAGGACATCATTGCCTTCTTGGGACATCTCAATTTATTTCAATGAATATTGGTGTAATTTATTCCCATGGTCATATTCTTCAATAATATCCTCTATTCCATTAGTGATTTCATATGAAGTGTCCTCATAGCTATCTTTTGAAGAGAATTTAGCTTGTATCTAATCTTATTCATGAGGTTTCTCATCTTGAAGATTTGTTCCTTCTTCTAGAGTATCTTCAGGTTCACTTTCTTCTTCAAATATAAAATCAAAGGCCTCTATCATGAAACCTTGAGATTTCCTTGTAAAGCTATATATCCCTGCAATATTGTCTTAGTTAGGCACAATTTTAGTTGTATCCATTTCACCTTGAGATGCTTCAAAAACATTGAAATTATTAGCAAAATCTATATCACAAACACTCATTTATACATTTTTATATGATCCATTATTGTTGTTATCATGAAACCTATTATGAGGCCTATTAAACCTTTGAGAAGTATAGTTTTTGTTAGAGCCCTCCCCTTTATTTCCTACTTGTTTTTGTAACTGAAGAAAGTTAGTTCTCAATTTTTGGACCATTTCTAATATCAAGTCATTTGAAATTTTTGGTGTCTTAGGCTCATGAACTAGAACATTAATATTGGATGTGGATAGTTGAGTTCCTTGATTTTTTGGATGAAGCCCACTATCAATGTTATTCAGGAACCCTAGGTTTTGTCCATGATATAGATGAATCAATAGTAATTGGTTCCAAACTAGGTATTTTTTTAGAGTAGGTATATTTTGATTGGTATCAAGGTTGGAGTATGTCATTTGACCTTGGGGTTACATTTGGTCATTAATAATCATAGCTTTAGCATATGCTAGTTCTAATGTATTGATGATATTTGTAGATCTTGTCAATAAAAAAAAGGTCATGGGGTCTAAGGCATCCATATAAATATCTAAAGCCAAAGCCACATTAGGTTTATATGGGGGCCATGGTCCTACTAAACATATTTTGAAACTTAGAATTAAAGGTTCTTATGGTCTCATTGAAAAACCTCTTAATTATGATGAACTATTGGTAAAGGGTGCATGGATTGATAATTTTTCCAAATTAATCAATGAAAATATTATTAAAGTCATTATAACTAATAATTTACTTCTCAAGTAGGTTGAGAAACCAATCATATGCAACATATGTGAAAGTGAATGGGAAAAATTGGCACACTACATCTTCATGAACTAAATTTAATAGTCTCAAAGTAGCCTTGAATGATTTAATATATTATTTAGTAGTGATAATGATATTGGTATTAAAATAAGTCAAATACCTTCCAGGGTTTTTTGGTAAGTCATGTACTTGACTAGGCATATTGATAGAAGAACTACCTTTCCAAGCCATAACTTAAACACATGAGCACCCTAATTTGGTGAAGTTGGTTTAAAACTTGAAATTTTACACTAAACTCAATCTCAATTCTAGTAATTTTGACTTGTGACCTTAAAAATTATTTAAAATATGATGCACCAAACCAACCTTTATAAATTATAATTATTAATTTTACACATTAAGCCAATTTTGTACAAATACATGTAAAACATGACTATATTTAACTAAATAAGCTCAAAGATATGTTTGGAATAATGAATGAGAGGGATATTTACTCCTCTAAGCTTGAATAAACTCAAATTTTCAAAAACCCAATCAATATTTATACATAATTGCTGTTACTAACCTTAAATGAGGGGAATACATAAAACATGAACTACTTGTGCATGAACATCCATGGATCTTCAAATAATATTAATCATTTGCTAAAGGAAGACCAAAGACTAGTCTAAAACCATAAATATCAATTATATTTACACAATTGAGTAAAATATCACATAAATATGCAAATAATACACCAATATTTGATCAAAACACACTAGAATTAGTAAAGATTCTCCAAATTCACAAATATCTAACTAAATGCCCTCCTTCTAGCACTAGGAAAACTCTACATATTGATGCCTAAATGTGTGTCATAGGTGTCTAGAGTGTTTAAGAACACTTCTCATTTTATAATTCCTAATATCTCAATGCATGAGTTGTAGGTTTTGATAATCATGTTATCTTTGACGGATTAGAGGCAGACCAAGTGGAATGAAGTATCTATGCTAATAATAGTTAATTATGATTAATATCTAATCTAAGATGGATATTTATAATGACAATTAAACTATAGTGAATTGGTTAAAAAAGAGCAAAAAGAAGGGTAAGGCAAAAAAGAGATGTTATTGATCTTCATTCTAAATATTATGAAAAATTTAAAATATCATCCAAGCATGCACTTAACAAATGAATAATATGAAGTATCATAATCTAAAATACTATTACACATTAGGCAAGCTTCTAAGGAAGGTAGAAATAATGCAAATAAGAACTAGGTTCAATTTAAAGATTTACCCTGCAGGAAAATAGCATTAGCCCAAATGCAATAAGAGTAAGAAAATGAAATGAACCTAAGGACTTTTAGTCAACATAGAATTATCATAAATTAATAGATCTAAATTCAAATGTACACACCAAGAATTTATAATAACCTTTCAAATCTAGAAATCAAAACCAACAAGTGAGAGAGAAACCATAATAATAAATGACACAAATGAATATGGACAATATTTGCATAATTCCTCACTTGTATTAGTTGATAAAAAGTTTACAAAGTGATTTTGGTTTTAAGAACTATCCCCCTACCCTCCCTACTTTTACAAATGACAATACTCCTTTTTATAAAATGTAAGTATATTGGCAGTTGTGTCTAATTACAAAAGTCCATGTGTAATGATAATTGTCCTTTCTTCAAACATTCTAGAATACACTAAACTTTTCCAAGTGGACTAACATATAGGAAATGTGTTTTAAAGATGCACATGCCTATAAAAAATAATATTCTACATTCAAAACATTATAAATCTCTACAAAAAATATATTTCTAACTAACTTGAAGTCCCTGAGTTGATGTAGCTCCTTATTTTTGTTGAAGAATCTTCATCCTATAGTGTTTTTTGTTGATGAATTGGAGGTAAACAATAGGATTTAGGAATAGATATTTTCCATGATCATCTATGTCCTTTAGGTTCCTTTCAAGCTTCTCTATTACTTGCTTGATGCCCTTGACATTTCCCATTTCTTCTTCAAATGATAAAAGTAGGCCCATGATCTTCTTATTTTCATATATTGTTTGGCCTTGCCCTTGCTTTATCTCTTCCTACATAAACTAAAAGGTTTTGTGCTTGAACTTTTCATCAATTATAAGACATAATGAGATAATTAATGTGGGTTTTTTTATCAAACTTTCCAAGTTGTGCAACATTCCATCTTCCTAATGTTTGAAGTTCTTGGCCAGGTCTTCCATCTACTTGGATCAATTGCTTAGGGTTTGGATCTCATCTACCAATATGGCCATGGGTATATTCAAGAGTCCTAAGATGATAATCCTAAAGTTAAGGACTATTTTCTTGGTCAAGGCCTTGATCAAGTCTTTCACTTGATATCTTGAAGCCTGCCATTGACTAACTTGGCATGTAGCCTTAGTGATTTTCTTATTCATTATTCTTTGCCTAGTTCTAAATACCTTAAAAGAGTTTAAAATGTCAGTCACAATGTCTTCAAAAAAAAATAATCTATCTTCATAGATTAATAATATTTTAGCTTCCTTTAAATTCTTATTTTATTGTAAAATCCTCTTGATCATGGTTTACAACTATTGAGATTGGGCCTAGGATACATCAAGAATATTTTATTTGAATATCCTATATTCTCCTTGATTTCGGCCTTCAACATGGGTCAGACCTATGAATGGCTCTATCTTTTGGATGATGAATTCCTCAGCTCCAACTATGGCTTTCTTTTCAATCACTCTTTCTAAACTAATAGTCTCTAGATTAAACTAAACTCCCATTGATGATTGAGTCATTTTTGGAGGTTATAGAGTTTCTATTTGTATTCCACTTGATGGTTACTCAATGCTTCTATGCCATTTAAAAATTATATGTTGATCTTTCACTATTGGATCATGTAGGTATGAATCAATGCAAACCATTTGTCTTTAAAAGGTGCTCAAGCTTTAATGTTTACTAGGCTCTGAGGTTGTGCCACTTGGAATTACTATAGACCTATTAAGCTCTACACCTTGTCAATCCTGTCAGTTAGTTTACTTTTTCCATGTGGAAATTTTTCATTAACTTAGAGATCCATTAAATATTCTTGACTTGATACACTTTATTGATTTGGATTTGTATGCTTGAATACGTACCATGGATCTTTGAAAAGATGTTCAATGTTTAAATTGGGGTACATGGCTTGACTTCTTAACTTTGATCTCATTCCATTAGATTAACTTTAGCTGATAAAATGTGAGTCATTGATCATGATCTAGGAAGTCAAACATGATTGGTTCATGTATAAAAAGGAGATTGAGTAACACCATGAATATAGAGTTTAGATTAAATTCTTAGATTAATATTTTTATTCTTATGAATAAATACAAATAAATTTTAGTCTAAGGTCTTTAAGATAAGTTAAAAATATGATAAAAAGGACCCCGTGTTAGGTAAGCATAAATCCTAAGCTTGAAACATGACAAAAGGGACCTTTTGAATAATAAAGTCATAACATAAAATTTTAGCCTAAGGTTTTATTGTATTAATAAATACAATTAAAACCTTAGGGTTAAAACTTGGGTTAAGTCTATGTCATAAAAAGGTGGGGACCCATTTCAATCTCATGCCCTTAGATCTTGGTGATTTGAGTGAATGTGGATCAGCAATCTCAATCCATGGGGATAAATGAGATTGGTTCTATGGATTAAAGTCTTTAACTTATTGATCTCATCTTGTATTGTCTAATTAACTTCACCCAAGCAAATGCTAGTCATTGATCCTACAAAATAACATAGTGTTTAAGTTATGACTCAAAGACATATGGAACTTAGGATAAATTGTTAGTGCTAAGGTCTTGTTTATGTTAATAAACATGAATAATAATTTAGGACTAAGATTTTAGCCTAATTTTATAGCAAAAGGGGCCATATGTTACTTTAAACCAAGATAGGAACATAATAAAAGGATCCTATAAATAATAAAGTTAGACCATGCTTAAAATAAAAGGGAATAAGGGTCTTGGTACATAAAGGGACCAAACATATAATTTTTATACTAAGGTTAGGTTGTGTTTAAAAACATGACCAAGCCTTAGTATAAAAATTATACTAAGTGTATAACATTTTTAAAGTGTTCCCGTGTAAATTATTCCCACCAATTTTGAATTTTATTCAAAGGGCTTAAGCTAGGGTTTCTTATCCAAGGGTTGTATTATTCTCATACATGAATTTTATTTGGATTTTATCATACCAAAGGCTAGTAAAAGGCCAAATTGAGATAAAACCATTAGAATTATAAGCTCAAAAATTGTCTATTCCAAATAGACCCCATTAGACTTATAAGATAAAACAATAAGATCCATTATTATCAACATTAGGAAAGATTAAACTAAATCCATAAACAAAATAAACCAACCATACCATGGTGTGAATGATTTTCAAATGCAAATAATGTGCAAACATGCTAGTGACATTTTGATCAAATGAATTTTAAATTTTAAGGCACAAATTTGAACAATTTGACACAAGTGTCCCCATTTTTTATAAATGAGGGTATGTTGACCTCAACACATCCATAAACCAAGTCTCATAAAATAAAACTCAGTGAAAATACTTTAGAGTTTGCTTTTAGATCACCCAAACCATACAAGTTTTGGAGAGAGCCTAGGAAACTTTCTTTTCATGCCTTGGATAAAGGCACAATCATAATGAAAGGGAAATTTTGGTCACCCAAGTTCCATAAAGGAGATGAGGGGAGATCATACATGCACTCTTTGTTTTTATCAAATAAAAAACAAGCAATAATTGATCTAACATAAAACAACACACTTTTGAAAAGATTTAAACTTAAGTGAATGTTAGTTTTAAGCACCAAAATTGAAATGTGTAATGAATTTATTGGCCCTTTGGCCTTAGTGTATAAAAACTTTGAAAAACTTCACAAACAACTAAACTTAAAAACATCTAGGTTCATTTTAAACACCAAAGGGAAGGTTCAAGAATTAAACAAGCTCAAATTTTGCATTTTTCCATGCACATGACCCGCAAGTGTTAGAGGGTTTCCTTTTGCTTTGAAATAATTTTGAGAATAATCAAATTAGTTATCAAAAATTAGATCTTGAGTTTACATATTACAAAACCATATAACATAGTACAAAACCATAACTCTATAAAATTGAAATAGTTAGAGAAAAATTATAACTTATGGGAAAAATAATATAAAAATGAAAAACTACAACTCTATGGGCAAAAAAACAACTTACAAGGCAAAATTACTCAATACAAAGTCATGATATTGTAGCCAAACCTAAAATGATCTACCTAACTACTAGCAATTAGGCAAAAATGCAATTGGCTAAGCAATATCATGATTCACAAATCATGGTATTGTGATATCATGACTATAAATTTATGATATTATAAGATCATTGATAACCCCTACACAAAAAAAAACTAGTTAGACCAAAACATAGTTAGATGTAAAATTATGAGTATAAAATCAAAACTGTGACTATGTAAACTGTGATA
Source organism: Torreya grandis (assembly GCA_037957365.1). NCBI lineage: Eukaryota > Viridiplantae > Streptophyta > Pinopsida > Cupressales > Taxaceae > Torreya > Torreya grandis. The sequence goes on along the minus strand of JARHVA010000222.1, from coordinate 2,986,827 downwards.
TTGTGGTCGTGAGGCCAAAATCATGATTCCATAGAGAAAATTTTCTACTTCTATAAAATGTCTTTTTGCTTGAGTTTTTCACCTACTTGGTCAGTAAGTCCAAGTTTTTTCATGAAAATTATTAATAGGGTGGTTTTATAAGCCTTATAAGAAAATTTGTGTGGTACGCATCCCACCAGGTGTGCCAAGATGTAGACATGGATTACAAAGATGGTTAGATCAAGAATTAGTCAAGAAAACCAAGAAAAATGCATAATAACATGACAATCTAAGTCAACCTATTCAAACAAGGTTTTGTAAATGACAATTAAGATCAAATGAAGGAAAACATACACAATACCTTCCCAAGAACATCCCATCACACAAATTCATCTCAAAACATTATTTCCCCCTTGATTTGGTGCTTATGTCTTCAATAATTATGTATGGCAAAGCTCCTCCATCATCTCTTGCTCACCAATGAAACTAGGCTCATGATATTCTATCAAATGTATGCCTATCTTGAATTTATCCTATTGAAAATAAATCATCATCATGCTACTCATAAATGGCTTTTAGAGATAATATTACATTATAAGTTTACACAATTGAAGATTAAAAATGGTGGCCTTGGCCCTCCTATTTATAGATTTTTGTAATTGATCAGAATGAACCATGATCATCCATATTGAGATCAAGATGTGTGGCCAAGAATCCATTCAATTTTAGAGGCTTAAAACATAAATACCCTCATAAATGTTTGGAAATAAGGGGCATTAAAGAGGCATGGGGGGCCTTAAACCTAATATTTGTTGTATTTATGGCTTATGGATGCCACCCCACTGATGATGGAATTTGATGATACATATAATAGGAATCAATTTCCAATTAAAATATATTTAATAACTTCCATGTATTTTCCACTTAATCTCTTAATTTGGGTTAATTTGCATAAGTGAGATTAATCAATTTTATGCAATTCTTTGAAAATTGTTTGCATAATTAATCAAACTAGTCAGAATGTCATATTACTGGGTCATAAATTTATTGGAGTGGAATTAGAGGACAATTTTAGTTGAGTATAGAAAAATATCCCATTTAGGATGTTATTGACATAAAATAACACATGCGCATGTCGTGCACTTGAGAATTTGGTAAAAAAGAGTGATCCAGAGCCCCCAAATGTGTTTTTGCCATTTTGACTCAAAATTATTTGAGAAAATTTAATAAACACATAAAATTAATTACCCCATTTAGATAAACATTAGCCTAATTTGGCACTTGTATACAACAATATCGAATCATTTAGTGTGTTTAAGTGATTTTGGCCTAATTTGTGCATTTTCACAAATTTGAGTAAGATGGATAATTTCAACACAATGGTGTTAAGCATTGTATGTCTAAAATGACTACATATTTAACCCTAAAATATAGGTTAGGGGAATCTAGGGTTCAATGGGTAGAGATATCATAGGGCACAAGGATGGTAGACTATCTCTAAATTAGGCCAATTAATTATAAAACTTAGATAAAACATATACTAGATTTACTATGTTGAGATATGTTAAAATAAAAAGTGAAATTATGATAGTTAATGTAATGCTAATGAAAATAAAATACTTATTTGGTTATAATGATGATATATATTTGGATCTAGAACAAGTAAAAAGTACACAAGATATATATTATAGATTAGTTACCTAATTCTGGAATTTATACCTCTTTATCCATGAACACTTGCATCAACTTGGAATGATTACATCAATGCTTCTATATAGATCATACACAAATGTCCAATATGGAATAAATACTGAAACTAGATGCAACCACCTATATGCTTTCAATTTTTGTGTCACCTTCACTCTGATGTACTCATATCTAGGTCATAGACTATCCCTCATTATCAAATAGAAAAACCATAGTTCTTCATATTCATAGTGGCTATGTAAAAAATAAGTTAGTGGGCACATGGTGTTAATTTAACACTAAAGACCCATTTTTTAGTGGGTTTTATCTACATATCCACTACTTAAAATAGGGCCTAAGAATCATGTAGTCCTCCCCTACATGTGAGCTTGTGTGTGCATAAAGATGCAATGCATGATAAGTAAGTACATAGAGTGACCTAGCTTGTAACTTGTCAAATGTGGCTCATGGGATGTTTCTTTAATACTTCAAACCTATATTTATGTTATCCTTATGAATAATATGGAAATAGGATAATATAGGGAAGCTCTGGTCACTTGAGTGGTTAATTTAATGCCTTTATTAAATTTATGTAGATATCCATATTTGGTACAAACATAGTTTCCTGCATGTTTTCATAGCCTTTTACATATATGAATCTTTTGACTAAGATTTAGTATCTATTAGCATTGTCTTCTGTAGACTTCTTTGGTTCCATCTTATTTCACTTGCTTTATATGCTTCTATGAGATTATATGTTGTAAATTGTCTTTTATCTAGTGTATCTAGGGGATCCCAACGTGTGTTTTCTATTATCCCTATGTTTTTAGCCTCTATACACTTGTGTCTATCTTAGATTATTACATCGATGAAAGTTTCTAACAATGATGCAAGCGTCCAACAATGATGCAAGTGTCTAGACTTATCATTTTATTATTTTCTATATTTTTCACTTGGTGACCATTTATTTTATCCCTTTTATGCATCCTATTATCATATTTTTACATGACACTAGGTCCTAATTAAAAATCAAGAGATACTTATATATACAAAGGTTATGTTCTAATTACATCACCTATAAATTTGATCAAGTAAGTTCTAATTAGAAAGTATTTTATATTCTAATCTATCAAACTACACTGTCGTACTATATTAAATATCTAAAGTACTCAAAAGGTCACCATACTCTTTCATTGTTTGTACCAAGGCTTACTATAGGAGAAAGATCATATAGTTGCATAGTTACAATTCCACACACATGCCTAAGAGGGAGAACTACATGTGAGTCTGAGGCCCTATTTGGATTTTTGGCTATGTAGGCAGCATTTATCAACACCTAAGGTTACTAGGGTTATCTTGACTCACATGCTAACCCCTTTTTACCAAGTTATAAGAGGAAAAAGGCAAGAAGATTAAGGTTTTTTATTATTGGTTGGATCTCACTCAAAAATGGACATATGCTAGGGTAACAAATAGTCACACATGTGATAGTTAGGATTAACAAGAGTTTTGATCCACTTTTATGTATACTTTAGGTTAGACACCTACATCAAAATTAGACATTTTTGTCAATGTAATTATCTATGGTTAATGCAAGTGTCTTGTGGGTGAAAATAGACAAAATTTACAGTGATAAGACCTCAGAGCCTAATAAATATTTTAAAATTATTCCATATCATTGTCATAACTCAAATCTAAACTAAGAACAAGATATGATTTCTCTGTCCTTTGGTTGCATTCTATTTAATTTTATTTATTGTATATTTTAAATTAGATAAATTTGTATTATTTGCTGTATTTTAATGTGAATTTAAATATAATCTTACTCCTTTCAAATAATTTTATTTTCTTAATTTTTTTTGTGTAAAACCCCAAATAGCATAAAAAATAATGGTGAACCCAACCTTTGCTTGATGAACCCAAACCCCTATTTAGCATATTAGGGTTCTCTCCTTCAAAAAATTTCTTTCAAGTTTCTGTATTTATTTTTTAGATCTGATTTATTGCATGTGTATTGCTTAAGGAATGCTTATTTATTTATTTACTCTAGGCATTTTTCTTGCTCTATTTGTGATTGTGTGCAAAGTTGAATTTATTATGGATTTTTTCTACTAGGCCCCATAAATCCCTACCCTTTGGATTGTTTATTTAATATTATTTATGATAAATTTATTACATATGAAAATCTTATGTCATATCAAATACATGATAACACCTCTTATTTTTCTTATAACTATGATAATGAAAGAGTTAATGATGAAAAAATCAGTATAAATGAACATGGTAATGATCATAGTACCATTTTATATGGTTATGAGTGTGATTTTATTTTTTTCACTTGTATTTTCACCCTCCTCATCTAAGTGGCACAATTGAAACATCTCACTTGTTATGGGCAGTCAATTTAGTGAGATGAATCTCTCGAATGAAGGGCTAGTTCCCTAGATGTGCCTTGAAATGCTTTCACCTATACTAACTGATTATTTATGGATAAAAGGGATAGATTTGGAATGAAATGAAACCTATTTTAAGTGGTGATGCACCAATATTTTTACCATAAGACTATTTTACTCCATTTTGAAACAAAGCATACAACTCTAATTTAAGAGTCCTAGAATGCATTAACATCAGTATTTCAATATGAAGGTGATATATATGAAAAATATCTAAGGTAAGTGGAAACATATATCATTTTTTAGATTATAAGACTTATTTTTACACTTAATAACATGCCCACACACTTCAAAACACTTCATATGACCTGCTAGGCATGGAATCACTTGCATCAAACATAGAAGGATTGAGAGAAAGTAAGGATAAACAAATATCTCTTAACCATTCACTATCATCTCTTCACACACTTTCAAAATCTGATATATTAAATCATAAATGAAGTTAATCTATTTTATAAATCAATTACAATGTCAAAACTAGTAGGGATTCACCTCACCTGGTGTGCTATTAGATTACAAAGGCCAAAATGATAGCTCTTATAGAGTTTGAGAGAGAGAGAGAGAGAGGAAGAGAGAAGTTCAAGGGTCACTAGGACACTTTTCAAGATGAGAGAACTATTTAATTGTTTATGATAATATGATATGGGATGAATCATGTAATTTTGAGAAGCACAAGTATCAATTCAGGGCATAAACTTCATGAAAAGTGGCATAAAACTCCTTGTCTTGGCTCAAAAAAACTACCTTCATGATTATCCCTATTTTAATTCCTCATAAATAATTATTATAAGGTCCAATTATTGGAATTAAATTTTAGGCTTTCAAACATGCCTCTCTATGCATTATATTTAGGCTTGGTCCTCTAAAATTACTTGGGAAAGAGATATCATCATTTACGGTCCAGAAAACTCTTCTTTCATGTACCTTATACTTAGCTTTCAAAAAGAGATAAATTTATCATGAAAATATGTGGGAGGGATTTTATGACACCTTTAAATAACCTCCATTTCCTTAGAGATATTAGGCATGCTTTAAAATCAGCTTACATGAATTTTTTCACCCTTCTCATTAGCTTGTTCACTAGGCCAATTTTGACTGGCTGAGTTAAAGCACCTAGTTTGGACACTGAGAAGTTTTTTATTGGAATAAAATAGTCATATGTAGTTATAAAAAGTATAAATCTTCCCTCAAAACTTTATTTCATCTTCATACTCCTCCTTTATCCTAAAAAAACATATAAAATGGTCAAAACAGCTTGTTTTACACCTTGTCCATACAAGTCCTTACAACCAAAAATAATTGGGAGTATATTAAGAGAGTAATTTAAAATTTATAATTATCCTCATAGTCAAAATATCCCATCATATTATCTTTCTAACTCCATTTTCTCAAACTAGTCTCTACAAGGGTTTTGGAGTAGTTTCACCTCTTAAGGTTGTTTCATAAAAAATTGACATCTAACTTGAAAAAATGTTCCACAAGGATGATCTTTAGGGACCCTTATAATACCTATAAACTACTTGGGTAACCATGAAATTATTTTTTAAAGATATGAACATCTAAAACTAGGCTATTGAACTTGTTTCCCTTATTCCAATAGGCCTAGTAGGTTTTTGAGCCAAACATTGCTTCTCAAAGTTTTATTTTGAAATTTGGAATCTTGAAAAAATATATTGAGACCTCATGAACATTATCAAATAGTTTTAAATTATCATTCCATGTTAAAATTGAAGGTGACCATCCATTTGGGGTCAATTCTAAAACCCTACTCCTAAGCTTAATTGCAACCTAGAGCTTAACATGATATTTTATGGTTTTAATTGATTAAAAATGGCTCAATAAATTATATTATGATCTCATAAACATTTTACAACAATATATATACCATTATTATTGATATAAGTGTAAGTGACACTTCATTTGCGCACTAGGCCTCACTATGTCCACTAGGCCTATCTAAAACTTTGAGAGAATAGAACACCCTATTTATTTTCTCTCTTATGTTCTTGGTTTTCTATTATTTTATGTGTTATGAAAATTTCAAAACCTTCTTTAATAGTCTCTTTATCTTTATGGTCCATCTTTACTTTACAAAACTATAGGTTTGTGTATGAGGGGAATGCCCTCTATCTGAGACAAAATAGAGGACACTCCCTTTGTTTTATTATAAAATGTGAAACTTTTATAGGGTTATTAAAGTTATGTATAAAATTTTTACCATTTTTTATTCTTTTATCAAGGCAAAAAAACCCCTAACTCCTTCAAATCCTAAGACAGACTCCTAGAAGGAAACTATATGCAGGGTCATTTATGTATACTATGTTTTGTTTGTTTGAGCCCTCTCCTCTATTAAAAAATCCACTTATTAGAGTTTAATTATATTATTATGGATATAATTAATGTTATTTATGTTTTTAAATAATTTATAACTCCCATGTACCCCTTTCCAAGACCTTGACTAGTCAAGATAGTATCATTTTCTGACTGAGACTATGTTTCTCATTTGAAAAGGCACCTGTAGGTGTTATGTGTATTTTATGTCTATAAAAAATAAAAAATACATTATATATCTTCCAAAATTCCTTTTAAAATCATACAATCCATTTCACATTAGGCTTATACCATTCTAGCATCAAGAGTACCATGCTTTTAACTCACTATCTGTATACCTTGCTTAATAGACCCCTGTAGGTGAATATTTATATTATATTTAGCTTTGTAAATAGTAAAAATATATATTAAAATCTTCAAATATTAATTCCCCCTATTCCCTTGCTTAACTTTACACTTTTTAGGCTAAAAATGTCTCAAGACTAGTCAAGATTAGTTGACTAGGTATTATGCCTTCTTGACTATTGTAGGTGTTCATGTGCCTATAATTTGACTTGTTCATAGTATGGAGAGGTTATCAATGAATGATGAAAAGCCATTTAGGCTATAAAATATATATTTTAACCTCACCCAAATTTTACATCATTAAATCACTATTTGGGTATCAATCTTGGGTCACTATCCTATACCCAACTATAGATGGGCACTTCTCAGGCCATGGTACAAACTTTAGGTGACCATAGGGTTTTCATAACCATGTATCAACCTCCATTTATGTCCCTCATTAAATTTGTGTCTAATTAACTAATTCAACCATACCAAACATGAAATTATGTTTCATTTACCTTTTAAGACGTCAAAAGCCATTTAAAACACAAAACTTGTAGATAACACTATGAGAATTCAGTGTTTAAAGAATAGCTTTATACCTTCCAAACACCACTCTTCCCTAACTATTTGTCCATAAAAAATTTTCAATTAATTATAAATGATATATAATATAATTCAAATCCATTATAAATATCCAAAGGTCTTCATAGTCTTGCCATATGATATCCACAAAAACCCTTCTAACATTTGTTTTGCATTTTTAGGGACTATGGGCCAGAAATCATTCTCCTCTTGATATATTATACCTTTAAAATTTTCCAAGAAATATAACCTTTATAAAAAAATCATGATATTTTCACCATTTTAATACTTTAACTAAGGTTCATTCCTTATTCAACTTCCATACTATCAATTCCATATCTCTGTTAAGTTACATGTAGGTACATCTTCTAGTGTGCAGGTAGCAACTATGGATTTAGGTAGTAGACATGGTTTCAAGATTAAAAATTAGTTTATATAATATCATAACACATATAAAATCATCATAAAATAGTATAGGGCATGAAACAAGTATTAATACCTCCCTTTCAATGTGAATTCATTCATGAGAGCTCTTGGAGATGAGCAAAATGGCAGGAGACTATGCATGACTATATTGACTAGCAACCATAGTCCCTTGCTAAACTCCTTGAATGTATAATTTTATATTAATATCCTAAGATCGTGATAAAAACCTTAAAATCAAAATTAACTCTCCATAAAGTCTATGTAGACCTTTTTTGTACATTACTCACCATGGTTGACTATGTGTAATAGTCATAGAGCAAAATAATTGTATGTGTGGTATATAGCTAAAAACCATGAAAATTTATTGGATAAATAAGATTAAAGGTGAATAGGGGGTCAATATAAATTTTAAAACATATAAATTACACTAACATAACCCCTTAAATCCATGAACAAGCATGAAAATTTGATGATGGTGGAAAACTAGTTTGTCACTCCAAGTGAGAGTAGTCTGTAAATTTGAGATGATTTTCCCATCACAACACCTTAATACATGAAAAAAAGTATGGGGAGAATTATATAAGTAATTCAACATGATATATAACTAATATAAATAACTAGTTTGTATATACCTAACCAAATAAGAGCAAAACTTGTTAAGTGCATAGATAAGCAAGCAAAAAAGATAGTCTAACTTCTTAGGAATGGTTCATAAAGCTCAAAACACCATTTATCTACATAAAAAATCAAATGGAATATAAATAATCATATAATACACCCCTAATATTATTTTTCTTGAAACTCGTTTTGTTGATAGTACCAAGTACAAACCTGTAGGTCACTTTTACTGCTAAGAATGGTGAAAAAGAAGAAAAATGGTTTTAGCTCAAAAATGACACTTCCAAATCAAACCAAGCATGGAATTTATCATGGGGAAGTTTAAGAGACACTTCTTGACCATTTATCATGTGGAACACTTCCAAAACAGGTCATACAAGTTCTAAACTCTTCTTTTCCTCAAGAAAACTACCCTTTTTTGTATAACCTACCTTCTTTCAGTTATGCCAGATACTTAAGACTTCTAAGGACACATAGGGCATGAAATCATGTTATAGAACCTTCATGATTCCAAATAAATCCATAAAAATCATTAAATACACCTTTTTTACCCATAAAATGACCCAAAATGATTAAAAGGACTAAAATAACTAATGACCAAGGATAGTATAACATCAATTGACATTAATTAACCTATAAAACACCTTGTGACTATTTCACTAAATTTTGTTTATTTCAAATCTAAAGGAAAATATAAAATAATTATATGGATAAGTGATAATAATTAACCCAAATTGGTTTGTCTACTATATCCAAACATGATGAACACTCCTCTTTGGCTAGGGAAGACTACCTACAAGTAAGAAAACACTACCAAAAGATGTTTATTAGTAGTAAAATGAGTGGGCTACCAAGATATGAACTTGTTATAAGAGTGTGAAACTTCCTTAGAGATGATATTCCACTTTTGAGAGACAAATATTAATAAATAACTAAAAGAGAGGTAAAGAGAGAGTGAAAGAGATATAATATTATTGTTATTCACAACTTGAGTGCAGCAGAGAGTGACAGGGTGCAGGTGGTGTATTTTATTTATATTTTATAAGTTGTTTGGGTAGGTTTAGAAGAGGTTATGGAATCCATAGTCACCAAAATTGGTAGGGGAGTGATCGATATCAGTTATACTATTGAGGTCGGTGGTGAAGGTGACTAATGTCAGCTAGGCTATCAAGGTTGGTAAGGGAAATAATTGCCCAAGAGTTTACGAAAGGATTTTTTGAGTCTTGGAAATGGTTTTGATCAAGTCTAAGAGGTTATGGATAGTTATGAGAGAGTGTATGATTTGGGTAGATCTAGCCTGAGGTTTGGTGTGTCAGGTCAAGGGGAAACAAACAAAGAAGCTTTATAACTCCCTCATAGGGGTTTGATCAGGGGTATGTAAAGTAATGAATAGTAGATATGAAGTGATATCAAAGTAAATACTTAAAAGACCTATAAAATAAGTGATGTAATTAGATATAGTAGTCACTAAATTATAAGTTTTATATTTATGGCCCCTATCAGGTAGTCTGAATTGATGGCCTAAACAAAGAGAACAAATGGGTGTTATTGGTCCTCAAGAGCTTAGTTACTAATCATGATTGACTTACACAAGATGAAAGTAATCCAAGATGTAAAAATTTGAATGATAAGACCTTGAATGTAAGTAAGAATAAATTTTCCAAAAAAATTTGGACCTAAACTTCAGGTTGGAGTTTGGCTTATATTGTCGATGTCAGTGATCTCGTAGATGTCAGCCATGGGTTGACTAATGTCGATGGCCCTAAAATATGTAAACCTTACTATTTTTGACATGTTTTTTTTATCTTCATGCCAAGTGTGGCACATATTACAAAATGGTAAAAATAAAAGGTTAAGGAGGTAGTTGATTAGGAATTTAGTTTGGAAGTAAGAATAAGTCTTGGGTAGTTAAGATGAGGGGACCATGTCTTGAGGTGACCCATCAGGTGAGAATTAGTCATAGGGAAAGGTGGCAAAGTAAGGTGGAAAAAGGGGTTTTTAATTAACTTAATTAAGTATTTTAAATTAATTAAATGTGTGATGGGTAAAAGCATGGGTTAGGGATGTTAATTATTATTATTATTGAAAATTGGGCTAAAAGGGGTTTTGACACAAGGAGTTAAAAACATATGTGTGACATAATTTTTGGTGTCTACATTTGCCCCTTTTTTTTTGGTAATTTTTAATAATAATTTTTCAAGACAAAAATAATATTTAGATGCTCCAAGTATTGGATGAGGTACCCCCCCTCAAAATGGGAATCGATGGAGGAGAAATCAAAATTGGGTACCGATTTGATAAAAAGGTAATTGGGTGAGTGGTGAAGAATTGAGTATTGATTTATATGTGTATAATACTATGAGATATATTTGACAAAGTCAAGAATATGCAAGGTTGAGGAGGACTTAGATAGAAGTAACAAAATCACAACTTGTAAGTGATAGCTGATAGGTCAAAATAATCAAAGTTGTAGCTCTAATGGTTGATGTGTCCCAGGTATGTGGGGTAGGAGGTGCCCCTAAGACACATAAAATGGTTGAAGGTTATAGGATAGGCTTGGTTTCCATCCACAACACCTAATATACATGCATGTACATAATAGCCAACTATAGTGGAATAGCATAAGTGATTAAGACAAGCAATGCAAGGTTGGTGTAAAAGGGTTAATGAGCAAGGAGATATGTGTGATCTCCAAGAAAAGTCATCATGGGTGAAGATTTAAGTGATCTCCAATGGAATTTGTCATTTTTGGGGAGATATATCTGATCTTTAATTTCCCTAGAATATGGGTAAAGTCTAAAAATTTGGGGTTGCTTTTTAAGGGAAAATAGTGGAGGCAATAGTGTCGATGTCAGTGACATTACTGATATCGGTAATAAATAGTGTCAATGTTAGCACATTAGGGAAAAGCTACCAATTTTGATAAGCATAAGCATTGATGTTGATGGATTAGGTCAATAATGTTGATGTCAACAACTTACCAAACCTAATAAAAGGAGATTTGGTGACTGACCAAACTCATTTGCAACTTTGTGATTGGAGAGAAAAAATAGAGTTGTGAGAGTAACCAAGATGGTAGAGCAAAGAGGGGACCCAACAAGAGACATACCATTATAGGAGCCAACTGTGCCAGCTAGGAGGAGATAGAGAGATGATGTAAGAATCTCTACTAGTTATTTTGAAATTTGATTTGGGTATTTTTAGTTTTTAGGATAATTTAGAGGTGGAGGTATAAAAAATGTTAGTAAAGGGGTAGGAAATAGGGTAGGGTAGGGATAGGATAAGTTAGGGGGAATTTGGGGTAGGTTTTTAGGTTAAATTTATAGTTTAGTTAGTTAGGTGGGTATGTGGCTGAGTTAACCTCAGAAGACCCTATGTCAACTAAGTGCTACCTACATAGCTTGGTTTAGGGCCTCAGACCAATGTAGTTCTCCCAGAGAGAAGGGAAAAAAGGTAGTGATAGAGTATATTAAAAGGTATGTGACTAGAGTTGTGTGTGTATGGATGTAGGTGAGGATGGAGTTGACATTATGGGATCATCTATCAAGGCTTTTGACATATATGAGGAGGGATGTCACCCCAGATGAGTGAGATCACATGGTAGTGGTGGGATTAGGAGGAGTGTCATGTTATTATTGAGTCACCCAAGATGTAAGCCTCATGATAACATTAATTGAGAGGTGGGATCATACCACCAACACCTTCTATCTACCGATCAGAGAGTTGATAGTGACTCAAGAGGATGTTTACAAGATTTTATAGCTACCACTCAAGGATGAGGGGTCCCTCGCATGCTCAAGAGAGGAGCATGATATCCATATGGTGGCTTTGTATGGTGAGCATGTTATTGAGGTGACTTATCATTCTATGAGTTTTTCCTATAAGCCATTGTATATGGCCAATGAGGAGTAACATTGACTGAGAATGTTGATGATGATCAAGATCATGGTGTATGCATTACCAGATGTAAATGGTGGTAGATTTTTTATTACATTGATAGGTGTGCTTTCATAGATGGCTAAGTAGTAGACTATTTTTGCCTGGGGTTCAATATTTTTAGTGTAGTTATACAGAGAGTTATGGGGTTTGAGACTATGATGGTGATATAGTTTATGTGTTGGCCATCTACTACACTATTGGGTGTATGAGCATATCATGGTGACATGACCATTGGGGTTACCTACCATGATCCTATCTAGCTTTAGGGTTGGTTTTAAATGGTAAAGAGAGGGCATGGCACAGACCTAAGTGGATGTCATAATCCATGATATCACCTATTATAGGTGCATGATTGAGGTTTTGATCCCTAAATATATTTCATGGAGACCCTACCTAACATACCCAATTTTTAGAGGATAGGCACAATGGCTTATTGGTTTACAAAGTTCACTATGGGTCAGGAGAGACAAGTTGGTGAGTTGGAGATGGTACCCATGACATGGGTCAGGAGGTAGTTGTGTCTAGTTTAGGATATTCCACCTACCTTCCCTTGATATAGGAGGGATGACATAGAGTCACCCCTACCATTTCCCCAAGAGATAGATGGGCCAAATTTTGAGGAGCTACCAATAGGGCCAGGTATTGGAGATCTAGGGTTCAAAGTGGCATATAAAGCTTGGTGGGTAGGTTTACATCCCATAGTGGAGGTCAAGAGGCCACCACCAAATTTATAAATGTTGGTGAGAAAGAGGTATGCAATGGTATAGGCTCGAGATGTAGCAATGCAAGCTAGAAATATAGCTCAAGCATAGTTATCATCCTTACAAGGGTAAGTGGTGATGTTGTAGGGTTAGGTTGGATCACTACAGGGTTAGGTTGTAGTCTTGCAAGGTTAGGTTGTAGTCTTATAGGATCAGGTGACCATAGTGATAGTAGAGAGAAATAGTCTGAGAGTAGTAGGTCAGGCTACTCCTCCACCACCATAAGGACTAGTACAAGCTGGGCCATCATCAATAGGTGTTATGGGAATACCATAAATCATGTCTTTAGCTAGATATAAGACTACCCTGTATGATATTACATATTATGAGAAGGTTATCAAGGATTTTCTATAGATTCAAAGACATTTAGAGTTCAAAGAGTAAGAGAGGTATATGTCATGTACCATGGCTTTTAGCTCACACAGACATAGACGAGAAAAGAGTGGTGATGACACTACTTCCTCATGACCATGTGGAGAGCCTCAAGGAACATAAGTGTCAGAGCTTGCCATTTTTTATTATATATGTTACATGTATACCAGCTTATGAGCTAAAGATGTGAGTTGTATATTTTAAGAGAGAGAGATGATTTATGATGATGTATTTATGGACATGTATTGATCCTAGATATATATATATATATATATATATGAGATGTTTATTTATTGTGATGTTGAAATGTATATATTGCGATAGATGATGATGATATGGATGATGATTATTTTATACCATGTTAATTTTGATGTTAATGCTAATCATGTTAGTTGAGTTAGACTATCCTTTCCCATATGTGTGATGGTATATGCATAGTTGGTTTGTTAGTTTCATCTTAGAATTTTTCTATATTTTGTGATGGTGTTTGATTAAAATGAATAAATTGGTTATGTTAGTTTATTTCAGCATTTTCCCATATTTGTGATGGTGTATGTGTAAAATAAATTGAGTAGGTTTTGATAGTGTCGGTATGACATTATTTATCCATCTTAATAGAGAGATCAGAATGTGACGTGGATGGGAAAAAAGAGGGGCAAATTCTCATGTACTAGAAAAGACCATAATCAGAACATAAATAGGCTCAAGAAAATGAGACTCTTTCATGCCTTATATCTTTGAACCATTGTGTTTATTAGAGAAGCATCATGTTTACCTTATATTAAGTGAGCTTCATAGTCCCTTGAAATAGTATGAGGGAAAAAAAGGTAAAGTGAGGGAAAATGTTTGGATAGCATAACCTATAAAGTGGGAATGATATTCCCTTATTTTGGGGTGACCTGAGAGCTACTATAGGCAAGTCCATGACTCAAATCTTTTTTTTTGTGTGTGTGTGTAAGCTGATCAATGTAAGAAGCCTACAATGGGATTTTGTTTTTGTGAAGGTCACATAAATCTAATCAATGTGAGAAGCCTTTTTCACTTGTATTTCCCTTTGATAACAAATCCTAGTCTAGCCATCTTTCTAGGGAGTGGTCTAAGCATTTATTTTTAAGTTTAAATAAATGTCCTTCAAGGGAGCAATCTATTGATATTAGTAAAGGGAAGTTACATATTTATCCTTTAAGGGAGAAGTCTACATTGAGAAGGATGACCTGAGACTTTATAACTTTTTCACATATCCCATTTTTTTTACTGCTTTTAGTCATGGACAAGACTATAGAGGCTTAGGATTTTTCCACTTTGAGGGAAACACCATACCATTGTATAAGTTAACTAAGTGTATAGGATTAAGGGTGAAGAGGAAGGGAAATGAATGTAATAAGGATGCTCGAGGGATGAGCTCAAGTTAAACATGAGGTAAAGTGATGCTTGTTTAAAAAAATAATGGTTGTAGGTGTAAGGCATTTAAAAGCTTAGGTTCTAGCCTTCCTTCAAGAGAAGACAAGAGATAAGTTCCTAAGCCATACTTGTGAGTTATGATATAAGGTCTAAGCCAATTAGGAGTAAACTTACCCCATTTTCTTTTCTCTATGTTCATCACATGTTGATTTTATTTTAAGACAATATCTCCTACATTCAAATCTCACTCTTTGAGGTTTTTATTATAAGCATGGTTGATATGCTCTTGATAGATTTGGAGGTGGTTTAGGGCAATGAGATAGAAATCATCAAGAAATTTAAGTTGAGCTAAATGTTTTTGTAAAAATTCATCGGTAGTAAGTATGTCTTGTATGTAAATGTGAAGAAAAGGAATCTAGACTTCAAGAGGCAAAATATCCTCCATCCCATATACCAAGGAAAAATGTGTAGCACCCATAGGGGTTCGAATGCTAGTGCGGTAAGCCCATAAAGTAAAAAGAATGTGTGTGTACCAATCCTTTCCTGTATCATTGACTACCTTCATGAGAATTTTGTTCAATGTTTTTTTAGAAGCTTATACTTGTCTATTAGCTTGTGGATAGTATAGTGATGAGAAGCTTAATTTTATTCCAAATGTATCACAAAGACTTTGAATAGTCTTGTTTTTGAAATATTTGTTGTTATCTGTTATAATTTTATGAGGGACACCAAAATGATAGATGATGTGATGGTTAATGAAGTCAATAATTTTTTCAACTTTAGTGGAGATGAGAGAGACATCCTTGACCGACTTGGTGAAGTATTTAGTGGCAGTAATGATAGAACAATTATGGAGGGATGAATGAGGGTTAATCTCCCCAATTAGATCTAATCCCCATTGAGAGAAGGACCAAAATTCTTTGGTGACTTGTAATGTATGACTTAGAACATGAAAGAGGTTAGCATGTTGTTGACACTTGATACAATGCCAAATGTAATCAACACAGTCTTGATGAAGTGTGGGCCAATAATAGCCAAGTGGAAGGATACGCTTGGAAACTACATGACCATTGAAATTCCCACCACAAATCCCATCATGAACTTATTTAATAGTGAAGGGAGTCTCAGTACTAGTGAGGCATCTAAGGATAAGACCATTAAAACCTCACTTGTAGAGAAGTCCCCCTAGTATAGTGTAATAAGTGGCACATTTTATGAAGGCACATTTCCCATTATTGGAAAAATTAGAGGGGGTAATAGAAAAAAAAAGGTAATCCATGAGTTATTTATACCATAAGTCATGGTGGTTGGTTGTTACATTTCTGATAAAGAGGATGTTAGTTGATACATAGGAGGGTAATGTTAATCGATGCACGATGACATATATTATCAAGGAAGAGGATGAAGAGGGTATGTGTGAAGCAAGTGAAGCCATCTTATCAACAAACTTATTTGTAGATCAAGGAATAGTTTGTAAGAGTTAAGAGTCAAATGATCTTAATAGCGTATCTAAATGATGTTTATACCACTGTAGAATTTTGTTTTTGCATAGGTAAGAGCCATTAACTTAGTTAACCACTAGCTGAGAATCACCAAAAATAGTTATAGATTTGATACCCAAGAAGAGAACTATTTGAAGTCCTAGAATCAAAGCCTCATATTTAGCCATATTGTTAGTGCATTCAAAATCTAGTTTAAATGACAAAGACACAGGCTTTCCATCTAGAGTAATAATAATGACCCCCATACCATGATCATATTGACATTTAGATTTATCAAAGAACATCATCATTTGATAGGAGATGTCATTGGTGGAGAGTGTTATAATGGATTCATCAAGTAATTTGAGGTTTAAAGGTTGATTATTAGGTAAAGGGGTAGTAGATAACTAGTTAATGATTATTTTCCCCTTAATAGACTTTTTTTGAATGAATTTTAATTCAAATTTAGCTAGAAGCATTAGCCACAAAGCCACATGTTGGTTGTGATATGGTTTAGAATACATGTATTTGAGGGGATAAGTATGGGTTACCACATAGGTTTTGTGATTTATGAGATAAGGGTGAAGCTTGGGGGCAAAAAAAATAATGCAAGACAATTTTTTTTGATATGGGTATATCGAGTCTCATAATAAATAAGTGTGTGGTTTATGTAGTAAATTGCCTACTCTCGATGTTAGTTATCTCGGTGTGCAATCATAGCACCTAGAGAATGGTCTATTATAGAGATGTATAGGTAGAAAGGGTGATTTTACTTAGGTGGAATAATAAATAGTGGGGAAAGGAGGTATTTTATAAGTGCATCAAAAGCTTCCTAGTAATCTATATTCTAATCGAAGGAGACATCATTTTTGAGGAGATGGTGAAAGGGTTGGAAATGATCTAACAATTGAGAAATGAAGCAAAAAATTGATTGAAGTTTGTCTTTTAGGCTATGGAGTTGTTTAATATTAGTAGGTAGAGGCATCTCTAAGATTTCTCTAACCTTAGTAGGATCGACTTCAATACCATAGAGAGAAATGATAAAATGTAAGAGCTTACTAGAAAGAACTCCAAAGACACATTTATTTGGGTTCAGTCAAACATTATATTAGAAAAGATAAGTAAATATGGTTTTGAGAATCATTAAGTGGTCTTGATGAAATTTAGATTTGTTGAGTAAGTCATCCACATAATCTTCCATAATTTTTTGTAGGAGATCATGAAAGATGTAAGTCATGGCATGTTGGTAGGTTACACCAGCATTCTTCATCCCTAAAGGTATGACCTGATAATATAAATTCCTCCATGGAGTAATGGAGGTTATATTATGTTGATCCTCGGGAGTAACCAAGATTTGATTATATCTAGAGAATCCATCCATAAGTGATATCATCTCATGGCTGGTCATCAGATCAACAAGTTGGTTAATACTTGTTAATGAAAAGTCATCATTTGGACAAGTGAGATTTAAATCATGATAGTCAATGAAAATAAGGATTCACTCAATCATTTTATGATAGGAAAATATTAAAAATCCATAGGTGTTAACAAAAAGGAGGTGTTAGAACTCTTCTTTGACAAGGAGAGCAATACAAGGATACATCTTATGAAGTTTTTGCTTAACCAGTTTAGCATCTTGATCAATTATTTTAGCATCTTGATCAATTAGTGTTAATAGTGGGAGAGTCTTCATCAATTATTTTAGGATGAATGAGAGGAAGGGACCTTGTTTCCTTACACTGGTGATAGGTGAGAGGCCCAAAATGGATGGCATTTATTGAAAAAAAATTAGGAGGTATAGATACCTCTAATTTGGTAGGTGATGGTGGGGAAGAAGGTAGAGAAAGAGAGACTGGTTCTTTGATAGTTGGTACATGAGAAGTTTTAATGAGCTTAGTTGGTTTGTCATATCCCACTCCATGCCTCTTTTTGGTGTTTTCAATGGTGTTGCTAATAGGATATTCAATTGGCATATGCACACCTTGTTCATAGTGACCCAAACCAAATCCTTTCTATTCTAGGCACACCTATAGAGATCTGTGTGATAAAATCTAGGTTCACTCAAGAAAGAGAAGTTACAAGTAAATGGTTGTGGAAAAGAAGATGGATTGTTGACATGGGATCTTGATCAATTCCTCCATATGTGAAACTGGTTTGAAGGTTAGGGGGTCCATAAGGGATGACCATCCCAATACAGGGATCATAATTTGGGTTCATGTGAAGCCTTCCATATTCTTGTGGAGTATATAACATGTCAAACATCAACAAATGATATTTTTTGAGTGACAAATGTTGAAAAGTTTCCTCCATAGGATCCTTATCAAGAATTTGTGTAGCTAGTATTTGAGTAACCATGAGAGTGGAGCTTACAAAAGTTTCAAAAGTATCATGTGAGGAATATGATGTTTTCAATGGAATGAGAACATCATTGGGACTATAAGTCATGTTTCATGTTTTAAATGGAGGTGGGTTAGCAGGTATAACATTTACTTGTCCATCATATTCAAACTTGACATAGTGGTGCAAAGTTGAGGGTACACATGCCATAGCACATATCCAAGGTCATCTAAGTAGTATGTTATATTAGAACTCTCCTTCCCCAACATAGAAGAGCTCAAGAATAATTCAAAGACCTACATGGATATGTAAGATAATAGTGCCCACTATAGTAGTTGTAGTATCATTAAAGGAGTGGAATATCACATCAGTTTGAGACATGCAATTATTGGGAAGGGCTAGCTATTTTTAGGCATGAGTGGAAATAATATTAATACTATCTCCCCCATTGATCATGACTCTCTTGACATGAGTTTGATCAATATATGTAGTAATAAAAATGAAAAAGCTCTAAGAGCCTACAAGTGGGCTTGCACTTGTTGTGCTAGTAAGAGTAGACACCTTCTTTTATTTTAGTTTTGAAAAGATAATTTTATGTGATGCTTTGTTTGGTGATGGTGGAGTTGCATGTTTTGCTATCACTTTCTTAGTGTCAGATGTGAAATGCCTACCAGATGGAAAAGGCAAGAGCGGAGGTAACTTAACCTTTTATTTTTCTTGATTTGGAAATATTCCAACTAAAGTAAAGGGATGTGGTCCCAAAGTGGATGGTAAAGTTGAGGGTTAGGATCGGTGAGATCTAGGAAGATTAATTTTTTTTATAATTTAGGCCATGAAATTATAACTTGTGGTTGAGGATCTAAATCTAATTTCACCTGCAGATGATTTAAATTAGAGATGGGGTGTACACCTAAGGGCCTAGTCTACTTTAATGTGGTAGATTCTTGTGAGGGTGAGGGTTCTGACATAGATGGCTAAACTTCAACTACTTTTGGTGAAGAATCTCTAGCTTTGTCAAATACCTTGGGGTAAAGGGTAGTGAGAGGGTTGTGGTAAAGGTTGACATTCATTGTGTTAGGTAAGGATTTTTAAGTTGGTCCCAAAATGCCGCATGATCTAGCTTCGTGGAGTCAAGAAATTATAGAATTTGCACCCAATGCGAGAAGGGTTTAGATGAATTTGATGTAAGCATTACGATTATGTCTTTAAAAGGATGAGGTGTTTGGGAAAGAGGAAAATTACTAGTTTCTGCTACTTTGGGCCAAAGATGATAAATAACCACAACGAGGTCCTCTTCGACAGAGATAGGAGAAGAGACATGGTCTGTTATGGGTGGAGGGGACGTAGGTGAAGAAGGTTCCTCAAGAGGGTAAAGCATAGGTATTATGGCTCCCTCAACATGTGGGTGAGATATAGGTAATGTATGATTCTATATAGGTAAAGTAAGGGGTAAGAGTGGTATAATAGGATTAGGCACAATAGGTCTCTCATCTATTATGGGAGTAGATAATACTAACTCTTCTAAGTGCTAAGGTGGGGTGGATGGGGTACTACTCTCTATAGGTGGAGGAGAGGTATGCAAAGAAGGTTCCTTCAGAGGGTATAATGTGATAATGATGTTCCCTTCAACATGTGGTTGAGGAATGGGTAGGGTGTGGTCTCCAAGTGGTAAGAGGATAGGTAATATTGGTACACAAGGAATTGGCATTATAGGCTCCTCAAATGGAAAAAGAAGTGGTAAAGGAGTCTCTTCCTCATGAGGGAGTGAAATGGTTGAAATAGGTTCTACCTAGGGAGGAATAGTATGCAAAACCAATACCACTAAATGTGTGGGAGGAGTCAATGAAATGGGTGTCTCTTGTTAAGGGGAAGGTTGAACTAGAAGTAAAGGAAAGACCATATTAATCGTATGGATATTATGGTTACCTGAGTTAGTTGTGGTCTGAATAATATTTTGATTGGGTGAATGGTTAGGAATAGGGTGTTTGAACACATCCACACTTTGATTAGGGGGTATTAGGATTATCCAAGATGAGATCACTCCTATCAAGCATATCTTGAATAATGTTCTTGAATGTCTTATAGTTATTAGAATTGTGGCCTTTAACTTGATGGTAATCATAAAACTCATCTTCCTTATACCAAGTTGGGATAGGATGGGAAGGTTTGAACTATATAAGAGGTTTAATTTGAGGAAGATTTATGATACCTTGTTGTAATAGTTTCTCTGAAATGGATGTATATGACTCCCCAATGGGAGTGTATTATCTTTGTTCATACCATTGTTAGAATTGCTTGGTATTATTTTGGGAAGTCAAAGAATTCTATTGGTTTATGGTTGTGGAAGATGTTGACTTAATGACCACTATGTTTGTAGAGCCTTTAGATTTATAGTTATAAGGAGATGTTTTAGAGGATTAGGAGTCATTTTATTTAGAATTGGGATTCTTACTATGCAACTTGACTTTGCCTTCATTTATAATATGAACCTTAAGTTTTTGTGCCATTGTAAAGGGCTCATCAAATGTGCAAAAATTTTATACCTAGAGTGTGGATGAGATGTACTTAGCACATGCCCTTGAGAAGAGTTTAATAAGCTAAGGTTGGGGTAAGGAGAAGGAAAGTTGAATGTTCAAGATTCTCTAGTGAGTGATAAAATTTTTAATAGACTCATCATCAAATTGTCTAATAAAATAAAAGTCTATTATAGAAACCTTTTTAGAAATGTTAATAGAGAAATGATCCAGGAATATTTGTGCAAGTTAGGTAAATGAGAAAAGGGAGTGTTGAGGTATAGATTTATACCAATCTAAGGTAGTTCCTAAAAGAGATAGGGAAAGTGTGAAGTAGTAATGCATCATCATGCCCTATTAAATAACAAGCATGTCTAAATGCTAGCAAGTGTTTTTGTAGGCCCTTTTTACTTTAGAAATGAGTAAATTTAGGGAGTTCACATTGGCTTGGATAAGTTAAAATAGGCATAGAAATATGGATGGGTTCATTGCATATCTAATCATAAGATAACACATTCTTTGAACTAGAAATGGATGTCTCTAGATTAGACATCTTGTCCATTAGCATCTTAATGAGGTCTAGAGGGGGATTAGTTTTGGGGATACCTCCTAAATTATAGGGAATTTGATAGGAAGTACAGGGATCATATGGCATAGATTTTTGAGGTTGTGTTGGGGAAAAATAAGGATAATGAGTCATAGGTTGGGATGTAGAAAGAAAAGGGGCTTATCCCATTGGGTTAGAGACTATGTTTGGTTGGTTGTTGTTATTATAGGTTGGATTATTTGCATGGTTAGATTGGATGAAGGGTGAGTCATAACTTAGTTAATTATAGGCATGATGGTAGATGGAATAGGTACCACTAAATTTTGAAATGCAGTAAGACTTGACTAAACTGGTTGTGGCTATGAAAGTAGGGAAGTCACACCAGGGTTTAGGTGGGATTGAGCAATTGGTGATGCTAAACTTTGGACATTAATTATATTTGGGTTACTTGTCAAAGTGGTGGTTTGGGTAACCATGGGTAAAATAGTGGAGGTAACTAAAACTAAGGTTGTCTCTATTAGATAGGTTGGCATACCATAGATTGGGTCACCTAAAGGATTATGGGTTTGGCTCATAGTAAGGTAATGTTGAAGGGCTGCCATATTGTGATCAAGAAATTTAGCAAAATCTTGATCTCCCTTAGGAACAATGGGAATTTGGTTGGGGCTAGGAGTATAATCTATACTGAAGTATGCTCCATGATAGAATCATAAGAAGGGAAGGTGGAAGTGGTTATCATCTTGCGTAATCAACAAGAATTTTGGCTTATGATCACATCAAAACCATGTAAGAGGAATTATAAATATTCTTACTACCCTATATTAGAAATAGAATAAGGAAAAACCAATTTTGAGTGTGGATAAGAGGGTTATTTTAGATTTTTATTTTGAGTAAATGAAAATTACATAATCATCGATGTCAGTCACTTGACTGATGTCAATAGAAAATTTTTGTTGTTGTCGATGGATTAATTGATGTTGATAGGTAAAATATGTCGATGCCAATAGAGTTAACTGAAGTCAGTCACTTTGATAGCTTGGGAGATGGAAAATCCAATGTTTTAAGAAACCAAAAGTTGAAACTAGGTAAAATAGTAGATGTAAGAGGTCTGTGTAAGAAGGAAGAACACTTAGAAAAATTGAGATAATAAGCTATACAAACTAAGTATTAGAAATAGTATTGATTTTGTGAATCAATAGGAAAATATCCTTACTAACTCCAAAATACATAAGGCAATAGAAAAGTAGAAAAAAAAACATAAATCCAATAACTATTAAGTCCTAGAGATTGATTTTTAGTCTCATGTTGGCTTATGCCTTAATCAGATAGTGAAAAGAGAATTTGGTTATCAAAGGTACTAGAAAGCAATCTAGAGCTAGTTTTAGGTTAGTTTTAGTGCTCAACAGGAAATTTGTGTTAGACCAAGTACATGGTTTGTTATAGGAGCTTGTTCTTCACACTTTATGGACCTAGAGTTGAGCCATGCCACTTAGCCAAAATACACTTTTTGTCTAGAGTTTATACTCTACTAGAGAATGGAGTGGGTTCTCCCCTTGGTGGTGAAATCCAAGTAGGATAGTCAGGTAGGGTAAGGTGATCCACCAGGTGATGAAATCCTGATGGGCCTTTTCTCAAGTGAGTTTAGATGTTTATTTGTGTGAATGTTATTTGGTTGTGTAACATAAGTGCACTATAATTTATTCATAATGCTTGTAATTAACTAGGTGAGCTAATATGCAACAAGCATACAATGAAGTACAGTAATTTTTAAACCCAAATTTGAAATGTTTAGATTCGAATGAAAATAAAGATGAAATAGGAGTAGAGAATTAAATTCACTATCCTAATTACATGCAAGAAGAATTAAATAAGATATTCTTTTTAACTTGTAAAAAAAATGATAAATTGCTTTTCGAGGCAAAGAAAAAAAGAAGGAAATTTTAGTTTAATGCCTTTAAAGAGAAAATAAAGTGTTGAATTTTTTGTTTTAAGAGAGAAGTGAAGGAGAAAGTGCAAGAAATGAAATTTTCACTATAATGTAGCTATATGAATGCTTAAAACAAGAAATGAACCCTAGGAAAACTCTAGGGTCTTACCAAGCGTGCCATAAATATTTCACTAAATTTTGTTTGTTTCAAATCTAAAGGAAAAAAAAAGAATGATAGGGATAAGTGATTAGAATGAACTTGGATTGGTTTGTGCACCATATCTAGATGTTTTGACCACTCTTCTTTGGCTGGGGAGGACTACCTGTAAGTAAGAAAGCACTACCACAAGATGTTTGTTAGTAGTTAAATGAGTGGGCTGCCAAGCTACGTGCTTATTCTAAGAAGTGTGAAACTTCTTTAGAGATGACAATCCACTTTTGAGAGACAATAGAGTAATAAATAACTAAAAGAGAGGTAAAAAGAGAGTGAAAGAGAGATAATATTACCATTATTCACAACTTGAGTGTAGTAGAGAGTGACAAGGTGGAGGTAGTGTATTTTGTTTGTATTTTAGAAGTCATTTGGGTAGGCTTTGAAGAGGTTAGGTAATCCACAGTCGATGACATTAGTAGGGGAGTGACCGATATCAGTTATAATATCGAGGTTGGTGGTGAAGGTGACTGATGTTAGTTAGGCTACCAAGGTCGCTAGAGGCAAAAATTTCCTAAGAGCTTGTAGAAGGATTTTTAGAGTCTTGAAAATGGTTTTGATTAGGTTTGGTAGGTTGGGGAGAGTTATGAGAGAAAGAGTATGGTTTGGGTAGATCTGGTCTGAGGTTTGGTGTGTCAGGTCAGGCAGAAACAAATAAGGAAGCTTTATAACTCCCTCATGAGGGTTTGGTCAGGGGTATGTAAAGAAATGAACAATAGATATGAAGTGATAGCAAAGTAAATACTTAAAAGACCTATAGAATAAGTGATGTACTTAGCTATAATAGTCACTAAATGATAAGTTCTAGATTGATGGCCCATATCAGGTAGTCCAAACTGATGGCCTACATAGAGAGAACAAGTGGGTTTTTTTGGACCTCAAGAGCTTAGTTTTTTATCATGATTGACTTACGCAAGATGACAGTAAGCTAGGATGTCAAAATTTGAATGTCAAGACCTTAAATGCAAGTAAGAATCAATTTTATTGATTTTTATTGACCTAAACTTTAGGTTGGAGTTTGTTTTATATCACCGATGTTGATGATCTTATCGACATCAACCATGGGTTGACCAATGTTGATGGCCCTAGAATAGGTAAACATTAATATTTTTTTCTTATTTTCTATTTCTCTTCATGCCAAGTGTGGCACCCATTACAAAATGGTAAAAATAAGAGGTTAAGGAGGTAGTTCATTAGAAATTTAGTTTGGAAGTGAGAATAAGTCTTGGGTAGTTAAAATGAGGGGACCAACTCTTGAGGTGACCCATCAGGGGAGAATTAGTCATAGGGTGAGGTGGCTAGGTAAGGTAGAAAAAAGGGTTTTTAATTAACTTAATTAATTATTTTAAATTAATTAAATGTGTGAGGGATAAAAGCATGGGTTAGGGAGGTTAATTGTTATTATTGAAAAATGGGCTAAAAGGGATTTTGACACAGGAAGTTACACACATGTGTGTGATGTAATTTTGGTGTCTATAGTGATATCTATATTAGACCCCCTATATTATAAAGTCAATTTATTACCTATGGGTGCTCCAATTTGACTTAAAAGTCAAATTTGGTCAATAGTTATTCCTCTTGGGTATATAAAGCCTAATTTTCCTATTTCTTCTTTTTCCAATGATGAAAGGTCTAACAAGTCAATCACAATAGATTTTTTAGTGCCATGAAATCAAATGATACCATAGATAATCAATAGGTTAACATTAATAATATTTCAAGTCAAAATTTTATAGATTCTATAGATGCATCAAAAATTAAATGTTCCTCTTCTCCTTCTAATAATGAAACTATTGAAGAAATTGAATATGTGCCTTCTTGTCAATGTTATGATAATGTTGAAAATAATATCACTTCTTTAGATCACTCAAATGAAACTAGTGAAATTACTTCTCTTTCTCAAATTTTTAATGAGCAAAATGTATGTCCTTCTCTTTCTCCCCTACTTGAATGGAAAAATGAAAGTAACATTTTACTTTTTCCTTCTTTACTAAGTAAAAATGAAATTGGAACTTGTATTGTTTCTTCTCCTTCTATTTCAAATGAAGAATAAAATGTCTCTTTTCCTTCCTCCCTTTCCTTTGTCTCTCAAAATAATCATGTGTCTATAAGTGAAACTTCTTCCCCTACTCCTATTGTATGTCACAAAACTTCAAATAATATATCACCTTGTAATAATGATGATATTAACCTTCATGCAATTAAAAATGACATACTTATATCCTTAGCCATGGATAATCCTTCACCAAATATTACACAACCATGTGATGATATTATTTTATAAGGTGGACAAGGATATATCATTCATATGTTTCATATGAATGGTAGTTTACAACATCTATGCAAAAATTCAACTTCTTCAAAACACTCTATTTGTGATATGTTATCCATCATGACTACCATAAGAGACCTTCAACAACAAGTAAATAATCTTAAGTTCAATTTTTCTTCTCATGAAGCTACCTTTGAGTAAAATGTGTTAAAAGAACAACCTCATACTTGAGATGTGTTTGAGTCCTTTGAACTTCATCATTCTTGAGTTCTCCTACTTCAATGGTCATGGGGATCTTACTATTCACTTGTAACAATATAAAAATTCATTTGAATGTTAGGCTAGGGATGGATTACTATTATTGAAAGTCATCCATTCAAGTTTAGCTCAAGAGCATCTTGATTATTTTTATAGCCTCCCAAATGGTTCCTTGTCAACATTATAAAAACTTGAAGATGTGTTCATATCAAATTTTCATTTATATACCTTACTAAAGTTACCATTAGAACATCTACAAGTATCAACACAAAATGAGAACTATTCCTTTCCAATTTATGTTATCATATTTTAAGGACATATTGTATTCCTTAAATTATACCCCCTTATATTGGGAAGTGCAATTTAAATTTAGTAGGGGTCTTATTTATCCTCTGAGAAAAAGAGTTTTACACAAGACTTTTTATTCATTTGATATTTTATATTTGGATGTGCATAAATATGCATGTGTTTTAACAAATGCAAAAATTGAGTTACCTACTTCACCAACTAAAGGCAAACATAGTACAAATAACATCTTAAAATCAAACAAGCAAACTAAAAAGGGTTATGAACCACCTCACAAACTTTCTTCAAAACTAATGGTACATTCCAAAGAATAAATAGTAAAGGTATTAAACAAAATAAAATAACATAATTATCAAATACCTCTTATAATTAGAACATTTGCCTCTAAAAAAAGATAACCACTTTAGTTTTATTGATATAGAGATAGACAACATGATATATTGTGCACATTATTAGATAAATGAATGATAAAGCTTCTTCCTAATTTCATTACCCACTACACATATTTTAAAAGTTGAAAAAACAACACTTTTTCATTTAGCATGGTATAAATAGGGACTGAGATAATGATTGTTTTACTCTTGAGCAAAATCTTACACAGCTAGCTGATCAAAAAATTATTACATTTTGAAAAGGCATATCTAGACATATTCCACATAATTATTCTAGAGGATATTCTAAGAGGGTCAAGACATCCCATGTTACTCCTTCTAAGGAACCACGTGGTCCATCAACCTTCACAAAATATGACCATTAGAATAAGTCATTATCTTAATGCACTCTCTCCTAGGATTGATCTTTCCCACACTGATACTACTAAGGAACCATTGGTCGATTGGGTCTTTCATAAAGAGACATGTGGAGAAGGTGTACCTATAAAATGATATGGGTACCTAAATAGATAAATATATATTCATAAAACATTTCTAAAAAAACTTTAGAGTTAATTACATAAAAAAAACATCAATTCCATTACCATATGATCATTACAGTCGAGCTTTCTTATTTCCATCTAGATTTCATTACATAAGATGATTTATTTATTACCAATAAAATACAAGTGTTTCATTAAATTTAAATATTTGTTATAAAATTTACCATATCCAAATGTTTGTCACATAAATAAATCAAATTAAACCATACAAAAATCAATAGAGGATTGAACATTTCACACCCATTTGAAGCAAAATAAACCATGTGAATAATGTCATATATATATATATATATGGATATTCCCACAATATATGAATGATATTGTTATCAATATAAACTATGTATTATTTTCATATATATATATATATATATATATGAAAATAATACATAGTTTATATTGATAACAATATCATTCATATATTGTGGGAATATCCCCATGAGTACACTCATCATCACTATATATATAAACCACCCTCATTCCTCTCAATGTGGAATCCCTTGGGTCTAGTATGGGCCCCCGTGCATGGAACAACTCACGCACTCTCTCCTCATATGCACCTAGTCAACACAGTGTCTCCTTGTGCTCACACTATAGAGTGCCATATTTTTAAATAAAAACTTACCTTATATTTATAGAACTAAATTATAGGATGTCTCATCTATCTATCTTAGAACATAAGTCCTCCTACTCAATCATTGTGATTGTTCATGCATTTCTCCCTTTGGACCCAAAAGAACCAACTTCTACTTGTCATAGAATCTAAGAGAGATTTAGTTGTCATAAATATCATAAGCAACATGTCTATGTGGTGTACTTATGTCAAAGAAGAGTTGTATTAGTTATCATTTCACCTTTTTTGAACTTGTGTCAATATTTCATCTTGTATTGATTATGTCTAATGGTATGCAACAAGTCTTAGTGTGGTCTTCATTATCCAAAATCACTCATAATAAAATGATCTACAATGTTGCATCCCATGGCTAGTTATGTGTTCATTAAATCATGCCAATGACCTATATAATATGAAAAAAATTGATGGATTTGAGATATTATGAGGAGAGGATGGTAAATTTATTTGAAGCCTTTAGCATAGTTTAAGGTTTTTATCAAATGTTAAGGTAAATACTTCCATTGTTATTACATTTGATATTACATATGTATTGCCTTCAAAGGATATTCAAACCATGTTAATAATGATAATATGTCCCTTATGACACTTCAAAGTCATAAACCATGTATCCAAAAAGTCTCATACTATAAGGTAGTTTTATATGTAAATGTGGTCTTTTAAGGGATAAAACATCCTTCATCCACCATAAAGGGCCTCACATGCTTAAAAAGTGACCTTTAATATTACATCCATATCTAGACTCTAATTTGAATTTTTTTCCTCTCATTTCCATCCTTTTGTCCTTTAATGGTTTCTCAAGATCTAAAAGCTAAAAAATGTAGAGAAAAGAAGTTTTACAGGTGTTTTCAAGACTTATACAAATTTATATGATTAGGTTAGATTCATAAAAGGTAATATATATCATGGGGGGTTAATTTTAGGCATCAAATATAATAATACATGTTCAAAAATCTAAGAGAAAGGTAAAAAACATAGCATGATCTCCATTGAGCTCTTAGCAAGCTCACAAGGGCCAGTTTGAGTTGAATGGCATAGTCTGTATAGGGAGAGTTAGAGCCCAAGATCTTGGACATAATTAGAGACCCTAGTAGTCTTAAAATTTTTGGTATTGTTTTTTATATAAAATCCATAGGCTTTATTAATAATCACTAAGAATCCTAGGTGGTCTTAAACCCCTTACAAACCCCACAAGATCAACTATAGAAAAATTTATGAGAATTTCAAGCTCATTGTGACAACTTGAACATGTTGGAAGTATCCAAAGGTCTGATAAGTATCTTAAAATTCTCTAGGCATGTTCTCATTTTAATAATAGGGTTAAACCAACACCTAATCTTCCATGGTTGGTAGGTTACAGGTTTATGTGCTAAAATTTCTATGTCTCATGAAGGAACAAAGCAAAAGGATGATCAGTGAAGATTTTATATTCTCTCCCCATGTTCTTCACATACTCCACATGGTCACCAATGTGTCATATTAGATCCCATTCAAGTCTCCTCAATACCCACCATGTGAAATAAGGAGAAAATCTTCAAGCATGACTCGGCCTACTCTCATGACAACCAATATCAAGGTTTTAAGTCTATGGATGATGCATTATTTAGGTTTTAGGGGTGATTTAAGGATATGTAGGAGTTCCTCTTTCAATGTAAATAAACTTACACATGGACCACAAGACCAAAACCCATAAACCAACTCCAAATGCATTCATGGGCTATTTAGCATAGTTTAAGGTTTCCTTGTATTGTTTAAGGTTTTTGAGGATTCTTAGGTTTTATTTTCTCCATTAAAATGCTTGATTCAGGTAGTCAAATGTACTACCATGATGGATACCTAGATGGAAGATGCTTAGGTCTTAATAGGTGGTCTTAAGTAGATAGGAGCTATCCATATGAGGTCTCATAAAAAAATCTGGTTCATAATGAATAAATCAAGCTATTTTCACCTTATAATGAGCCTTGTCTCCCAAACTTATAATTTACAAAGACTACATAATACACTAAAAGAAGGCTAGGGTGGTTTATCATGAGTAATCCAACAATGGGAGTGTTAATGGACTTGCATAAGATCAAGTTTGTTGTGAAGGAATTCCCATGAATTTCAAGTTTGTATTAAGGTCAATATCTTAGTTAAAATCTTAAAACTCACAAATTCCAAGTCACACCTATAGGACTACCTAGTGGCTCAGTGGCTTACAAACTAGAGATAGAAGAGCCTCCTTAGTTGAAGATAAAGGAGACCAAACTCTCCATATTTTCATAGAGATACTTGAATGCTTAGAGTGTTTTATAATAACTCTAAATCACATACATAATCAAGTCTCAAAAGTGACCACCTACCAGGTTGGTCTAAGATAGCCACTATTGGTGTACAAATTTGAGAAGTAGATGCAATGAATAATATATGAGTTAAATTATAGATAGGTAGTAAATTTTTAAGGCCATTTGAGATGAATTAGGGATTATAAATTAATATACAAAGAAACTGGTTAATATAGACTTACTTGACCCTAAATACACAGTTGGTTTAATGCATACAGGTATGCCTAGTCAAAATTGGAATGCCTAACTAGTTTGGGTAATGAGATCTATTGGAAGTAAAAAACCATGTGAAAATTATCCTATAGTGGTTTTATTTCATATATAAAATATTCAATATCTTTTATATCAAAATCAATTTTATAAGGAGTTGCCCAAGCATGATTGAGCACTCAAAACACATAGGGTTGTGTGTATATGGTTATATAAGAGTGTTTTTTGAATGACAGAGACCCAAGCCCAAGAATGTATTGAAGTATCTAGGGGACACTTTATGAGTATTTAAACTTCCTTGGTATTGAGGGAAGGAGGAAACATAGGTTACTTAGGTCATTGGCATCAGTTGCTTTGAGAACCTAGTATAGTCTAATGATGGTCATAGTAGGCCTAAAGAGGAGGAATGATAATAACATTATTATATGCCACTATGAGACTATTTAAAGAGTTAAATTTAAATGTATAATATTCTAAAAAGGATTTGAGGTCACCATGATCACCAAAAGGTGGTCTTGTGCCTTGAAGCTCAATTTAGGCCTATAAGGCCTAAAATGTTGCATAAGCCCTTAGACCTCCAACTCAAATCTTGTGACAAGATGAATTATTAAGGTATATGTATGGATACATGATCCGGACAACAATTCAGATGACAATTTGGGTGATGGGTCCACCCCAATTGATGATGAAACTTCTGGGAGCCATAACTTTTGCACCGTAGCTCCAATTGACTCACCATTTGAACCGTTGGAAAGATAATAATGAGGGTAAAATCATGATATGACATGGAGATCCACTAGATGAATTTTTACCCCATAAAACCCAATATAAGTGTCCCAAATTTTAATTTTAATAGTGCAGTCTAAAAATAGTAAGCTACTAAAAATAGTAATTCTTTGAATTATGTATTTTTGTAAATCATGGAAGTCAAACCAATTCATCTCCATTGATATTGGTGACCTTCCACATCCTCCCCACACCTTAAAAACATTTATAAATTAATATTTAACCCAAAATGGAAATTAGACATCTCTTCTCAGATATAAGCATATGTTTGGGTCTGCAAATTTGATCAATAAAACATCTCTTCTCAGAGATAGCATTATTTGAATTGTTTTGTTCTTGTTTTTGAATTATATTTCAACCACATATTTTAAGTTTTTGATCAATAAAATAGGTTTTGAAATGATGTTTTAGGTCTTAATGAAGGTGTTTTAGATAGTGAAATATATAAAAGGTGCCTTTATGTCCTAAAAAACCTTCCTCGAGCTCTCTCATCATAGTTTTCCAACTTGAGCTACAAGTTTAAGTGCTCATATCTTGTATAAAAATATGAATGGGGACAAATTTTATTAGGTAATTTTAGTACCCCTATTTACTTACCATATATGGTAGAGAGAGTTGGATTTAGGGGTCATCTTTATGAACAATCCTTAAGACTATAACCATGCCCAAACTGCTTGGAAAGAACCTAAAGAGTACCAATATTTGCTTAGATCTCTTCAAAAAAGATGCATGGTACCAAAATATATTAGTTAAATTTGAGGGTTTATGTTCACTAAATATTCATGGCCTTAAGTTTCCAATCCAAGGTATGTGTTTTATGAACCATCGTTAAGATGGTAGGCCACTCCAAACCCTCTAAAACCCTCATAAAGAACCTAATGGCCAATAAAATACTCATAATCACTATAATTTCCCTTAAACACCTTTATAAATAAATAAGACACTTATAATCCCTATGTGTTCCATGTGTACTATGAATTTGGCACATGTGAGGTAAAAAATTGCATGGAATATGGCTAATAATGTTTGGTTTTAGGACTGTCTCCATGGTTCCTGGGCATGTTTGAGCTTATAATTGGATTAATAGGACTCTTGTAACTATTAAAATATGTAATAGTCTCTAAAAAATCACTATTGAATTCCTATAGTAGCACAAGCAAGCTTGATGAGTAGACTTGAAGTCATTTAAGATAGGTAACCTCATTTGCATTAAGAAAAGATTATTACAGGTTTGCTCACATGGTGAAGATGATTTTTAAAACATAATCACCCTTTTATCAACATTTATAATCCAATACTAGGCTCAAAACATGATTGAATATGTCTAAATATCAGGTCTCCCACTCATTAGAGTGACAAATGCATTAAACGGGTTGAGAATGGCATGAAGAGTGGTAGCTAGGCAAATAATGGCCATGTTCAAACATGTAACTACCTTCAAAAAATAGATGCATAGCCTATTAATGCATGCCAAGGAGTAATCAATTAGTTTCAAGGAGCATGATGCCTTCATGGAGTTAATTATGATCAGAAATAGATCATTCACCACACTTCTATGCCCAAAATCCTCATTGAAGCCCACTATGCCACCAAGGCAATGCATGGGGAGAGTTATGGATTTGATTCTACCCATTATTCATGATTTTAACTATTCATTTAATGAGTGATGGTAATTATGGCCCTTCCACTCCATTTCTATGCCATGTTCTCACTATCTCTCTTTCTCATATTCTATAAATTAGACTTAGAAAGACATTCTAATGATTCCTCTATTAGGTATGAGAAATTTATACCCATTTTTATCTTGTATCCTTTGAGGTAATATAAAAATTTATTCATCCTTTTCCATAATATTTTTATAGTGTGTTCATACTTATTTGACTTGCATAAGTGGTTGAATCTTTCTCCCTTTATAGGTCTGTGTCTCTCACCTAGATGCTAGTGGATTGTTTTAAGCAAGTCACATGGTGTGTGAAGGTGCTTATTTCTATCATCATAGTGTAAATTAATTGTTAGTGTCTTTTATCAAACCTTTCACTTGTCATCCTTAGTTTGTAGGTAGTTGGCACTGCTTCTATGTGAAACACTAATATGTATGATTATTTTGTAAAAGGTGTGTTAGCAATCAGTCTTTGTCTTATCCATAAATGTTGTTGAAGGATAAAGTAGAGGATACATAACATATCGACACATCACCTCCTATAGTATAGGGTTTAATTTCATGTCTTTCTTATATCACTTTTCATTGAAAAAACTAATATGCTTAATAGTTTGAACATAGATGATGCATCAAGGGAGCTATCCCCAAAACTAAAGATTTACCTCACCTATTAGGTTACCCACACTAAGAGGTGATTCCATTGTATCATCTGGATGTGGCAAGTTTGAAATTCCTTTTCCTCAAAGGTATAATCCAAATTGATAAAAACTTATGGCATGCTTGGTGGGACAAAAATTTAAGGAGATTGGAGCACTTACTAAAAATATTTGGTAACCTCAAGGAGCTTTCGACACTCTGGTAGCAAATTAAAATCAAATTTTCATGCCAAAATTCATCATAAGGTCATCATCCAAAGGTAAATAAGTTGAATTTGTTGAATTGTCTTTGGATTTTCATATAAATAAGTCTTACACCCCCTACTTATCCTAATCATATTCAATATAGCCTTCTTACAACTCCTACATCTCAAATGGCTAGACCTAAGAATCAAGGCTTTGTACCCTTCAATGGTGGCAGCCCTATAAACCTAAACCAATTTGGTGATATACCTATTATTTCACTCAAAATCTTCCCATAGTTCATAGGTAAAAACTCTACCACTCCTATTGAACACATTGCATACATAGCCAACCTTTATTTGGTGCATAATGTGACTCATGAGAATGTAGCAATGATGTTGTTAGCTACCTCCTTAAAAGGCAATTAACTTCAATGGTATAGAGATATAGAAACTTCATCCATCAACACTTGGGATGAGTTAAAGGAGAACCTATTATTATCAACCTAAGTTACATGCTACTGAAGGTAGATTGTTTAGATATCCTTCAAACCTAGACTAACATTAGAATGATCTAAGGTTATGGGATACCTATACCTATATTAAACCTCTAGATTGTGAGGCTAGTTCCTCTGAATATATTAGTTTTGGATCAATTACTAAAACCTACTTGATTTGGGATGAAAAGAGTTAAAAGGATTACTATAAATAGAAATACTATTCTATTGATGGTGATACACCTATATTACTAGTTCATCCACTCAATTTGAACTCATAACAACACTGATAAACAATGAAAATCATTGAATCTGACAACTCCAAGGGACTCTTATGCAAGAGTGTTTGACATAAATGTTCCATTGAGAAATAAAATAATGATTTAAATGATGAAAGGCCTAATTCAAGGTACTAACTATTCAATATATCCATTTTTATCTTAGTTACTCGACATCAAACATTGTATATGACCTGCATAAGATGGCATACTAGTAACTAGGTGAGATGAAGACCTACCAATGGAGAAAATACTACCACATTTACAAATAAGACTAACATAATCACAATAAACCTATATAAATGGATTTTAAATAGTCATTTTTATTATCTCAAAAGGTTTAAAAAGCTTAATCTTGGTAGATTTTCATCAATACCAAAAGAGGGAACCTGAAAATAGGCCTAAAAGACTGAATATATAGAGAATGAGAAGCAAAAAAGATAAGAGAATGGCATAGAGGAGAAACAATGGCATATAAAAGAGAATAATAATTCAACTAATCATTAACTAAAGTCAAATTTAGTTACAATTTTCTAACAATAGTCCTCTTAAGATCTCTTCTTATCTCATGTTCTTGAATGCTCTTTGCATGAGCTCCCTGGCATTGAAAATAAGGTGGTGGTCCATCTTTGACTTGTTTAAACTCCTTTGGAAGCATGATACATCATATTATTATAAAATAACTCCTCTTAACATGATGTCAAGTTAAGTTAATGATCACTTCCTGCATGAAAACTATGGAATATTCATTGATTATTAGTCGAGGATTGGTTAACTCATGATTGGCAATTAAGATCAATTTATTCCTTTTTAGCCCTATTTTTCATTGATTTACACTTATGTCCAATTGTGTATGGAATATCCACTGGAATAATAGTTATGAATCATAATAACTCCACATTTACTCTCATCAATATATTCCAATTCTATTTTCCACTTTATTTGATTGACCAAATAAGCTAATTAGGCCTAGTAGCCTAACTTACTATATTTGATGGCTTTGAAAACTTACATAAAACTTTGAAAACCTAAAAATATGGTTAATTTAAGATATTAACCAATGCCTCATATCATGAAATATTTCCTCTTTAGTATGAAACACCTACAACTTAGTCAAACTAGTTGACTAAGTTAGCTTATCCTTCATTTCCTACAAACTAGTTGTTTTGAATGAGCTCCCAAGGGAACTTACAAGAATATTTCTAATCATTTGATTATTTTATGAGGAATAAAAATTATCAATATTTTTTCAACATTGATTTTAAATTATTTAAAATACCTTGTACCTCTTCTTATATATTTTTTCTTCTCAAAATCCTATTTTCTACCATGTTCATACAATATTCATATAACAAATGGTCATGGAAATGAATCTCTTAGAGTGTAATTTATGATATAGGTGGTAGTTAGGAGGTTTCAATGAGTTTGGATTCATAATTATCTAATTCTTCATAAATAAGTCCATAGTAGGGTTTTGCAAGGGTTTAAGAGTGCTCTGGGTTCTTAATGATGATTCATAAAGCTTGGGCCTTGAATGCCTAAACCAATGCCACAACAAATTAGTGTATTATGCCATTTAACCCTCCCAAAGTCTTTTTCTTTCCATTAAAAAGATCCATATTAGGGTGAGCATGTGAAGTCACCTCTTAGAGAGGAAAACAAGATTTCTAGGTAGTGTCTGGTGTTCTTTGGCCAAGATGATCATTGATAGAACTTATTTTATGGATAAAATTTGGTGTAAATATATTGTATACCTTTATGGTGATTTTCATGGTGATTTTAAGTGCCCTCATGACCTTTATTTGGATCCTTCTACCCCTTCTTGATGGCCTTATCTAGTGATGTCAAGGATAAGCATAGGTATATGCATAAAATTCTTCAATATTTGACTTTATGATAAGTTTAAAGGAAATTTTATACTATTTAAAACATAAATAACCTATATATAATTATTTTTAGTCATGAAAATGGTATATCAATCCATTCTTCTTTCACTTGTATGCAAATAGCTCCTTGCTTTAACTTACAGACCTATCTACTATGGAAGTGACCCAAAATACCTCTATTTATGGTTTTGGAAGTGTTATTAATAAATTTTTATACCCCATATTTCTTCTCAAACTCATTTAATGTGTAATTACCCTTCATTCCTTTTCTTTTAGGCTCAAAATAGCCTTATTTGGCCTAGTCTATATAGTATAAGTATTGCACATGTCAACCAATAAGTCATGAAGGTTCTTATGGGATTTTATAAGATCATAAATATGATTTTATATCTCAAACATACCATTTTAATTCATAATTTGGCTTCTTTCCTCCATCAGGGGGTTATCAAGGTTTTACAAGGGTTTTAGGGGTCCATAGCTTCTTAATGATTGTTCATAGCATATAGGCCCCTGATGGGAAACCACTTTCCATGAATATGGAGTAAATTAACCCCATAATAAACCATGATAATCATTATCTCTCATGCAAAAGGTGTGTAGAGATGTCTACGTGGTGAAGTTGTGCTTCAAGTGGTTGTGGAGGAGTATGTGTGTAAGAAAGAAGCTTGAGGGGTCTATCAAGACAAAATTTCTGAATTTTTTCCACTCCAATACCTCCTTAAAGTCTTAAACTACCCTCCACATTATTTTAATGCTCATCAAATGATTAAAAATCCCATGAAAGAGTTCAAAAGGATGATTGTGTCTCTTAAGGGTTTTAGGCCTGTCTGACTATTTTATCCCTTAAGGGAATAATTTATATGTATTTATGAAAATGAGTCACTATTACCAAGTTTATCAATATTTTTAATTACCTTTTAAATCCTATAAAACACTCTAATGAGTTTAAAACCCTCTACCAAAACTATAGACCTCCAAGAAGCTTGTCTAGATCCTTATTTGACTGTCAACAAATAGGTGGTTGAATTTAACAAAATAGTGAATAGTTACACTCTTAAAATGACCTCATCAAGGTGATATGCAGGTATAACCACTTATATTTACAAACTCCACCAATTTTCATACTTGGATTTTACATATAGAATCCTGTAGATGCATTTTACTAAAATGTATAGATAGGTTGCCTATGCTTCATGTCTTAAGACTGATGTTTCTTAGTTCCACCTTATATTTGTGATTAAGGATAATTAATGTGCTTGAATAGGCCATAAAAATACCTATTTAAATAGGTTTTATCATTCATGGTCACCTTTTATGCCTATGTAACCTATGCCAAAGTGTGTCTCTTCAAGAAACATCACTGTGACTATGTTTAACACTATTGTATGATGTTTTATGAGAAATAAAGGTGTTTTGTAACCATTCCATCATCCTTGGTGATTTTAAAACTCCTCAATTCTCTTGAAACCTTTCTCTTATCTATTTTTTATTATATTTACTCTTCATATAATGTTCTTAGGCTTTACACGGTCCTAGTCTGTACAGGCCTATACACTTCAAGGTTATGTAGTAGAGGTCATGATCTTTGATATAAGTTTGAAGATGTCAACTCACCATTTTAATGTAAATTTTATCTCACAAGATTTTATCCTTTAATTAATTCATATTGAACTATACTTTAAGAGAGTATGTGACTATATGAGATGTAATTATTCTCTAGTATGGCTATAGGTGTGTATTTTCATGAATTTGATCTTGATTGTAGCTTATATGGAACCCTCTTATTCATTTTATTGACCTCATTCACATCATCAATTTCTATTATGGATCCTTCATATGGCATATTCCATTTAATCACTCTACTCTCATTCCCTTATAACTTGGAGATAGGCCTACACTCTTGTATGGTTGTCAATGGATGTCATGAGGTAAATGACTATGTGTTTGTGTCATTGGAACTTCAAGTCTTAATATAATTTATCCCATTTCATGTGATTCTCAACACTAGGAAAACAAACGCATGAACCTAAAGGTGTATCAATTCCTTCTTTACAATGGATGTGATTCAAGTTGCATTCTTCAATAGGGATTAAACCTTGTTATAGGTGGTGATCCATTTGATAAAATAACCTTATCTGAGTTCAATATTTATTTAGGTATTACTTTTATCCCAATTTAATAACCATTACCTTGTAACATTATCTCATTCATACACCTCATTCTATCTTCTTGAAAACAAACCTTTCCCTATCATATAGTTGATTGTGCATCAACTCAAGCTCTTGTATAGGCTAAGTCAGATGGGATGCTAAAAGAGGGTCAAAGATATATTTTATTAACCTAAAATTTTTCCTTTTCACGATTCATATGTGTTCCAAAACACCTCTTGAAGGTTAAATTTCTTGAAAAAACTCTCTCATAACTTTGCCTATTCCTTGGGATTATGACTATGTCCTTGAAAGTCCTAATTGTGAGTCTCTCTTAAAGTTTGTCCTAAGTTATTCAAGACCTTGAACTTATATTATATTTGAGATACCTCATTGAGGTTATCAACCTCATACTAATATGTATTTGGTTTTCCCAACTAGCCTTCAAGAACTTAGATAGGTCTTAAGGCTACCAAGATACTTGTTTATTATAGGTTTTTACTTGTATACAGGCATGTAGGTGTCTTATGAGACACTTAAAAACAATTTATGGATACCTCCTTAGGTTGAGACATGAATGAAGTAATAACATATATCAATAACCCTTCACTCCTTTTCACTTTCACTCATACATTTATGCCATGACCTAACCTTCAAAATGACTATGTCCTTCCTTAACAACTATAAGTGACTATGAAGGGTCCCTTTATATGGACTAGGATGGAATTAGGCCTTAGGGAGGTCACCAAAATCAGTCTAGTGAACTTATCACTCATCCATTAAAACTTAAGGGGAGAGTTTGAGAAAATAAAATTAATGAGGTATCCTTCACACCCTTCTTCCTTTGTATTTCCATGAGAAACTCTTGATTGTGATTTCAATTTGCTATAGGTAGTCATTTTATCTTAGTTTAACATGGTCTTAGGTTTTGCATATCTTCCTTCATATCCATGATAGTCTCTACCCCTTTTAACTCTTTATGACATTAGATACATGAGATGGAGGTGAATGGAAGTGATATGATGGTTGAAGGATGTTGGGAACATTGAATGAGGGTGAAAATGGAGCTTTATTACATTGAGAAATGGTAGTGAAAGACTGTGTGATAGCGATGAACCAAGATGGAGGTGAAAATAAAATGAGGAGTATATGAAAAGACCATTTTTAGGGTCTTATGCAAGCATGATCACCTTTTCAACAAGATTTAACAATTTATATACCTTTGAAGGAGGTATATGGTGTTAAAATGAAACCTAGGAGTTTGTTAAGAACCTTAACAAATGCTAAAAAACCTTAAAATATGTTAAATGATGACTTCATGAGAACTCTTGAGATCCATTAATGGCTTACTTGCTATCAATATTTGAATAAATTTTTGAGAATATTGAATGATGTAGATATAACATGAATGAGACCCCTTCAAACAATAATCCAACAAATCTTGATGTTTATTCTCTCTCATGGACCATACAAACTCTCTCATATGCTTGTAGACTATAGATTTACACTATTATGACTTATTGAGTTCCATATGACCCTCAAACATGTAAAATAACTAAATAATTCCATAGAAAGGTTTATCATGCTCTTGTTAAACTCCAAAAACTTGAATTTTTCTGCCATGATGCCTAGATGAAGAGAAAACTTACAAAACTTACTACTTGCTTGCATGAAGGAGACATAGTGAGTGCCTTGACTCAAATGGGTGGTTCATAAAGGATATAAGAACAAATTGAGAACCAATTAACATACATAAAATCCCTCTAAGACTACTTTCTTTAGCCAAAATATTAGAACTTGATTTTGTCTCTCATGGTTGTACCACTTGTAAACTTGAAGGGCTCTCACGATGTGCAAAGAAGCTAGATGATTGGATGGAACTAATTTTGGGCTTGTATTGGATCCTTTTTCCAAATTATTATTTAACACCTACCATATCTTCTTCTCCATTATCTTTAGCTTTGATGTATGGAATTGGTCATACAAGTCTATACTTGTGCATGAAAACTCATGTAAAATAGCCTTTTTTGTATTTTCTTCAAACTTAAGACATTAAACCACCAATATAGGGTGATAACAATAATACCACAAGTCAAAAATCATGTTAGAACAATTTTTAAGTCTCTTACATCCTTACGAGGCCAAATTTTGCACGTGTGAGCTAAAGAAGGCCTTTTCTAAGCTTAAATTTTCATGAAATGACATTTTCAAAGTATGAAAATTTATGACTAAAATAAAGTCATGAATATTAATGTGTTTAAAGACATTATGAAAAATTTTGTGGCCTTTTGACACCATATTTAACATTTAAAGACCAAAACTTCTCTTTTTAGGTAATATAAACATATTTTTACAAAGGAAAATTGTCATTGATTGTCATAAAACATAGTATAGCCTCATAAAAGGTTTCCAATAGACTTTTTATGCATTTTCATCACACTTTAAAAATTTATATCTTGTTTCATACCTTCCATATACCTAATTATTCTATAAAATCTCATAACAAGTCATCAACTTCCCTCTTTTCACCATCTTCATCAGAGCACTTTCAGAGCACAAGACCACCTAAATCTCTATCAAAACCTCATGATGACACTTGACACTACTGACATGAAACTAAAACAAATCTCTCTTCACTTGATAGTTAATAACACTATGATGTACATGAAATTTTTTCAATTATAGGGGTTAGAATTTGGCCTTGACAGGCCAAATTACCAACACCTATGCAAGCATTTTGAAGATAAAAGTGACCACTTGTCCCTATAAAAACCATTGACCATAATCAAAAGAGATCCTCAAGATTTTATGGTGGATTTTAACTATAGGTTTTATAAAAACTGGGATAAGATCCCAATAGTAGTTAAACCCACCCCAAATTATGCCTTCTTATACTATTTAAGATCCCTCAAACCTAATATGGTAGTCATGATTCAGTCAATGGGTGGGAACACATTGTATTATGCCTATTAAGTATAAATAAAGGCATAAATTTGTCTTATACAAGTAGGCAAACTTACACCAAGGCCC
The DNA here is from genome assembly GCA_037957365.1 of Torreya grandis. Classification (NCBI taxonomy): domain Eukaryota; kingdom Viridiplantae; phylum Streptophyta; class Pinopsida; order Cupressales; family Taxaceae; genus Torreya; species Torreya grandis. Next base: position 2,944,879 of record JARHVA010000222.1, on the reverse strand, counting down.
TTTATACCATTTTTTTCTAGAGATACAACCTATTATGCCTACCATTACCCCCATACCATCCACAACCAATCATGAGAAGGTAGATGTTAGTTAGGTAAATAGATTGGTTGAGCTTGAAGAGATTCTCAAGGCATAATATGGTAAGATAGTGTCCTTGGAGAGGTAACAACTTCTACCCCATAGACCCTATCAAGCTCCTTATCAAGATCCCTATCAACCTTATCAATTCATTAGACCTTCATACCAAGCTAATCCTCAAAGTCAAGGGTAGATCACTCATACAAGGCCATACAACAACTTCAATCTTAACTCTAAAAACACTTCTAGAGCATTAGTTCCTACTCAAAATAACTATGCTCATAAAGGCTAATGGTTTGCACATTGGGGACAATCTCATGAATAAAGTGTCAACATAATGGAAGGTTATAATCAAGCTTATCTTATGTATCACAATCAATATCATCTTATGAAAAATAATCAGGCTCCTCTTACACAACACAAATAAGTTCCTCTTGTGCAACATGGAGAAGTTCCTTTTATGACTCAATCTAAATTACTAAATCAACAAGGAATGGGTAGATAGCAAACACAATTAGAGGATCCATTTGTCAACTTTCAAGAAGGATAAATTCCTTTTAGATAATGTGTATTCAATTAGATTGGAGCTGAAACTAAGGTGGGCAGTCCTATAACAACCAATACAAGGGATAAAAGAAGGGCAATGAGTGGTAACTCATTGGTAGGAGGAGTAGCTCATTTACCTTCTCAACCACTTTAGAAGACTAATGATCAAGATGCATTCCCTAAATCTCTACCACTTTAAAAGGGTCAGAATGATAAGGGTCCATTCATACCTCATTTCACATAAGTTACAAGTACTATTGTTGTTCCTAAATTATAGTTAAAGGTTGGTGGCCCTCACATCAGCATTATAGACTACATTAAAAGGCTCATTTCAACATACCAATTTGAGACACATTACTTATTTTAGTTTAGAAATACCTACTTCAATAAGAGTTTTCAAAACTCAACATCTTGGATAAACAAGTAGAAAAAGAAAGTGCAGTCCTAACCAACACTAGTCAACCTAATGAACCCTAACTAGCCAAGGTAAATAAACCCCCTCCCTTCTATCTTTCTATCATAATAGGGGATTACCTAGTACATAATTATGTGATAGATAGTGGGTTAAGTATATATGTCATGCCAAATTAAATAGCAAGCAAGTTGGGGTTAAAAAATGAGCCAAATTCTAAGGGATTCTTGTAACTAGATGGATATCCTACTAAAATAGTTAGTGTGCTTAAGGACCTAAAACTTATCCTAGCTTCTTGCCCCAATTACACCATATCCAAAGATGTTTTTGTGTTTGATCTACCCCCCATTTTGCTTTATGTTTATCTAGGGACTTCACTACTAATTTAGGAGGATACCTATCATTTAACTAGTCTTATATGGTATTTAGAACTAGGTATGGGACCAAAGTCACCATTAGGTCTGAGCCTATCTCCAGGCTTCATTTAGAGCTCTACATGCCTAATTTATCAAATTTTAACTACACTATTATTTAGGAATATGAGCACCCTGATGTTTAAGATCCATTTGAGCCATTTGAGGGCATATAATACCTACTTCTTCATGAGTACGGAATAGATAACCATGGATATGATAATTACAAAAGCATTGAGGAAGTATACTTAGGGATATATTATATGCATGAGGAGAAGGCAGTCATACCAACCCTTACCAATCCATGTCAAGATAATTATGGAATATGAAGGATATTTTTTTATGGCTTTAGGTGTAAGAATGAAAGTAGAGCAGGGGTTATGCTTATTTCTTCATCTAATTAAATGTGCTTTTCTACCATAACATTCCAATTCAGCTACACATGCAATATAATAAAATATGAGGCACACATTCATGGGTTTCAATGGACAAGGATAAGAGGTATCAAGCTGATACAAGCTATAGGAGATAGTGAATTGGTAGTCCATCAAGTGAGAGGGTAGAATTTAGTAAAAAAGCCACTATTAAAAGCATATAAGCATAGGGTTTAGGACCTCCTAGAAGACTTTGAGGCCTTTTACATCCATTCAATTCCAAGAGAATAAAACCAACATGCAAATAGGTTAGAAGCTATAAGGTCATAATATGACATCCCAAGTGAAGTCAGTAACCCAAAGAATTAGTCACAAATTAAGGTAGTTTTTAGACCATCGATACCTAATAATGAAGTCAACTTGTAAGTTGTTGATGCACATAAACATATCAGTAGGTTCATAAAGTATTTAAGAAACACTTCTCATTTTTAGATCCAAATAATCCATTGCATGAGTTTTTGGTTGTGATAATCCCATTATCCTTGGTGGAATAGAGGCAGAACAAGTAGACTATTTCACAAATTTATATTAGTTGGTGATTGGGAGCCACCATGGCTTAATACTTGATCTTAACCTATGCTAATCTGAGTGAATTATGTTTAAAACCTAAGTCTAAAGCTAAATTAATATGAATATTCATAATGAAATTGATCTAAGGTGAATTGATAAAAAGGATTAAAAGGAAGGGTAGGGTATAAAAGAGAGGTGTTGTTGATCTTTATTTCAAACATTATGACAAAGTTCCAATTTCATCTGAACATGCATTTAACCAATATGAAAGGTGAAGTAGCATAAGCTCAAATCCTATCACACATCAAGTAAACATTTAAAGAAGGTATGAAAAGATGCAAATAAGAACTAGGTTCACTTGAAGAATTTCACCCCCTACAAATAAATAACATTAGTTTAGATGCAAGAGGAGTAAAGAAAGAAAAATAAACCTAAGAACTTTCAATTAATCTATTATTAGCATAAATTAGCAACTTTGGAATTAAATATGCACATCCAAAATTCACAAGAACTATTCAAATCTGAATATAAAATAAACAAATGAGAGAGAAACCATGATATCAATTCACACAAGCAAATGTGGACAAACTTTACAAAACTCCTTGCTTATATTATTTTGCTCAAAAGTTACAAATAGTTTTTGGATTCAAAAAACTCTCTCCCTTTTTAAAGTTGGAAATACCTATTTATATATATAATTCATGAGGTATGTTGGTTATTAATGACAAGTTACATTTATACATGTGCATAGGATAGTTGTCCTTTTTGTTACATTCTAGAACAAATGACCTTTTCTAATATACTAACCTATAAGTAATGTATTTTACAAAATGTACATGCCTTTACAAAAATAATATTCCATTTCAAAAATATAAAATGCTAGTTACAAAATAATATTCCTAATCCAACTCACTTTGGGACCCTAGTGTTGTTGTAGACTTCTGCCTTTCTTATAGTATCTTCATTTTATAATGTTGATCGTTGATCAGCTAGAGGTTAACAATGGGTCTCATGAATAGCTCTTTTTCTTGATCTCCCAAGTTATTGAGATATTTTTGATCTCTCTTTAAATCTTTTTTGATACTCCCAACATCTCCCATATTTTCCTTAGATGAAAATAGTAGGCCCATGATCTTCTTATTATTAACCCCTATCTTCCCTTGACCTTAGTTCTTCACCTCTTGCATGAATTGAGAAGTTTAATGCTTAAACTCCTCATCAATGACAAGACCCAAAGGACTAAGTGAGGTATCATTATATCTTCATGTTGTTTGAGGTCCTTGAGAATGTCCTCCATCTGCTTAGACTAGCTAGTCAAGGCTTTGATTTTGTCCACCAATATATCCATACCCATATTTAAATGGGCTAGGCTAACTATCCTAAATTCAAGGACTTGATTCTTGGTCAAGGCTTTTATCAAGTCTTTCACTTGATATCTTGAAGACTTCCATTAGAAAACTTGGCCTATAGCCATGGAATTTTGCTTACTTATTGCCTCTTATTTGGTTTTGATTGACTTTAAGGAATTGAATAAGTTAATCATGGTGTTCTCAAATAGCTTGAATCTATCTTCTTGGATTAGCAAGATGGAAATCTCTTCTAAATTATTATGTTGTTACATCAAGCTTTTGATGACAACATAAAATTGATTAGATTGTGCTTAAGCTATCTTAAATGGTCCCTCTTTAAATATAAGAACCTCACTAGGTTTTTATCCTTCCACTAGAGTCAAACCAATGAATGGTTCCACTTTTTGAAAGGTGAATTCCTCTCTAGCAATCATGGCCTTCTTTTCTACACTTCCTGGTAATGGTAGGTCACTCCTCAATGGGAAGTGATGTTGATAGACTCTTTTATTACCCAAAGATGGTGCAGAGTAGGTATTTATTTAATTTTACATAGTGGTCATGAATTTATTCAAATCCCTCACTAGTGGTTTACACTTGGGTTATGGATTGAATTCTTCTTGCACAGATGATAATTCAACTCTCTTAGGCTTGATTATGATCAATACAAGGTTGAATTTGGTATTTAGTGCATGATAGGGATCTTTTTAAGGTCTTCTTAGTGTTTTAATATTGGTAGCTAGTTCAAACAATGAGCTTCATGGCATCCCTATGGCATTTTCAAACACTTTTCTCATTAATATTTAAAAATTGAATTTTTATTTTGAAAATTCCACCTTGATCTTGCACCATTGGATTCTATTTTACACAAATTAGTTTGGACCATTGATCTTGATATGAAAGATAGAATGCCATTAGTCACTTTATGATGTTCCTCATAGTTGTGACACTTGTCACTTCTACATTCACTCTAAGATTTGTTGAAATGTCAATGTTGATCTCACACCATTGATCTTGTTTGAATGAATCAATCATGCTCTGCCAATCTTGATCTACTAGATTATGCCTCTTGCTCCATAGACCATTGATTTAAATGTGTATACTTATCCACGTACCATCAATATTTGAAATATGCTTGAGCTTTAATTTTTGGCTCATTATTATACCATGTGTTGTCTTTACATGCATCCTCAAGTCTTTTGACTTTTTAACCTTCATCATGCAGCATCAGATCTTGATTGGCTGAATCAATGCACTCTATTGGATTTTTATCTACAAGGTCAAATGCCATTGGTTATTGAGTGTTCTTTGTCCATGAGTGTGATAGCTGTCACCTTATTTTTGTCTTGGGGCTCTATTTAAGCTTTGAGTTATTATGCACTGTCAGATCTCCACTACTTGAGTAAACATGGACCATTGATCCTACAGATGAAAATGATATTTAAGCCAGGCTTGGGAAAATAAATAAATTAGCATAATTTGTTTAGACTATGGTTTTATTTTATGTTAATAAACATGGGTAAGACCTTAGGATAAATATTTTAAGCTAAGTTTTAAACATGATAAAGGGGACCCTATGAGTAATAAAAGAGATGGCATAAAGTTTTAGATCAAAACTTTTAGCTAAAGCCTAAAACATAACAAAAGGACCTAGTGATTAATAACTTTAGGCAAGATTAAATCAGAATTATGAACAAATATGTCAACCAAATCAAGTTTGAATTATCTTCTAATGAAAATAACATATAAACATGCTAAAGGTACTCTGATCAAGTGAATTTTCAAATTTAAGGTACAAATTTGCACAATTTGAAACAAGGGTCCCTATTTTTGAAAAATGACCTTAATAAATGGTGACTTTTGGGGGAAATATAGAAATATGTTTAGAATTTAGAGACTCTACTTTATACTAATAACTAGGCTACTTATTCCACTTTATCAAACACCATTATTAAGATTAGTTCATGGGTAGACCAAATCTTACACATGAAAAATTAAGATCAAACATCAAGACATAGTCATGTTATGTGTGTGCTTTAACTCCACTTATTATTTGCCATGGGATTTAAGGAAACAACTTCCAAATTTTTATGAATTTAACCATTAACATTGACTTTTAGCATGTTTAGATATCCATTAGGAATCATGTTTTAGCTCAAGTAAGTCTTGGGCATTGCTCTGTTACTAACTATACATACATAACCCTGATATAAATGCCTTTGGTTTCAATCAAGACCTTGCTCCACTACCAACCAGGCATCTATAGCCCCGATGGAGATTACTAGAATCACCTTTGTTTAGAAAGCTTTTAAATTTTTTAATAAATCTCTTTTTTGATTTGGTATTTTTTAGATCATTTTTGAATTTCTAGTAGGGGTTGGGAACCAAGATAGTCAGATTTTTAGGATTTGGTTAGATTTTTGGTCTTCAGATAATCATATTTGGTTACAAACTTATCCTAGGTAATGATGTTTATTAAGTGAAAACATGATTATGTTTCAATAATTCAAGCTTTCATCCTATATGTGTAATCCATCTTAGAATCAATCTTACATCAAAACAAGGCTTAAAATCTCAAGGAATAATTATCTTACCTATTACTCTTTTACTAGTTTCTCTAAACTATAACATTAAGCCCATATTCTAATAATCCATGATAAATCAATGATGAGAAAACATACCTACATTTCTAAACTACAGAGTTCCTTTTGAGCATTTAAATGTACTTTGATTTAAGGACTATCCAAAAAGACTTATTGAAAGCAAGAAATAATGCATGGAAAGCAAACAAACCAAAACACAAAGAAAACAAGCAAATAGATATACATAAACACTATGCACAAACAAGGGATAATAAGTAAAGAAACAAGAAATAAATTAATCTAAATCCTACCTACACTATCTCTAACTAGTCTTACAGTTCATTCCATGAAGACTCTAGGTGGGACAGTAGAGAAATAGTGCTTGAGGTATTGCCCATTGGTTGGAAATGTAAACTTTGCTCCTTGAAATTATTTTAGTTTAAAGGTGTTATCCCCTAGAATCTCATCAATTTGATATGGGCCAATCCATAATGGTGTGACCTTTCCATGTTTTCCCTTTGATTCTGAGGCTTTGTCATAAACAAGAACTAGGTCTCCTTATTTAAACACCTTTATCTTTGAGAGCTTATTAAGCCACCTATTAACTATGGTTTGGTGCCTACTAAAATTGGTAAAAGATTCCTCTCTTATATCTTCCATCTATATGATGTCTAACAACCTTGAACTTAAAAATTCTTGATCATCCTCCATGTACTCTTGCATAAACTTATAGGTTGGTAGCTTGAGTGTTATGGGAAATATAGATTTTTGGACATATACTAGTAGCAATGGTGATGCCTTAAGATCTTGTTCTATTCTAGTTCTCTCTGCCCAAAGGGCATACTTAAGTAGCTTAAGACATGACTTTGGTTTATTAGCTACAAAAAAATTTATCACCTTCATCAAGTTCTTGTTGTTGATTCTACAATCCATTACCTTGAGGGTAATGGTCTGATGAGAACTTGAGAACAATATTGTTGTCATAACCCCACTCAATCATCTCAATGGATACAAAGGTAGATCCATTATCATATATTAGAGGTATATATGTTCTAAACTTTGTTCATAAATTTTTTTAAAGAAATTGATCACCTCTTCAATCCTACATTGCTTGGTTGCTACTGCTTTAGTCCATCTTGTGCAGTAGTCAATGGTAATTAGAACATACTTATGACCATCTAAGTAATTGGGGTTGATGACCCCCATAAAATCTAGTCCCCATTGGGCAAAGGGTTTATCAATCATTATTGGCTTAATGGCATGGCTACCTTGGGCTCTTTAGTGTTAAATATTTGACATGAGTGGAATCATCTCACATGTTTGTGAGCATATTTGAAGATAGTGGGTCAATAATAACCAGCCCTAATGATCTTGTGAGTTTTAGTCCTCCCAAATGGATGTCCACTTTATAGTTTTTCATGGAAAGTACTCAAGATCTCAACCACCTCTTCCTTGGAAACACACCTTAGGTAAATGTCTTCAAAGTTCTTCTTGTACATCACTCCATCCTTAATTGGAAAATGAGTTTATTTGATCCTTAAGGCTCTCTTTTACTCTCTAATTAACCCCATAAAACAATAGCCATTGATTATAAAATAAACAATAGGACCATACCAATCATTGGGATAAATTTTTTATTATTCTACCTATATGATACTCAGTTTGGGATTAGTATTGGTAATAAACTAAATTTTTTAGGTTGTGCAGCTAAAAGCTTCATTGATGCAAACAGGGAAGGAGGTTGTTGAGAGGTTGTTAAGTTGTAGGGCAATCGATGTCAGTCTGATCAGCTGACATTGATCATATATAATGGGAAAGGTAACCGACATCAGTCAGGTATCAACCGACGTCGGTAATCCCTAGCCTAACAGGGGCTGACGTCGATCACCTGTGTGGTTTTAGAACTGCCAGTTCACAGATAGTTAATTAATGAACCAGGTGTTTGCATGTTGAGAGGCCAATTATAGTCTTGAGCTATGGATCTAATTATTGTAATTAGATGTCTAATTATTATTTTCATGAGATCTATATAATAGACTCATGGGCTATATTGTAATTTTTTCTAGTTTGAGTTGAGCAAAGTTAGCTCCTTCTATGTGTGAAGTGAGCAAGGGTGTTCCTCCTAGTTCCACAGTAGTGCCAAGTGTGGGTGCTGGTTTTGGAGAATCAGAAGGATTCTTCATGTATGTAGGATCTTGGTCAGTAGGTGTGCAAGGCCACGTTTAGAGATCTACATGGGTAAGTAAGATCATTGATCTGCAGGGGTATGTGTGTGCAAGGTCTAAGGTTTGCAGGTGTACAGAACCAAGTTTAACTGTAGGTGGAAATAGAATCAAGGTGACAGCAACACAACAGGGAGTAGGATCAGGTGGGATCTACTTGGAGTACGGTGTGTACTCAGTCTAGAGCAAGAGAGGAAGGAAAGGAAGTTCCTTCCATAAGTAAGATCATTTGAGTTGTAGGTTGTTGCAGTTTAGGGGAGATCTACTTGGAGTGTGTAGAGCACTTATGGAGTGTATGGAGCACTGGTGTACTGGCAGTAGTGGATACTGACTGGTTGGAGGTGAACACCAACTCTGTGTTTGAGTTATGTGTTGGGACCGTAAGAGAGAGAGCTTTGAGGAAATAATTATTGTACACTTGAGGTGTGGGAAGCCTCTGAGAGGTGTAAAGAATAAGTGGCATCTTATTTATTGTATTCTTTTCTGGATGAGTATTAATACAAGTTGTGTATTGTCTCTCATATTCTATGTTGTTTCTGGTTTCTAGTTACTTTTTACTTCTAGTTAATTTTGCATCTTAAGTTGCTTGTATATGGTAATCAATTGTGCTTCCACGGGTTCCTAATAGTTGGTATCAAAGCTAAGGTTGCAGGGAGCAGGTTTTGTGTTTGGTTATAGGTCACTCTCAAGGGTTTCTAATTGAGTGGGAGTATAACAATGGTAGAAGAAAGTAAGCTACAAATGGAGGAATTGAATAGCACGAATGGTCAATTACGGTGTTATGGAAAGAAAGAGCAGGTAAAGAAAGATTTTTGGTTGGTTACAGATCAGCATGAAGGAACTGAAGAAGTAAATGTTTCAGGTGTTATTGCACAGGATGCTCTGAGATATTTCTTGGATAAATTTGAATCTTGGTCAATAGATTATGTTTCCTCTTTCCATGCAGCCCCAAGTAGAGGGGTTGGTGAGCCTTGTCAGATTGTTGGCAAAGGGGAAGTGTTGCTAAAATTGTAGGCGGCCAACACATGGGTGTTGAAGAAGGTCATGCAGGTCCCACTCTTGAAGATGCAGCTAATTGCTTTAGAAAAGTTGGGTGATGAGAGATGCACAAGAACTCTCACAGTGGATGCACTTGAATTATCAGGTGGTAAGAAAGCAGGTACTCTTTATCTACTTGCTAGTATTACTGATTCTTCTTCTGTTGTGAAGACATGGCTTTGTAGGCTTGGTCACATGAGCAAGAAGGAGATGCATATTTTTAAGCGAAAGATAGATGTGTTTGATAAACTTAAGAACTAGAAAGCCTTTGTGTTCTTGGAGGAGATGACAGATAGAGTTCATTGGATGGGGTTGGATACTTTTGAGTAGGGTAGTTTGGACATGGGATTGATTTAAAGGAGCTCGTAGGTAAAAATTCATCACTCACAAGTGAACACAGGTACCAACGTCGATCAAGGGAAATTGACATTGAACAGACAGGTGCCGACATCGATCATGTGTAGACTAGAGGAGTTGGTGGTGTCAGGAAGGTGGAGACTGACATCGGTAGGATAACTGGCATCGATGACTTGGACAGTTGCATGGAACTGATGTCGATTAGATGCAGACTGTGTTGTGATCGAGGTCGGTCACTGAGATAGATTTTGGGTGGATAGCAAGCTGTCAAGGAGTCTCAAATTCCCATATGGAGGATTGAAAGTGTAAGTAAGCCTCAAATTCATTGTTCTTCTTCTTTATACTAGTTGCTGACTATAGAGTAGGAAGGATCTAGGAAATAGTGGGAGCATGGCATGAACAGGATGCAGGACCAAATGGGAGATTTGGTAGGGTTGCCAGCCAGTATGAAAAGCACTGAGATGAATGGATACCTTGGTTAAAGAATAGAGAGAATGGATACGTGAAACTGAAGGCTAGGTCATATGGTCTTGAGGAAGCTGTAGGACAGTGGTACAGGTTTTGATAGGTGGATGATAAAGCAGGGCTTTAGTCAATGTCAGTGTAACCATTGTGTTTGTCTTACCAGGTGGATGATGATAGCTACATTATCCTGTTACTGTATGTGGATGGTATGCTAGCTAGTAGGTTTGTACATACAGGGTTTTGCTGAGCTAAGGGTAAGGTTAGTTCAGTGGTTTGCCATGAAGGATTTGGGAGCAGTGAAATTCTTTGGCATGAGAGACATGGAAGATCACAGGTTGATTTTTGTCTCCAGTGGGAGCTAATTTGAATCAGGTGTTGGTGAGGTTCAATACACAGGACGCAGAACCGAAGCACACCAAGGGATGGATAGTTTAGTGTCTGAAATCACATGAGGTCTAGTATAGACCTGAGTTTCCCAAGCAGTGGGAGCTGTCAGAGTTAGGAGCCAATTCAGGGAAGTGGATTCTTAGGTATCTGAGAGGGACCAGTATTAGGGATTCATGATATGCAGGGTCAGGACTTCACTACATGGGTTTATAGGTTCGGATGTGGCAGGTTACTTAGATGACAGGAGGTGCACCACAGGTTGTGTGGTGGTTGGTCTTCAGGATTGATCTTGAAGAGGGATACAAGCCAGGAAATAGATTAGATGGGGTACAGGTATAGGTACAGTGCAGCTATTTATCTCTAAGTGGGAGATTGTTAGGTTGTGGAGCTAAAAGCTTCACTGATGTAAATAGGGAAGGAGGTTATTGAGAGGTTGCTAAGTTGTAGGGAAATTGACGTCGATCTGATCAGCCAATGTCAGTCATATATAGTGGAAAAGGCAACTGACATCAGTCAGGTATCAGCTAACTTTGATCATCTCTAGCCTGATAGGGACCGATGTCGGTCACTTGTGCAGTTCCAGAATTGCTAGTTCACAAATAGTTAGTTAATGAACTAGGTGTTTGCATGTTGAGAGGCCAATTATAGTCTTGAGCTGTGGATCTAATTATTGTAATTAGATGTCTAATTATTATTTGCATGAGATCTATATAATAAACTCATGGGTTGTATTGTAATTTTTTCTAGTTTGAGTTGAGCAAAGTTAGTTCCTTCTATGTGTGAAGTGAGCAAGGGTGTTCCTCCTAGTTCCATAGTAGTGCCAAGTGTGGGTGCTAGTTTTGGAGAATCAGAAGGATTCTTCATGTATGTAGGATCTTGGTCAACAAGTGTGCAAGGCCAAGTTTGGAGATCTACATGGGTAAGTAAGATCATTGATCTACAGGGGTATGTGTGTGTAAAGTCTAAGGTTTGTAGGTGTGTAGAACCAGGTTGATCTGTAGGTGGAAGCAAAATCAAGGTGACATCAACACAATAGGGAGCAAGATCAGGTGGGATCTACTTGGAGTACGGTGTGTACTTAGTCTAGAGCAAGAGAGGAAGGCAAGGCAGTTCCTTCCATAAGTAAGATCATTTGGGTTGCAGGTTGTTACAATTTAGGGGAGATCTACTTGGAGTGTGTGGAGCACTTGTGGAGTGCGTGGAGCACTGGTGTACTGGTAGTAGTGGATACTGACTGGTTGGAGGTGAACACCAACTCTGTGTTTGCGTTGTGTGTTGGGACCGTAAGAGAGAGAGCTTTGAGGAAAGAATTACTATACACTTGAGGTGTGGGAAGCCTCTGCAAGGTGTGAAGAAGAAGTGGCATCTTCTTTATTGTATTCTTTTCTGGATGAGTATTAATACAAGTTGTGTATTGTCTCTCATATTCTGTGTTATTTCTAGTTTCTAGTTAATTGTTACTTCTAGTTAATTCTGCATCTTAAGTTGCTTGTATATGGTAATCAATTGTGCTTCCACAGGTTCCTAATAAAATTAAACCTTGGCATATTACCAACTTTGTAGTCTTCATCTATAGATAATATTCTTGGAGGGAAGACATCCACTTACCTATCCTTTCTCCAATTTCATATTGACTAAGCATGAGCTTAGTGGCAAGGTCTGGCAGTATTGTGTGTACCTTATTTCTAAGGATATAATGCCTAAATTTATTCATTGCCTTGACCAGAACACATGTTTATTTGTTAATAAGAGAATAATTAAATTTATTATTTTTAAAATTAGAACTCATGATAGGATGATCACATCCATCTATCTTTTGAGTTAGGATAGTTTCAATTATATGGTCAAAAGCAAAAGCATAAAGATAGAAGTCTTTAGTAAATTCTAGACTTATCAGCATAGGGGCTTATCCAATTGCTTATTTTATTTCATTTAAGGCCTTCTTTATCTATTCATTCCAAGTGATCTTAGAATCTTTCTTCAACATATCATTCAAAGGTCTCACTATTTCTACAAAACCATAAATAAACTTCCTCACAAAGTTGATTTTACCAAATAAATACTTTAGTTCCTTCTTACTTTTAGGGGTTTTATCTTTGATATTGCACTTACTCTATCTAGGTCTATAGAGATCCCCTCAGTTATAACATGTCCTAATAATTTTCTGTCAGTTATACAAAAAATGCTTTTCTTTGGGTTGAGAGAAATTCTATACCTTTTACAGCTTTCAAATACTTATTGTAAGTGCATGATGTGATCTTCCCTATTCTTTGAAAATATAGTTAAGTCATCCATGTAAATAATAATGCACTTACATATAAGGACTTGGAATTCATGATCCATTACTCTTTGAAAGGTTGCACCTTCATTTATAAATCCAAAGGACATTCTCTTGTAGGCAAAATTACCCCACTTAGTAGTAAATGTAGTCTTCATTCTATATTCCTTATTAAATAGCACCTAATTATACCCTAAAAATCCATCAAGAAAATACATCATAGCAGAACCAAAAACAATTTAGATTACTTGGTCAAGATAAGGTAGGGAGTAATTATCCTTTTTAGATGCTCTATTTAGATTTCTAAAATTAATGCACAATTTTATTTCACCATTTTTATTCTTAAAAGGTACTAGGTTAGCCTCCCAAGTGGAGTGTCTAATGGGAAACACTATCTTAGCATCTAGTAACTTCTTGACCTCTTTGTATATCATTAGTTCTAGGACAGGGTTGACTGGCCTTTATTTTTGCCTAAATGGCTTGTAAGATTCCTTTAGAGTTATGGTGTGGGTTATGACCCTAGGATAAAAGATATTTAATTACATCATAGGAACATGATATTATATCCTTATACTTGGTCAGCAAATCTTTGTCTCTCTTGGTTTATATGCTTGTGCAGGTTGTACCAATGTTCACTAGCTAAGGTTAACCTTAGGAACCTAAATCAATTGCATTGTAATCTTTCCCATTCACTTTGGTAATATTGATAGTTTTAGATAATTTATCTCAATAAAATAGTCTCTATAATGATATCATCCCTTTGGGGATCTTATTATCATTCAGTTGAATGAAATTGTCATCAAGCTTGTCTTTAACTTTCTCATTATCAAGGGTATTTTCACTAACATCATTAATGATAAGAGCCTCAAATATTCCTGATCTAGTCATGAAGTCTATGATATGATGATAATCACTAAATACTTTCAAATGGTTGACATTATCTAGCACTTAATGACATGGTACTAATTCAATGGTAAGGCTTTGTAACTTGGACCCTTGATTGGGCATAAGGTTGTCTATAGGTGAAGCAAGTTCATCAGCAACCTTATTTTCCTCCCTATGGATTGATATAATGTTGAAAGCATCAAAACATTGAATTAAGTCTCACACTATAAATTTATATTTCTTAAGATAGGACAACTTGCATTGATATTTATTCTTGACTTGATTAACTACTAGTTTAGAATCACTAAAAACTAATGCTTCCTTGACCTTGTGTTTGATTGTAAATTATAATCCAAAAATAAATGATTTATACTATATGATATTATTAGTGCATGGGAATTTGAATTTTTAAGAGGAATTATATTATTTCCTAATGGGATTGATTAATATCACTCCTACTCCAAAACCTAATTTACATCTAACACCATCAAAATACAACTTCCATAATTCAGGCATAGCATGAGAAGTTTTGGAGTTACATACCTTTATGGTGTCAAAAGTGTAAACACCTAGATATGAGTTAACCATGTTAACCCTCTCATTTGTTTCATTGTACTTGGTGATCATATCCTTAATTTTAAGTTTCCTTTCTATCTTGATTTGATTTAGAACTCCCTTTCATGGAAGCCACATGTGGGAATAGTTAGTAGACACGTAATTGTTTAAAGATCTAGTTCAGGCTCTACTTAATAGCATTCCATATGCATCAAGGATATCCATGACTTAGATGTTAATGAACTATTGGATCCTCAACTTAAAGGCAATCTGCATGTGCACATTTAATAACTCACCAATTACTTTGACCCTTGATTTATCTAATTGAGTCATAACCCTATCAGAATTAATGAGAGTCAAACTTAATTGCTCACAAATACCTTTAGGCATAATATTTGTACATGCACCAAAGTTTAACAAATAATTATTCAAATTCTTACCAAGGATCCTAACTGTAAGTAGGAAACGTGGAACATTTGCCTTAGTTTTATGTATTATAATGTTATCATATGTAGACTTTTGTGGTTTGCTAGGCTTCTTAGATAAAGATTACAACAAAAAATCCATTTATTCTGTAATCGGAGTCAACTCATGCAAATTAATGTTATCTTTTATATTTTTCATGTCCTCCACTATATTATATCTAGTCCTATTGGAAGAATTAGATGTATCAATATTAGGTTTAGAGGTACTTCCCTTAGGGTGCTCTACATTATTGTCTAATGTAGTATAAAGAGGAGTGTCAAAATTATTTGGTAGATTTTAGGTATTCAAAGGTTGTTTTTTCTCCCTATTCCTTAGAGGATAGGTATTCTTCAGATATTGCTAAAAACCATGAATCTCTTCAGGGATATCCTCAAGCTTATTTTCTTCTTAGAATGGGAACTCAAATGTCTCTACCATGAAATTTGAATTAGTAGATTTAGATAACCTTGAAGAACTTTAGGTACATGTACCATTGTCTTTATTAGGTAGAAATTCAAAAGTTTCCAAATCTTCTTGAAAATTTTCAAAAGTATTGCAAAAAACTAGACATTCTAATTCACCATGCTTTGATGTATAATGAACTCTACAATAATCAAGAAAATCTACATCACCAATATTTATATCAAGAACATTATTATTAATATATGACTCATTGTTATGAATATATTTTTTTTAATTTTGAAACCTATTTGAAGGCCTATTAAACCTTTGGAAAGAGAAGTTCTTGTTTAATCTTTCTCTAGTATTGCCAACTTACTTTTGTAGCTGAATGAAACTAGTGCTTAGCTCCTGAACCATCTTTAAGATAGAATCATTCTCATTCTTAGTTGTATTATAATTATGAACTTGAGTATTTATATTGGCTACAGGCATCAAATCTCTCTAGTCTTTTCCTAGGTTTTGGCCAAGATGTGCATAGTTCAAAGGCAATTGGTTCAAAACTAGAAGTTGATTTAAGGCAGGCATATTTTGATTGGCATTGGAAATGACATTAAAAATATGAAAATTTGGATTAATGTTGGGAATATTATATTCCATTTGGTCTTAGGGTTACATCTAATTATTAATGATCATAGCTTTAGCATAAGCTAGGGCTCATATATTAATGATCTGAGTAGATATTTTGAGAAACATATAGCTCATGGGTTCCAAGGCATCCTTATATATATCTAAGGCTAAATCATCATCAGGTCTATAAGGAGATATGGTTTTTCTAAACATTTTCTAGAATCTAGCATTAAATTCTCTTATGGGCTCATTTGAGTCTTTTTTTACTATGGTAAACTTTTGGTATAGGACACATGGACTAACAATTTTGCCAAACTGATCAATGAAGTAATTATTAAAATCATTCCACCTAGATATGTAGTTTTTAGGAAGGTTAAGGAACCATTCATATGAAACATCTTTGACATTAAATGGAAATAATTTGCATTCTATATCTTTATGAACTACATTCAAAAGTCTTAAAGTAGCTTTGAAGGATTTAATGTGTTCTTAAGTAGTTATAACACCATTAGGACTGAAAGTGGGAAAATAATTTTTAGTATTTTGAGGAAGGTCATATACCACACCTAGCAAATTAATTAAAGATCCACCTAGCCAATCCATACCTTGATAGGGATTGAACATAAGAGCACCCTAAATTGGTGAAGTTGGTTGAGACTTTGAGAGTCTACGCTTACCTTTGTCTTACCTAGCTCTCCTATCCACTTCTAATTAAAGGAGAGGAACCCTTGTCTTTGAACATGACCTGGTCCTTATTCTTAGTAATTCCATCTTGAGAGATTTGAACCCTATTTAAAATATAATGTGTAAGTCTTATCTTTATAAATAATGATGATCAAACTTGCACATTAAGCAAATTATGTACAAATATTTATAAATAATGGGAAAATATATCAATATTTAACTAAATTAGCTTAAATATGTGTCCAAACATGTAAATATGAATGATATTTACAAATTTAAGTTTAAATAAACTCAAATTTTCAAATATCCAATCAATATTTGAATAAAACAACTATTACTAACCTAAAACATCTTAGATTCATATATCTTAAGCTATCTTTACCAAAATTACTCATGAATCTTCAAAGAATATCTATCTTTATCTAAATAAGCACAAAGATGGGTTTAAAACCATTTATATCAATTATCTTTACACAAATATTCTAAAATAAACATACATATGCAAATAATACATCAATCTTTGAATAGAATTCACCAAAATTAGCAAAGATGTTGTAAATTTTCAAAGATCTAATTGGCCCTCTTTATAACACCAATTTTTCCCCTATTGATGCACCTAAATGTTTCAGCAGGTTCATATAGTGTTTAAGAAACACTTCTCATTTTTGGATTCAAAGAATCCATTAATGAGTTGTTGGTTGTGATAATATTTTTATCCTTGGTGGAATAGAGGTAGACAAGTTAATTATTTCACAAATTTATATTAGTTGGTGGTTGGGAGCCACTATGGATTAATAGTTGATCTTTGATTTTTGAGATAAACTATTCTAATATGAGTGACTTGTGTTCAAAACCTAAGTCTAAAGCTAAATTAACATGAAAATTCACAATGAAATTGATCCAAGGTGAATTGATAAAAAGGAGTAAAAGGAAGGGTAGCGCAGAAAAGAGAGGTGTTGTTGATCTTTATTTCAAGAATTATGGCAATGTTTTAATTTCATTTGAACATGCATTTAACTGATATGCAACATGAAGTAGCATAAGTTCAAATCCTATCACACATAAGTAAAACATATAAGGAAGGTATGAAAAGATGTAAATATGAACCAGGTTCGCTTTAAGAATTTCACCCCTAAAAACAAATAACATTAGATCAAATGCAAGAGGAGTAAAGAAAGCAAAATAAACCTAAGAACTTTCAACTAATCTAGCATTATCATATATTAAAAACTCTAAATTTAAAAATGCAAATCTGAAATTCATAAGAACCATTCAAAATTGAAAATAAGATCAAACAAATGAGAGAGAACCCATGATAGAAATTCACACAAGCAAATGTGGACAAACTTTTTAGAACTCCTTGATTATGTTAATTTTCTAAAAAGTTACAAATATTTTTTGGCTCCAAAAAACTCTCTCCCTTTTTATAGTTGGTAATGCCTCTTTATATAGACAATTCATGAGTTATCCCTATCAGTAATGACAAATTACATCTATACATGTGTATAGGATAGTTTTCCTTTCTATTACATTCTAGAACAAATGACCTTTTCTAATATACTAACCTATAATCAATGTATTTGACAAGCTATACATGCCTTTACACAAATAATATTCCTTTTCTAAAATATACAATTCTAATTACAAAAGAATATTCTTAATCAAACTAACTTTGGGACCCTGGTGCTGCTACAACCTTCTACCTTCTTTACAGGATCTTCATTCTATAATGTTTCTCTTTAATCAGCTAGAGGTCAACAATGGGTCTCATGAATAGATCTTTTTATTGATCTCCCATGATACTAATATCTTTCACATCTTTCTCTAAATCTTGTTTGATACTCCCAACATCTCCCATATTCTCCTCAAATAATAATAGTAGGCCCATGGTCTTCTTACTATTAGCCCCTATCTTCCCTTGACCTTGGTTTCTCACCTCTTACATGAATTGAGAATTTATATGCTTGAACTCCTCATCAATGATAAGGCCAAAAGGAATAAGTGAGGTATCATTTTATCTTCATATTATTTGAAGTCCTTAATAATGTCCTCCATCTACTTGGACTAGCTGCTTAGTGCTTTGAATTTGTCTACCAATATAGCCATAGCCATATTTAAATGGGTTAGGTTGATTGTCCTAAATTTAGAGACTTGATTCTTAGTCAAGGTTTTGATCAAGTCTTTCAATTTAATCTTGAAGCCTTCCATTATCCAATTTGGCCTGTAGCCATGGAATTTTACTTACTTATTACCTCTTGTTTAGTTATGACTGACTTTAAGGAATTGAATAAGTCAACCATGGTGTCCTTAAATAGATTGAATATATCTTCTTGAATTGACAAGATGGTAGTATCTTCTAAATTCTTTTATTGTTGCATCATGCCTTTAACAACCAAAAATTTATCATATTGTGCTTGATCTAGCTTCAATGGATCTTATTTAAAGATAAGAACCTCACTAGGCATCTGTCCTTCCACTAAAGTCAAACCAATGAATGGTTTAACTTTTTGAAAGGTAAATTCCTCTCCAATAATCATGGCCTTCTTTTTTTACTCTTCCTAGTAATGGCGGGTTGCTCCTCAATGGACAGTGATGTTGAAAAACTTTGTTATTACCCAAAGATGGTGTAGAGAAGGGACTTTCTATAAATTGCCATAATGGTCATGAATGTGTTCAAATTACTCACTAGTGGTCTACACTTTGATTATAGATTGAATTATTCTTTCACATATGATAATTCAACTCTCTTAGGATTTATTATGATGAATATAGGGTTGAATTAGGGATTTAGTATATGTTAGGGCTCTTTTAAAGGTCTTCTTAGTGCTTTACTAGAAGCATCTAGTTCAAACAGTGAGCTTTGTGGCATCCCTATGGCATTTTCATGAAACTTCTCTCATTAATATTTAAAAAGTGACTAATGTCTTTTGAAAAATCCACCTTGATATTACACCATCAGATACTCTTTTACATAGGTTAGCGTGCACCACTGATCTTGATCTAAAATATTGAATGTCATGGTTTATTTTGTGACATTCCTCATGGTTATGACACTTGTCACTTCTACATTCACTCTAAAATTTATTGAAATGTCAATGTTGATCTTACATCATTGATCTTATTTGTATATATCAATTTCACTTTATTGATCTTGATCTATTAGATTATGCCTCCTACTCCATCAATCATTAATCAAAATGTGTATGCTTATCCATGTACCATCAATCTTTGAAATATGTTCAAGCTTTAATTTGTGGCTCATAGCTATGCCATGTGTCATCTCCATGTTAATCTTTAGGGATTTTGACTTTTCTACCTTCATTATGCATTGTCAAATCTTGATTATCCAAATCAATGTGCTCTATTAGATCTTTATTTGTAAGGTTAAATGCCATTAGATGCTAAGTTTTATTTAGCTATGAGTGTGAAATTTGTCACCTTATTTTTCTCTTGGGGCTCCATTAAATCTTTGACTTATTGTTAATCACTGAATCTTCATCACTCAAGTAAATTTGAACCATTGATCATACAAATGAAAATGATATTTAAGCCAAGCCCAAGAAAATAAAGAACTTAGCATACAATTTTTAGACTATGGTTTTATTTTGTGTTAATAAACGCAGGTAAGACCTTAGGATAAACATTTTAAGCTAAGTTTTAAACATGATAAAAGGGACCCCATGAATAATAAAAGAGATGGCATAAAGTCTTAGGACAAGGACTTTAGTTAAAACCTAAAACCTAACAAAAGGACCCAGTGGTTAGTTAGACCATGTGGAAATAAAATGGACCAAAGGGGGCTCAGGACTTAAAGGAACTAAACATAAAAAATTTAGACTAAGGTTTAGTCATCTTTTAAAACATGACTAAACCTTGCAATAAAAATTAAACTAGGTCCATGGCATGATTAATCATTCCTATGTAAATTAATCCTACCAAATTTGAATTTTATTCAAAATAACATGAGCTAAGGTAATTTGAATGAGGGTTTTGGGATGCTTTCAATTGATTTTCAATAAAATAAAGGCTAGTAAAAGGCCAAATTGATATAAAAATCATGAACCCCATGCATTACCCATTCCAAATAGATTCCATTAGAGTTATAACCTAAAACATAAAGATCTAATGATAGCAACTTTAGGTAAGAATAAATCAGAATTATGAACAAGTATGCCAACCAAATTAGGTGTGAATGATCTTCAAATGAAAATAAGATGCAAACATGCTAAAGGTACTCTAATCAAGTGAATTTTCAATTTTAAGGTACAAATTTACACAATTTGAAACAAGGGTCCTCATTTTTTAGAAATGGGGGTATGTTGACCTCAACACAAGTCTTTAACAGTGATAGGTAGATAACATGTTTCTTGCAAGTAGAGGCAGAATTTTGCTCAAGGAATCAAGGTAGACTTCAATAATAGTATGGTGACTAGATTGTTCAATTAAAGATAAATAAACTTCCTAAGGGATTAGTGATTCTTGAAAACATCTTCAATGAAGATGATCAATTAAGGAGAGATAAAGTTATCATGTCAACCAAGGAAGAACACTATGAGAAGGTCACCATTTTTAAGGATAGGTTAATCAAACTAGGTAAGGTGAACACTAGAGAAGAGAAGATTAATTTCATAGAGTTATGTAAATATTTTGTAGACATCTTTTTTTAGGAATATAATGACTTTAAGGGGTTTCACTCTAGTTTAACTCATCTTACTATAGAATTAGAGGCAAGTGATAAACCTATGAGGTAGAATCAAAGACCATTCAAACCCTATATTGAGTTCCTCATGAAGAAAGAGTTGAATAAATTCATTGAGTCCAAAATTATATTACAACACTCTTCATGGGTGGCTAACCTTGTGCTTGTAAGGAAAAAGAATGGGGAGATAAAGTTATGTGTGGACTTCAGAGATCTTAATAGGGTGTCATTGAGAGACCACTAGCCCTCACCATCTATGAATTAGATTCTTCAAAAGCTTGTAGGTTCACAATGTTTCTCCTTGATTGATGGATATTCAAGGTATAACCAAGCATTATTTAAGGGAGAGGACCAACATAAAACTACCTTCATAGCTAAGTGGTTTATTTATGCTTACAAGAAGATGCCCTTTGTGTAATCCAATTCAAGGGCCATCTTCTAAAGGTTAATGGATGTAGCCTTATAAAGAATTATCAATGATATGGTGTTCATATACCTTGATGATATTATAGTATTCTCAAAGGATGCTAGAGACCATTTGACAAACCTTAGACTGATATTTGATAGGTGTAAGAAGTATGGGTTCTCTTTGAACCCCAAAAAGTGTATTTTTACAGTCCATGAGGGCATACTTTTAGGCCACATTATGTCTAAGGCCTATCCATATACCCTAAGATGGTAAGTGTAATTTTATCCACATCACTTACCAAACATAAAAAAGGACTATAGAGTTTTCTCGGTAACATCAATTTCATTATAAGGTTCATTCCCATATTTGTTGAGTTGGTTAGACCCCTAAATTTATGTTTAAGAAACATAAGGATTTTACATGGACTAGGGAAGGAAAGAGGAATTTTGAAGAAATTAAGGAGGATATTGCTCAAAAACCCACTCTCCTTAAACCTAATTTCTCAAAAGACTTATTTCTGTATTCCTTCTCAACCAATGACACCATATCTTCCATGTTAATGCAATAAAATAATGAGGGCCTTGAGTAACCCTTAGCCTTCTTTAGCCAATCATTAAAGGGATATGAGTATAGGTATACTTATTTAGAAAAATTTGTGTTTTTATTCATGAGAATCCTTTAAAAATTTAGGCACGTGGTGTCCAAAAACAAGATCTATGTCATGGTGGCTCACCCTAGCATCAAGGAATTCCTTCTTAACCAAGATTTGAGTGAGAAAAGAGTAGGTTGGGTGACTAGGTGCATGAAGTATGACATATAGGTGAAGGTCACCAAGATAGTTAGGGTTAGAGGACTATGTGAGCACTTGGTAGTAGATGTTAAGGATAACAAAGAGGTGGTTTTGGTAATGCATAGTGATCTCCAAGTAGTTAAACCTACACCTCCTTCCAGATAGACTCAAGACATGATAAGGTTTCTCTAAATAGGGGAATGTCCTATAGGTTTAGATAGGAAAATAATAAGGTATTGTAGGCTAAAATAAATCCCCTATGGCTTGATATATGGGGTCCTATTTAAGAAATATATTGATGGAATATTTTTAAGGTGTGTGAAGACTAACCAGATTGACAAGCTATTGGATCAATTCCATGATGGGCCTACAAGAGGCCACATTATAGTTAAGACTAAAAAAACAAGGATAATGAGAGTAGGCTAATTTTGGCCGAGATTATTCAAAGACTTCCATGCTTGGGTTAGGAGGTATTAAAAGTGTGCCATGTTCCTTAGGAAACAGAAGCTAGTTGCCTTACCCCTCAAGCCCATCTAAGTGGAACAACCTTTCATGTAGTATGGATTATATTTTATAGGCATGATATATCCTCCATATAATATAAGACATAAATGGGTCTTGACTGCTATAGATTACTTCACTAGGTAGGCAGAGGCAATGGCCCTTAAAGAGGCTAATGAAAACTCAGTTTTGGAGTTATATGGTAACCTAGTGGCTAGATTTGGGGTCCCCTCCATAATCATATTAGACAATGCTCTAGATTTTAGTAGTGCAAGGATAAGTGAATGGTATTTAAATTATGGCATCTACCTCAACACTTCCTAAAACTACTATTCTCAAGGTAATGGACTTACAGAGTCCAATACCAAAAACTTAATCAAGATAATAAAGAAAACTATGGAAAACAACTAGAGGGAGTGGTATACCAAACTGAGGACAACCTTGTGGGCAGATAGGATCACCCCCAAGAGATATACTATCCATTCTTAATACATTCATGTCTATGGTAAAGAGGTAAGTTTACCTATATCACTTAAGTTACCAACTTTAGAACTCACACATCAGTGTGAGCTAATGGAAAATGATGCCATGGAAGTGAGGATGAATGAGTTAAGAGAGCTAGAAGAGATAAGAGATAATGTTATGCATGTCATATGGTCCCATCAAGATCAAATTATGATGTAATTTGATAATATATTTGTCTCAAGGACTTTTTAAGAAGGTGATATTTTGCTTAAGTGGGATGAAGACCAAGATAAACTAGGTAAGCACTCAAAATTGATAGCTTATGGAGTGGATTTTATACCATCATAAGTTGAAAGGATCATAATGCATTCCAACTATAAAAACTAAATGGTAAATAACTCCCATATATATGGGATGTTATTTAAGTATTGTTATTGAGGATCATATATATTTTCCTTGTACATAGTATTTTAGATGTTTTTTCTTCCAAGTGTTGTTGCACAGTTGCCTTGTTAATTAGTTGTTTTGTTATCTTGTTCCTTTCCTAGGTGTTTAGGTGTTAGTTTCATTTTTTTATTATTTTTTTATGAGTGGTGAGATTGTTATAATCCTTGAAATATTATAAGGTAATAGGTATGATTATCAGTCAAAATAGAGAGGTCATATCAGTTGAGTCATGATGGTCATATGTGAGTCTTTGGCCTAAATAATGAGACAACTAGTTCTCTTGACCAATAGGTAAGTCAACCCTTGGGAGTCACTAGTGATGTTGATGTCTTTCTCCTCTTAGACCCAAAATAACCAACTTTTACTTGTCATGGAATCTAAGAGAGGGTTAGTTATCATCAGGATCATAGGCAACATGTTTATGTGGTGTACTTATGTCAAAAAAGTGATGTGGTAGTCACCATTTCACCTTGTTTGAATTTGTGTTAAGATTTCATCTTGTGTTGATTATGTCTAAGGGTCTTAAACAAGTCTTAGTGTGGTCTTCATGATCCAAAATCACTCATAATAGAATGATTTACTATAGTGAAACCTATGGACATTCATGTGCCCATTAAAGCATGCCAATGACCTACATAATATGAAAAAATCAAGGAGATTGGAGCTAGTATGAGGAGATGATGGTAACTTTGTTTGAAACCTTTAGCATAGTTTAAGGTTTTTTATCAAATGTTAAGGTAAATACTTCCATTGTTATTACATTTGATATTATGTATGTGTTTCCTTCAAGGGATGTTCAAACCATGTGAATAATCATAATATGTCCCCTAGGACACTAATAAAGTCATGAACCATGTGTCCAAAAAGTCTCATAGCCATCATAATATCATTATAAGGTAGTTTTATATGTAAAAGGGGTCTTTTAAGGAATAAAACATCCTTCATCCACCATAAAGGGTCCCACACGCTTGAAAAGTGACCTTTTAAATGCCCTCCATCTATACCCTATAATTTAAAAATGATTTTGGCCTCTCATTTCCCTCTTTTTGGCCTCTAATGGTTTCTCAATATCTCAAACCTAAAAAAATGCAAAGAAAAGATGTTTTGTAGGAGTGTTCAAGACTTGTATGGACTTGTACAGTCAAGTCAAAGTCATAAAAGGTTATATATACTATGGGGGATTAATTTAAATCATCACAAAGAAGAATCCATGTTCAAAAAGTGAGGAAAAAGTTAGAAAAATTAGTAGGGTCTCCATTGAGCTCTTGGCAAACTTATAAGGACCAGTTTGAGTTGAATGATATGGTTTATATAGGGAGAATCAAATAACAAGATCTTGGCCATAGGTAGAACCCTTATTAGGCTTGAAATTAGTGTAGATTAAATCCTTAAGCTTTATGAACAATCACTAAGAACTCAAGGTGGTCTTAAAGCCTTTGTAAACCCTACAAGCTCAGTTACAGGAAAATTTATGAGAATTTCAAGCTCATTGTGACAGGTTGAGCATGGGGAAAGATCTCTAAAGGTATATTGAGTATCCTAAATTTATTTAATCATGTTCTCATGGCACTTATAGGGTTATATCAACACCTAATCTTATATGGTTGGTAGGTTACATGTTTATATACTAGAATTTCTATATCAGATACTCAATGAAGAGTTTCTATGCTCCACCCATGTTTCTCACATACTCTACATGGTCACCAATGGGTCATATCAGATCCCCATAAAGTCTCTTCAATTCCCACCATGTGAAAGAAGGAAAAAATCTTTAATCATGACTCAACCTACTCTCATGATAACCAATCTCAAGGTTATAAGTCTATGGATAATGCCTTCTTTAGGTTACACAGGTGATTTAAAGATATATACGAGTTCCTCTTTCAATGTAAACAAACTTCTACATGGTATTTAAGACCAACACCCAAAAACTAGCTTCAAATTCATTAATGATCTGTTTAGTATAGTTTAACGTTTCCTTGCATTATTTAATGTATTTTGGGATTTCTAGGTTTCATTTTCTCTATTAATATGTTTGATTCATCCAGTCAAATGTAGTACCTTCATGGATACCCATATGGAGGATGCTTAGGTCTCAATAAGTGGCCTTGAGTAGACAAGAATAGTCCATATGATTTATCACAAAAACATCTGGTTCATAATGAATACATCGAGCTCTTTTCACCTTATAATGAGCCTTGTTTCCCAAACTCAAATTTTCAAAAGACTACATAATACACTATAAGTAGGTTCGGGTGGTTTGTCATGAGCAATCTAATAATGGAAGCGTTAATGGACTTGCATAAGATCAAGTTGGTTTTGAATTAATTATCATGAGTTTAAATTGTGTATTAAGGTCAATATCTCAGTTGAAAGAGTAAGTTTCAAAGCTTAAAACTCATAAATTCTAAGTCACACCTACAGGACTGCGTAGTGGCTCAGTGGCCTACAAACTAAAGAGAGAAGAGACTGCTTAGTTAAAGATAAAAGGAGACTAAACTCTCAATAATACAATAGAGATCCTTGAATACTTAGAGTGTTCTATAAGAAATTTAAATCCCATACATGGTCAAGTCTCAAAAGTGACCACCTACAGGTTGGTCTAAGAGAGCTAATCTTGGTCTACAAATTTGAGAAGTAGATGCAATGAATAAAAAATGATTTGAAGTGAAGATAGGTATTCAAGTTTCAAGGAAATTTTTGATTAATAAAGGATTATAAAATAATATACAAAGATATTATTTAAGATAGACTTACCTGACCATGTATAATGCATATAAATCTACCTATCCAAAATTAGAATGCCTAACTAGTTTGGGTAATGAGTAATATTGGAATAAATAACCCATTTTAAAATTATCTTGTAGTGGTGATATGTCATATATATATTCTTAAAGATATTTTAAGTTAAATTTGGGTTTATAAGGAGTTTTCCAAGCCTGATTAAGCACTCAAAGCACATAGGCCTATGTGTGTATGGTTATAAAAGAGTGTTTGTTGAAGAAAGGAAGGAGACAAATCCCAAGAAGGTACTTAAAGACATGAAATACATAAGGGAAGACTCCATGATGATTCCAAATCCCTTAGATGTGATGGAAGGAGGAAACATAGGCTACTCAAGTCATTGGCATCAATTGGTTTAAGAACCTAGTATAGGCCAACGATGTTCATAACTGGCCTAAAGAGGAAGAATGATAGATAAATTAGTCTAGGACACTATGAGACTATGTAAAAATTTGAATTTGAATGGATAATATTCTAATTAGGCTTTGAGGTCACCATGGTCACCAACAAGTGGTATTGTGCCTTGAAGCTCAGTTTAGGCCTAAAACCCTACATAAGCCCTCTGATCTCCTACTCCACTCTTGTGAAAAGATGAATTCTTCAAGAATATGTAGGTATATAAGAGGTTGTGAAATGATGGTAAATTTCTTAAAAAGGTGTTTTAGATAGTGAAAAATATAAAAGGTGCCTTTTTATCCTAAAAAGCCTTCTTCAAGCTCTCTTATCATAGTCTACCAACTCGAGATACAAGTTTAAGTGATCATACCTTGCATGAAAAGATGTATGGGAAATTGAGGACCCCTATTAAATTTCCATCCATGGTATAGATCTAGATTTATGGGGTAGATTTATGAATAATCCTTAAGATTATAAGCATGCCTAGACTGCCTATAAAGAACCCAAGGAGTACCAACCTTTTCTCAGATCTCACCAGAGAAGATACATGGGACCAATAGATATTAGTTAAATTTTTGGGGGTATATGTATTCAAATATTCATGGCCTTAAGTTTCTAATCCAGGGCTTATGCTTTATGAACCATCGTTAAGATGGTAGGCTATTCCAAACACGCTAAAACCCTCATAAAGAACCCAAGTGGAAAAGAAACTACTCTAAATGAATATTATTACCTTAAAACACCTTTAAAACATCAATAAGACACCTATATTCCCTATGTGATCCCTATGCACTAAGAATTTAGCATGTGTGAGGAAAAAATTTGTAAGAAAATGGCTTATGATGTCTAGTTTTGGGACTATTTCCATGGTTCTTGGGCATTTTTGAGCTTCAAAGTGGATTGGGAGGTCTTTTGGACTTGCGTATAGATGTAATTGTCTCCAAAAAATCACTAGTGAATTCTTATAGTTTTACAAGCAAGCCTAATGAGTATAATTAGATTCAATTAAGAGAGGTAACCTCATTTGCATTAAGAAAAGAGTATTACAAGTTTGCTCACATGGTGAAGAGGCTTTCTAGAGTAGAAGAACCCTTGTATCAATATTTCAAATCCACTACCAAGATCAAAACATGATTTAATATGTCTAAATATCATGTCTCTCACTCAATAGAGTGATAAATGCATTGAATGGGTTGAGAATAACATGAAGAGTGGAAACTAGGTGAATAGTGGCCATGTTCAAACATGTAACTTCCTTCCCAAAACATATGCATGACCTCTCACTACATGTCAAGTAGTAATGGATTATTTTAAAAGAGCTTGGTACCTTCATGGAGTTAATTATGATCAGAAATAGGTCATTCACCACACTTCTACATCCAAAAGGCTCATTAAAGGCCACTATGACACCAAGGTAATGCATGGGGAGAGTTATAGGATTATTTCTACCCATCATTCATGTTTTTAACTATTTATTGGATGATTGATGGTCATTATTTCCTTTTCACTCCATTTCTATGCCATGTTATCCCTCTCTCTCTTTCTCATATTCTATAAATTTGGCTTAAAAGGCTATTGTAATGATCCCTCTACTGGGTATGAGAATTTTCTACCCATTTGTATCGTTTAACCTTTGAGATAATATAAATATGTATTCAACATTCTCCATACTATTTTTCTAGTGTCTTCATACTTATTTTATTTTCATAAGTGGTTGAATCTTTCTCCCTTTACAAGTCCTTATCTCTCACCTAGATGCTATTGGATTGTCTTATGTAGGTCATATGGTGTGTGAAGGTTCTTATAATAATTATCATAATGGAAAATAACTATTAGTGTCTTTTATCAGACCTTGTACTCATCACCCTCAGGTTATAGGTAGTTGGTATAGCCTCTATGTGAAACATTAATATGTAAGAGTCTTTTGG
This sequence comes from Torreya grandis, assembly GCA_037957365.1. Lineage (NCBI taxonomy): Eukaryota > Viridiplantae > Streptophyta > Pinopsida > Cupressales > Taxaceae > Torreya > Torreya grandis. The sequence goes on along the minus strand of JARHVA010000222.1, from coordinate 2,915,774 downwards.
AAAAAGTGTGTTAGCAATCAGTATTTGTCTTATCCATAAGTGTTATTAAAGGATAAAGTAGAGGAGATATAACATATTGGTGAATCACCTCTTGTAGTATAGGGTTTGATTTCATGTCTTTATTTTATCCCTTTTCATTGTCAAAACTAGTAGGCTTAGTAGTTTAAACATAGATGATGCATCAGGGTAGCTATCCCCAAAAATAGAGATTTACCTCACCCATTAGTCTACCCACACCTAGAGGTGATTCCATTATATCATTTTTATGAGGTAGGTTTGAAACTCCTTTTACTTAAGGGTGAAATCCAAATAGATAACATCAATCTGATAATAAGCATTTCCCTCACTACTAGATTAAACTAGTGTATATGGGCACCCATAATATCAATAACTCTCTCAATAAATCCCTTACCAACTCTATCCATGGATACACTCTGAGTAAGATCCTACACCTCATATCTTACCATGTTATCCCACTCATGATTACCTACACACAAAACATACCAAATACAAATTAGTTATCATTATCAACCAAATAATATTCCAATCAAATACAATATTATAAAAGTAAGTTACTTACATGTGGATATAATAGCCATCACATCTATAGGTGCTAGTCATATGGGGCCACCACCACCTCCATATACTCCTACATCTCCTTATGCTATAGGTATGACACTAGGCTAGGAAACTATAACTAGGACCAATAATGGCTAATGGGTGCCTACCCGGCACTATGTGTAACCATTGGTATACCCTACATCATCCTCTATAGCTAGGAAAACCAAATGATCTCTCTCATCACTAGGATGTGGGTTTATATCCTTAGGTGCTAATTATTATCTACCATTGGGATTATTCCCACTCCACACTATACACTACCATGGGTATGGCATCGATGACACCCCTACTCTAAGCCAAACTACCATAAAACATGATCATACTAAAATAACTCATATACTTCAAACATATGATTAATTAACCACATGTTAATCTATATCCTATAAATATCATGACCATACTTAAGCCACCCAATAAATTTCTTATATGAGTTCCATATAATCTGATCTAATGTTAATTTATCCAAAATGGTGGGGTACTCCATTATGGTGTGTATTCTACCATGGGGGAGTACCCACTACTCTAAAAATGTCTATGGATGGGCCCACCAAGCTATTGGTCCACCAAGGGGCTAGACTACTATAATATGATCATAATCCCTCAAATTTAATAAGGTTCCAACTCCAATACTACCACCTCAATCCTCCAATGTAAATCTATATATATCTCTATATAAGTTGGCTAGTATGGTATGACCCAAAGAATATTAGGTACCCTCTTATTCAATTTGTCAAACTATATGACACATGCAATAAAAAATAATAATAATTCCACCATCAACTACTATAAACAAAGCCAATAGTACACAAATGAACTTTCACAGCCATAGAATATCACCTTTGAAAATGATATCAAGATTAACCATGTTACTCAGATCTACATTAGGTGCTCTCTACCTAGGAAAATACATATGTGACCTTTAAATGTAACTACGACTACCATCTCTTACAACCTATGTTATCTCACCTCTGATAGGCAATCAAAAAATGTGATACACATCCTTTAATGTAACTATCATCTCCCATGTTGGGATCCATACGGTACAAACATATAGGTTCCACCTCTCAACTAGTATTATGAGAAGGTGTATGTCATATATAACCCATCCTAACTAGGCCACATGGCCCAATCCAACCTAATATATCATATCCCAATTTACTACATCTAGACCTAGCTCTAATCAAACATGTACATCTTTTAGAAAAAAATTCAACAAAAGTAGTCATTAGTCATGGCATTAAAGAAATAAAATACATAATTTATAGTTAAAGCTTATAAAAATAACATAGTAGGGCTAGACACTAACATCGATGTAAGACAAAAGCATCAGATAGTTGTGTCTAAAATCAAACACTAGCATCGAGACCCAAATGTAATTGTCCCAATCTTATACAAAAGTGTTTGTCAACCCTTAACCATTTTTTTTTTTTAAATTAACTTTACCATCCAATTCACACTTAAACCTACTTACCATCTTGTCAAAATCTTGTCTAGTTAGTCTTGTCTGGAGCACCTCAAATTGTAGTGATCATGGGGCTCTATCATATGGAATTATATTTTCTCTACTCATAACTCAACATTTTACAAGGAATAAATTACGAATGATTTTAAATTTCTATTCAAAACCCCTACTATAAAACTTATATAATAAATTTAAATGCACATATCTTGAGTACTCGATGTCTAAATTTAAAACTATGAATTGCATTGGGATCTAGGTAAGGAGCCTTTCACATTATACCAATTTAGTAATATTTCATGAAATACCAAATATTACATAAAAATTTTCTTAAACACAAATATCATTATAAATCACAAGTGATACTATCACAATATTACATTATTCGATATCAAAACTACCAAGGTAAAATTAGTTATTATACACTCATAGACATGACATTGTCACTTGTTCCTTTTGTGATGAGGTGACTAGCAGATTCTATTTTCCCTCCTCCAAAAAGGGGGGCATATCAGTGTGGGCATGTCATAAAGATATGTATTCCACATATTCATAGTTTTAAACTCATTGGGTGAATGTTATGGGAACATGTCCACATTTATTTAGTATTCAATATATAAATATTATAGTGGGAGCATGTTTTTGGAAACATGTTCTCCACAATTATACACAATTCTAAAATTTTATAGATTATAGAGGGGCATGTTATGACAACATGTCCTCCACACTTATGCCATGTTAAAACTCACTAATATCCTTCAAAACATATTATTCAAATATATATTTGGGTTAACATTTTATACATTAGTATTAACATTATACATATATTACATAGTAATGGTGCTTATGTAAAAACCAAAAGGCACAATATACACAGATTATTCTATTCACTCCATATATTATAGGAGGCATGAACAAGGGTTAATTTCCTATATCTACTCAAACATTGATCTATCTTTTAGATTCACCATATTATCAGGGAATGTTGTCACATTATATACTATTATTATATCACCAACTTTAGCACATCATGGATTGACACCTAGGTTGGACTATTACAGACTATTATTTGAACCTTATCTATATTCAAAAGTTGGTACTATTTATTTATTGGAGTGATTAAATCAAGTATCACTAGGTCATTAACTTGATTTGTGTTAGTTGAGAGATGATACTCTCAATGGCCAAATCATTACTCTTTCTATTCTAGGTTGGGGGCATGATTATTATATGCAATTATAATTCCATGATGCACAATGAATTAATCCTAGATTAGATAAGATATAACACACCTACACTTCTGATTGGGTATACACTTGTTAATTAGGATCATGAATAATATGGGGATCCACTAGACCTAATTAGGGGATCACTTGTATTAATTATCACAACACATCATGCTAGGAAGGGTTCCAAAACCTATAATCTAACACAATCACACAATAACCCTAAAATAATCCCACGATTTGATATTTACTTATGTTAATAAATAATAAAGTAAACTATTCTAATAAAAAGAAGAGTAAACTAATCTATTGCTCACCAAAGCTTATGGCACAATGTGAGGGATTAAATGCAAAGCAAAATATGTATAGGGAACTTCAAATAAAGTAAGTTTTAGTAACACCCTAATACATAGAATATGAAGAGTAATATTATTTGAACCAACACTTATGCTACTTATATCTACTAAAAAAGAGGAAAACAAAGTTAAAATATACTTGAATTTGAACTCATCATGATTCAATCTCTCCCTTGGCCAATGGGGCTTTGCAAGAGGTTTTTGTGGTTTATAGGGACCACTTTGTTAGGCCAAAGCATCCAAGACCTATCTACAAGACTATATTCTCCAAATAAGAAACCTAAACTAAGACTCCTCAAGTATAATGGTGGAAGATTAGATTGTGAAGAAGCAAGAGTGAATAATAACTCTTTATTACATATTCTGAATAATGACAAAAATGACCTTGTATATATAGGAGTATATCACCCGAAAATCATTCAGACATGTTGTTTCTGCTAGGTCAATTAGGTTGACCTAGTACATTCTTGGGATAATTCCTAAAGTCTATGCTAGGTCTATTAGAAGATAAACAAGTTAAAAGAGATAAAGTGACCCCAGAATACACTAGGTCGACAAGGTTGACCTAGTGTAATGAATAGGTAAAAAGGGTGTAAATTAAGGAGAAGAAGGATAAAAAGAGGAAAAGACTAGGAATGTGTAAGGGAGGATAAATAGCTTAGGGAAAGGTTTTAGGAGCTGATGGATTGGGATTAATGTGATAATAAGGTATAATAATCTTTCAAAGCACCAAAGGTCTGCCTAACCCTTTCTTGGTGCACCCCTTAAGGCATGCACTCAGAGAAATTAAGTCACGATGGGTTCTTGCAAGATGTAAAGCATCAATATTTGATCAAATTTAAAAATACTATTTGTATACATATGCCCCACTCAAAGCTCATCATGTGTCACTAAGGTGTAATAGGGGATGGTGCTTTGAGAAAGAACATAAGGACACACACAACATTGATACTAAAAAAAGTTGTAGTATTTTAAAAAGCATAAAATAACTAAAATTAAATGAATTAAAGGGAAACTAATCTAAAAATTAAATAACTAAAAATTAAAATTGATGTATGCCTTGACTTACCTTTTATCATAAGCTAGTTGTTAGCTATGTTTTTAGTTTTGATTGTGTAGGGTACAGAGACTGCTTTTGACAAACCTAAAATACAAAACTAAGGGAAAATACAAACAAACACAAGAAAAGCCAAGATAATTGGTGTTATGTGGATGGGACATACTTGGGAATTTGGCAAGCTAGGTGAAAAGTGCTATGTTATACCAAATGACCAAGTCAAATAAGAGTAAATTGGGTAATCAAAAAACTAAGGTTACTAAAGAATAAAAAACTCAAACAAGTAAACCTCAAGTAAGAAAAGGCAAACTCACCAATTCAAACCAAAGATACATGTTTAAAAAGGAATGATAAGCAAGACAAATCAATGGTAAAAGAGAAAATAAAGTGGTAAAATAACTTCATGAGTGAGCAGTAACAATCCACATCTCACTCAACAATGGAAAAAGATGTATAAAAGGGAAAACAACATTGATGAGTGAGCAGTAACAAACCACATCTCATTCAAAAATGGAAAAAGGGTGAAAACTTAGGTGTTCATGATAGTAGGATAGCAAAATCATGATAAATGAGAAATGAAAAGTAAATTAAGTTTAGTAAATGAAAATTATTATGGTGTAAAAGAAAAAGGTGATCCATAGTTTCTCAAATAGTTTGTTTTATGTCTAAAGATAGATAAAATTGAAACAAATTAGTGATATCATGTTTTTTAAGAAATGAATAATAAGGAATTTAAATAAGAGGGAAAATAGATTTGGAATAAAAATTTGGTTGTCAAGGGTGGAAAATGAAATGGGCGATGGGAAAATGAAGGAAAAACCAAGGTAAATAAACTCTTTATCAAAGTCAAGACACTCAAATTTAGTTTGTCAAAATAAGAGGACTTTTGACCTTAGGGACACTAAAGAAATTCTCTTAGACACACAAATTAGGTAAACAAATGGAGTATAGAGATCATATCATGAAGGCTATATGCATGAAAAGTAAAATGGACCTACCTCTCCATAATGTGTTCCCTACTCTTTAGGACCCCTTACAAAGTTGTTGGTCTACTGCAAAGATTGGGTACTTTCATGAGAAAGTAGGTAGCATCATTTTTTTTTGAATTCCCCTAATCCAATATACTAGCCTACCACACCCCAAAGGACTTTGGATCTATGTGAAGCTGACTATGAAGTTTGAGCTTCGATTGGAGATAGGAGATGTGCTTGAAATCACATCTTTTGGTGTGATTTGACTGTTGATATTTTTATGTTGCCTTTTAGATATTATTGCCTTTTGTTTTAAGTGATTTGAATTTTAACTTTCTTTATGGATTATTTTATTCCTCCTCCATACAGATTTGGAAAACCAAACATGGGTGCTAAAGATGACTTTCATTTGAAACCTTTGGGACAAGGTTTCTAAGAGAGAAAACTTGAAATAGCATGGGGTCTAAGAGTCTCATAAATCTAGGTGAAATAAAAGTGCTATCTTGACTTTGACCTTATTTTATCCAATGAGGAGATGAAAGAAAGGGGAAATCAAGAGGAATGTCACATGAAAAATTTTGAATTGCTTAAAATTTCAAAAAAATGTGATAAAGGGTAAAAAGAGGGATACAATGATATAAAATGTGTGATTCCTTATCATAAGAAAGAGGGAAATAGAGTAAAACATGATAACATAGATTGTTAAGAAAATTTCATCTAGCAAAAGAAGTAAAAGCTAAATTATAAGCACAAGGATCAATAATATGAAAAGAATGGTAATTTTATGAGGAGGGTCGGGTCCTATCCACAGTCTTACATAGCAACTCATAAAAGAAAGACCTATGAGGGTGATAATAAGCAAGAGAAAATCAAAGTGATGCAACATTTTTATAAAGCACCTCATAAAATAAAAACCCAAAGGATTCCAAAATAACATTGGTAAGAGGCAAAAAAATAAAATAAAATAAGATGAACTATGGTGGTTTTGTGATGGATGTCAGGTTTTATCTATGGTCTTATGAAGCAACTCATAAAATAATAACCCAAGGGATGCTAAATCAAAATTAACAAATAGAAAGAGAATGAAAAATAAGATAATGAAGACTATGGTACATCAAGAAACCAAAAGATCAAAAAGAGAGGACTAAAGGTTTGTGAACAATAGGGAATTATTGCAAATGGAAAAACCCATGCTTAAGTAACCTGTAAAAAGTATTAGATAGATATAGATAGAAAACATGACAAGAAGGAAAATGATCCTATATTAATGGCTATATCAATGATGATCATGTGATAGACAAGCCTATGTGTCTTAAAAGGTTTCTTGAAGTTAAATTAGTTTGGTAGCATGTAATGGTAAATAAGAGTGGGCATAACAAGATGCCCCAAAGGGTAAGTGGATTTAGGGATGGGCATCGCAAGATGCCCCAAAGTCTAAAATGATATGAAGCTAGGAATCACAAGATGACCTAAAGGCTAGAGTAATGTATGGATGGGCATCACAAGATGCCCCAATAGCTAAAAAGAGGAAGAAGAGATAGGAAAAGACAATAATCAAAGAGAACCCCATATAGTTTCTAAATGGATTAAAGTTGTCAAAGAAGATTCTAATGGGGGAAATGATGCTTGAGGAAATAAAAAGGATGTTAAGTAATAAAAATAATAGATAGAGATAAATAACTAAACTAGGTAGATATAGAACTGAGTCAAACATACAGATAATGCAAAAAACCAAGTTGGAAAGAAAAGAAGGTAGAAAATTGTACTAGGTTGACTTGGTCAACCTAGTACAAAAATAGGGATTGTAAAACTATACTAGGTCAACCAAGTCAATCCAGTATAATGTATAGATGCTAGAAAAGAGGAAAAAGACTCTGTAGATAGTACTACATTGACCAGGTCGACCCAGTATAATGAATAAAGGTTGAAAAAGGATACTAGGTCTTCAAGGTCAACCTAGTACATTAAACAGATATAAGGATTTTATTTTGCCTATATCTTTAGTGCTACTCATCCATTTTACAAACCGTAAAGTGTTTTGGATTTATGATGATGTAGAGAATGTAGATAAGGAATAAATAAGTGATTAAAATTATGATAAAAATAATAAAATAAGTGAAATAAATAGTGAACAAATCTTATAAGGATTTGGTTCATGTTGGGTTCACCAGAATGTATGCAATTAAAATTACATGATGCATAATGAATTAATCCTAGATTAGATAATATAGATCACACCTATAATTTTGATTGGGTATACAATTTTTAAGTAGAAGAATGACCAATATGTAGATCTTCTAGACTCGATTAGGTTATAACTTGTATTAATTATCACAATACATCATGTTATAAAGGGTTTCAAAGCCTACAGTCTAATACAATCACACAACAACCCTAAAAGAGTCCTATGATTTAATATTCACTTATGCTAATAAACAAGAAAGTAAAATATTCTAATAAAAAGAATATTAAACTAATATAATGCTCACCAAAGCTTGTGGCACAATGTGAGGGATTAGATTCAAAACAAAATATATATAGGGAACTTTAAATAAAGTATGAGTAGCACCCTAATACATATAATATCAAGAGTAATATTATTTGATCCAACACTTATACTATTTCTATCTACTAAAAGAGAGAAGGAAAAATTTAGAATATACTTACCTAAATGTGAACCCATCATGATTCAATCTCTCCCTTAGCTAGTGGGGTTTTGCAAGAGATTGTTGTGGTTTGTAAGGATCACTTTGTTAGGCCAAAGCATCCAAGACCTATCCACAATAATATATTCTCCAAATAAGAAACCTAAACTAATAATCCTCAATTAGAATGGTGGAAGTGTAGATTGTGAAGAAACATGAGTGAATAATAACTCTTTATTGCATATTCTTAATAATGACTAAAATGACCTTGTATATATAGGAGTATCTCACCCAAAAATCATTCAGACATGTCATTTATGCTAGGTTAATTGGGTCAACCAAGAACATTCTCAGGATAATGCCTAAATTTTATGCTAGGTTGGGTGGAAGATAAATGAGTCAAAAAAGCTAAAGTGACTCTAGAATACACTAGGTCAACCAGGTCGACCTAGTGTAATAAACAAGTAAAAAGGGTGTAAAGCAAGGAGAAGAAGGATAAAAAGAGGAAAAGACTAGAGGAATGTGTAAGGGAGGAGAAATAGTTTAGGGAAAGGTTTTAGGAGCTGAATGAATTGTTAATAATGTGGTAATAAGGGACAATAATACTATAAAGCACCAAAGGTCTACCCACCCCTTTCTCAATGCACCCCTTAAGGCATGTGCTTAGAGAGATTGAGACATAATGGCTTCCTATAATATGTAAAGTGTCAGTATTTGATAACAGTTAAAAATATTATGTGCATAAAATCACCTCCCAACTTTCCCTACTCTAGATACACGACCACTAGATTGTAACCTAGCTAACCACATGCAAACTTACTCATCTTCCTGGATAGAACATGGATGAGGTTGAAAGTCCCCTTATACTTCTCCAATTTATATCATTCTAAAACCATTACTACACAACACATACATAGGTGTATTCTATCCATGTTATTTCTTTACATTAATTTTTATTTTTATTATTATTATTATTATTATTATATATATAATAGACTAATTATTTGTGACATGAGCTTTTAATATAGGTAATATTTAAGTAAAAGGTTCAAATAAATTTCAAGTGATAAAAAAGTGTGTTTTACACACCAAGGTATCCATATTTCTTATTCTTTAAACTAGTAATTTTAATTTTTAGGCATTACTAGATTACAGGGGGCAAATGTAGATACCCATATTCGGTACAAACATGGTTTCATAACATGTTTCATATCCTTTTCCATAGTGTCATGGTATCATGTGGACCTCTTTAGTTCCATCTTATTTCACTTTCTTTATTTTCCCTTGTGAGATTATACATTGCAAATTGTTTTTTATCTAGTGTATTTCAAGGATACCCACCTGTTCTTTTTATTATCCTTGAGTCTTTAGACTCTGTACACTAGTGTCTATCTTAGACTCTTACATCAACATAAGTGTCCAACTATAACATTATTGTATAGACTTATCCTTTTATTATTTTATGTATCTTTTATTTGGCGATTGTTTGTTTTGTCCCCTTTGTTTATCATATTATTGGGTTTTCATGTTCCACTAGGAACTAATTCCAAATAAAGAGATCCTTATATATAAAAAGTTTATTGTCTAATTACATCACCTAGAAATTTTATCAAGTAAGTTATAATTATCAAGTATTTTATATTCTAAGTTATCAAACTATACTAGAGTACTATATTGAATATTTGAAGCACTCAAAAGGTCATCATATTCTTGCATCATTTGTACCAAGGGTTACTATAATAAAAAGAGAATATAGTTATATAGTTACAATTCCACACACATTAATAGGAGGGAGAACTACATGTGAGTCTGAGGCCCTTTTTAGAGTATTGGCTATGTAGGAAACACTTAAAAATAACTAGGGTTGCTAGTGTTAGCTCAACCAAGGTGTTAACCCCTTTTTACCAAGTTATAAGAGGTCAAAGGTAAGAAGATTAGGATTTTTACTTATTGTTTGAATCTTGTGCATAGATGAACATATTCTAAGGTACCAAATAGGTACACAAGGGATATCATAGGATTGGTAGGAGTTTTGATCCTTTTTGTGTATACTTTATGCTAAACACATGTGTTAAAGTTGGGCATATGCATTAAAGAAACTATATATGGTTGATTAAAGTATCATGTGGGTGAAAATAACAAAAATTGTAGAGTGAGAAGATCTCATAGTTAGATCAATGTTCTAAAATGTTTCTATATCATTGTCATATCTCAGATATGAATTTTGAACAAAATATGATCTCTCTATCCTTTGGTGACATTGTATTTAATTATATTTATTATATATTCTAAATTAGGTAAATTTGTATTATTTGTTGTATTTTAATGTTAATATAAATATAGTTTTACTCCTTTCAAATAATTTTATTTCCTTAAGTTTGTTTTTGTAAAACACCAAATAACTTGAAACAATTACTATGTGAGTTATTTGATCTATTTAAGGTGAGTAATGAAGGAGGGTTGATTCTATATATATACCAATCCCCTTGGATAATATCTCACATAAAATCATTTAGGCTAACCATAGGATACATTTAATTTAAAAATTTGAATGACTTTAGTGCACTAGACACTTGTGTTGGGTTAGGACACTTGTGTTGACATAGACGTTTGACTAGGATGTAAGTGTCTAGGAAGTAAAAAAGTAGGTACAAGTATAAAAATTGTAGAGATGGAAGATAAATAGGTTTATAGCTTTTTGGTCAAGATAGAAGGCTTGGGTTATTAGAATGACATTGGTCAGACTAACAGATAAGAAAAGAGCATAGAGAGATAATAGATTTAAACCTTTTGGTAGTACAAAAGGTCTAAAACTAAGAGGAACAACCAATGTCTATATTTTACAAGTGTACAACATTGAGGTGTTATATAACTCATAAATAGTGTCTATATTTACCTCCCCCCTTAATTTAGTAATGAAATTTATAGTTTAAAGGAAAATAAATGCATATGTGGATGTGTATAATACATTTTACCTTTGTTTAATCCCAACTTGAGTGCTTTGATGGTGACTTACCTGGATCCAAGAGCATTTTATAGTATATAATCAGTGCATATAATCTAAAATTGAAAGCATTTGAAATGATTTAAATTGAAAGAATAAGCTTTAGGAGTACACCTATGTATTGATGCAACCACCTTGCCTTTTGGCAATTTGATTTGAAAATATGTAGCATTATGAACATAGAGTTGAGATTAGGAAAAATTTAAAACCTAAAGAGGTGTGTATATATATATATATATATATATATATATATTGGAGGACACATGCCCCAAAACTTGGAGAAAATGTGAGTTGCCACTTGATAGTTGAGATTAGCTCAACCATGCAACCCAATCATAGTTATACCCTGGTGAGCATGAGTGAACCAAGTTAACTCACACTATAAATCTACTGAGGTTGGATGATGTAATCAAGTCCATCCTATAAAATTGGCAATATTGAATGATTTAATCACTTCAAACATAAAAAAAGTGAACCAACTACTATAGTATATTAACTCAATATAACCCATAAAAATCCATCCTAGTGGGTGATGACAGTCCATGAAAGTTTTTAAAAACTAAAACTGAGTTGATTTTTCAATATTAGGTACACATTACATAGCATATTCACCTTAGATATGTCTCATGCTAAAATTATGTATAAAAATAGTATAAATGTATATATTTTTAACACAAATGTGTATCTAAATCCTATAACTATGAATTTGGCCAATTTCAAATTTGAAAAAATGTGGAGGACATGCTTATCATAACATCCCACCACTATATATGGAGAAATATGAAAAGTGATATAAGTGCCAATGTGGAGGACATGTTTCCAAAACATTCCCCCATTGTAATCTAGGTATGTTGAATATTAAATAAGTGTGGATAGCATGTATCCACAATATTCCCCCAATAAATTTAAAACTATGACAAATATGGAAAACATGTTTTCAAAAATGCCCACAATACAATTTGAATCTATGGATCAAGGTGGAAGTCATGTCTCTATGGCACCCCCACTAATATTCACTATTTTTGAGGTGAGGGAAAGTAGTAATTAGTAGTTACCTCACCTTAAAAGGATAATATAACCATGTAAATTGTGAATTTACCATGTAACATATAAATGGAACATGTCTAGGTAGATATATCATGGAAGCACATAGAATGTGATCACATCAATGCCAAATATGCATGATATAGATCATAGAAATGTCTATAAAGTAACATTACAAGCTCAACAAGAAGATAACCACACATACAACAGAACTCAAAACAAGTAAAAATAAAATGGTCCTAAGAGACCTCAAACAAGGGGTATGTTCAAATGTTACATAATTAAAGGGACATGACTTAGTCAAATGTCCACAAAAGCAAGAATTATATTCAAGCATCAATAAAATAAGAAATGATATATTCATATGTCAAAGAGGCAAATAAAGACATGGGGCCCACAAATAATGGATCATATTCAAATGCTCAAACAAGAAACATAATAACAAGGTAAGACACTCAATGAAGTGCATGAATGAAAACATAAGCAACCAACATAAACGTAACATATTAGTCCATGGATCATGTCTTAGAAAAAATGTTAAGTATATAGCATATCAAGTACATTGTGGAAGATATAAACATGGATAAATCCATTTGTAAGTACATAATCTAAAACATAATATAAAATGACCATATGATGATATAACCTATATGTATCATGATCAAAAAATTGGATACCCCCAATATCCACATGACATGAGTAAACAGAAGAACCAACATCTAAAAGTTCATAAAACATATATCTATGTATGTTTATATCACACTCAAAATTTACGTGAAACATGTGTATATAGAAATAAATGATATGTTATCCACTAACATAGAACTTGTTGAGGTCAACATACCCCATTTTTTGAAAATTGGGAACCCTAAGATATTTTAAACCTTAGTACTAAGATCTTGATGTTCTACTCTTTATTATAATTTGAAGAACATACAGACCTGATGAAATTGGACCATTTATTTATGGTCTTACTTTAAGGTTACTTAATGTTGCTAATAGTTTCTCTTCATGTGATAAGTTGTAGGTTTCATGGATCCCTTATGAATGGATCATGCATGGATCTTCATAGTTTATCTTCATTCAAGCTTTTACTTGGTTGGGGTTTATGAAAATTTGGGTTAGGATTCTTGTTCTAAAGACTATCTTTCATAAAACCCTAGCTTAAGTCTTTGATTCAAATTTTTGTGAGAATGCTTTGGGCAGGAATATTTTTAATTTCCTTTTGACTTGAGCCTAATTTTATGCTAAGGCTTAGCCATGTTTCATAACATAACTAAACCCTAGCCTTAAATCATGCTTGGTCCCCTTTCATTATTTTCCCCCCTTTTTTTCCTTTATTTCTAACCATGTCTAACTTTCGTATTAGCAAGGTCCTTTTAATTTTTCTAGCATGGTCCTCTTTTTTACCTATTAGCCTAAAGTCTCAATTCTAAATCCTTGTTCATGTTTATCAACATGAATGAGACCTTAGCCTTAATTATTTAGCCTAAGTTTATATCTACCCAAGTCCTAACTTAAATACCTCACTTCTTTGCAGATTTGATAGCCCATGCTTCATCATGAGGGGATAATATGATAGAGTGAGGAAAACCCAATGAACCTGAGCATTTGTTCCTTCAAACCAATCATGTGTGAGCATCTGGATCATGATCGATGACTCTCACCTCATCAAGATCAAGGATCTAAAAAAATGAATGCAATGAAAAAATTCAAAAAGACTAAGAAGCCCCATAGATCCACCATATGGCAATCCTATATATGAAGCTTAATGTTAACAAAACCTCAAACCAATGATGTGCAACTACTTGGATTATTATTAATAGTTCATACTTTATCACAGATTCCTTGATTGGACAGAGTGAATTAAATCCAAAATCTATGGAATACAAGAATCTCATGAGCTTAAATTTGATGTTCTTACAAACATCATTTGATGTCCACAAGTCTATCATTTACATCCATGAGAAAATCAAATTCAATCTCATCTAACATTTTGTCTAGGCAAATAGATATGTTTCTATCATTTAAAGGGGCTACTTTTATATCATATTTTAAAACTTATCATAAAATACTTTAACCTAAGTCTACTGCATGTTTTCTTAACATGAAATAAACTTATCTTAAAATATTTTAGCCTAAGTTCCTTTTTAAAATAATGCACTCATTAAATTTCATGCATCATATAGGATCAATGGCTTGCACTTCATCATGCCCAGATGATCTAATGCTACAAAATCATCGATGACTATTCAGTAGAGATTTGAGAGCCTATGAGCTTGACACATGGTAAATGCACATTAAATATGTGATTGATGTAGATTATAGATCTTATAAATCCTACAAAGGTGCTAAGTGACACAACCACAAGGCTTGATATAAATATGGCCAATAATAAGAGAGGTCCCAGATTGTGAACAATAACCCACATTAATCCATGTGTAATGATCCAAAAATGTGAACAAAAGGACAAATTTTTAATAACAATGGCTAATGATTTGAAGGAACTTATGAAAAATGTTGTAAAAGTTCTAGATAGATGCTAAACAAGCACTATGCAAGCACAAAATGACAAAAATGAAGATCTTATGTGCTTTAAAATGTAAACATATAAAGGAAAAGGTCAAAATCAAATCTGAGGCATGAATGAGCCTATGTCTTAATAAGATATCACCGTTAAAGCTTTAAAAGCCATAAAATTTACATAAAAGGACCTAATTCAACCTCAAATTGATCACAGTTAAGCTAAAAGGAGTTCAATTGTAAGTTGAGCAAGAATAATTGACCTAGAGACCATTTTCAATCCAATCATGAGCAATTCATAAGTTTAGTAGCCATGGTAGCTTGGAGGAAACAACCAAGGGATGAGACAAAATTGTATCTATCCACAAAAAATGAGGGAATGGTTTTCAAAGACACATACTTGAACACTATGGCATTGAACATGGGTAATAAGAACTGGTCTAAACTCTTTTAGACCATTGAAGAAATTTATCCCATCACAAAGGAGGAATAAAATATTTCCACTATGAATAGAAGATCATATGACCTGGTTATAGTCTAAATGACTAGTCTCCATCATGCTACCGCTAAACCTAAGGTACTCCATTGTATTGACATCCTTAATCCCTTTTTTAAATATTATATAATTAAACATGACTAGATAATTGATGAAGGGAGCTCTAGGAAAAGTTCATACATTTCCCCATTATCTTTTGAAAGATAATACAAACTAGGAAAACCCCATGTGGATTTACCTACCATTAAGGAATGGACTAAAAAAAATGACTTAGACACCATCCTTAGGCCCTGGTTACTCCAAGGGAACTATGTGATCTAAGACCTTGTAAGAAACATACTAGTTTCCCAATTTAGAGAAGGGATTAGGGTAATTATGACTCTATTGAATAGAATCTTTAGAGCCCCTTCAACCACTTATGAAAATAAGAGTTAGGTATCTTATGTCTACTTCATGGTAGAAAAATAACTCACTCCCCTAATTAGAGAGATGATCTGCATCCATCTAGGATGTAAATTCATAGTGATTAAGAAGAAGACTAGTACATAATTATTCATGATGTCCTATCTATTAGATGCCTTGCTAGCCTCCAATAGGATACCTCATTAAAAATTGGCCACCTGAGAGTAGATTTACAATCTCCCACCATTATTATAAACTACACATTTTCAAATATAGACACCACATGTAATTCATTTATGATTGTGTTTATCCTACTTTAGTAGAAGCCATCATAGGGTCCCCCGTGCCCAGGGTTAACCCTCTAATCAAGAAATATGTAGCTATAATGGGAGACATCTGGTTGTACCTAGATTATACTATGATCAAAATTGAATGGATTTTGATTCAATCTTACATATTTCCCATCTATGTTCCCACAAAACTAGCAAAGCAAGAGATTGTAGGTTAACTTCTTCACGGTGTTAATGGAGTGAACAAGGATAAAAGGAAAGGCCTCCTCCTTCCATTTCCTTTGATAATTTATAGAAATATTTTGCAAGATTGGAAACATGCATACACTATTTATAGACACAAGGACTCTTTCAAATTTTAGTTAGATGACCTAAGGTAGTGGGATCCTAATATTAAGGTCATCAAGCATTTAAAAATCAAGTAACTACCCAAACTAGTTTATGAACATCAACTTGGTCACTATGACACTCTGCACATCAGGGCTAATATTTTTGAGGAGGTATTAGATAGGATTCAAGAGACACAATGTCAAACTTGAACATAGTTTGACCAATAATGAGAATCCATTAGATGACATATGGAAGATGGGACCTCTGCAGTACCATTTACTACTTGGACCTTCTAGACCCCCTTAATAACAACTACAAATAGAAGTGCCACAACCCCAAGCATAGATTACACAAGGTCATGGGAAGGAAAATATATAATAAAGGCCTAGTGATGGACCCTCACCCTCAACCTTGCCTCAAAGACCAGCATCTTCCACTAAGTATTTATACATGATTGCCCTAGAGCCTGATGAGATAGTGGAGGATACCTTCAAGGTCCTTACTAAAGCTTATACATCTGATGAAGAGGAGGGAAAAGCTAAAGAATCCTAGGCCCAAATAAAGGAGGTTGAGAAATAAAAAGGGAAATAAGTTGCCCTGGACTTAGTCCTAGTGGCACCATTAAAGAAAAGAAAGGCAAAATTGGTAATAGTCCCAGTCATACTAAAGAAGCAAAAGTTAACTATCACTCACCCCATGAGTGAAGTCAACTTGTTTAGTAAGGAATACCCCATCTATGGAACAATCATCCTTGATTGGTTCATCTATGGTAAAATGCATAAGATCCCCTTCTTATCTCACTCATGGGACCTAACACAAACTATCAATATTGATGTACATGATGATATCAAGCCATGGGTAAGGGATTGGCTGAAGGAGGATGAAGATAGAAAAATAGTGGCCACTACAGGTTTAGATAGAAAGTAAATGGATGCTCTAAGAGAATCAATTAACACAATGATAGAGGTCTCAAAACCTCCCAAGTATATAGAACCAACTAACAAGGTCCAATTCAATCTTGAGATAGCAGGTTTAGAAAGAGTGACAACTAGAAAGGCCATGGTGGGGAATAAAAAATTCAAATTTTAAAAGGTTGAGTCATTTATAGTATTAACTCCAATTGGAGGTTAGAGACCTAGTGAGCATCCCATCCATGTAGAGGACATTAAATAATTGATTGAGACTCATGTATCTCAAGTCAGGTCAGGAATTAGGGGCATGAAGTAGAAAATATATAACTTAGAGAAGGAAAAGGAGAATTTAGAAACACAAGCTATCTTATCAGTGCCTAAGGAAATGGTTAAAATGCTTGATGAATCCTTATTTGACATGTTTGATTCATTAAAAATAATGAAGCTAAGGCAGAGTGCATTGATGCAGTAGAACATAGTGGCTAAGGGTCTAATAGCCCAATGATAAGCCTTAAAATATAAAATAACTAGGTTCATCAACATATAGATTAAAAGGTAGATTTTTTAGCTCAAAATAATTAGTTTGAGACATATGAATACAATCCTTGGAATAGTTGTTGAAAAGATATAGAGTTGAAGTGTATGGTCACAAGAACTAGAGAGACTCCTAAAAGATGATGAGGATCTAACTGGAAGACTTGAATAGCTACTCAACACCATGATCACCAAGCCCACAAAAAGAAGTGCCCTTGGCATCATACTAGATGATGAATTCAAACATATGGATACTTTGGTGACTCAATAAATACAAAGAGTCAAGGCTAGTCTGGGGTATATAATTGTAGGATCCTAGACATGATCCTCAATGCAGTAGAAAGGATAACTGAGGCCAAGAGCATTAAGGAAGCTATAGCTAGGAATGATAGTGAGTTAAATGATCTAGTTTACAAGGAAGAAGAGTGTCTCTTAAGGCCAATTGTGGATTTGGGACTTGTTAATGAGGAGCAGCAAAAGGCTATGAATATCCTTTAATAGCAATAATCAAGTTCTCAAGTATAGGGCCCACCAACTAGTTAGTTAATATTTCACTTTTGTAGAATATTGTAAAATTTTTAAAATGGAATATCCTTTTATAAAGGTATATGCTAGTTTGTTAGCATATTTTCCTCTAGGTCAGTCTATTTTAGAAAAGTAAGTGTATTCTTGAACTTTGTAGAAAAAAGATAGTTGTCCTTACTTCTTGTACATTTGTATCTTGCAATTGACTAGTCTATTGCCTTGTCCTTCTATAAAAGGTAGTACTACCATTTTTCAAAGTAGGGAATTTCAAGAAAAAATTGTACACTTTGAGCAGTCAATATAGTTAAGGAATTCTACAAAGATTGTCCAAGTTTTTTTGTGTTAATTGTTAGATGGATTTTTCTCTCAATTTCTAGTTTGAGGCTAATATTAACAATCACTTGTTCTCTTTCTACCTTAGCCTTATATTTTTATTATTATTTAACCAAATCACTTTAGTTTAGATTTCATTATAAATGCCCATTTATAATTAATTTATAGTTTAAACTTTGATCATAATTCGCTAGTATTAGCATAGATACTTACACTTCAAAAGATTTAGATCATGGTGGCTCCCAACCATCAATTAATATAATTTTCTTGGAATAGTTAAAAATTGATTTGTCATTATTTCACCATAGGTAACATAAGATGTCAAAACCTACTACTCATGTTCTAAATTTCTATAATTCTAAAATGAGAAGTTTTCTTTGAACATTGGTAGCACTTGTGATACATTTAGAGGCATCAACATGAATAGCATTCTATTGGCACTAGGAGGGCCCATTATTGTGAATTATTTGAATCTTTATTAATTTCAGTGTGTTTTCATCAAAGATTGATGTTATATTTACACTTTTGCATAATTCTTTCCTCAAAAGTGTAAATATTATTGACCTTCATGGTACTTGACCCATTTTGGTGCTTTTTTATACAAAGATCATATTTATTTGAAGTTTGATGCTTAATTTTGGTAAAGATAGCTTAATATTTCAGAATATATAATATTTGAGGTTAGAATAGCTTTTTTTTATCAAATATTGGTATATCTTTCATAGATCTAGGTTTATTTGAGCTTAGATTTACAAAGATAGGTCATATTTGCATAAGTAGACACATCTTTGAGCTAACTTAGTCAAAATTTGGCATCCTTTACTATTATTTATATAAATATTTACAAAATTAGCTTAATGTGCAGGTTTAATCCTTATTATTTATAAATATTAACTTGACACATTATATTTCAAACAAGATATCCAATCTTCAAGATGAAATTGCTAAGGATTCAAACAAGATCATATTCAGAGACAAGAGGACCTTTGCTTGAGCTAGAAATCCATAGAATAACTAGACAAGATAAAGGTAGGTATAGACATTCCAAATCTTTGCCAACTTCACCTCTTTAAGGTACCCCTACCTTAAACCCTCATCTAGGTATGGCTTGGTTGGGAAGATCTTAAATAAATGTGCTAGGTGTGGTACATGATCTCCTATGTAATCATGAGAAATACTTTCCAACATTTAGTCCAACTAGTATTATAACTATTGAAGACAATATTAAATCTTTCAAAGCTACTTTAAGGTTGTTAAATGTCACACATGAAAATGTAGAATTTAGGTTATTCCCCTTTACTTTTAAAGATGTTGTATATGAATGGTTTCTTAATTTGACTGATAATTACATTACTAGATAAGATGATTTTAATAACATTTTCATAGATCAGTTTGGCAAAAATTTTAGTCTATGTGTCATATACCACCACTTCACCACCATCAGGAGGGATACAAGCAAGCCCATAAGGTAATTTAATGCTAGGTTCTAAAAAATGTATAGAAGGACCATAGACCCTTATAAGCCTAATGATTCTTTAGCTCTGGAAATCTATAAAGATGTAGTAGATCCTATGAATTCTATATTCCTAAAAAGATATCTTCCACCTATAACTTCATTAGCTAGGGATTATTGTAAAGTAATGATCAAATGTAGCCCCAAGGATAGATGGCTTGCTCTGTTCCAAATATCAACCCACATTTTCTCACTCTAAACATCTTCCCCAACAACAATTAGAATGCTCTAGCCTTGAATCAACTCCCAAGTTTGAATCAATTGCATTTGAGTCTTGTTTCTCCTAACCAAAATTTAGGATTCTTGAGTCATACTACTACTAATGGACTCAATAAAAATGATCAAATAACTTTAGTACCAACTTCTAGTACTACTAATAACTAGGTTCACAATTTTGAAACTCCCAAGAATGAGAATGAGTCTATCCCAAAAATGGTACAAAAGTTAAGCATTGATTTCCTTCAGCTACAAAAATAAGTTAAAAATACTGGAGAGAGCTCTAGTAAGAACTTCTCATTCCAAAAGTTTAATAGACTTAATAATAGGTTTCAGAATGATAGTTTCTAAAATAATAAGGCTAATGAACCATGTTCTAATGATAAAACCATGGATATTAATCTTAATGACATTGCTTTGCCTGATTATTATAGAGTGCATTGTACATCTAAACATGGTGAAATTGATTGCATTGAAATTTTTAAAGCTTATGAGGTATTTCAATAAGATTTAGACACATTTGAAGTGGTATATAATAAGGATAGTGGTGTAGGTACCTCAAAATCTAAATCATCTGATCAAGTTAACATGGTGGAAGCATTTGAATTCCATTTTCAAGAGGACAATCAACCTAATGATGTCCCTGAGGAGAACCAGGCCTTCCAACAATTCTTGAAGAATACTTATTTTTTTATGAATAGAGAGTAGAGGAAACCCTTGACTACCTAAACACCTCCAAATAACTTTGGAAATCCTCCAAACACTTCTTCAAGAAATGATCTAGAACCACCCAAAGGGAGTACCTCTAAACATAATGTTGATGTTCCTAGTTATTCAAATAAGATTGGTTATAATATTTTTGAAGACATGAAGAAGATAAAATCTAACATCACATTACATGAATTAACATAGATCACAAAACAAAGAGACCTCTTGTTGGAATTATTGTCAAATAAATCCAAAAAACCACCCAAATTTGATAATGTTAATGTGGCTTTTCACAAAGCTAAGGCAAAATATCCTTCTTTCCTATTCACAGTTAGGATGTTTGATAAGAATTTACACAATTATTTATTGGATAATAGTGCATACACCAATATCATACCAACAGGTATTTACAAACAACTTGGCTTGACAACTATTAAGTCTGATAGGATCATCACCTAATTATAGAAATTTAAGGTCAAGGTGGTTAGAGAATTATTAAATTTCCACATGCAGTTGGCCTCTGAGCCTAGAGTATAAAAATTTATTGATATCTAATTTGTTGATATCCCTGATGCATATGGATTGATTTTAAGTAGAGAGTGGATAAAGGCTTTGAATGGATATATGTCCACTAATTGTTCACACCTATGGCTACTTTGGAAGGGAGTTCCCAACCAAATCAAAGTTGAAAGGGAGCCAAAAATGAAGCACATGACCACTGAGTACAATGCTATGAATGAAAGGGTCAACATAATTGACCCAAACTTAGGGGTTTTCACCCTAAATACTATCAAAGTTAGTGATCCTAAAGCTTCTCATGTTATGCTTGGGCTATGGAAGCTACATGTTGATGGTGTTAGGTATAAGTCTAGATCTAGGGTCAGTTTTATCCTAACTGGTCCTATTGATAAGAAATATCATGCATATTATAGGCTCTAATTTCCATTTACCAATAAATTTTTTTAATATGAGGCCCTCATCCTAGGTTTGTAATTTTCTAAAAAAAACAAAGTCAAATAACTACTAGTCTATGGTGATTTAGAACTCATAGTTAACCAGGTGAAGAGTAAATATCAATAAAAACTATCATACCTTAAGAGGTATAAATTTAGGGTATGTGATCTAATTGAGTCTTTTGATGCCTTTAACATTGTATCCATCCCTAGAGAGGAGAAAAAATTATTTGATGAGCTAGCCTCTCTTATAGCCAACCTCATGCCTGACCAAGACTCACCCAACTTCAACATTGAGTTGATGCTTTGTCCTTTGATTATAGATAATGTGAATCATTTTCAAGTCTTTAATGATGAGCAAAGTATCTTGGATTTCATGGAAAATTTTGGATCATTTGAAACTCATGTCATTAATGAGGCTGATGAAAGTACTTGTAGAGAAGGCAAATTTGATGGCAGAGTCATTTAGTTGAATGATATTAAGATTCCCAAAGGTATGATTTCCTTGGAGAGATTATTTGATCAAGAAAAAATAGCTATGACCCCTAAGGTTCCCAAGATAATTGGTAATGATTATAATGTATTTTATCTTGGCCCTCAAGATCAACCTCAGTTGGTCAATGTTGGAAAAGCCTACACAATTGCTGAAAATAAGAGAGCCAAAGAGATGCTAACATAATATAAAGATGTCATAGCTTAGTCTTATGATGACTTGAAGATATTTGATCTATGATTCATCACTCATATTATCCTTCTCAAGGAAAATTGTAAACCTTTCAAGTAGAAACAAAGGCCTATAAATCTAGTCCTGGAACCTATGATCTTTAAATAAGTCAAGAGATTGTTAGATGTTAGAATTGTGTTTCTCAAAAATAACTCTACATGGGTCACTAATTTCATGCCAATAAAAAATAAAAATGGTGAAATTAAACTTTGTATTGACTTTATAAATTTGAACAAAGCATCTAAAAAGGATAATTATCCTCTTCCCTCTCTTGACTAGGTAATATAAATCATTTCAAGTTCAACCATGATGTCTTTTCTTGATGGTTTTTTAGGTTACAACCAGGTGTTGGTAGACAAATAATATAGATTGAAGACAGATTTCACGACTAAGTGGGACACTTTTGCCTATAAAATAATACCTTTTGGCCTAATAAATTTAGGAGCTACTTTTCAAAGGGCCATGGACCATGCCTTGTAAGGTCTGATTGGTAATTGTATCATTATATACATGGATGATTTAACCATTTTTTCTAAAAATAAGGAAGATCACTTTATGCATTTATAGAAAGCATTTAAGAGATACAGAAGGTATGAAATCTCCCTTAACCCCAATAAAAGCATCTTTTGTGTTACTAATGGCAAATTTTTAGGCCATGTTATAATTAAAGATGGGATCTCCATAGATCCTGAAAGAGTGGAAGTTATATCTAAGATAGAGCCTCAAAATAGTAGAAAAGAGTTAAAATCATTCTTTAGAAAAATTAATTTAATAATAAAATTCATTTATAGTTTTATATAAATTGTCAAACCATTAAATGATATGCTGAAGAAGGATGTTAAGGTCAATTAGAATGAGGAATCGAAGAAAATATTTAATGAAATCAAAGAAGCAATTAGTTAGGCTCCAATATTGATAATTCCTAACTTTTCAAAGGAATTTTATCTCTATTATTTTGCATCTAACCATATTATGGCTGCAATTTTAACTCAAAATATTGATGGGTGTGATCACCCAATATCTTTCATGAGTACTAAATTTAGAAATGCCAAGTTGAATTATTCATTGATTGATAAATAAGCATGTGTATTAGTTAAAGTAATGAATAAATTTAGGCACTATATCCTTAGAAATAAGGTGCATGTTATTTTACCTGACCCTACCACAAAGCTCATGTTGAGCCAAAATGACCTTGGAGAATGTAAAAGTAAATAGATGTTAGTTTTGCAATAATATGACATAAAAATGAAAACTATAAAACTGGTAAGATGCCAAGGATTGATCCAAATGATTGATAATACCAACCCTAAGCTAAGTATCATACAAGTTGATTAGTAAAACTTTCAATCTAGTTAATGGAATGATTCCATCATCCACTTGATAATTAATGGTATTTGTCATACATGACTAAGTAGGGAGAAAAAGAGGGACCTAAGATGGTGTTTTATTCAAAAATAACTTTAAAGGTGTCTACCTGAGATGTGTCTTAAAAATAAAAGCTACCTGGATCATGAGCACCTTCTATGAGAAGTTAGACAGTGGACATCCATATGGGAGAACCACATCTCACAAGGTCCTTAGAGATGGCTATTATTGGCCAACTATTTTAAAAGATGTATAATCATGTAAGGGAATGTCATTCATGTCAGATATTCAACACAAAGGAGCTAAAGGCATCAATGCCTTTACAACCAATCATGATTGATAAACCCTTTGCACAATGGGGGTTAGACTTTGTAGGGGTAATCAACCCTAATTCATCAAAAAGTCACAAGTATGTCCTGAATACCATAGATTATTATACAAGGTGGGATGAAGATATAGCCACCAAACAATGCAAGACTAAAGAAGTGATTAGTTTCTTGGAGAAAATATATACCAAATTTATAACTCTAGCCTCTTTAGTGTGTGATAATAAATTTGTATTTATATCTATAGAGATGACAAAATGGGTGTATGATAATGAAATTTGTCTTAAGTTTTCATCCAACCATTATCCTCAAGGAAATGGAGTGTCTGAATCTACAAATAAGAACTTAATAAAGGCAATCAAGAAGTTTATTGCAAACAAACCTAGGATTTAGCATAAGCTTCTCAGGTATTCCCTATGGATAGATAGGATAAGGATCAAGTAAGATTTCAAGGTATCACCATTTCTATTAGTGTATGGCCAAGAGCCTATCTTCCCTATCAGTCTCAAGCTACCCACATATAAATTCAAGCAAAATATATGGAATAAGGCCAAGAGCTTGCAAATTAGAAATTATTAGATCTCATCCAAATGGAAGATGCATGGGGAAAAACCTTTGCTAAATTTAGTAGGCACCAAACCACAATGAAGAGGTGGTTTGACAAAAGGTAAAAGGTGAAGGTATTCATCAAGGAAGACTTGGTCCTCCTTTGGGACAAATCATCTACACTAAAGGGTTAGTATGGCAAATTCACACCCACAGTGATTGACCCTTATCAAATTGTAGAGACACTTGAAAATAATACCTTTGAGCTGAGAGACCTTCAAGGAGAAAAATTCACATTTCCCACTAATGGGCAATATCTCAAGCATTAATTTTTTGTTGCTACACTAGGGGTCTTAATGTAGTAAACTTGTAATATTGGTTAGAACTAGTGTAATTAGTCTAGTTATTTTCCTTTTATTTTTTCCTTATTGTCCTTGGTTTGTACATAAGCAAGTATATATTTGTTTAATTCCCTTTTGCTTACTATTGTGTTTACTTTCTATTATTTAATTGTTTTATTTTTGTGTTCCTTAATTCAAATAAGTCATTTTAATATTCTTTCACTCAAGGAATATTTATTTTGATTAAAATTCCCAAAGTTCAAAAATGTAGGTATGCACCTCATGCACATGTTGACCATGGATTTTAAATATGAGCTTGATGTTCTAATTTAGAGGAACTAAAAAATAATGATGAATAGGTTAAACGTTTTATGATAACTAGAGAATTTTTCTAATCTAAACTTGGTCTTAAGAGGAGTTACACATGTGGAATGAAAGCTTGAGCTATTAGGGCATAGTCATGCTTACACTTAACAAACATCCTTGCCTGAGACAAAGGTCATAGCCATAGTTGATTACTTGAAGATCGAAGACTTAACCAAATCCTTCAACCTAGCTACCCTAGTTCAAAATCTTACTAAAAGCATAAAATATCTAAGAACTACAAAAATAATAATTCAATGCAAAATTAAAATCTTTTCAAGCATAGGTGATTCTAGTAATCTCTATCAGGGCTATAGATGCCTAGCTAGTAGTGAAGCAAGGCCATGAGTGGAACCAAAGGCATCTCTATCAGGGATATAAACACCTGGATTACAACAAAGCAATTCCCAATCCTTCTCTAAATTAGAAGCATAATCCTTAATGGATATCCAAGTATGCTCTAAGTCAATGTTAATGATTAAAGGCATAGAACTTGGAATTTATCCCCTGAATCCCATATCAAATAGTAAGTGGAATCAAATCATACACATAGCATTGCTATGTATTAAGGTTCAACCCTAATTTTACATGTGAAAATCTTGTTTCAACCATGAACTAATCTTGGTGATGACATAGATCAAGTAAAATAGGTAGCCTAGTCACTTGTCTAAACTAGAGCCTCTAAGTTCTAACATATTTCTATGTTTCCTTTAGAAGTCACCATTTTTTGAGGTTAGCATACCCTATTTTATTTAAATTAGGATCCTTGAGATATTTTCAACCTTAGTCATAAGATCTTAATGTTCTACTCTTTATTATGGCTTAAAGATCACCCATGCCTGATGAAATTGGCCCATTTATTTATGGTCTTACTTTAAGGTTACTTAATGTTTCTAATAGTTTATCTTCATGTGATAATTTTTAGGTCTAATGGAGCCCTTATGAATGGATCATGCTTGGATATTCATATTTTATCTTTATTCAATCTTTTACTTGCCTTGGGTCTATGAAAATTTGGGTTGGGATTCATGTTTTAAAGACTCACTTTCAGAAAACCCTAGCTTAAGTCCTTGATTTAAATATTTGCAAGAACACTTTTGGCATGAATATTTTAAATTTCCTTTTGACTTAAGCCTAATTTTAGGCTAAGTCTTAGTCATGTTTCATAACATGACCAAACCCTATCCTAAAATCATGTTTGGTCCCCTTTCATTATTTTCCCCCTTTTTTGTTTCCTTTATTTCTAACCAAGTCTAAATTTCATATTGGTAGGGTCATTTTAGTTTTTCTATCATGGTCCCCTTTGTTACCTATTTATCCTAAAGTCTCAATTCTAAGGCTTCATTCATGTTCATCAACATGAATGAGACCTTAGCCTTAATGATTTAGCCTAAGTTTCTATCCACCTAAGTCCTAACTTAAATACCCCCCTTATTTATACATCTGATAGCTCGTGTTTAATCATAAGGGGATAATCCAATGAAATTAGGAAAACCCAATCATTTGGTCCTTCAGACCAATCATGTCTAAGTATCTGAATCATGATCAATGGCTCTCACCTCATCGAGATTGAGGATCCAATAGAGTGAATGCAATAATGAAAAATTAAAAGGCCCAAGAAGCCCCATAGAGCCACCACATGGTGATCTTACATATTAAGCTTAATGTTAAAAAAACCATAAACTAATGGTGTGTAACTACTTAGATCATGATTGACAATCCTTGCTTCATCATGGATCCTTTGATTGGATAGAGTGAATTGAATCTGAGATCTATAGAATACATGAATTTAATGAGCTTAAATTTGACATTCTCATGAATGTCATTTGACATCCACAGTTCCATCATTGGCATCCATAAGACCATCAAATTTAAGCTCATCCAATAGTTTGGCTAGGCAAATAGATGTGTTTTTATCATTCAAAGGGGCTACTTTGATATCATGTTTTAAAACTTAGCATAAAATTCTTTAACCTAAGTCTATTGTGTATTTTCTTAACATGAAATTAACTTAGCTTAAAATATTTTAGCCTTAGTTCCTTTCTATGACCATGCACTGATTAAATTTTGTGCATCTTAAAGGATCAACGGCTCACACTTTATTAGGCTTGGATGATCTAACAACACAAAATCATCAATGACTATTCAATAGATCTTTAAGATACCATGGGATTGACATGTGGTAGAGGCACATTCAAAGTGCAACTAATGTAGAGTACATAGCTCAAAAATCCTATGAAGGTGCTAAGTGGCACAACCACAGGGCTTGATACAAAGATGACCAATAATAAGTGAGGTCTCACATCATGATCAATGGCCAATGTTGATCCATGGGTAATGATCCAATGACATGAAACAAAAGGAAAAAATTTAAATAACAATGGCTAGTTCTTTGAAGTCATTTATGAAAAATTCCACAAAAGTGCCAAATAGATGCCAAATAAGCACCACACAAGCACAAAGTGACAAAAATGAAGATCTTATGTGATCAAAAATGAAAATGTATAAAAGCAAAGGTCAAAATAAAATATGAGGCATAAATTAGCCTAAATTCAAATAAGTTATCACCATTAAAGCTTCAAAATCCCTAAAATTTACATAAAAGGACCTAATTTGAGATTGAATTGATCACAATTAATCTAAAAGGAGTTCAATTATAAGTTGAGCGAGAATAATTGGCCAAGAGACCATTTGCAATCCAATCATGAGAAATTTACAAGTTTTGTAGTTATGGTATCATGAAGGCAATAACTAAGGGATTAGATAGAATTGCATCTATCCATAGATAGTGAGGGAAGGGTTTTCAAAGACATAGACCTAGACACTATGGCATTGAACACGGGTAATAAGAAATAGTTTGAACTCCTTTAGACCATTGAAGAAATACATCCCATCACAAAGGAGGAAAAAAATACTACCATTATAAATAAAAGTTACTATGACTTAGTTGTAGTCCAAATGGATAGTCTTCATCATGTTACTACTAAACCCAAGGTACTCCATTGTATTGACATCCTTACTCCCATTTTTAAAGATTGTAGAATTAAACATGACTAGATAATTCATAAAGGGAGCTCTAGGATAATTTCATACATTTCCCCATTAGCTCTTGAAAGATACTACAAACTAGGAAAACCCCATGTGGATTTACTTACCATCAAGGAATGGACTGGCAAGAATGACTTAGACACCATCCTTAGGCCTTGGTTGCTCTAAAGGAACCCTGTGATCTAAGACTCTACAGTAAACATACTAGTTTCCCAATTTAGAGAAGGGATTAGGGTAATTATGAATCTATTAAATAGAATCTATGGAGCCCCTTCAACAACTTATGTCAATAAGAGTTGGGTATCTTATGTCTACTTCATGGTAGAAAAGGAGCACACTCCCCCAATTAGAGAGATAATCAACATCCATCTAGGACTTCATATCCATTTAAAAGAAGGCTGGTACATAATTATTCATGATGTCCTATTTTTTGGATGCCTTTCTATCCTCCAGTAGGATCCCTCATATAAAAAATTGGTTACTTGAGGGTAGATTTACAATCTCCCACCATTATTCCAAACAACACATTTTCAAATATAGACACCACATGCAATTCATTTGTGATTGTGTTTATCCTGCTTTAGTAGAATCCATTATAGGGTCCCCCATGCCCAATATTAGCCCTCTAATAAATAAATATATAGAGATAATGGGAAACATTTAGTTGTACCTAGATTATACTATGATCAAAATTGAAGGGATTTTTATTCAACCTTACATATTTCCTATCTATGATCCCACCAAACTAGTAGAGTAAGAGATTGAAGGTCAAATTCTTCATGGTGTTGATGGAGTGTGCAAAGAGAAAAGGAAAGGCCTCCTCCATCCCTTTCCTTTGATAATTGTTAGAACTATTTTTCAAGATTGGAAACATGTAGACACTATTTCCAAACATAGGGACTCTTTTGGATTTCAGCTGGATGACCTAAGGTAGTGGTATCCTAATGACAAGGTCACCAAGCATTTGAAAATCAAGAAATTACCCAAACTAGTTTATGAACATAAACTTATTCCCTATGACACTTTTCACATTAGGGCCAATAGTTTTGAGGAGGTATTGGCTAGGTTCAAGAGACACAATGTCAAACTTGATCATAGACTGACCAATAATGAGAAGCTACTAGGTGACACGTGGCAAGTGGGACATTTTTAGTACCATTTACTACATGGACCTTCTAAACCCCCTCAAGATAAACTATAGATGGAAGTGAAACAGACCCAAGCACAGATAACACAAGGTCATGGGAAGGAAAAGCTAGAAGAAAGGCTTGGTGAGGGACCCTCACCCTCAACCTTTCCTCAAAGACCAACATCTCCCACTAACTACTTAAACATGATTTCCCTTGAGCCTAATGAGATAGTGGAGGATGCCATCAAGCTCCTTGTCTAAATATTATGGCTCTAATGAAGAGGATGATCAAGCTATAGAGTCCTAGGCCCAAAAAAAGGAGTCTAAGAAAGAAAAAGGGAATTAAGTTTCCCTAGACCTAGTCCCAAGGGAAACATTCAAGAAAATAAAGTCAAAATTGGCAATAGTCCCAATTAAACTAAAGAATCCAAAGTTAACTTTCACTCACCCCATGATTGAATTCAACTTGTTTAGTTAGGAATACCCCATCCATGGACCAATCATCTTTGATTGTTTCATCTAATAGAAAATGAAAAAAAATCCCCTCCTTATCTCACTCATGGGCCCTAACCTAAAATATCAATATTGATGTGCATGATGACATCAATCCATGGATAAGGGATTTGATGAAGGAGGATGAAGAAAGAAGAATAGTGGCCACTATAGGGTTAGATAGCAAGTAAATGGATGCCCTAAGAGTGTTAATTAGCACAAATATAGAGTTCCTAGAACCTCCTAAGTACATAGAACCAACTACCAAGGTCCAATTAAATATTGAGATAGAAGGCTTATAAAGAGTGATAACTAGAAAGGCCATGGTGGGGACTAAATAATTCACCTTTTAAAAGGTTGAGCCATTTTTAGGCTTAACTCCAGTTGGAGATCAAAGACCTAGTGAGCATCCCATCCATGTAGAAGACATTGAAGAACTAAATGAGACTCACTCAGCTCAAGTTAGGGTAGGCATCAAGGGCATGAAGTAGAGAATATATAACTTGGAGAAGGAAAAGGAGAATTTGGAAACACAAACTATCTTATCAGTGCTTTAAGAAATGGTTAAAATGCTTAATGAATCCTTATTTGACATGTTTGATGCATTAAAAATAATGAAGCTAAGGTAGAGTGCATTGGTGTAGTAGAACATAGTGGCTAAGGGTCTAATAACCTAATGGCAATCCTCAAAGGATAAAATAACAAGGTTAATCAATATCTAAATTAAAAGGCAGATTCCTAGGCTCAAAATAATTAGTTTGGGACATCTGAATGCAATCTTTGGAATAGTTTTGGAAAATATTTAAAGTTTAAGTACATGGTCACAAGAACTAGAGAGACTCCTAAAATATGATGAGGAGCTAATTGAAATAATTGAATAGCTAATCAGTACCATGATCACCAACCCCAAAAGAATAAGTGCCCTTGGCATTATGGTAGATGATGAATTTAAACATAGGGCTACTTTTGTGACTCAAGAAATAAGAAGCAAGAGTCAAGGCCAGTATGGGGTAGATAATAGTAGGATCCTAGACATGATCCTCAATGTAGGAGAAAGGATAATTGAGGCCAAGAGAATTAAGGAAGCTATAGCTAGGAATGATAGGGAGTTGAATGATCTAGCTAAAAAAGAAGAAGAGTGTCTCTTAAGGCTAGCTATAGATTTGGGGCTTGTTAATGAGGAGCATTAAAAGGCTATGAATATCCTTCAATAATAACAATCAAGTTCCCAGGTATATGTCCCACCAGTTAGTTAATATTCCAATTTGGTAGAGCATTGTAACATTTTGAAAATGGAATATTTTTTTGTAAATGTATATGCTAGTTTGTTATCATATTTTCCTCTAGGTCAGTCTATTTTAGAAAATCAAGTGTATTCTATAAATTTTTAGAAAAATGAAAATTATCCTTACTTCTTGTACATTTGTATCTTACAACTGATTGGTATACTGCCTTGTCCTTCTATAAAGGTAGTACTACCATTTTATAAAGGAGGGAATTTTGAGAAAAAAACTATACACTTTGAGAAGTTAATAAATTCAAGTAATTATGCCAAGATTGTCCAATTTTGTTTGTGTTAATTTTTATATGGACTTTTCTCTCAATTGCTAGTTTGAAGTCTTAAATTTGAATGGTTTGTATGAGTTCTGAGTTGTATCTTTGATTACAAGGTTCCTAATTTATTCCTATGATAGATTAGTTAAATGATCTTGTATTTGCTTCATTTTATTTACTCCGCATTAGGATGTGCACATGTTATTTCAAGTGTGGTAGCAAATCTTTAAAGTAAATTTAGTTATTAATTATACTTATTTATATCATCCTTAGAGGTTTTCCTGGTGTGTAGTGAGATATGAATTTGTGCTATTTTGTACTATATACTAGTTTAATGCATACTTAGTTGTAATTGAAACTTTGTCATAATGTTTGATTCTAAGATTAATAATCACTTATTCTCTTTTTACCTTACCCTTCTCTTTTGCTTCTTTTTTAACTAGATCACTTTAGTTTAGATTTCATTGTAAATGTTCATTTGAAATTAATTTGTCATTTAAATTTTGATCATAATTCACTAGTATTAGCATAGATACTTACACTTCACAAATATTTGGACCATGGTGGCTCCCAACCATCAATTAATATAAATTTTGTGGAATAGTTAAAAAGTTCTCTGCTACTATTTCACCATAGGTAACAAAAGTTACTAAAACCTACTACATGTGCTCTAAATTCCCAAAATTCTAAAATGAGAAGTGTTCTTTGAACACTGGGGGCACATTTGATACATTTAGAGGCATCAACAGAACTAACAATGTATATGTCAAGGAGCTAATATAACATGTAAATGCAAAAAATATTTTTGGATTTTTGAATTTTTTTTATTTTTTTGGTAATTTTGGATTATATGAGACCTTGAAACCTTAAGTTAGATCCTTTAAATTTTTTGAATCATGGTTGGGTTAGTGTAAATGGTGAATATCATGTTCCTCCTCATGAATTACATGTGCAGTAGAATAATCCTTGTTGAAATTTGAAATATTTATGAATTTAGCTTCATGATAAAAAGATATACCTTACCGATTTTGGTCAATTTTTGCTAACATTTGGTATAACCAAATAGTGACCAATGTAAATACATATGGAGATATGGTAGGCATAATTTAAACCCTTGTTTAAATTAATTTAGGACCATAAATAATTGGTGTTGTTATGTTTCCCAAGGATTATTTCCAACCTCCTTTATTCTATAAGTTTTTGGATCATAACCAAGATGTTTTAAATGTCTTATATTTCATGTAGTTTTTGTTTGTTTTGGATAATATGGTTATGCCAAAAATAAGCACCACCCATAAATAATGTGATTGTTAAATTCTATTGGTGTGGATACTTGTTGGGTTGGTTAATTTGGGGTGTCTGCATAGGATGTGAGCCTTGGATTGGTTCCATATTGAGTAAATTTTACAAATCTCCCATATAAATATTAGGAGAACCACATTTTTGTTCACATTGTTAATTTGGT
Organism: Torreya grandis; assembly: GCA_037957365.1. Lineage (NCBI taxonomy): Eukaryota > Viridiplantae > Streptophyta > Pinopsida > Cupressales > Taxaceae > Torreya > Torreya grandis. Next base: position 2,882,304 of record JARHVA010000222.1, on the reverse strand, counting down.
AATTCATCTCCCTCCTTTGTGTGAAGTACAAAACTTTGGTAATTAGAAGAAGATTTGTGAATCTCCTTTGAGTGAATAAGTATGAATGAAGAATATCTATGCACATACACATATAAATAGGTAAATGACTCATATTTTTCATGAAATGCTCTTTCTTTGGATGGGTAAAGAAGATCTCTACTAAAAAATAATTGCAAATCTAAATTTGAAGGTCTAAATGTTAGCCCATGTGATGTACTTTGGAATCAAATGATGTAATCTTGAATGGATTCATCATCACATTGTTTAAAATTATGAAAATTCTCTAATGTAATTTTTGGCACCTTATGCATGTTAAAATCTATGAAGAATGCATCTTCCAATTGTGAAAAAGTGGTTAAGGAACCCTTCATTAGGCTATTATACCAATGACAAGCCTCATTGGAAATGCTCATATGGATTACTTTTAGCAATATTTTGTCATGTTTCACCCATTTACAAAAATAATGTGCATGAGTTATCATTTGGTCAAATGGGTCTTTATGACTAAAAAAGAGAGTTCAATTTGGTAGTTCAAAATATTATGAATAAGGATATTCAAGTATAAATTGTGCAAGAGATTTATTGTTTCATGATGTAACATTTTCTTTATTGTTATAGAAAGCCATTTGATTTTGAAGTATAGAAACCTATTTTTCAATATCCCCAATAGTGATCATCATATAGATAAGATACACCATGGGAATGGTGGTGTTTGGCATAGGTGTTGTCCTTAGTTGTAATACACCACCCCTCTTGAATCTAAGAATATGAGTATCAGCATCCTCATGGATAACAAGTACAAGTTTAGAATCATGGAATTTAAGATGCTTTGGTAATGGTTTAGGATCTCTAAAGTATGGTACCCTTGGTATATCATTTGAAGATATTGGAACATCTAAAAAATTTGGTGCATTCACTTGTGGTAGAGATATAGAAATTGGTATTTGAGGGATCTTTTATAAAGGCACCTCTTTTGGTATGGTAAAAACCTTTTACATGAATGAATATTTTAAGAGATAAATACCCTTTGGTGGAAATACCTTATTTGATATCGATGAGAGTGCAAGATTTAGAACATTAGGAGCCTTTGGCACTTTAGGTTTATAATACTTCCCTCTTCTTGGTTCCTTAAAGTTACTTGGTATGAATGCCATGATGTCTTGTTTAAATTTACAAAAAAATTCAATAACAAATGAAGGTAGAATAGAATTCTCACCCTTGATAAGGAGGATATTATTTGGAAATGTTGTAAAATTAGGGGTATGAATCAATTTACTTGAAAGAATACCCCTTTATTTATGTTTTGTAAATCAACCATAATTTCTTTATGTAGATGTCAAAAAAAATAATGATCATATGAAGGAGGATATAGGTCGTATGTATCCAATTTTGTGGTAAAATGTGCATGAAGAGCATGATGAGATGAATTGCCTTATTGGTAAGTAATAACATAGATAAAATATTCCCATATAAATGGTGGGTGAATAGTGAGTTTTTATGGTAACTAGGAGCACCTTGTACATGTTTTTCAATTATAGGCATCACATATCCCCACTTGTCTTCATCTAGTATTTTTAATACCTTCAGTTATCAAGGGCTATAGGTTGACAAATATACCTTTATTCTCTTTTAAATTCATCCCTTGGTTGAGTAGATTTGTCCATGGAGGAATTATTTAGTTTATTTTTTGATAGAAAATGAAAGAGATAGATCAAGAATAAAATAGGAAACCCTAGGAAATAACACCCTAGAAGATTTTGCATTCATATAGATCAGGTCCCCCAAAATGTTTAACCCTAAAATCTAGATTGGGGGAATATAAGTTTAAATGGGTAGAGATAGACTAGGGCACAAGAATGGTAAATTATCTCTAAAGTAGGCCAATTAATTAAAAAAACTTAGATAAAATATTTACTAAATTTATTATGTTGAGATATGCTAAAAATAGAAAGTACAACTATGCTAGATATTGTAATGATAATGAAAACAAGATACATAGATGTTTTTTATGTTAATATAAATCTAGATACAGAATGAGCAAAAAGTAGACTGGATCTGTATTCTATAATAGTCACCTAATTTTGGATATTATACCTTTATAGCCATAGACACTTGCATCAATGCTCCTATCTATATTAGATGCATGTGTCCATTACTGAATGCCTACTAAAACTATATGTGACCACCTAAAATCACCCAGGTTTTATGTTGCCTTCACTCTAATGCACTTAGATATGGGTCATGGACTGTCACTCCTTGTCAAATAGTAAAATTTTAGTAGAGCTTCTTGGAAACCCTTTAGAACATGCTAATTCATGGATATATTGTGCATGAAGTAATAAAAGTAAACATTTGATGGAAATTCAAAATGAATATATTCACTAACAATCAAAACAAATAGATGCACAAATAAATAGAATATTTATTAGAATATGAATAGTCAGTATAAGCTCATATGATTAATAGATCAAAGAAAATAGAGTACTCATTGTGCATAAAATAATTATAAAATATACATAAGAAAACCATTTTAGAATAATATGTATTAATCTATATTATAGAGTAAAAATACTCTACGTTTCATTTTGATTTTCAGTCGCATGATCCAAATCATTGTCCCTGAACACTTTGGTTCGAGACATAGAAGTTTTGAAATAGAGCTCAGGCTTGATTTTCTTTTTGCCTCATTTTTCTCTAAGTGTTGAAGTCAAGCAGAAGCTGCCAAGTGTCATCAGCTGAGGCACCTTTCATAATTTCTATAAGTTGGTTGGGGCATGCCACATATCTCATAGTAACTCAATAGAATGCAACAAATGTCAACATCTGCATTTCATATCAGCATCCACATTTCAAATCTCTTTTAAGTGGAAGGTTTCAACAAGCTAAGTATCAGGATCAGGCAAAGGGTGCCAAGTGGCAATCATGAAAGGCTTCAATTTGCTTTCATAAAAGCAACAGAAGATGCCACGTATCCCAACTGAAGAGAATGGAAGCCACCATGTGTCAACATCAGAATTATCTTCATTCTCTTCATAGATATAATAAAGACTATGGTGGGTCTCAGGTTTTATTTATGAAGCAAGCAAAAGCCGCCAAGTGTCACTATCCATGTAAATATGAAATGAGGCCTGATTGTTTCTATAATATAAATATAGCAATGTGGAGACCAGCACATGTCACCTTCCGCAAGTTTCTTAAAAGATGGCTAAAAGAAATGAAGATTGCCACATATCCCTAGTTAAGTAAAGAAGAGATTTCCACATGTCCTTTGTTGAGACAAGCAAAAATCGCCACCTGTCCCTATGCCCTTTTTAAAGTTGTTCAGGTGAGAAATGTTATGGGTCTTATTTTTTGTAATTTGTTTAAGTTTTGAAAAAGTGGATTGTGACAAGTGTCAAAGGTAGAACACTCCTGAGAAAAGACATAAAAAGAGTATAAGTTATGCAAAAAGTGCCGTGTGTCTTCGGTAAGTGCTGCGAAACACACCAAGTGTCATTTTCTAGTGTATCCTAAATAAAGAGAAGGTTTTCAAGAGGAAAAGGGGAATCAGCCAAGTGTCCTCTCTCATTTGAAAGTGGGAAGAGTCCTGAGTATTTATTTTGGCCAACGAACTTGTAGAGAAATAGAACGTTTCAAAATCTAAGAAATATCTTCTGTTAGACACTTCCACTTCGGTTAATTTTTAGTTGGGCCATTAGATTGAGAACATGAAAACAATTTGGAAGGAATCCAAGGCTATAAATAGGGGTGCAAAGATCACCAAAAATCATCATCATATACTTAGAGAGAATTTTCTGAGAGAATTATTGTCAAGAGTTTTAGACTTTGTAGAGTTGTGATTAGGAATATCATTTGCCTTTGTTCTATTTTTTTGAGTTGGAAAGTTTATGTAACTGTGCATGTTTTTGTGCCTCTTATGTGACTAGATAATTAATAAGAAGATTGAATCCTATGCCTTTGTTGATATTTTCTATGTCACTGCAAAAGTAGTCTAAGCTATGAGCCTCTCTTTCTATTGTTTTCATTGTTTACATTGATCATGCCTTGTTTGCTCTTAAATGTAATTGAATCTTACATATAGTTTCACTATGCTCAGAATTAAGGGTCAAATTACATTCAAGCTCATCGCCATAGTTAGTTTTTCTTTCTTTGCATTTTGTGTTTCTATTAAAATTCCTATCCCTTTTCCCAGCATACGCTTGCTATAAAGAAGAGACCAGCTTCTTAAAAATCTGGAGGCTGTTTCAAGTCACAAGTCCCACATCTTGAAACTTCCCATTATTGGTGTTAGAAACTAGCATAATTTTAACCATCAATAGTTTTTAGCACGCTTGGTGGGATAATTTCTTGAAGTTTCTTTCAAGACCGTATGAACCAGAGAGCTACAAGGAGTCAGAGCTATGGACCAGTAACCAGATCTCAGTCTACTATAAATCTAGTTATTATTTTTCCACCTTTGGTAACTAGTCCAAGAAGAAGATTCAACCAGTTTATACCAATACCAATAGCAAATATGGGAGCCCCTATAGCCCCAAGAAATTATGTAAGTTGGAACACTGGTAGTCCTTTGATTCTCCCAATACCACCAACCACTTAGGACCCTATCCTAGTGAATGCCCTAAAATCTCTACCCAAATTCAGTGCGCAAGACTTCAAAACACCTGCAGAACATCTACAAGATGTATCAGATGTATGTGTTATACATGTTGTCACACAGAAAAATATGGCCATAAGATTATTAGCAACTTCTTTTAAAGGGAAAGCTTTAGAATGGAACCAGTCCTTGACCCCAAATACCATATCTACATGGGATCAGCTTGGATATCTTTTCTTTGAAATATTTGAAGAGAAGGGTGATAAGTCTTCTTTATTATAGCAATTGATTACCATCTAAAAGTTACCACAAGAAGCGATGACTGACTTCAATTCCATATTTCAAAAGACTTGGGAAAGAATCCCTACTACAGCTAGACCATTACCAGGTATGGCTATAGTGTTTTATCTTAAGGCTTTAAATTCAAACATATTTGTTATGATTCAGTCACTTGGAGGTCAGACTCTACCAGAGGCTTATGACTATGCATTCAGAGCTGAAAATAATTTGATAGATGATGGAAAGTTGCCTCCAAGGCCTCTCATGCCCATGTTTCTAGATATTTCCTTGCCATTACCTCAAGAATACCCTAAATCTATAGCCCCACCTATGTCTATGTGCACATATCCTCAACCACCTGCTAAAGAAATTGTCCCTACTCAGTCATTTGAGCTAGATGATATCAAGAATATCTTAAGGACATTTTCTAATGAGTTGATAAATATAAAAAGATAGCAGAATACTTATACTAAATCCCAACATCAAGGCTATCAAGGAAATAGATTTCCATCATAGCCAAATCAATATCAGGGTCCTTAAAGGCAAAATAACCTTCAACCAACAAACCAATTAGTTGTAGTCCATACACCTTCACAGACTATTCCTCCTAATTCAAATAGGGAGATTATTCCAAGGCAAAATAATTATGCAGATGGTACCAATGCCTAGTGTTTCCCTTGAAATAATGCTCATACACCTAGAGATTGTCCCATGGGTAATCTACAACAAAAAGTAGTAGAGTAAATAAAAATGGATGGACAATTTGCAATTACTAGTGACAATCAATCCTACCAATCTTCTGGTATGCAAAATTTAGTCCTAATGGCTCAGATGCAAGGGATGTCTTTGTAACAAGAAGAAGAAATAGCCCTGGAATATGCTTTGTTCTCATGGGTTGAAGATGAAGAATTGGTATTCTTGAATGAAGTTTTTACTTCCAAGAAACTAGTGGTGAAATCAGACTACTATACTAGATCAAAGAGAAGAATGCTGGAATAGCCTGAAGTTGTAAATAATGAAGTTATGGAGAATACTCCATTTCAAAGACATCAAAACATAGTTGTTAGACAAGAAGTGCTTCAGTTAGTGCAAAATCAAGTAGTTCCTAGACAAATTCAAGAAAAGGCAAGGTATCCTTATTTTCCAAGAATTCAAACTTTGGGACCAATGAATGTGGTGGATCAATTAAAGATGACTCTAGCACAAGTATCAATTTGGGACATATTATCTATTCCTAAACAAAGAACACTATTAAAATAATCTCTTCAAGGCCAAGCAATGCCCAAATGTACTAGTAGCAAAGAAGGACCTGTTGAAAAATAAAAGCTCAAAGACACAGTTCATCTACAGATAACAGCCCTAGTGAATAATGCACCAAAGGTAAGCAAATCTAAATCGGATCCCTTCTATTTAACTTTGATAGTTGGCAAGAAACTTCTGCATAATGTAATGATAAATTTAGAGGCTAGTACTATATTAATTCTAAAGCAAATAGAAGATGCTTTAAAGATAAAATATGAGCCACTCACTAAAGGAGTTATGCAACTGGATGGCAAATCAGTGCAAACAATAGGGAGAATTAAATAACTCCCATTACAATTATATACTTGTCCAAATATAATTGTAAATCAAGATGTAGTAGTTATAGATATACCTCCTATATTTAGCCTATGTTTATCAAGAGACTTTACAGCCAAGATAGGAGGAGATATGTCTCTTGATTGGTCCCACTTAATTCTAAGAACTAAATATGGTTCAAAGATGAAAATTCTATCTGAACCACTATCAAAGGATCACATCAAAAATGAGCCAACATTAAAATTAGAGGTAGATCATGCTATGATAAATAAGGAAGAAAGGGTTTTTATTGAAAAGTTAGGTGACTCGACTAAGCATGATCAAGAAAAAGAAAATAACCAGTTGTTAGCTATGACGCATAGTGACCCATATGGAAATTATGACTCTACTGGTCTAGGCACTTATGTTATTTTTTATGAGGACCATGAAATCCCTAATGTTTTAAGGGAAGAGACACCAACTACTCAAGAATCTAAAGAAGATTTAGAAATTTGGACCTTAAATTTTGATGGGGCTAGAAGTAAAAATGGTGCTGGAGCAAGAATTTGTCTTACTGCTCCAAATGGTGAAAAAAATTTAAGGGCTATCCATTTTCAATTTGCTTGTACTAATAATGATGTCGAGTATGAATCTTTAGTACATGGGCTCCTGTTAGCCAAGAAAAAGGTAATAAATAATCTAATAGTAAAAGGAGATTCAGAACTAGTAGTAAAGCAAATTAGAGAAAAGGCAATAGCAAAGAATGTAAGGATGAAATCTTATAAGCATATAATTTGGGACTTAATAGAAGATTTTGAAGCTTTCAATATTGAAGTAGTCCCTAGGATTCAAAATTCTGAAGCTAATAAGATGGCACAAATTGGCTCATAGTTTGATCTAACAACTGGCCTATTAGTTAACAATGAGTCAATAAAGGTTATAGTAAGGCCAACTATCCCAGATAATGATAAGAATTGGCAAGTATTTGAGAATTATTTTCAAGTAATCTCATTCTTGCAACAATTAGGGGAATTTGCCAATCAATTGCAACCAAATATTGAAGAGGCATATGGGGATCAAATTATATAATTAAATAATAATAAGCTTCCCAAATGTTTAATCACTTTAGAGAACCTTTTTGATCTAGAAGATGTAAGCCTAGAAAAGAAAATGTTCCAAGAAAACAAAGCAGATTATTCTGAAATAGAGGTGAGTGAAGGAAAAAAATTGAAAGTTGGAAATTCTGTAACTCAAGTAGAAAAGGAAAGGCTAATTGAATTATGCAAAAAATATGACAGAGTCATAGCCTGGAGCTATGAAGACCTTCATGGATATAATAGAGACATTATTTAGCACACAATAGAACTGACTAAAGGATCTAAGCCCATCAGATAGAAATAGAGGCCAGTAAATCCAAGGATTGAGTCTCTAATGGTGGATGAGTTGCATAAACTTTTAGATTCTAAAATAATTTTTCCAATCAAACACTCAATCTGGGTATCAAATCTAGTACCAGTTAGGAAAAAATGGTGATATAAGACTTTGTGTAGATTTCAGAGACCTAAATAGAGCATCTCTAAAAGATCACTATCCTTTTCCCTCCATGGAATAGATTTTACAGACTGTGTCTAGATTTGAGAGGTTTTCTTTGCTAGATGGTTTCTTTGGATATAATCAGATTTGGTTGGCTAATGAAGACCAATACAAAACTTATTTTACTACCAAATGGGCAACATTTGCATATGCTAAGATGCCATTTGGCCTATCAAATGCTGGGGCCACTTTTCAAAGAGCTATAGATGTAGCATTTGGGGAACTTATAAATAAAATCATCTTGATTTATCTTGATGATCTTACTATTTTTTCAAAGAATGTTGTTGATCTTTTTGATCATTTAGAATCTATGTTTAAAAAATGTCAAGAATTTGGAATATCCTTGAATCCTAAGAAATGTATCTTTGTTGTCCCTCAAGGAAAATTATTAAGACATATAGTATCTAAATAAGGAGTCTCCATAGACCCAAAAAGAGTGGCAGCTATAATAAACTTACCTCTTCCAGTAAATAAGAAAGCAATTCAATCTTTCTTGGGAAAGATTAATTTCATCAGTCGGTTCATATCTGACTTTGCAAGCTTAGTAAGACCAGTGACACTCTTGCTGAAAAAAGACCTAATTTTTAATTAGACTATAGAAGGAAGGAAAGACTTTAAAGAGGTCAAGAAAGCTATCTCAATAGCTTCAGTACTTAGAAACCTAGAATTTTCTAAGCCTTTTGTAATGTATGTATATGGAAGAGAGCTCAGTATTACTATTGTTTTAACACAGAAGGATGATAGATAGGAGGGAGAGCATCCAATAACCTTTTTCTTAAGGATTCTTAGGGAATATGAAACCAAATATAACTTTGTGGAAAAACAAGCATATGATATGGTAAAATCCCTCAAAAAGTTTAGGCATATAGTATCAGGAAGTAAAATTATGATACTTGTAGCTCATCCAAGTGTCAGAGAATACATCATGGAGGGTGAAATTACTGAAAAAAGAGCAAATTGGATAACCAAGATCCTTGAATATGATGTAGAGGTCAAACCCACTAAATTAGTTAGAGGTAGGGGTTTGTGCTAATATATGACTCAAGAGCTTGAAAAGATGATACCTGAAGAGACAAATTCAAAAATAGAAGAGGAAATTGTATCAAGGATACAAGAAGTTGATCAAGAATCCTGGGTCACAAGTAAGATTCATTTTATGAAAAATGGGATTTACCCAAGAGAACTCCCTCAAAATAAGAGAGGATACTATAGGATGTAAGGAGTTCATTTTATTTTAATTGAATAGGTTATTTTTAGAAGAAATTCTAATGGCAAATTGTTAAGATGTGTAGAAAAGGCTGAGGCTAAGAGAATACTACATGAAATGAATCATGGAGTATTAGGTGGACATTTTTCTACAAAGACCACAGCTATAAAGATAAGTGAGGTAGGTTATTTCTAGCCTACTTTATTTATAGATTGTTATCAACTTTTTAAAAAATGTCAATCTTGTCAATATTATGTGGGGATGAGAAGGAATGTTGCAATGCCTCTTAGTCCTATAATTATGGATGAACTTTTTGCTCAATGGGGTCTTGACTTCATTGGAATGATAAATCCAATGTCTAGTATGGGTCACAAATGGATCTTAACAGCCATAGATTATTTCACCAGATGGATTGAGGTAGTGCCACTCAAAGAAGCAACAAAAAATGTGATCCTATATTTTCTAGGGAGTATCACTACTCATTTTGGGGCTCCTCACACCATAATTTTAGATAATGCAAAAGAATTTTTATGGTCTAAAGTATCTAACTTTGCATTAAAGCATGGAATATATCTAAAAACTTCCTCTAATTATTACCCTCAGGGTAATGGTTTGGCAGAATCAACTAATAAGAACCTGATTAGACTCATCAAAATAATAGGGGATGATCATCACAAAGAGTGGCATAAAGTGCTCAATTTAGCACTATGGGCTAATAAAATCATGCCTAAATAGGTGATCAAAATGTCCCCATATGAATTGGTCTATGGAAAGCCTATTGTAATACGCCTTAGCTTAGAAATTTATGCTCTCCAGCTGATCAAATAGATTGAAATTGAGGAAAATGGCCCCATGCAAGTCAGACTCGCAGAACTTCTAGAAGTTCAAGAAAAGAGGGATGCAGCACATGATTCATTGATAAAGCATTAAAAATAATTAAAGACTATTTTAATAAAAGGACTTCAAATCCTCATTTTTAAATAGGCTCAATTGTTTTGAAATGGGATGCAAGAGCCGCCAAGCCAGGTCAACACACTAAATTTGAAGCATTATGGACTGGCCCTTATTTAATTCATGCATGTAAACAAAAAAATTAATTTAAGCTAAAAATGATGGAAGGTGAACCTGAAGAGATTCCTATGAATGGAATCTATTTTAAATATTTTTAAACTATGTTTTTAATGATTTTTGATCATGCGAGAGTTGTAGATTCTTTTTGAGCAGGTTCAAAAGTCCTTGGGGTCGCCAATAACTATAGAGTAAAAATACTCTACCTTTCATTTTGATTTCTAGTCGCATGATCCAAATTACTATCCCTAAACACTTTGGTTCAAGACATCAAAGTTTTGAAATAGAGCTTAGGATTGATTTTCTTTTTACCTCATTTTGCTCTAAGTGTCAAAGTCAAGCGAAAGCTGCCAAGTGTCATCAACTGAGGCACCTTTCATAATTTCTATAAGTTGGTCAAGACATGCCACGTATCTCATAGTAACTTAGTGGAATGCAAAAAATGTCAGCATCCATGTTTCATATCGGCATCTACATTTCAAATCTCTTTTAAGCAGAAGGTTTCAACAAGCTAAGTATCAGGATCAAGCAGAGGGTGCCAAGTGGTAATCGCGGAAGGTTTCAATTTGATTTTCTAAAAGCAACAAAAGATGCCATGTATCCCAGCTAAAGAGAGTAGAAGCCATCACATGTCAACCTTTGAATTATCTTCATTTTGTTCATAGATATATTAAATACTATGATGGGTCTCAGGTTTTGTTTCTAAAGCAAGCAGAAGCCACCAAGTGTCATTGTCCATGTAAATATGAAATGAGGCCCAATTGTTTCTATAATATAAACAAAGTGATGTAGAGACCAGCACATGTCACCTTCTGTAGGTTTCTCAAAAGATGGCTAAAATTAGTAGAGCTCACCACATATCCCTAGTTAAGTAAAGCGGAGATTGCCATGTGTCCTTTGTTGAGACAAGCAGAAATCGCCACCTGTCCTTATGCCCTTTTTAAAGTTTCTCAGGTGAGAAATGTTGTGGGTCTTATTTTCTATAATTTTTTAAAGTTTCAAAGAAGTGGATTGTGACAAGTTTCAAAGGTGGAACACTCCTGAACAAAGACACAAAAAGAGTATAAGTGACGTGAAAAGTGTCGTGTGTCTTCGGTAAGTGTTGCGAAACACGCCAAGTGTCATTTTTTGGTGCATCCTAAATAAAGAGAAGGTTTTCAAGAGGAAAAGGGGAATCAACCAAGTGTCCTCTCCCATTTGAAAGTGGGAAGAGTCGTGAGTATTTATTTTGGCCAATGAACTTGTAGAGAAATAGAACGTTTCAGAATCTAAGAAATATCTTTTGTTAGACACTTCCATTTTGGTTAATTTTCAGTTGGGCCACTAGATTGAGAACATGTAGACAATTTTGAAGGAATCTAAGGATATAAATAGGGGTGCAGAGATCACCAAAAATCATCATTAGATACTTAGAGAGAATTTTTTGAGAGAATTATTGTCAAGAGTTTTAGACTTTCTAGAGCTATGATTAGGAATATCATTTGCCTTTGTTCTATTTTCTTGAGTTGCAAAGTTTATGTAACTATGCATGTTTTTGTGCCTCTTATGTGACTGAAGAATTAATAAGAAGACTTAATCCTGTGCCTTTTTGATATTTTTTTGTGTCACTGCAAAAGTAGTCTAAGCTGTGAGCCTCTGTTTCTATTGTTTTCATCTTTTACATTGATCATGCCTTGTTTGCTCTTAAATGTAATTTAATCTTACATATAGTTTCACTGTGCTAAGAATTAAGAGTTGAATTAAATTTAGGCACATCACCATAGTTAGTTTTTCTTTCTTTGCATTTTGTGTTTCTATTAAAATTGCTATCCCTTTTCCCAGTATACGCTTGATATAAAGAAGAGACCAACTTCTTAAAAATCTAGAGGTTGTTTTAAGTCACAAGTCCCACATCTTGAAACTTCCCATTGTTGGTGTTAGAAACTAGCGCAATTTTAACCATCAACATATATCACATCGAAACTAGATAAAAATACAATTGGTTGTTATGTATAGAATTTTACCCAATGTTGTCTCTTTATATTCCAGCCTTTTGATATGCCCAAAAGGAGTGACTCTTCACATTATATCATCAATCTTTATGCTTACATAGGTCAAATACATACAAAAAAATTATATAAAATATAAAATGAATGCAAATCACACATGTGTCCAATAATATACTCTATTATTTTACTAGTCCTATCTACACTCAACACTTTCCTGGACTTAAACATTTGTCTCATCCCAAGATAAATTTGTAGCACATGATTGTAATATAAAGCTCAAGTTGAGGAATTAAGCCAAAATAAGAGCCATGGTTATCGCTCTAGGTGACATTTATCAATTTTCACCCTTTATGCACTATTTAGCCACCCTTTCAAGATTTTAGCTAAGTAGTGTACTAGCCTATCACCCTTCTAATTTTTTAATAGATTATCTTAACTAGGTGGCCACCCTTTATAGGTTTTAAACTATCTTAGCCTTGACCCTGATTCTTAAGGTCATCCTAAAAAATTTGTGCCAAAAATTTTTAAAACTACAAAATTGAAACTATGCATTACCTACTATGTAGGTGGTGGCATAATCTATGTTAGATACACAACAATTTTTTGTGATGATGAAACTATTGGAGGAGTGGATGAAACACTTGGTCTTATAAAAAATGTTGATGGAGGCTATTGTGGTTGCTAGAGAGATGGCTACATGTTTATGGCATTCTTCTTCTAGTGAATTATTTGTTGCAACTATTATTAGGGTATGTATTATAGTTCATCAATAATTTATGTAATAGTGTCATCTAATTAAGACAAGTCTTACTTTAACATCTTTCAATCAGTCATCACTTCTCGTACCATAGTTAGCAATATACAGAATGGGGCTTGAATCAAAATTAGGTTATAAATGTTTTAATTATCAATGATGGTGATGAGTACCCTAGAATTTGACATTTTGATCTAGATGTCCTATGATAGTTAGTCTAACCTATCCATGTGCCTTGGTGTCTGAATTCTTTCAATTGAGTTGTATAGAGTCTCATAATGTCAAGTCTACAATTTTGCATGGTTGCATCCCTTGAATCTAGTAAATACTTGAGTGCATCACTCTTGTTTTATATGTATCCATTTAATCTTCCATGATAGCTTTGGATTTATCTAACATGTTGAAATTTAGGTTAGCTTTAGTCAAAGATTCATTCAGTTGTTGCTTCTAATTGATCATACCTTGTGTTATATTCTTGGCATAAAGTGCAGCTATGTCTAGCACCTATTTGTTCCTACAATAGCTCATAAATGGCTTTTATTTCTTCCTTGGTATTTTACCCTTATATTCATATATTTTATAGCTTTTTTTTAGCTAACCAATCTTTCATGAGTTAAACCAATAAAGCTAACAATTTATTATATTTGAACATCACCTAGTTGCATAGATTTGGGTCACCAATGTAAGGCAATCAGTGTCAATGTCTTGGCATGCATTAGTGAATCAAAGGCTCAAGTCTACATTGTCTTCTCTCAATTTCAAGACTTCTTATTCTAAGGATGAATCTCTTGGAAAGTTATTATGCCTTAAATTTTATTGGTTAGTGGTAGTTTAGAAATATCCAAAGATGTTTATCGCCTAGTCATAGTCAAGGCCATGGATGTTATTACACTTGTTATAGGGGTCATCATCAACTATACCAGAGTTAGTGAAAAGGTGGTTTATTAATTGGATGATGTGGGAACATCCCACAAATATTATCTTATTATTTGTGGTGTAGGCTAAGAATATTCCTCATGCACACCTATTTGTGTTGCAAGTGTTGGTGAACTACACTTTATGCTTTATGCTTTATGCTTGGTTGTTTCCTCTACCTCCTAATTTGATTTAGCTTCAAATTTGGCCTTAGCCTTAGATTTAGACTTAGATTTATCTTTAGTATCTACATCAACTTTAGCCTTATATTTTATTATAGACTTGGATTTGGCTTTGGCTTCCTTCTTCAGCTTTTGCTCTACCTAATCCTTCAAAATTTACACTACTTTCTCTTTCTTATTTTAAGCAACTTGCACTTCTTGTTGTTTATTTGCTACTTATTCTTTTTCTTTCTTCTTCACCTCTACTTTATTGACTCTCTTCTCTCAAACCTTTGATTCTTTGGATTTTTTAATGTGTTCCTCCTTCATAGCTTATAGTTTGCATTGCTCTTCTTCCTCTTAACCTTGTACTTTACCTCTCACTTCCACTTCTTATTTTTATTATCCTTCTTCACAACCTCCCTTTTCATTTGTAATGGATCATGTTATTATTGTGCAACTTCATGTTGTGGCTATACTTATGGCATGCTGGTTTCTTTAGGTACATCAAAAGGGGTAGATGATTTTAGTATTGTAACCAACTTAGAATATTTCAAAGAAAATGATTCTAGGATAATACCTTGCCATGAAGCCATATTATTTTTGGAGGTCAAAGGTGTAATGAGGATTTTTTACCTCTTTATAGCCTAGGCGTATGGTTTTGGTTGTGTTTTAAGTGCTTATTGCACACCACTCTCTTTGGTTGGTTCTATAAAAGACATAATTTTGTCCTTTAACGTTGGAAAGGGTTGAGTTGTAGTATGTGTCATAGGTTTATTTAACAAAGGTGGTGTTGGGATTTTTTATGCTGGTAGTTTTGATTATTATACAACAAAGGATCCTATAGATAAATGTTCATGAAATAACTAGGCCTAAAATTGTTGTTTGGTTGCTTCTTCACCTACAATATTAAGAATGATAGAATGAGGAGATTGGGTGATGTCCACCCATAGATCTTATCTTAATTGGTTCTACACATGGTAGTTATGCACTACTTTCCAAAAGAATAATTATTTATCCTCTTATTACTCATAAACATCATTTTTGATGTCTATGACCATAAACTATAAAACATCCTATTTTCTAACTCTAAGCTTTATCAAGTCACATTCAGCTATGATATTTGGAATGTATTTATTATCAATCCAAGACTTTACATATCCTATCATGTTTTTCAATGGTAGCAGTGAAGCTCATTACACTAGTGCCTTTTGCTTTCCCTTATCCACTTATGTTAGAGCTATTGTTGATTATAATGTTGACTATGGCTGTGCTTTTGGTTGTAATTGTAGTTGAGCATGAGGTTGTGCCTATAGTTGCACTAGTTATTACACACCTAAGGGCATAGAATGCAAAGGTTGCATTGATATGGCAATGAGTTTTTTTGGCCTCAAAACATCTACCTACACATCTAACATGGAGATGAAGAATGATAGTGGCATTATTTTTGCTTTGGGAAACTCATGCATCTTTACTTGTATACCATTATGAAATTTGGTCACTAACACATGTCCTAGATACAACATCATGTCTTGGGGTACCCTTGGGTAAAAATTGATCATGGCCCATATTTTCAGCCACCACATGTTGAACCTCCCCATTTTCTCATAATATTTCCCTATTTTCATCCATGCAATGTTGGCAAACATAACAATAGGCAAAATAATCTACATTAGTATTAACTGGGCCTTCTAGTGATTTTCATTACATGAAGTAGAGTAAGAGTACCAAAAATTGGTACAAGAATGTTTATGTAATATCAATGAGGATCTTCTCTATGTTCATCATAAGCTTAGAAGCTAAAATCTCAAGCCAAACAAAATCTTCATGGAGGAGTATCATGTGATACACAATGTCTACCACTCCTTTTATTTCCTATTTTATTTGCTTCATTATTTCACATTATGGTACAAATTGATCATGCAATACAAAATATCTCACACTATGTACTAAGACATTGATCTATCTTCTAGATTCACCATATTATTAGGGATTTTTATCATATCATGGACAACTATTCTATCATGAACTTTAGCACATCATGGACTGACACCCAGGTTAGACTATTACAGACTATTATTTAGACCTTATCTATCTTCAATAGTTGGTCATATTTATTATTAGAGTGATTAAATAAATTGTCACTAGATTATGCACATGATTTATGCTAGTTGGGAGATGATACTCTTGATTGTTGAAGTACTACTTTTCCTATTCAAGGTTGGGGGCATGATCACCTCCCAACTCTCCCTGCTCTAGATAAAAGACCACCAGGGTGTAACCTAGTTGACCACTTGCAAGCTTACTCATCTTCCTAGCCAAAATATATATGAGGTTGTAATTACCCTTCTACTTCTCTAGTTTCTAGCATTCTAGAGCCATTACTACACAACACATACATAGGTGTATTCTATCCATGCTCTTTCTTTCTGTGTGTGTATGTATGTATGTATGTGTGTGTCTGTATATACATACATACATATGTATGTATGTATGTATGTGTGTGTATATATATACATACATACATATACATATACATACATACATATATGTATGTATGTATGTATCTATATATGTATGTGTGTGTATATATACATACATGTATATGTGTGTGTAATACAATGATTAATTTGTGATATGCCCTTTTATTATAGATAATATTCAAGTAAAAGGATAAATTTCAAGTGAAGAAAAGGTGTGTTGTACACACCAATGTATCCATATTTATTTTTATTTAAACTAGTAATTTCAAATTTTATGCATTATTAGATAAAGGGGAGAAAATGTAGATAACCATATTCATTACAAACATAGTTTCATAGAATTTCTCATATCCTTTTGCATGTATAAATATTTCGACTAATAGTTAGTATCTAGTGGTGTGGTCTCATGTGGACCTATTTGGTTCTATCTTATTTCACTTGTTTTATTTTCCCCCATGAGAATATATGTTACAAATTGTTTTTTATCTAGTGTATCTCAAGGATACCACCTATGGTTTTTCTTATCTTTGTGTCTTTATCCTCTAGATACCTACATCTATCTTAGACTCTTGCATCGATGTAAGTGTTCAAATAAAACACAAGTGTCTAGACTTATCCTTTTATTATTTTATGTATCTTTCACTTGGTGATCATTTATTATCCCTTTTATTCATTTCATTATTGTATTTTTGCATGCCATTAGGTCCTAATTCAAAATTAAGAGATATTTATATATACAAAGATTATGGTCTAATTACAACACCTAATAATTTTATCAAGTACTAATTATCAACTATTTTAATTTCCAAACTATCAAATTTCACTAGAGTACTGTATTGAATATCTGAAGCACTCAAAAGGTCATCATACTCTTGCATTATTTTTACCAAGGGTTATTATAGGAAAAATAGCATATAGTTACACAGTTATAATTCCACACACATGCCTAGGAGGGGAAACTACATGTGAGTCTGAGGCCCTTTTTGGATTTTGGCTATGTAAGTAGCACTTAACAATAATTGGGGTTGCTAGTGTTAGCTCAACTCACATGCTAACCCCTTTTTACCAAGTTATATGAGGTCAAAGGTAAGAAGATTAGGGTTTTTGATTATTGGCTAGATCTTGTACATAGATGAATATATTCTAAGGTACCAAATAAGTATGCAAGGAGTATTATAGGACTGGTATGATTTTTGATCCACTTTTGTGTATACTTTGGGCTAGATGCATACATCAATGTTGGACATATGCATTGATACAACTGTCTATTATCATGTAAGCATCTTGTGTCTAAAAATAGAAAACAATATAGAGTGAGCAAATCCCATAGCCTGATCAATGTTTTAAAATGATTCCATATCACTATCATATCTTAGATATAAACTTTGAACAAGATATGATCTCTATATCCTTTGGTTTCATTGAATTTCATTATATTTATTATATATTATAAATTAAGTAAATTTGTATTATTAGTTGTATTTTAATGTGAATCTGAATATAGTCTTACTCATTTTAAACAATTTTATCTGATTAAGTGTGTTTGTGTAAAACCTTAAATAGTGTAAAATAATTGCCTTGTGAGTTATTTGGTTTGTGTTAGGTGAGTAATTCATTTTCATTATGGAGAGTGAGGAAGGAAAATTAAAATCAATGGATTGACTTCAATAATTTGAATTTTTACTTGGGTATGAAAACTAGAATGGTCATGCAGATACTATCTAGAAGTCAGATCATAATATTATGGGCAATAATGGCTTCTCTAAAGTCAATGCCACCCTAATGATGCTCATCATGGGAATATCATGGTAGATAAATGACCTAAAGATATGGATTCCACTTAGTGATAGGTAGACAAGATTGACAAATAAAAGGAGGTGAATGACTCATGTTCCCCCAAACTATATTGGGTGGATAGAGTAAAAGGCAAAAGACTGGTGGACCACAAACATTCAAATATTTAGATTTTCTTGGTGGTGGAAAAAAATGAGGTTTTTATTTCTATACCTAATCTTTTGGTGGAACAAATTGATGTGGAACTATCCAAATACATCTTGGCTAGGGTGAATGGATTTTGGATAAATATAGATTCATTTCACAGCTAGACTAATTTAAAGTGTAAACCTAAAAGACACTTGGAGGTTGTTGCCTTGGCCAAAGGGTTTTTTTGGTTAATTTCTCCCTATAAGAGGATTATATAAAATTTATCTTTAAAGGGCCTTGGCTCATGGGCAAAGTGAACATGGCTACTATAAGGTGTAAGGTTGGTTTAAACTTCTATAGCACTACAATGGATGACATCCCAATGTGGGTTATTTTCCCAAAAATTCCTTTAGAATATTGGCACCCAAAATTTATTCTAGGAACTATCAAGGTGTTGGATTAACCCATTGCCATTGACCCAATAACATTCTCTCATTTAAGGATGGTTGTAGATCAAGTATACATATTCCTACCAACAAATAAACCACTACTTAACAAGATCAAAATAAAGTCCAAATATGGAGAATGGATAAAGAAAGTTATTTATGAGAACAAATCCATCATTTCATCATGTTGCAACATTCTTAGTCATTTACTAAAATATTATCTAAATAAAATTTAGGTTATTACTAGCCCCAAGTACACATGGACTTAGAAGGCTATATCAAGGATGGAACACAAAAATGATCAATCATTAAGGATTGGAACACCTAAGGCTCCACTAAGTGCTCTAATTCTAAGCAATCTGAAATGTATTCCCTAGAAAAAATCTTTTGCTCCACTTGATATATGTTTTGATTATGTTTCCCTAAGTGATATGGTGCCCCCTTTAAGGAAACTCCTTAGACCACCTCCACCTCCATCCCCCCTCACCTCAAAATCCATAAAGAACCTCCTTGAACCCCCCACCTCTCCCTTCCCACCCTATACCACCAAATCTCCCCCTCCTTCACACCTGGTGATGGTCACCCTACCTAGGCATGTTTCCCCCATAAGTGGATCAAGCCTTGTCCCCTCTTTTGAACCACTCCTTATCCCCTCTAAACCTAGTCTACTAATAAATCCCTCTCCCTCCTTTAAAATGATCTCCAAATACCCTTCCTAGATTTTCCCCCTCATAGTCCCTTAACTTTTCTCCTCCCCCCTTCACCTTTTTAAGATCACTCTTTGGGTTTTGATTGACCCCTTAAGATCAAAACATTATCAAATAAAATTCAATATTTAGTTTGTAAAATACCCCTATTTGCTACCTTGAATTGTGAAAATAGGCCACTCTTTGAGGATGATTTAATATCTCCCCTTCTACAGATCATGGAATCTCTTAAAGATATAGGATAGTGTTTTATGACTAAATCTCCAACCCCAGATGCAATCCAAGAAGAAGGGTTTTCTATAAACTATAAGATTAGAAAAGTGAGGGAAAAAATAAATAATGGAGTGGCCCCAAAACCAATGGGTAGGTCACCTAGAATAGTCACTAAGAACATTAAAATGGCTAAATAAATTTCTAAGGGTTCCTAGTAAACCCTCAAAATAAATTGGGATAAGAAATGAAAGTCCTAACATGGAATGTTAGAGGGTTAAATAACCCTAGGAAGCATAAGACATTTTGTAACCTTAAAAATAGAATTGACCCTACAATTCTTCTTATCCAAAAAACTAAAATGTCTGGAGCCACTTTAAGATCATGTGTTGATAAAGTTTGGAGGAAATCTCATGTAATAGCATCAGATTATAAATGTTCCTCAAGGGTTCTTATAGTTTTTGGGAACCTATAGATCTTTGAATGAAATCTTCTTTAGAAGACCAGTGATCAGATATCTATTATTTTTAAAGACTTAAACAATAATGAGGATTGGATCTTGTCCAATGTTTAAGCCCTAAACATCAAAAATGTCAAAAATAATTTATGGAAAGGCTTGCTTTCCTTCCAAAGGACTTGTGAAAGATGGAACTAGATCATATTTTGGGACTTTAATACCCCTCTTACTCTTGGGGACAAAATAGGAGGGATAATATATCTCACAAAAAATATGATGGATTTTAATGATTTCATATCAAGAATAAGGCTTGTAGATGTGGACCTAAATGGAAACCCATTCACATGGTCCAATATATTAATGGGAGATAATTTGATTCAAGTCTTCCTTGATAGAGTTTTGATCTCCTTAAATTGGGACATCCAATTCACTAGTAGACTCTCTTCCCTACGTAGAATCAGCTTGAACCATAATCCTTTGATCTTTGAAGGTGAGAAAATCTTGAAACCAAAAAATAGTCCTTTCATATTCAAAAACATATGGATCCATCACCCAAACCTAATTGAATCCTTAAATGAATGGAGGATATAACTATTCTTAGGCTTTAATATGTTTATTCTAACAAGAAAATGAATTTTCCTCAAGGTAAAGTTAAAAATCTAAAACAAGGAAGTCTTTGGTGATATCTTCCTACAAAAAGGGGCACTAGAGGAGGAATTAATAGAAATGAAAAAATATCAACTCTGAAAGGCAAAAATGAACATACCTATCAAAGGGAAAAATAAATATTGTGTTAATTTCACAAACTTGAGGCAAGGGAAGAAACTTATTGGAGATAAAAATCTAGGTGCACTTGGCTAAAGGAAGGGAATAAGAACACTAAGTTATTTCATCACTCAGTGACCAAACATAGTAACATGAACATAATTAATTAGTTAAAAATGGATAATATAAGTATTAATAAGGAATATGAGGAAATTTCCTACCATATAATAAATTTATTAAAAAATATTCTCATAGAGGAATGCCCCTCTGATGAACAACTGGTGGATAGCACTTTGAATAATTTTCACAAAGTTATATCTGATTCTGAGAATGCTTCCCTTACTAAAATCCCATCAAAAGAGGAGGTAAGAAATGTATTTTTCATTATCAAGGGATTCAAAGCCTTGGGTCCTAATAGCTTCCTCACCATCTTCTTTCAAAAAATTTGGGATATTGTTTACACTGAGGTTGAGGTGGTAACCACAGAGTTATTTCCATCTAGAAGCATTCTTAGAGAAATAAATAACACTTTATTTGTTTTGACTCTAAAAAATCCAAGATAAAATAACCTACATGACTTCTAACCTATCAGTCTTTTCAATACCACATATAAAATTTGCTCGATCATCTTGGTGAAGATAATACAACACCTCTTGGATAAAGTCATTGGGGAACAATAGGGAGCATTCATGGATGGAAGACAAATAATAGATATATTCATCTTAGTGCATGAATCCATTCATTCCATCTCTAATTCCCCAAGACAAATAATGTTCCTTAATCTACACATGAATAAATCATATGACCAAATCTCCTAAAAAAATTTAATGAATATCTTGGAAAAGTTGGGGTTCAATCAAAACCTAAGAAAAATTATCTATAATTACATAACTACTCCCAAATTATTCATAATAATGAAAAGAGTACCAAAATGATTCTTCTTAGATTCTAGAGGACTAAGACATGGGGACCCTCTTTCCCCATATCTCTTCATCATCATGGTAGAAACCTTGAGGAGTATTTTGTTGAAATCCTGCACACAGGGCTTGATTAAAGGCATCTCAGTTGCACTCAATATTTAACCTATCACTCATGAACAATTCATAGATGATACTATCATTTTAGGGGAAGCTTTAGTGGATTAAGGAAAATTTATGAAATATATTCTAAAAAATCATGAATCTATCTTGAACTAGTGTATAAATTTTTTCAAGAGTTCCCCCTTCTTCATTAACACCCTAGTCATCCTATAGAAAAGGATTGAAAAAACATTAGAATGTTAGGTGAGTCAACTACTAGAAATTTATTTGGGCATTCCATTATTTTAAGGTAAATTGATTTAACTATGAAATCCCCTCATTGATAGAATTCAAATAAAGCTTGCAGGGTGGAAGGGACACCTCCTCACTTAGGTGGGTAAACTCTAGTTGCTCAAAGCCTTGATTCAGAGTATCCCATTATACCAAATGTCAGTATTTTGGATACCCACCAAGGTGGTAGCTAAAATAGAACAAATTAAAATAATTTCTTATAGAGGGACTTTGAGGACCGATTCAATTTTCATCTTATCTCTTAGGAAAAAGCTTGTCTTCCTAAATTAAATGGAGGGTTGGGCCTTAGAAGCATTAATTCCATGAACAGGGACCTACTAGAAAAAATGGGATGGAGACTTATGAAAGAAGATAGAGAATAGGCTAGAATAGTCAAGGCTAAATACCTAAAAGGGTCCAAGGTAGACTATTTTCTATGGGAAGAAGGTCCAAAGGATAGATCCACATTATATAAATCCATAAACAACTATAAAGACCTTATTCTAAAAGGAATAAAATGATAAATTAAAGATTGGAAGAGAATAGACTTCTAGGAGGATGCATGGATGACCACCACCCCATTTTCTCATAACATTCTTGGGCCAACCATTATGTGGGTTTCAAGTAAATATGGGGCTCCAAAGTCAAATATTATTGGGTTGTGAATTAAGGTTTGAATATTTTTAAATTACTTCCCATATAAAGATGCATCATTGAAGAAGTGTAATCAATTTAGGACCTTAACTCCTCCATTAGACAGGTTCACATTCCTTTACTCCCTAAGGAAGATCATTTTTAAGGGTAGCTAAAGATAGCGGTATGTACTCAGTGTCCTCAAGACATGCCACTGATTTGAATCTAGAAGATGAATGGAACTACTAGAAGTATTTATGGATAAAATACTTGACCCTAAAGGTTAAGTTTTCCTTTTAGTGGTGGCCCAAGACAAGATCCTAACAATGGTTAACTTAGCAAAAAGAGGTCTAATTGTCCCCAACATATGCCCACTATGCATCAAAGCTAAGGACTTGATTCATCATCCATTTATAACTTGTCCATTTAATTTGAGCTTATTTGATTGGATGTTGAATAAATTCAACCTCTCATGAGTTAAACCAGATAATGTGTTTGACCTCATTAAGTAATGGAAACCCCTTGGAATATCCTAGACCTATAATTCATGTGGAATTTGGCTCTCCCACATTGGTTTTGGAGTCTGTAATGACAACCTATTTTCAAATACAAGGCACTAGCCAAAAGGGTTTTTTTTCTAACTATGACATGCCATCACTAAGAATTATAAATCCTTCCCTCCCACTGACAAAAATCTAGGACCCACCTTAGCACAAATTATTTTTAGTAACTAGAAGGTTGAATAGAATATAATGTCCCCATCTAAATATCTAATTCACAAACTCATGAGGTGGAAGACTCCACCTGAAGGTTGGGTTAAACTAAACTTTGATGGAGCCTCAAAAGGAAACTTGAGACCTACGGGTAGGGGAGGAGCCATAAGGAATTTGGAGGGGAAGCTGATTGTTTCCTATATATGTCCCATGGTAACATAGACTAATCATGTAGTTGAATTTAAGGCAACATTATGGGGAATCTAGTTGGCCTCCAACCTCAAGATGGAAAGAATTGTTGTGTAGGGGGACTCCCTCAATATCCTAAATGCCCTTAAAGTCAAAGTAACCCCCTCCTATACAATAAAATCCATAATTGATTATGCTAAGTATAATTTGAGGGAGATGAAAAAATTTCACATTGTTCACACTTACCATGAAGGGAATGGGGTGGTGGATCTACTTTCTAATATAATATTGGGTCTCCCTCTTTTAATAAAATGGCATGCAGGATGCCACATCCCTAAAAGTGTCTCATTAACCATTCAAAATGAATGCACATTGGGATAGGATCATGATTAAGTAACCACACATGTGAACCATCCTCCTAAAGAGATGGACTTCATGTATAAGGATCCATCATTATTAAAATGTGAGGAGAATTTATTGCATAAGGTGGGAGGAAGTGAGCCTTTTAAGTATTTTTTTAACCATTAACATAAAGCTATACCATGACTTGATAAAATTCATATTTATCATGATAGGTACTATGATAATGGGGGGTGATAGGGATCACTTGGAACCAACCTCCTGCTTGAAAGTCTAAGGTATAAATAAAGTATGGAAGAAGCTCCATCAAGGCAGGCTTACTAAATTTATGTTGAGGATAACTAAACATGATGTAGCATAGCGAGAGATTTTGTTAACAAATGGAATAAGAGGGTTATGGAATTGAGGGGATTCAAAATTTTGGTCATGAAAGAGTTAATTATTTAATCTATAGGTATGCCATGTGATGGAGCAAAGGTGTACAAAGACCAATCAAAAAAGTAAGAGCTATTTTAGATGTTCTTCCATACTAATAAATTAATCAAGACAAATAAAAAGGGCTTCCCCTATGCTGACATCCCATGTTAATGGACCAAATTATGCCTATAATTTATGAAATTCTTGACACTTGAAGGTAAGTACACCCTAATCTTATCTCATCTCTTTCTATTGTTAAATCACTTTCAAGGGTATAAAATTAGTCTCCTATTTTATCTCCTCAAATCTTTAGAGAGAACTACTCTCACCCATCAAATAAATGATGTTAACCTCATACTATACCAAGGCCTCATCCTACTTCTGCTTAAGCACATCTAAACCCTACAGGGTAGGAGGGTTCCTCTATATGGTTCCCCTATTGAGGAGGCCTCTCTTAAGGAAGACCCAACCTCTGGGTCCTACCATCCATGAATTAGTACCCCCAATGTTATCCCTTTATCCAAAACATATGATAAATAACCTCCTCTAAAACTCATTATCCCTAAACCCAAACCAATCCTATTGGATGAGGGTACCTTCAAGTAGGTGGTCAAAGAAGGAAAATATCCCCTGATAAGGGAGATCAAATATAATAAAGAGTAATTGGAATATTTTAACAGTAAGATTCATGAGGTTGGGATGAATCTAATGGGGCTTATATAAGAATGGAATGGCATGAATAGACAAGTGGATAAAAAAATCCAATCCTTCACCCATTCTACTAAGGTGGATAGGACCCCCAAAAAGTAACACATGATGGTGGTAGAGACCCCCTCTCCTAATATCCCCAACATTACTCACATCAAAAGGACCTAGTTGAAAGAATAGGTGCAAAAGAGACAACAAATGATCCTACTTAGGGATGACATAGAAGGGCCTAGAAAAAGAATAAGGGCTAAA
The DNA here is from genome assembly GCA_037957365.1 of Torreya grandis. Classification (NCBI taxonomy): domain Eukaryota; kingdom Viridiplantae; phylum Streptophyta; class Pinopsida; order Cupressales; family Taxaceae; genus Torreya; species Torreya grandis. Next base: position 2,856,594 of record JARHVA010000222.1, on the reverse strand, counting down.
ATTATAAAGAGAAAATAGGGTGCATGACAGAAGAAGACTAAAGATGAAAAAGAACCAACAGATGGACCCCACTCCGAGATTAGTTTTCTATTTTTATATCTATTGTTTTGCCTTCCATAGGGATGATTAGGTAGTTTATAAAAAACATTATTGCTTCAGCCTATGGGGCTTGCTACTTTATTTCATACTTTTTCACTATGGTTCATGGTCCCTATAAGGCTAGGTCTTTTACCATATCAAATAAAAAAATGAATAAGGATTCATTCTATATTTATATCAATCCCTTTGGATAATAGCTCACATAAAATCACTTAGGATAAGCATATGAGTAAGTTTCATTTACAAATTTGAATGACTTTAGGGCACAAGACACTTATGTTGGGTTAGGACACTTGCATTGATGTAGGCATCTAAATGTGATGCAAGAGTCTAGGAAGCAAAAAAGTAGGTACAAGTATAGAAATTGTAAATATAAAAGATAAATAGGTTTATGATTTAAAAATTTTGGGAATATTGATGTTTTATTCCTAATTTAGTTAAAGGGTTTGGATTGATAAATTAGTAAATAATATGAAATACTTAAACTACTAATTTGTGAAATTTATTTATAATTAGAGCTTTTCTAAAAATAGTAATAAAATAGAGAGAAATTAAACTTAGCTTAAACTACCCTAATCTAACTAAGATAGGGTCTAATATTCACTATGTAGGCCTAAGACATTATCACAAATGAGATTTTATATTTTTTTTTCTAATTGGATAGGAGCACCAAAAGTGGATATGAGTGGCACTGGTGCTATTATCCTTTTTTGGTGTTATTTTCCTGAGAGTCTACGCTTTTTAGGTTTTATTTAGTAGGTTTGTGTGACACTATATCTAAATTTTTGAAGCTTCACTATCAATAGTGTTCCCTATATATTTGATTTTCTTTATTTTTAAACCTTTAATGTAATTGAACAAAAGTTTGGCAAATAGGGAAAAGGGGTTAGTGTGTGCAAGATGCACTAGATGTGATTCACACCTCATGTGTGGGCATGCTACCTACATACCAATACTCTAAAGAGGGATCAATCCATATGTAGCTCTTACTTTGAAAGTGCTTGGTTCAATTATGATATGAAAATGCAAGGAAATTCTAAAGTGGGTGTGCTTGAGATGACTAGGGACTAGTGCAAAGATTTAGAGGTGTTTAAGACTATACTAGATGGTTGTATACAGAGAATAGGGAAGATTGTCTAAGTGGTTTCACTTGTATTCTTGTTTTCTTGATAATATTTGCCCACAATTTCCAAATGATCTTTGAATGGGATTTTATAGGGATCTATTGGTCTTAAATTGAATTTGCTCATGTTAGGTCAGCAAGGATAAGGATGGTGAATTGGAAGAAATTGACCATTGGGGATAAAGATGATCTTCTAAAATAACACCAAAATAGATAATAGTGGCACTGACACTCTTATCCTAGTGTGGTGTTGTTGTCCTTGGTAGATGGGACCTAGGGGGATGGATTGGTCATGCAAAAAGGGTTTTAGATCAGCTAGGGTCAAGTCTAAAAGGCTACAGATGACTAGGAATTAGTGAAAATAAGACTATGAGGGTCATGAGAGAAAGCAAGATGGACCTATCATTTGGGTGTCATTAGTAATGCTTAAGTTTCCAATTTTACATTTTTATATTAAATTTCCCCCCCTTTATTCTAGTGATGTAGCAAAGTGAAATACTAGGATAAAGGAAAAAAGAGAAAGTGTAACTAAACTTACTTGTAAGGGTGAATCTCATTAAGTTGTTGTGATGTTGGGTGTGCATAAAGAGATCACACTGTAAAGTATGAATCTATAAGAAAAAATAAGAGTAGATCAATTCTTACTAGATATGCTATATTTAAAATAAGAACATACAAATTTGGGTAAAAAGAGATGAAGAGAAAGGAATGAATACACCTCATCATGTACATAGACTAATATAAAAACTTTTTATGATGATGAGTGATGTTTATTAATGTTATATGTGTGTTTTATCAAGAGTAATATTGCAAACAGAGCTAAGTGCTCAATTCCTTGGAAAGTGGCTCAAGAATGTAAAGGCTAGTCCTTTAGCTCCATCATCACCCACTAAATGAATCTAGGTGATCTTTCATGTGTTGGTAAATGTTTGTACTATGTTTTTAATCCCTCTAAATAGGTGGCTCATGAATATAAAGGCTAACTAGACCTTTAACTCCATCATTGCCCTATGAAGTGAAGTTGTAACTACTACCAGTATGGAATGTGTCATGTGAGATGGCTATTAAAGCCCATGAATATACTATGATTTGAAAATGTTATCATGGATAGCCAAATGTATGTTGAAAACTAGGCCACTCTTGTCCATTCCAAAAAATGAAGATTAGGCTTGTATGAAAGCTACTCCAAAACTGAGAATCTAGCCTATGTAGAAGCCAATCAAGAACTCCAAAACTCTAGAACTCAGAAGTTAGGCTCGTATGAAAGTAAAAACAAAATTATTCCAACCACTTGTAGATGGATTAAGGCATGCAACTACTAAGAATGCCTAGGTAATGCTAAACTTAGAAAGAAAGAAAACAAATGTGCTGTTTACATTGCCTCAAATCACTAGTGTCTAAAACATGGATTTTGATCTAAAATTTAAACCAACTACCCTATCTAAAACTAGAAGAAAGAGCCATCATGTCATGCATGATTCCCCATATATTATTTGAGAAAACTATATTTAAACTACTGATTATAGTTTGAATTATAGCTAATAAAATTGTAACTAAACTTACTCTTCTATGCGTTTCTGAAAAATCTAGTTTTTTTCTATTTAGATAGAAGCACTAGAAATGGACAATAGCACCACTGACATTATATTCTTGTCTTGACATTATTTTCTTGGGCTAAATTTGATGACTATTCTATATTCTTGACTATATACGTAGTTTGTTCTAACTAGTTTGATATCTTGTTATTATTTTGAGTGTTCGAAAACTAGAATTTTTTATTGATAAGATCTCTTACCTCTATGACAAAATCCATGTTTATTTCCCCCTCTTCTGAGGGTAGGAATAGAGACCCTATAATGACTATCCTCAAAATAGATATCCCTTTAAGTGTGTTATACCACATGGATACATGATATAGAAATGATAATTGATGAGATATCTTAAGATATAACATGGGTTAGAGTGAGAGATTGTTAAATCAATAGGGGTATGCCTAAATAGATATAAAAAGGTAATAACATGTGTAATGTACTAAATTAGAATTTAAAGTTTGGTTAATGGTTAGTTGTTATTTATTAATTTTTAGTTAGAGGGATGGAGAATGATGTCCATCATTAAATCCAAGAAGACATGGATAGTTCATGATATGGATCTTTTAATTGTAAACAATCGAAAGAAATCAAATAACAAGCACATAAGGCAAGAATTAAGAAGTGTATAAGAGTGACCAAGGGGCCAAGAAAACAAAGGACATGGGCACATGTCACTCAAACTAGAAAGAAAGCATACAAGTCATGTTCAAATGCCACATACACATATAAGTGGAGCAAGCAAATTTTGCACAAGGGCCACAGGCACATTGAAGAGTACAAGAAAAGGACATTGGTAAATGTCTTAAGGCACACACATGAATAGAATCAAAGGATATTAGCAAATGTCTTAAGGAAAATATAGGAGACAAGTAGGAACAGGTAATGCAATCACATCAAGCTATGATAAGTAAGAAGATAAAACATGCAAATATTGGAAAGATGTAATCACATCTAACTAATCAAAGAAAGAGGAAAATTATACAATACATGTTTAGTAAAAGACTAAATATATGCTAATAAATACACAAGTGCTAGATACTAATGATATGTTGATAAAATAATCTATGTAAGCTATTAGATAATGTACATCAACATGATAACTTAGAGTGTGGTGTGTAGGAATGACATAACCAAGATGGTGTAATCATGTAGAAGATGCCCCCAGTGGGTATGTATATCTATGTGTGTCTTGAATGTAGAAGTAGGAATGCCCCCTCAATGGGTAGAGTGAATCAATCAAGTAGCTATATTTTAATTCACACACTCAAAGAAGATAAAGTAAATCATGGTAATATAGATAAATGAACATATAATAGCATGTAATAACAAATGTAAGTTCTATCATAGTATTATCAATGTAAAGCATAGATTATGCATATAATTTAAATGTTTTTTGTTATTTTTGACATATTTGAATGTTTTTGGATTTTTTGAAATAATATATTATTTTTGTATTTTGGAATTATTTGAGATATCTACAATCAAGTATAAGAGATTATGTATAATAAAGTGTAAGAAACTATGTACATGTAATGATAGAAGGAAAACTATATACAATCATGTAAACAAAGCAATATATACATAATGATATAAAAGACTAGGTTGGTAGGGGAAGGGGTCCAAGGATGGAGCTTACTGGGGATTAAAATGGAGGAGGGGGTCATGACCATCATCAAATATCTCAAGATCATCAGAAGTGTCATCATATGTTGTAGATTTTGTTTTCATGGTGTCATTGTGTCAAAGGTAAACTAAAGGTTGCTCTAGTGGTGGAGATGTTGACTCTGCTCTAGTATGTTTAGCCCTGTTAGTAGATAACTTCAATGGAAGTAGTAAAGTTTGTGTTGCTAGTGGTGATATAATATAAATAATACGTCGATCTTGTAGTTTATCCAATCTCTACTTTAAATTTCTACAAGATTTTATATCATGTCCTATAATCCTATGAAAACTATAAAATGTGTGGCCATCTTGATGTGACAATCTATTGATAGATCTATGTAATACTGTAGGTAATGTGATAAATCCATGATCAAATAATATTTATAACATAAAATATGGTTGATTTTGTGTGTTGTTTTCTTGAATCTAAATAATTGGCTTTGTATCCATAGAGGCAACCATGTGAATTTTATGTGTCAAGTGATTTTTATGTGGTCATGAGCGTGGAGTATATCTTGAGAGTGTAGTGTGAGATGTTAAAAGTGATGTAGGATATGGAATGAGAGATTTATAGTCATCTTAGTACTCTCCTAAGCCAATTGGTGTGAATCTCAATCCATACAAATAGTCATCTATGAGTGTGGGTGTCATATCATCATCTAAAGAAGCTTGGGAATCTATATCAACATCATGTACATATGGTAACTCAAAATTTACCACAAGGGGTAAATTTGATATAGGAGTCTCATCATCTATAGTAGTAGAATATGATACTACTAAAAAAGTATCTATAACTAATAGAGTAATGGTAGAATCAACTGGAACTATTGGTACTGCTATCAGTGATTATGTGTGTGTAATAAATGTCAAAAATCTGACTAATAAAGTAGCTAGAATGGCTGAAGATACTATGACTAGTGAAATATTAGGAGTTGAAGGTATGACTATAAGTGGAGGAGTGTGAGAAGTAATAGTCTCTCTAACCTCATATGTATGTATCTAATCAAGAGAAATGTAATGAGGTGGTGTCTATATTGTGAGATAAGGTGTCCCATCTAGAAAAATAGTCAAAGATGACTCTATAGTTTGACAATATCTAAATGGATAGTTTTTTGTTAGATATGTGTATAGATATCTTTCATTGAGAAACTTAATACATCGATGGATATTAGAATTAATGGCCCACATAGTATGTATTTATGGTTATCCAAGTAAAATATTATAGTGAAGAGGACTTGACATGACCTGGAACTATGTAGAGAGGATTTTGGGACCTACCATGATATCTAAAGTAATGGTGCCTAATGTCTATCATGGTATATCATAAAACCCTTAAATGTTCTTATATGATTTTTGCATTGATTCCATATCCATTCCCATAGCTTGTAAGAATGTGATATGACATATATTAATTTTGAAATCCACTATCAACAAGACTCTTGACTGCATTGGTTTTGACTTGAACTTGTATGAATAGTGGTAAATTTTGATCAATAACTATCTGAGAAGGCATGTCCTCATTGTCAAAATAAATTGCATCTTTTATAGTTTTTAAAGTGTTGACCACTGATGCAAAATAAAAAGGTTTTGAATCAATGGGCATAGAAGTCTGAGTGAGTTCATGATAAATAATGTCCTTGAAGACATTAGCTTTTTGAAGTAATTCTAACATGGAAATCTTAGCTAGAGTATTTCTCAACTTCTCAACAATATCATTTGCCTTGTGAAAATTTGCTTGTATAGGTGGGTTAGACCTAGGACAAGAAGGAATAGAAGGGTGACAAGGCTCCTGGGTAGGTGGAGGAGACATGGTGACACGTTGAGTAATATCTCTAATTGTATTATATACTATCCATGTAGGAGTAGTATTGGATATGGGAGGAGAGAGAATATAATCAATAATTCAAGGTGGTGGAGGGACAAAGCATGTCAATTGGGCTCTCTAGTAATGAGTAGTAACCTAGGGAAGAGTGAAATGGACCATGCAACATGACTCAACATGGTGTAGAGGCTCTAAAGGAGGTGATGAAAGAGATGTATTAATATGTCTAAGAATAAATTTCTTAGCATCATCCCATATAATGAAAAATAAGCATGAAATTCAAATAATGAAGCTTTGTACTAACATATGATAGACTTCATCATTCATGTACATGATAGGACCAATTATGGTCTCCTTGTTATTTGTAAAAAATGTAATAAGAATTTATAAATAAGTGAGATTAATTTTTTATTTTTTATTATAAATTTAAGGTGATATCTCAAGAATCAAATAGGAGATATTATATTCAACTAGGATTTTTACAATAATATTTTTACAAAATACTATGAATTTCTGAAATTGAAATTGAATTTTTGAGTTAAGTATGCAAGTAAAAACTTCATAATTTTATGGGAAAGTGTTTGATTTAATGGGACCTAGTAGATGCAACTAGGGTTTTGAGGGAAATAATTTTTTTTAAATTACTATGAATTTTTGAAATTTGAAGTGATTTTCTAATTTTAATATGCAACTAAAAATTTAGAAAATGATTGTAAGATTACTAAAACTTTACTGGGAGCTAGTTGATGCAACTAGGGTTTGAAATAAAATTATTTTAAAATTTACTACTAAATTTTAAAATTTTGGATGACTTTATACTTTAAATATTCAATAAAAAAAATAGAAATTTATGGGAAATATCAGCTAGGAATTTACCTTAGGGTTTTTAGGGTTTTTATTTGCAATTTGAAGTAAGTCAGGTCCACCAAATGATCTAACAATTTTGGGAGTATTGGTGTTTTATTCATAATTTAGTTAAAGGGTCTAGATTGATAAATCAATAAATAATATGCAATAAATAAGCTATTGATTTATGAAATTTATTTGTAATTATAGCTTTTTTAAAAATAGTAATAAAATAGAGAGAAATCAAACTTAGCTTAAACTAAATTGATCTAACCAAGATAGAGCGTGATATTCACTATAAAGGCTTGGGACACTATCACAAATGGGATTATGGATTTTGTTTTTTGATTAGATAGGAGTATCAAAAGTGGATAGGAGTGGCATTGACATTATTGTCCTTGTCTGGTGATATCCTCTTGAGAGTCTGAGCTTTCTAGGTTTTTTTCAATAGGTCTGTTTGACACTGTCCCTAAATTTGTGAAGCTTTGTTATCAATAGTGCTCCTTTTAGAGTTGATTATCTTCATTCTTAAGCCTTCAATTTACTTGAACAAAACTTTGGAAAATAAGGAAAAGGGGTTAGTGTGTGTAATATGCACTAGATGTGCTTCACACCCCGTGTGTGGGCATATTGCTTACATACCAATACTCCAAAGAGGTATCAAACCATATGTAGTTCTCCTTTTGAAAGTATTTGGTGAAATTGTGATATGATAATGTAAGGAAATGATAAACTAGGTATGCTTGAGATGACTAGGGATTAGTGCAGAGATTTAAAGGTGCTTAGGATTGTATTAAATGGTTGTATGTAGAGAATATGGAAGATATTCTAAGTGGTTTCACTTGTCTTCTTGCTTGCTTGATAATATTTTCCAACCCTTTCCAAATGATCTTTGAATGGGATTTTATAGGGATCTATTGGTCATGGATTGAATTGGCTTGTGTTAGGTAGATATGGATAAAGATGGTGAGCTAGAATAAATTGATCATTATGGCTAAAAATGAGCTTGGAAAATAGCATATAAATTGGACAATAGTGGTACTAGCACTCCTATCCTAATGTGTCACTATTTTCCTTGGCAAATGGGACCTAATGGGATGGATTGGTCATGAAAAGAGGGTCTTATATTAGTTAGGGTAAATTTTGGAAGGCTATACATGATCGAGAATTAGTGAAAACAAACCTATGAGGGTCATAAGAGCAAGCAAGAGGGACCTATGGGTTGGGTGTCATTAACCATACTCAAGTTACCAATTTTGTATTTTTATATGATTATAGTTTACAACATTCTAGGCAAGATAAAAGGAATGGGTTATCATAATGACATTGGTCGGACTAAGAGATAAGCAATGAGAATAGAGAGATAATAAATGCAAGCCTTTTTGTAGTTGGAAATGTCTAGAACTAAGAATAATAACCAATGTCTGTATTTTATAAGAGTACAAGATTGAAGTGTTATATAATTCATAAATCGTGTCTACATTTACCCCTACCCTTTAATATAGTAATGAAATTATTAGTTTAAATGAAAATAAATGTGTATTTGGATATGTATAACACATCTTGCCTTTGCTTAAGCCCAACTTGAGTGCTTTTGTGGTGATCGATCTAGAACCAAGAGCATGTTACAATATATAATTAGTGCATATAATATGAAATTTAAAGCATTTAAAGTGATTTAAATTGAAAGAACAAAGTTTAGGAGTACACCTATGTATTGATGCAACCACCTTATCATTTATAAATTTGATTTGAAAAGATTTAGCATTATGAACATAGATTTGAGATTAGGACAAATGTAAAACCTGAATTGGTGCAGATATATATAAGGATAGAGGAATATTAGAGGACACATGCCCCCAAACTTAGAGAAAATGTGAATATCCACATGACAATTGAGATTAGCTCAACCATACAACCTAATCATAGTTATAACCTGGTGAACATGAGTGAACCAAGTCAACTCACACTATAAATCTAGTGAGGGTGGATGATGTAATCAATTCCAACCTATAAACTTGGCAAGATTGAGTGGTTTAATCACCTCAAACATACCAAAAGTGAACCAACTATTGTAGTAAATTGACTCAATACAACCCATAAAAATCCATCCCAATGGGTGATGATAGTCCATAAAAGTGTTTTAAAACTGAAACTAATTTGATTTTCCAATATTAGTGAACATTGCATAACATATGCACCTTATATATGTATCATGCTAAAACTATGTATAAAAATGGTACCAATGTATAGAATTTCACCACAAATGTGTATTTGAATCATATAACTATGAATTTGGCCAATTTAGAATTTAAACAAATGTGGAGGACATGTTTATCATAACATGCCACCACTATATATGGATAAATATGAAAAGTGATATATGTGTCAATGTGGAAGACATGTTTCCAAAACATTCCCCCACTATAATATAGGTATGTTGATTATTGAATAAGGGTGGATAACATGTTTCCACAACATGCCCCTACTATAATTTGAATATGTCAAGTAATAAGGAATTCATGCCTATTTGGCATGCCCCCACTAATATGCCTCTCTTTTGAGGTGAGGGAAAGTAGAAACTGGTAGTTAATTTATCTCAAAAAGATAATATAACCATGTAAATTGTGAATGTACCATGTATCATATAAAATTAACATGTCTAGGTAGATATATCATGGAAGCACACAAAATGTGATCACATCAAGGCATAATATGCATGATATAATTCATGGTAATGTCTAGAGAGTAACATTACAAGATCAACAAGTAACCAAGCACACATACAAGAGTACTCAAATCAAGTAAAAATAAAATTGTCCAAGGAGACCTCAAGCAAGGGTTATGTTTAAATGCTACACAATTGTAAGGACATGACTTAGTCAATTGTCCACAAAAGTAAGAATGACATATTAAATCATAAATACAATAAGTAATGACATATTCAAATGTTAAAGAGGTAAAAAAAGGCAAGGGGCTTGTAAATAATGGAGCATATTCAAATGCTCAAATAAAAAATACAATATCAAGGTAAGACACTCAAGGAAGTGCATGAATGAAAGCATAAACAACCAACATAAACATAACATACTAATCCATGGATCATGTGGTATTAAAAAACATTATGTATATATCATATCAAGTACATTGTGGAAGATATAAGCATGGATAAAGACATTTGTAAGTATATAAGCTCAAACATGATAATATAAAATGACCATAAAATGAAATAACCTAGATGTATCATGATCAAAGAAATGGATGCCCCCAATATCCACATGATATGAGTAGAGAGAAGGCCCAACATCTAAAAGTACATAGATCATGTATCTATGTATGCCTATATCATGCTCAAAATATATGTTAAACACATTTGTATGTAGAAACAAATGATATGTTATCCACTAACATATAACTAACAATATATATGCCAAGGAGCTAATAGAATATGTAAATGCAGAAAACATTTTTGTATTTTTGAAGTTTTTTATTTTTCTGGTAATTTTGGAATATATGAGACCTTGAAACCTTAAGTTGTATCATTTACATTATTTTAATCATGGTTAAATAAGTTTAAATGTTATATAGCATGTTCCTCCTATCAAGTTACATGTTCAGTAGAAGAATCCTTTTTATCATTTGAAAAATTGATCAATTTGCCTTTGTGATAAAAGGATATACCTTACTAATTTTCATCAATTTTTTTTGGCATTTGGTATAGCCAAAGAGTTCCCAATGTAAATGAATATGGATATGTGGTAATCATAATCTAAACCCTTGTTTTAATTAATTTAGGACAAAAAATAATAGGTGTTGTTATGTTGCCCAAAGAGTCTTTCCAACCTCCTTTGTTTTGTAAGTTTTTTAGATCAAATCCAAGCTATTGTAAATGTCTTACATTATAAGAAATTTTTTTTTATGTAGGATAATATGGTTATGCCAAAAATAATCACCACCCATGAATAATGTTATTATTAAATTCTATTGGTGTGGATACTTGTTGGATTGGTCAATTCGGTGTGTTTACATAGGATGTGAGCCTTTTATTGGTCCCATATTGAGTAAATTTTAAAAATCTCCCATATAAAGATTAGGAGCACCACTTTTTTTTTCATAATGTTCATTTGGTAATTCATCTCCCTCCTTTGTGTGAGGTACAAAACTCTGGTAATTAAAAGAGTATTTGTGAAGCTCCTTTGAATAAGTATGAATGAAGCATATCTATGCACATCCACATATAAATGGGTAAATGACTCATATTGTTTATTCAATGCTCTTTATTTAAATGTGGAAATAAGACCTCTACTAAAAATTAATTGAAATTCCAAATCTGAAGGTCTAAATTTTAGCCCATGTGATGTACTTTTGAATCAAATGATGTAATCTTGAATGGATTAATCATCACATTGTTTGAAATTATGCAAATTCTCTAATGTAATTTTTGGCACCTTATGCATATTAAAATCCATAAAGAATGCATCTTCCAATTTTGAAAAAGTGGTTAAGGAACCCTTCATTAGGCTATAAGACCAATGACAAGCCTCATTGAAAATTCTTGTATGGATTACTTTTAGAAATATTTTGTCATCTTTCACCCATTTACAAAAATAATGTGCATGAGTTATCATGTGGTCAAATTTTTTTTTATGACTAAAAAAGAGAGTTAAATTTGATAGGTCAAAATCTTATGGATAAGTATATTCAAGTATACATTATGCAAGAGGTTGATTGTTTCATGAGGTAACATTTTCTTTGTTGTTATAGAAAGCCATTTGTTTTTGAAGTATAGAAACCTATTTTTCAATATTCCCAATAGTGATAATCATGTAAATAAGATACACCATGGGAATGGTGGTGTTTGGCATAGGTGTTATCATTGGTTGTAAAACACCACCCCTCTTGAATCTAAGCATATGTGTATCATCATCCTCATGGATAACAAGTTCAAGTTTAGAATCATGGAATTTAAGATACTTTGGTAGTGGTTTAGGATCTTTGAATTATGGTACCCTTGGTATATCATTTTTAGAGCTTGGAATGTCTAAAGAACTTGGTTCATTCACTTTTGGCAGAGATATAGAAATTGGTATTTGAGGGAGCTTTGGTAAAGGCACCTCTTTTGGTATGGTAAAAACCATTTACGTGAATGAATATTTTAGGACACAAAGACCCCTTCGCGGAAAGACCTTAGTTGATATTAGTAAAAGTGCAAGATTTGGAACATTAGGAGCCTTTGGGACTTTACATTTGTAATACTTCCCTCTTCTTGGTGCATAAAATTGATGATCATATGAAGGTGTATCTTGGTCATATGTATCCACTTTTGTGGTAAAATGTGCATGAAGAGCATGATGAGATGACTTGTCTTGTTGGTAACTAATAGCATGTATTGAAGATTCCCATAAAAACTATGGGTGAATCATGAGTTTAAGATGGTAACTAGGAGCACCTTAAACACGTTTTTCAATTCTAGGCATCATATATCCCTAGTTATTTTCATCTAGTATTGTTTGATACCTTTGGTTATCATGGGATATAGGTTGACAAATATACCCTTATTATTTTTTAAATTCATCCCTTGGTTGATTAGATTTGTCCATGGAGGAATTCTTTAGTTTATTTTTTGATAGAAAATGAAAGAGATAGATCATGAATAAAATAATAAACCCTCAGAAACAACACCCTAGAATATTTTGCATTTGTAAATCTAGATTGGGGGAATCTAGGGTTAGATAGGTAGAGATAGCCTAGGGCACAAGAATGGTAAATTATCTCTAAAGTAGGCCAATTCATTACAAAACTTAGATAAAATATTTATTAAATTTATTATGTTGAGATATAATAAAAATAGAAATTAAAATTATGTTAGATATTGTAATGATAATGAAAACATGATACTTAACTAGTTTTTATGCTAATATAGATCTAGATATGAAACATGCAAAAATTAGAATGGATCTTGATTCTAGAACAGTCACCTAATTCTAGAAATTATACCTTTATAGTCATAGACACTTGCATCAACTCTTCTATTTATATCAAATGAATGTGTCTAGTACTCAATACCTACTAAAAATGTATGCAACCACCTAAAATCGTACAGGTTTTGTGTTGCTTTCACTCTAATATACTTAGATCTGGGTCATGGATTGTCATTCCTTGTCAAATATTAAAATGTTATTAGAGGTTCCTGGGAACCCTTTAGAATATGCTAATTCAAGGATGGATTATGCTTAAAGTAATAGAAGTAAACATTTGATTCCATTTCAAAATTAATATATTCATTAATAATCAAAATAGATAGATGTGCAAATAAAAAAAAGGTTTATTAGAATCTAAATAGTTGGTATAAACACATATGATTAATATATCAAAGTAAATAGAGTACTCATTATGCACAAAATAATTATAAAAGATACATAGGAAAACCATTTCAAAACAATATTAATCTCTATCACATCATAACCATATACAAATACAATTGAGTGTTATATATAGAGTTTTACCCAATGATGTCTTTTTATATTCCAACCTTTCGATATGCCCAAAAGGAGTGAATATTCACATTATGTTATCTATCCTTATGCTTACATAGGTCTAATACATACAAAAAAATTATACAAAAGACAAAATGAGTGTAAATCACACACGTGTCTAATAGATATACTCTATAATTTTGCTATTGCTTTTCTACACTCAACACTTTCCTAGACTTAAACATTTGTCTCATCCCAAGATGAAGTTATAACACAGGATCCTAATCTAAAGCTCAAGTTGAGGAAATGAGCCAAAATAAGAGTCATGGTTATCGCTTCTAGTGCCATTTATCAATTTTCACTTTTTTCACACTATTTAGCCACCCTTTTAGGTTTTCAACTAAGTAGCGTACTAGCCTATCACCCTTTCGAGTTTTCAATAGACTAGATTAACTAGGTGGACACGTTTTATAGGTTTTAAACTAACCTAGCCTCACTTTTAATGCTTAAGGTCATCCTATAAAATTGTGCCAAAAATTTTTAAAATTTAAAAAATTAGAACTATGCATTACCTATTGTGTAGGTGGCGGAATCCTCTATGTTAGATGCATACCAATTTATTAAAATGATAGGCCAATTAGAAGAGTAGATTAAACACTTATTCTTATATAAATTCTTGGTAGAGGCTATTGTGTTTGGTGGAGAGTTGGCTACACACTTAAGGCATTCTTCTTCTGTTGAATTACTTATTGTAGCTACTATTGGGGTATGTATTGTAACTCGTCAAAACTTTATGAAATGGTGGCATCAAGTTGGGATAAGTCTTAGTTTAACATCTTCTAATCAGTTATCACTTCCTACACCATATTTAGCAATATGCATAGTTGGACTTGAATCACCATTAGGTTTCAAATGTTTTTATTATCAGTGATGGTGATGAGTGCCCTAGCATTTGACATTTTGATATGTATGTCTTACAATAATTCATCCAACCTATCCACATGCTAGATTAACTTCCTACAAATGAGTTGCACAGAGTCTTATTTTGCTAGGTCTACAAATTTTGTATGCATACATGCCTTGATTCTAAAAATTGCTTGAGTACATCACTCATTGATTTAGAGGTAGCCATGTGACCTTATATGATATCTTTGGATTTATCTATCATGTTGAACTTTGGCTTAGTTGTAGACAATGAATCATTTAGTTGTTACTTCCAATTGATCATACCTTGTGCTATCTTCTTGGCTTAAAGTGTAGTTATGTCTAACACCTATTTGTATTCCTCTAATAGCTCGTAAATTTCATTTGTTACGACATTGATATTTTACCCTTATATTCATAGATTTTATAAATTTTGTGTAACCAACCAATCTTTCATGAGTTGAACCAATAAAGCTAACAATTGATTATCTTCAAACATCACCTAGTTGCCTAAGACTTGGGTCACCAATGTAGGGTAGTCAGTGTTAATCACCTAGCATACATTAGTGAATCAAAGGCTCAATTCTATGTTATCCTCTCTCAACTAAAATACTTCTTATTCTAAGGCTAAAGATCTTGGAAAGCAATTGTGCCTTCAATTTACTTGGTTAGCGATAGTTAAGAAACATCTAAAAATGTTTCTTGCCTAGTCGTAGTCAAGGCCATGGAGTTTCTACACTTGTTTTAGGGGCCATCATGAGATATTCCAAAGGTAGTGAAAAGGTGGTGCACAAATTGGATGATGTGGGAACATCCTAAAACTATTAGGTTGTTATTTATGGTGTAGGCTGAGAAGCCTCCTCCTACGCATCTCTTTTTATTACAAGTGTTGGTGCACTACACTTTGTGCTTATGCTTAGTTATTTCCTCTACCTCATACTTTGTTTTCACTTAAAATTTAGAGTTAGACGTAGCTTTAACCTTAGCTTTAAATTTTTTATATGCATCAAATTTAGCCTTAACTTCTACTTCAACCTTAGCCTTAGATTTTATTACAAGCTTGGATTTGGTTTTGGCTTCCATCTTCTCAACTTCCTGCTTAGCCTTTTACTCTATTTTATCCTTTGTAATTTACACTACTTCCTATTTATTATTTTAAGTATCCTTCACTTCTTGTTATTTCTTTACTACTTCTTATGCTTTCTTCTTTTCCTTTGCTTCATTGACTCTCTTCTCTCAAACATTTTCTTCTTTATTTAGCTTTCTTTCTATGTTCCTCCTCCATAACTTGTTGTTTGTGTTGCTCTTCTTCCTTTACATCCTTTCACTTTTCCTCTCACTTCCCATTATTATTATCTTCTTTCTCCTTCCTCACAGCCTCCCTTTCAATTCTAAGGGATCCTATTATTCTTGCATAGCTTCATGTCATGGCTCCAGTTGTGGAAAACTAGTTTGTTTAGGTGCATCCATAGGGGTAGATGATTTTATTATTATAATTGACTTAGAATATTTCAAATAATATGATTCTAGGATAATACCCTACCATTAATCCATCTTATTTTTAGAGGTTAAAGGTGGAATGAGACTCTTTTTTTATTTTTTTGTAGATTGGGTATATGGTTTTGGTTGTGGTTGTGGTTGTGGTTGTGGTTGTGTTTCATGTGTTTGTTACAAACCACTCTCTTTGATAGGTTCTATAAAATATACCATTTTATCCTTAATCATTGGAGAGGGTTGAGATATAACATATGTCCTAGGTTTGTGCAATAAAGGTGGTATTAGGATTTCTTATGCTAGTAGTTTTACTTCTTATGAAACAAATGATCCTATAATTAGATATTTATGGAAAAACTAGGCTTAAAACCATTGTTTGGTTGCTTCTTCACCTACAATACCAAGAATGATAAAATGAATCGGTTGGGTGATGTCTAACCATAGGTCTTGTCTTACTTAGTTTTACATCTGGTAGGTGTGCACTGCTTTCCAAAATAAATATTATTTCTCTTCCTCTTGATCATAAACATCATGGTTGATGTTTATGAGCATAAACTATAAAACTTATTATTTTCTAACTTTTAGCTCTACCAAGTCACATTCAGCTATGATCTTTAGAATATATTTATTTTCAAGCCAAGACTTTACATGTTGTGTCTTCTTTGTCAGTGGTAGTATTAAAACTCATCACACTAGTGCCTTTCACTTTCCCTTGTCTAATTGTGCTAGAGATATTTTTGGTTATGGTGTTGATTATAGTTGTACTTATGGTTGTGGTTGTAGTTGAACATGAGGTTGTGTATGTGGTTGCACTAGTTATTACAAACACGGGGGCATGGAATGAAAAAAATTCATTGATCTGAATAAGAGGGATTTTTACCTCAAAATTTTTGACTCCACATCCAACATGGAGATGAATAATGGTAGTGTTATTATTTTTTGTTTGGGTAACTCATGCACCTTGATTTTTATACCATTGTACAATTTGGTCATTGACACATGTTTCCCTAGATATAACATCTGTCTTGGGGTACTATTGACTAAAATTAGCCTACATACAAAAAAATTTCCTAGATGGATAAAACCACTCTCTTGAACCATTTAGTAACTTTCTAACCCCACGACTAACCTCATTCTGGTCCTAACTTGATATAGTACAGTATCCTGAAATGTCCTAGTATGGTGTGAGGAGTTGAGTAGAGTTCTTGTTAAGTGGATGATACAATGGTGGTAAGAGAAAAAAAACCTCATGACCTTACCACATGTCACTTTTAAGCTTTTGAAACACTATATTCAATTTTTAAGGTGAATTTGGAGATTTTGAGGAAAAGGCCTAAAAATGGGTCTCAAACTGCAAGTGAAGGATCCAATAGGTTTATAGGGTGTTTGATCATTTAGGGGCATAAATTAGGTTTACATAAAGTATCAAATATTTTAATGGGTCAAAAATTATGTCTAGATAATCTATTTTTCCCAAAAGACCCCCAAAGTGCATTAGATGACTTAAGGGTCTTCCAAATAAAAATTTTAAGTGAAAAAGTAACTTTTTGAGGAAGTAAAATTGGTTTTGACTACCTCCCACATCCTTATGGAATTTTTTTACCTATTTATACATGTTCAAGGACATTTAAATTCATTTGGAGTGGAGGAGAGGCATTTGGGAGCAAATATATGAGATATTTTTAAAAAAATCTCAATATGGGATCAATCCAAGGCTCACATCCTATGCAAACACCCCAAATTTACCAACCCAACAAGTAACCATGCCAAAAATATTTAACAATAAAACTATTTATGTGTGGTTTTTATTTTTGTACGACCACATGGATCCTACACAAACAAAAACTACTTATAATATAAAACATTTATAATAGTTTGGTTTTGACCTAAGAGAATTATAAGGAAAAGTAGGTTGGAAAGACTCCTTGGGAAACATAACAATAAAAAAATTTTGTGGTCCTAAATTAATTAAAATAAGGGTTTGGGTTATGCATACCACATATTCATATGTAATTATAGTGGACACTCTTTGGTTATACCAAATTGAAGACAAAATTGACCAAAATTAGGAAGATATGTATTTTTCTCATGAAATCAAATTGATCCATATTCTAAATGATAGTAGTGGTTATTATATTTCATGTATAAACCATGAGTAAGAACATGTTATGAACCATTTACACTTATCCAACCATGATTCAAACAATGTAAAGGATCCAACTTAAATTTTCAATATCTCACATATTCCAAAAATACCAAAAAAATAAAAACTCTAAAAAATTCAAAAATATGTTCAACAACTACATGTTTTATTACCTCCTTGGCATATATGATATTATTTCCATGTTATTGGATATCATATAATTTATTTATATATACACATGTGTTTCATACTCTTTTGAGTTTGATACAAGCATACATATATACATGATCTATGTACTTTAATTTATTTAGCTTTCCCTCTACTCATGTCATGTGAACGTTGGGGGCATCCACTTCTTTGATCATGATACATCTATTTTATATAATTTTGTGGTCATTTTACATCATCATGTTTGATATTATTTACTTACACATGCCTTTATCCATGCTTATATATTCCATAGTGTACTTTATATGCTATATATTTAATATTTTTTTTGGAACATATGATCCATGGACTAATATGCTATGTTTATGCTAGTTACTTATCCTTTCATTCATGCACTTCCTTAACTATATTGCCTTGATATTATCTTTCTTATTTGAGAATTTGACTATGCTCCATTGTTTTTGTGCCTTGTTCATTTGTTTACCTATTTAAAAATTGAATATTTCATTATTTGTTGTATGAAATTTTGAGTATGTCATTCTTGATTTTATGGGCATTTAACTAGGTCATGTTACTTTCATTGTGTGACATTTGAACATGCCCCTTGCTTGAGGTCTCCTTGGACCATTTTCTTTTGAATTAATTTTGAGTGTTATTGAGTGTGTGTTTGGTTTCTTTTTGAGTTTGTATTGTTAATCCCTAGATGTTTCCATGATTTATATCATGCATACTAGGCCTTGATGGGATCAAATTTTGTATGCTTCCATGATATATCTAAATACACATGTTCCCTCTATATGTTACATGGTACATTCATAGTTTACATGGTTATCTTATCCTTTTGACATTAGGTAACTACTAGTTAATATTTCCCATTGCCTCAATAAGAGGGGCATATTAGTGGGGGCATACCATAGATGCATGACTTCTACATTGATTCATAGATTTATATTGCATTGGGGGCATGTTTTGAAAACATGTTCTCCACATTTGTCATAGTTTTAGATTTAGTGGGGGCATGTTTTGGAAACATGTTCTCCACACTTATTCAGTATTCATCATACCTAGATTATAGTGGGGACATGTTTTTTAAACATGTCCTCCATATTGGTACTTATATCACTTTTCATATTTTTCCATATATAGTGGGGGCATGTTATAATAAGCATGTCCTCCACACTTTTTTAAATTCTAAATTGGCCAATTTCATAGTTATATGATTCATATACACATTTGTGTCATAATTATATACATTGGTTCCATTTTTATATATAGTTTTAGCATGAGACATATCCAAGGTGCATATGTTATGCAAAGTGGACCTAATATTGTAAAATCAAATCATTTATAAATATTTTAAACATTTTTGTGGACTATCATCACCCACTAAGATTTATTTTTATGGACTATATTGATCTAATCTAATGTAATATTTAGTTCACTTTTGGTATGGTTGAGGATATTAAATCACTCAATCTTTCCAAGTTTATAGGTTAGACTTGATTACATCATCCAACCTCACCATATTCATAATGTGAGTTGACTTTGTTCACTCACACTCATGATGTTATAAGTATGATTGGGTTACACAGGTTAGATAATCTTAACTTTCAGGTGGCAACTCACATTTTCTCTAAAATTTGGGGCATGTGTCCTCTAATATCTCTTTATCTCTCTAGATATATGCACTTTCTAGATTTTATATTTTTCCTAATCATAACTCTAATGATTCATAATGTTACATATTTTCAAATCAAATTGTTAAAATGTAAGGCGATTGTATTGATATATAGGTGTACTCATAAACCTTTCTCTCTTTCAATTTCAATCATTTAAATGCTTTAAATTTTAGAGTATATGCACTGATTATATATTTTAACCTTATCTTGGTTGAAAATCAATCACCAACAAAGCACTTAAGTTTGGCTCATGCAAAGGTAAAGTGTGATATACACACCTAGGTACACATTTATTATCCTTTAAACTAGTAATTTCATTACTATATTAAATGGGGGGAAAATGTAGACATTATTTTTGAATTATATATTACATCAATCTTGTACACTTGGAAAATACACACCTCATTTTTTCCTCTCATTTATAGACCTTTCTCACTACCAAAGATCTTGCATCTATTATCTCTCTATGCTCATTACTTATATCTTAATCTCACTAATGTCATTCTCATGACCCAAGCCTTCTATATTTTTCATTATGTTATAAACCTACTTATCTTCCATATCTATAAGTTTGAGACATGTACCTACTATTTTTCTTCCTAAATACTTGCATCCCAGTAAGATGCCTATATTGATGCAAGTGTCCTAGCCCAACATAAGTGTCTAGTTCCCTAAATTCATTAAATTTTAAAATGAAATGTATACCTATGGTCATCCTAAGTTATTTTATGTGATATATTATTGAAAATAATTGGTATAAATACAAGATAAATCCTCATTCATTCACCACCTAGAAAAGACGTAATAATCTTACACCTTCTTGCAAGTCAATGATCAAAAAAGCATTTGAGTGAAAATAATATTACAAGTTTTATCCTATTTCTTTATCATTCATAGGGAAAACACATATATAGCTATAAATTATTGAATGAGAATGCCATGATTTCTATTTTTTAAGTTATAATTTATGTCACTATTGTACTTGTTTTCCACATATTTCACCTTTGTGCACACATAAGTCAACACATTACGAGATAACTACATCAGTATCAATCCCTATTCAGAGTAGTGAATATAGAGGTAACACCCAATAATGAATATATATTTTGTGTTACCTTAACACTATGATCCCACTAACTCATTTTTCCCACAACCACTATGAAGATGAAAAACTAGGGTTTTTATATTTGATAAAAAGTGACAACCCATGATCTAGATTTGATCACACCAGATCAAAGGAAACACAAAACCTATAATATTCTAGGTGGTTGAATGTGTGTGTGTGTGTGTGTGTGTGTGTGTGTGTGTATCTACATACATATATATATATATATATATATATATATATATATATATATATATATATATATATATATATATATATATATATATATATATTAGGTCTTGCATACTTGACACCTATGTCTAGGTTAGATAAAAGTGTTGACATAACCATTTGAGGTTGACACAAGTGTTTCAAGATACAAAAGTCAAATTTATAGAATTTGACGATTGATCAAGAATCTAGATCTTGGATATTTCTATCTTAATCCAAATCCATATCTATGTTAGCATAATAACTAAGTATATTATTTTCATTATCATTATAATATCTAACATAGTTATAATTTATTATTTTTATTTTTATCATATCTTAGTATAATAATTCAGTATATGTTTTATCTAATTTTTTAATTAATTAGCTTGTTGTAGATCTATTTATTACCCTTGTTCTTATTCACTTATATATTATTAACCTAGCCAATTGGATCCTTGTCTAGACCTAGATTTAAATAGTATCAACCCTTCAATTCATGACCTTCATAATATCGAATGGCTCATGTTTACCATTTCATTGTATAAAAAAAATTACCCTATTGTCTAACCCTAACATTATGATGATAAAGATCATTTTTATCTTGTATTATAAATAAAACCTAATTTTTATTTGATTTAGATAGTTATATATCCTTGATATATTTTTACCCTATAGGAAACTAACATCCAGATTAGGACACTAATATTGATGCTAGTGTCCCAAGTATGACACTAGTGTCCCTACCGTCTAAAAGATCAAATTAAAAATATTTTGATATGTATGGGTTTTCATATTTATCTTATTTAACCCTCCCATTAAATCATTTAAAAATGTGTGGTATAAATACAAATCAAAACTCATTCATTAGACATTTATTAAATACCAAGGGAGCACCTCTTAAACTCATACTACACTACTAAAATTGACTTGCATAAATGAGTTATACTATAATATTTCTCCAATCCTATTTCTCCATATTTATAAATCAGTCATAGGATTAGATTTATTATAGGTTTGAATCATTTAAAAATCATCCCGTGAGCATTATTTTTTAATTTACAATGTATATCACTACATGCACTTACATATAGCATATCACATAATTATTCACACACAAGCCCATATAATTGGGATAACTACATTATCATGATGTCCTCTTTGGTGTATATGGATATGTAATAAATTCTCATTAAAATATGGGTATTTGAGGTCAAATTTACTTTAATTAATGCCACTAACCCCTATTTTATAAGGTGATAAGCCTTTATTGAAGGATCTAATGTTGTCAATAAAAGACTACTTCTAAGAACCTATATGCATGATCTAAATTGGCAACCCACAAGATGATAATGAACCCTAATAGGTGTAGGTTTCTTTTGTATTTTAGAGCCTATATCTTAAACTAGATAAAAATTTTGAAACCAAAATAAAAGAATTGATGGTAGTGTTCAGACATCAATAGTAATATCCAAGCTAATAGAAAGTTAATTTATAGAATATAAGAAATCAACGTGGAACATTAGTCTATCTTCTTATACACATATACCTATCAAAATTGCATGCACATCATTAAATAATCTAAGTATTAATCCTTATTTATATTAAAAAATTTATAATATTTATTGGTATTTTACTTTTATATATTTAGCATATTCTTAGATTCAATATATTTATCAAAATATTGTAAATCTAAATTCATTTAATTGGATTGATTTTATAATAGATTACTCCATAGTTTATTATACTATTCCCCCAACCCTTAACTCTAAAAAGGGTTAAACATTTGGTGATCTTGACCTCTTATTATTCTTATGTAACCCTAACTTGCTATAGGGTTTTAAGCCTTCTATGGTTTTTAAAATAATTTGTATTTCCTTATCACATTGGAGTGCTTACTAGCATTCATATGTATCTCTTTTTTTTCTCATCTTATCCTTTTAAAAATTCAAAATGTATAAAAAGGAACATTTTAATCCTCCTAACCCTAAAGAGGGTGATAGCTACTTATATCTAACTAGTTCCATGCTCTCACTACTTCAATGGGTAAGGTGGCCCATCCTATAGTAAAAAATTAAGGTAAAAAACATATCCTTCCTCAACCCCTCCAGCTCCTACATCTCTTTAAATAGTGTGTATGCATATTCAATTTGAATTACCTAGAATTTTTTCTTATGAATCCCTCAAGGATAAAATAATCAATATAATAAAGTTAATATAAAATTATGCAGAAACCCAATCAAATTACTATTGAGATTTAGAAATGCTTAGAAATAAGTTGAACAAACTACCTACTCCACATCCTTTAATATTATCAAAATACCATTGTGAATATCATATAATGCATGAGCATCCTACATATAGCTATTTGGCTTTAAAGAATAAAATATGAAGTAAAATTGATAGTGGTGATCCTATAATAGATACATCAATTAAATGATCCACTCACATTCTGAGTGCATCTCCTAAATCACAAGTGAAAAAAAGAGAAAATATGGGTAAAAAAGGATAATTTAGAGAAAAAATATTTACAATTAAAAAAATTAGATAAAGAAAATATTCAAAAGGCACAATTAAAGCAAGAAAGGATTCAAAAGGCATAATCAGAGTAAGAAAATATTCAAAAGGTACAAGTAAAGTAAGAAATTTTACAAACATATCAAAATGAAAAATAAAAATTATAAAAGGCACAAGATGAAAATAAATAATGTATTATGAAGGAAATGCTACAAAAATAGAAATTAGAAAATCAAATTCAATGTAAGTAAACAATCTGAAACTGAATATTTTTTGACTATTTCTCTGTATTTTGCTTTTTGATATTTTACATGAATAAAGATACAATTTTGCAAGATAAATGCAATTAAATAAATAGACAGTAGTATAATCTATCAACTAACCAATCAATGCTCTTTATTTCTCCAAGATGATTACAATATTGAGTCTATATCAATAATATAGAATATTGTCTTAAAACCCTGAATTTTTTGAAAACTAGGAATAAAACCTGGATCTAGTGCGTCTTGGCCTGCTATGTCAAAAACATAGTCACTGATGTCAGTTATACTACCGCCATCAATTTCTTGGTGTCGTTAACCTACCAACGTCAGTATGGGGGTTGGCCGATGTCAGCCTCTATCTGTCTCTGCCTACCGATGTCGGTCTCTGTGCTTTCCACAGATGCATACAGATTTGCATGGATCTGTATGAGATTTGTACAACTACCAATACAATATAGCACAACCTGTATGCTGGATGCCTGATCTCAAGATATATGGCTCAAATATGGAATATCTTTATCTGTGCAATATCTGAATAAAAAACCTAATAAAATAAATTCTTGTAAATACATGTGATAACTTATGTGTGAAGTTATCTCTCAACCTGGCAATAGATTAGATGATATCTCATAGCCTCTAAATTTCACACACTAAAGAGGGCACGTTCTTCAATGCAAATAGAATACTAGAACCCTTGGCTCAGTCTTCTCAAGAAAATCCTTAGCAAAAATTGTCTTCAATCAATAATCCATAATATGACTCTCCCTCCTATGAGAAACCCTTATATCCTCCAAAAAGGTGTGCTTGCCCTGATTAGGGTTTCATAATTAATAATTAGGGTTTCATAATTAAAAATTGGCCAAATAATTAATATTTAATTAAATTAATAAAATATTAATATCTCCCTCAATACATGTCAGATTCTCGAACCGTCTGAAGCTGGTGAACCAGGGATTGATTTTGCATATGACCATACCAAAATAGGGGTGCTCTGCTGCATGTCAAATATCCCTAAAAAGTAGGAGCTCAGAAAAATGTGTCTAAAAGAGCCTGAATGAAAGCCAAATAAAACAAATTTTGTTAATTGAAGCCAAGCCAAGCTCCATCATGACCCTTTATCCATCCTATCAGCCTACGAGGGTCGCATAATAGGCTAACCATCAACTCTGAAGATGTCAACTGAAAAGGGGACATGACAATATGCTATAATATATTTTTCTAACTCATGTATGTAGGGACTAATATGATATCCTTATGTTGGTTGTTTATATTTCACTTATTCATCTTATTAAATGGCTTACTTGAGTATTATTCTTGTTTTCTATCTTGTTTTTACTACAAAACATTTGAACATGATCCTTATTTTTTTTCCATAGTGTTAATGAGTGTCATTTCTTTGGTGTGAATACATTTAAACATGTCATCCCCTTGAGTGTGTGGTGCCCCTTTTTTGTGGTCTCATTATACCCCTTTTATGTGAAATTGAGTGTTCTTGTGTGTGTACTTGATTATTTTTGAATATTTTGAGTTTTAATCCTAAATGACTCCATGATATTTATCATACATATTATTTCTTATTATGATTAGATATTGTGAGATTCATTGATTCATCTACCTAGACATGATACTATTATATGTTTTTTTACTACATGATTGATATAGATATGACATGTTTATCTTATCCTTTTGAGATAAGGTGAATCATTGGGGGTATGTCATAGAGACATGAATCCACACACATATAACTGGAAAAATTGGTAGAATTTGATACAATTTACATATTTAGATATACACTTAGGACAAATTTTTATGCATTTGGCACCAAATTTCATCAATTTGAGATAGAGTTTATCATATTTAAGATAGATAGTATATATATATATATATATCATAGGTTAAATTTTGACATATACTTAAGATTTATATACATTAGAGGTGTATATTCCATGTAAATACACCAAATTATAGATATATATTCATAGTATACACCATTTATGGTAGATTTGATGATGGGGAATGAATAGGGTTCATTCCTTTCTCACCACACATTGGTGCACTAAATTTTTCAAGATGCACTGATTGAGCCTTTTAACTATTTGTATTATTTTTATCCCATGAGTAGTGTAGTCGACACTCAATGCTCTTGATGTCTTTGCACTAATCACCTTTTTAGGTTGAGATGGTTACACCAACTGACCTTATCTAGATTGGATAGATTATCTATATTATGTATACATTCAAGTTGTGCAATTGAGATTCATTGCTCTCAACATCCTTGCATAGCTCACCCTCACACCATATTGGGGGAAATATCACCCTCCAATTTCCCTCTTCACATCTCCAAGGTTCAGTTGTGAACCTCTCTCTCCAATGCTTCAATAAGGAAGCATCATTACAAAAGCAAATTACGAAGGGGAACACGGTCTCATTGACACACAAGTATTTTCCTTAATTTACCTATTTACTTTTAATAATTTTATTTATTTATTTTTTATATTGTATTCAATAGTTACACTATAAAATTCTCTTAGTTTTAGGTAATGCATAAACGATAAACTCAAATGAGGCTCAAGAAAAAATCAAGGTTTTTGTACACACCAAGGTATGAATTTATTTACTTTAATTTAATAATTTCCTCCTTATACATTAATATATTAATGGGGGAATGTAGATACTAAAAGCTTATTTTATATGATATTCTATTCTTGTACACTTGAAAAATACCATTCTTGGGTCAACCCTTCAGTTCATAACCTTCCTTCTACCAAAAAGCTTGTGTTCACCATTTTACAATGCTAAAATGATTATCTTACAATCTATCCCTAACATTTTGATGATACATATACCAAATATTTTACATTAAAAATAAGTCATATCCTACATGGATAGTTATAGATCCTCAGTAGTGTTTTAACCTATAGGACACTAGCATCAACATTAGTGTCCCAAATCTGATTTTAGTGTTCCTACCTTACAAATGATCAAATTTTAAATCTCATGATATGTATGGGTTAGACTATTTGTCTCATTTAACCCTCCCATTATAGCATTTAAAAATGTGTGGTATAAATACAAATAAAAATTCATTCGTTAGACATCTATAAAATACCATACCTATCAAAATCATACTACACCACTAATAATCACTTGCACAACTGAGCTATACTACCATTTTACTCCTTATTTCCAAATAAATCATAGGAGTGTTCTTATTACAAGTTTTAATAATTCAAAGATCATCCCATGAGAAATATTTATCAAGTTAAAAATTAGATCACTACATGCACTTGCATATATCATATTACACAATTTTTCACACACAAGCTTACATAAGGGGATAAATACATTATTCTAAGTCTTTCTTCAGAGTATATAGCTATGTAGGAAGCACTCATTTAAAAAGGGATTTTCGAGTTCAACTCAACTTCACTTAAGCCCACTAACCCATATTTTGTAAGGTGACATGCCTTAATTAGAGGACCTAAGGTTTTTACTAAAGCACTAATTCTAAGAACCTATGTGTGGGATCTAAATTGATAACCTACAAGGTGACAGTGAACCCTAGCAGGTGCAAGTTGATATTCCATAAAATATTGTGTATCTTGAACAAGATAATAGTTTCAAAACCAAAATAAAATCATTGATGTTAGTGTTTATATCTTAATGATAGTGTCCAAACTAATAAAATTTAAATGTCTAGAATCAAAAGACTCAATGTGGAATATTAGTCTATCTTCTTATACAAATGTACCTATCAGATCTACCTATGCATAATTTCATAAGATAATTATTATTTATCCTTATTATTTAAAATTTTAGAATATTATTTTCCATTATAATTTTTTATATTTATCATATTCTCAATTTTAGTATATTTATTAGAATATTGTAAATCTGAATTCATTTAATTGTCCTACTTTTATAATAGCTTACTCCATTGTTTATTAGGTTATTCCCCCAACCTTAACTCCAAAAATGGTTAAAAATAATGAGGAAAATGGAAGCTATTAATTAACTTCTATTTTTTTTGCAAGCATGGAGTCCTCCTTCTCCCATACTTCCTTCAACTAGGCATCATCAATTTATGCTTAATTTTGAGAGGGGAGAATATATAAAAAATAAAGGATCTGGAGTGAAGAGCTGTAATTTAGAGCATGTGTTTAATTTTACTATTACTATTTACCTATAAATGGATTTACCTTATTTATAAAGTTTATTTATTTTAAAATAGAATCCATGTTACAAGATGAAGGTTTGCCTCCATAGGTTGGAGGCTAACCTTATATTTTGATGGAATTTTTTGTTGATCTTTTGAGGTTTTATCTTCTTGTATCATTGGTAGTGGTTTTGGACACTCTTAACCTTATAAGTGAATTTTTTGTCTTTACTCTTTGAATTTTCCAAACCTTTTATTGAATTTGGCTTTACAAAAAAATTGATTAAATTAGGGGTGTGGTAAAATTGAAGTAGTGGTGTGGTGGAGTCTGATCACCTTAGGTCTTAGTGTTGGTTTTTTATTTGTATGGATATAGAGATGGTTTTGGCTATCTGATGGATTCTTATGAGGATACTAGGGGATAGTGATTTTTCAACAGTCTCATATAGGTAGTAGGTGTTTTGGTTTTTTCCTAAGTACCCTCTTGGTGTTTCATGGTATTTTTTTATTGATAAGCTATAAATGTATTGGTTGGTCTAGTTACTCTTGGGGCTAGGGATTTTAGATTTTTTTGCTCTTTTCAGTCTCAAAGGTTATGATCAATTCTTGTGTGTCCCTGTACCTAACTTTTTGATATTATTATGTAGCATTTTATTTTACATCAAAAAAATGGTGGAGGAACCTTAACCATTATTTATGAATAAAAATATATATTTATTTATTTCCTCAAGTGTATCCTAGTGGCCAATAGATACATAAATTTAAAAATTATAATAAATTTTTACTCATAATATATTTTTGAAAATTTTAAGTACCATTGCATTCTATACATCATCAACTACAATCTTAAAAAATAAAGAAGTAAAAAATACTAATGATTTTCCATGTTTTCCTTAACAAAAATGAATCTTTAATTTTTCCTAAGTGCTCAATTGAATATTTAATGAAATATACATGTTTATTAAAAATTATGAAAAAAAATCATCACATTATTTGTCATGTCAATCACATATCCATAAAAATAAATGAAAAATTATGTTCAATTGATTTAAGAAAGCATGGTGAACATATGATTACAATTTATGAACCTATAAAAATACTATGAATGATACATTTAAATTGATAATATTCATATACTATATTTGATGTAATTGAAAAACAAAGCTTGGGCTCATAAACTACATTTAAAATGTTACTTCTTCTCTTCCTATACTATGATGAAATTACTCATGGAATCCCTCAAATCATTAATCAAAGTTGAAGTATGCATGGTTTTTTAAACTTTCATTGCCACTTAAATCCCCTTTTGGGATTTCACTACCTTATAGTCACCCATATTTTAGTACATCATACCATTAATATACTCTAGTATTTTGTTAATTTATGGGAAACTCGACACTATTCTTGTTAATGAACATTAAATCACCAATGTGATTATGGATGTGAATTTTTACGTTAAATATTCAACTTCATAGATCTTACATATTTATAAATTTATATGATTAATGTGTATCAATAATTACATCATAGATAAGGTATATATTATTACTTATTATGTGGATCAATTTTTTTTTTCTATCACAATAATTCGTGTATGTTTTATTGGCACCATTTAGGTTTATTGAGCTTAAATAATAATTTTTTAGATTCCATTAGATAATTAGTTTATATAATTCTTACATATTATGTAGTAAATGATTTCAAGTCAATATGATGTGTGATTATTTTTTCAACAATATGTATGATTTAAAAAGTACATTATTTTAAGTTTAGATGATTCTTGCCACTTTTCTAGTAAATAATTACAATTAAATATTATGGGTAATTGTTTTTTTTTTCAACAATATGTGTGATAACAAGAGTATTATAATGTTGTGTGTGTGTGTGTGTGTGTGTGTGTGTGTGTGTGTGTGTGTGTGTGTGTGTGTGTGTGTGTGTGTGTGTGTGTGTGTGTGTGTGTGTGTGTGTGTGTGTCAGAAAGAGTTCATTTATTAATATATGTGTTGGGTATGAGATGGTGATTTCAAGAAAATGATTGATTTTGGTGTTAATTTCAAGAAATTGTTTGGTTATTATGTTCCCTTAAATTATTAATGTATTCAAGATGATGCTCATGTCCAATATGTGTTTCCATCATAATTTTATAACATGGGTAGCTATATGTGAGAAATATATTTTATTGATTTGGTGTATGTGCCCATAAGAATCATTTTATAACAAACATTGATTGTAATTGGACCCTAAATGAATTGGAATGAACATATTTTAGATAGATCGAAAAATTAGTCAAAACATTGAAGATGATGCATGAAATAATTATTTATTCTTTCAACTTGGTTGTAGTCTTTAAGGAAGGCATCATCTTATATTGGTTGGCATTTATCACATATTAATTTATTTAACCACCAATAACTCATTTATTAATCACCACTAATAAGTAAGTGTGATTCCTTTCCCTTCAATCAATAATGTTTGTCATGTACATGCATACATTAAAAAATATATATAAATTCATTCAAATTCAATATAAACTACCCTTCCATCACCAATGTTTCCTATGTTTATATCTAAGCATAGAACACATGTGTACACATACATACATGTATGGATGTAACTAGATAGATATAAATATCAGAGTGGATGCCTGCACAGGTTTGTGATAGGCATTATTCAAGCGTGTACATAAAATAATAGTTGTATGAAAATGAAGTCACATACACAATAATGTTGCATAAATAATATAAGAGCCAAAACCAATCTTCCATGGAACGATAATTTAGTAAGATAGGTGTAAAAATAGGAGTGCATGGGTAACTCCCCGAAGAAAGGTGGTCAGAAAGACAATAATAGAAGAGTAACTCTCATACTCAAAACAGCCAATCAAGGGAGTTACTTTCTATTCATCCAATAAAAATGTAACTCCAAGTACACATAATCAAGCTTATCCACAAAATTAGGAAAACTCCAAGTGATGTAAAAAATCCCATAATAAATAAATATGTTAAAAAATAAAACCCTTACTCTAACAATCCCTATAAGCATAGCTTAGGTGGGTAGTGTAAACAAATGGGTCCCAACAACTAGGCCTGATCAGGTACCCAATACATAGCAATCTTACATAAAGTAGATAAAAGGAGATAACCCATAGTAAAAACTCCCCCCAAAAAGAGAGACATATAATAAGTGAAGAGGCTATAATCTCACCCCCTTGAAGATGATGATGTTGATGATGTAGACCACACCCCAAAAAGAGCTTGTAGATGAATGAATTTCCTCTCAATGAAGGGTTTGGTAAAGATATATACAAACTACTCTAAAGACTAACAAAATCACAAGTCAATGACTTAACCATAAATAAGCTCCCAAATCAAATGCATGTGAATCTCAATGTGTTTGGTTTGCTAGTGTTGAACTAGATTCTTGCATATTTGAATGGTACTCTAGTTATCATAATAGATGATGGTGGGCTTCCTGAAAGGAATGCCAAACTTAGATAAAATCCCTTTTACTCTACCTCTATGGATGATATAACAATAGCACTTTTATTCTTGTTATACCAAATGATAGGACCAAAACCCAAATAAAAGCTATAAACTAAAGTAAAATTATGATTATGAGTATCATCGGTCTAATCTAAATCTATAAAAATAACCAAGTCAACCTCTATGCCAAATCTATACTGAATCCTTAATCTATAAGAGCCCTAAATGTAGTGGAGTATCTGCTTGGCTACTTTCCAATTCATCTCATGGGACTCTTATATAAATCATGAAATAATACCTATTATATATGAAATATCATGCCTAGTATGGGTCAAATAATTGAGGCTACAAATAAGTTATCAATATTGAGTGACATCAACTAAAGGTATATAATAGTCAACCTCATGTTTGACTCTTGATATAAATGGAGTCAGAGATGGCTTATAATCAACCATGTGAAACTGATCCAAAATATCAAGATCATACATAGGTTATGAAAGTGGAATCCCTAAATCAAATCTCAATGCCAAAGAAGTAATGTATAAGACCCAAGTCTATCATGTGAAATTTCTCCTATAGAGTTATCTTCACTACTACAATAGCTGATGAGAAACTCTCGATGATCAAAATATCTTCAAAGTAAAGGATAAATATTAGTAAAGAATCATCATGCTATAAAACTTATACATTGGAAGTTTAATGACACTTGGTTAAACCTAAAGGAGTAAGGAATCCATCTTGGCATACCAATATTGAGGGGCCTATTTGAGGCCATATATGGATTTCCTAAGTCTTCAAACTAAGAATAAATATTGATCAAACCTAGGTTGATGCTCCATGTATATCTCCTCCTTAAAGTTTATGTGGATAAAATCACTCTTTACATCCATCTAGTGCATGTCCCAACCATGTGTTGTGGTTATAGCTAGTGTGAGTCAAATTGAAGTCATCTTTTTAATAGGTGTAAATATCTCTAAGTATTAAATGTTGGCTACTTGTGAGAAACCATTTGTGACTAATCATTCTTTATACTTATTGACCAACCTATCTACTACAAACTTGGTCTAATATAACCACCTACATCAAACCATCTTCCTTCCCTTAGGAAATGAAGTCAAATCCCAAGTGTGATTTTTTATCAAGGAAGAATAGTCTTCCTACATATCATTATCCACTCAAGTATGCTTAGATCCTCTCAAAATGTTTATGGATCCAAAACTAAACCAAATAAATCATGTGGATCACTTTGATAATCTACTTGAGTATGTATGTCATCTATTGGATCCCTTACCTAAGTTCCTGCACTCTAAAGTGTCTACTTAACCCAAAGGGGCCTAGATGTGGGTGAGTCAGGTGTTAACTCCTAATCCTCTAAAATATGACTAGAGGTGGATGTAAAATACACCACATCACTTCCCTCATTATCATAAATAAAATAATAATAAGAATACCCCATATCAATAACATACTCTAGATGATTTGAGTTAGAATAAGAATCACTAAGTCTAAATGAATCCAATGAAAGAGAAAAAGTGTCAAGTTTTGAGTCATTGGGATTCTCTTAAAATTGAACACTTGTCTCTATGAACAACTCATGTTTGGTTATATGTATAATTTGGTACCCCTCAACACCATTTAGATAACCTATAAATATGCAAGGCTTGGACTAAGGTTCCATAGATTTGCATATCTTCTTTGGTATACATGCCATAAATAGAGATCTAAAAACCCTAAGGTGATCAACATTAGGTTTCCTTCCATTCCAAGCTTCAAATGGTGTTATTCCTTTCAAAACTTTGTGATAAACCTTATTTTGAATATAAAAATCATAATTAATATCTTTAACCCACTACTAAGGTGAAAATAACTTAGAGTGAATCATATAACTAGCCATCTCTTTCAAGGATATGTTTTTGTTTTCTAAAACTATGTTATGTGAAGGATTTTAAGTAACTATACACTATAAATCAATCCCCTATGTGGTGTAAAACTACTCAAATCTATTGTTGACATATTCACCTCCATTTTTAGTTCAAATAACCTTGATGGATTTCTCAATTTGTTTCTCAACAAGTGCCTTGAAGTCTTGAAATTATTCAAATAATTTAGACTTTTTCTTAAGAAAGTACACCCATGTGTATCTCAATAAATCATCAATGAAATTTAGAATGTACTTAGCCCTTGTAAAAGATATACTAGAAAAATGTCTTGCTATAACACTGTGTACTAACTCCAAAGCTTGTGAATCCCTCTAAGCTTTGCCTTTATTAAATTTTGTTTTGGAATGTTTTCCAAGAGAGAAACCCTTATAAAGTACCTTAGATAATTAGACTCAAGGAAAGCCTATGACCATGTCATTTTTGCTAAGTTGTTCAAGGTAGTGGTAGTTAAGGTGGCCAAATCACTCATGCCATAATTTTATAACTTCATCTAAATGATTTATTAATGCAATCAGATAAGAATCAGGTGAAAAATGTGATAAGGTGTATATCTTAGATTAGTGATCTTATATTCCCACTTTCACTATAGAATCACTATGCAACTCTCTGATGATAACTAAATATAGTAAAACCTTAAACTTCATGCCTTTGCTAATATGAGTGATTTGATACACTGATAGGAGATTGGTTGAATGGGAAGGGACACTTATAACATTATTGAATGTTACTCCTTCCATTTCAATAGACCCTCTACATATAAATCATACAGAAGTGTCATCAACCAAATTTAAAGATGATATGCTAAAAGGCTCTAAGGAAGAAAATTCAATTAGTGAATATCCCATGTGGTGAGAAGTACCCAAGTCAATAAATCATGAAGATGTTTAATCTACAACTTCTACTAGAGCCTTTCCCTTTTATTTTTATTTATGTTTTCCCTTTACCTTAGTATAATTTTGGTTTGATGAATTCTACTTGATAGACTTAGAAACACCTATGTTATTCTTCTCTAGGAGATGAATTTTATGATTTATTTGCTTCTTCATGCACTTGTGTTCATTCCTTTTTCTCTTATAGTAGGCACACTTAACCTTCTCTTTTTTAGGTTTGTCATTGGAAGAGGAGGCTTCAGTGTTGGTTTTGGTAGAGGTTGATTCTTTCTTCTTCTCTTGATCCTTAATTTTCTTCATATTCTCTTTGTTTGAAGCCTTTGCTTTCCCATTCCTAGCAATTATAACTTGAGGTTTCGTGGACTTCTATGTGCTCATCTAGATCAAATTATCTTGCTCCCTAGCTAAGTCAGTAATGAAAGCATCTAAAGAGGGTATTTTCCATAGAACTTTTAGTGACATGGAAATTAGATACAAGTACTAAATAGTCAGGACCTAGTTTAGAGAGTATAAAAAGAACAAGTTGGTCATGTTCTTTCTTTATCCCACATTCTTTCAACTACAATCTTGAAGACTTTAACTTGGTGAAGAAATATTTAAGGGTGTCAAAGTTTTAAGGACTTAGGCTAATAATTTCATTCTCAAGATCATGAATTCTCATCACATCTTGCTCCCTAAATAGTTTATTCAGAGTGGTTCATACATCATGAGGTGATTTGAAAGGTTCTAAGTGAAATAAGAGATCAGGTGCTATAGAAAGACATAATAGCCCATAGGATTCATCACTAAAATTATTGCATTGAACTATATTTGTATGTGTGTTAGGTTTAATTTCATTACCCATGGTTATTCTATACAAACCCTTATTTCTTAGAATTATTATCATCTTGATTCTCCATTCATGATAGTTAAAGGGAGTTAGTGGTTTGATTGAAATTGAATCCATTAGTGCAGGAATGAGTTGTAGTAGTAGTGCAAATTAAAGTTGTTTTAGAAATTAAGTGTAAGAATAATGCAAAGAGTGACCCAAAAAATTCATAATGCACCCCCCCCCCGAACTATGAAATGGTGAACCCTCCTAAATGTTACAAATGCACACTTAAAAGACATCAGACTCAAATGATAGTGCATCTTGAGAAATTAGTGCAATGGGTTAAAAGATAAAATGTTAAAAATAAAAGAGGATGTCAGACTCAGCCAGATAATGCATCTAAGGAAGCAAGTAAAATATGAATGAGTGAAAAAATGAATAACACTTTAATTTTAAATATTTCTCACAATATATTATTTTATAAAAATAAAAAATAAACTCCACTAATAATGATAAACTAGACCAATCCTCTTATGCATTAATTGTGCATTAAAATAAAAGTAGCCTATTTGACCTTATTTTAAATCAAGCTATTAAAAAAAGAATTTAATATGTTTAATATATTATGAAAAACTTGAATATACTTAGCTTTTTTTGAAATAAACTTTCAAGCCTTTGAAACTATAAGAGTATTTTGGGTTGTAGGGGGTGGGTTTTAGCCCCCCTACTACAATTGAATATTGTTTATAGTGAGGTCATTAGGCCGAGCTAGTTGATTTTAGCATAGAGGCTACATGGAATGGTAGTTTTAATTGGGTAGCAATAAAATTGGTCTCAATAGGTGAAAATATTGTAGTTGAGGTCCATCTAAAAGAAATGTCAAACCAAGGTTGAACACATAAAACTAGTTGAGGCTAAGTATAGGTTGATATTGAAAAAAAGAGACTAGAACCAAGGTTGTGTGAAGGTACACAGGTTTTTTGGTATAAAAATTCACCAAAGCACACATAGCACATAGTCATAAAGAAACCACATAAACTATGGTAATGGCTGGCAATGAACTAGTTCTATAAAAAAATGACTCCACCAAAGACAAAAAAAACTCCCATTAATGGATTATGAAAACTTGCTTTTATTTACAAATAATAAATCTCATGATTTTAAATTAAACTAATAGTATTAAAAAAACTAGACAATCAAATACTAGAGTGGCTCTGATACCATAAAGAGTGGATGCCAAGATCTTTGGATCAAGTGAATGCACAGGTTTATGATAGGCATTAGTCAAGAATGTACACAACATAATAGCTACAAGAAAATGAAATTATATACATGATAATATTTCATAAACAAGATAAGATCTAAAACCAATCTTCCATGGAACAATAGCTCGCCAAGAGATATGTACAAATAGGAGTGCTTGTGTAATTCCCCAAAGAAAGGTGGTTAGAGAGCCAATAATAGAAGAGTAACTCTCATACCATAAATAACTGATCAAGGGAGTTACTTCCTATTCATCTGGTTAAAATGTAACTCCAAGTACACCTATGCAATCTTATCCTTGAAAGCAGGAAAACTCCAAGTGAGGTAAAAAGGACCCATAATAAATAACTATGAAAAAAATAAAACCCCTACTCTAACAATAAATTCATTAAAATTCAATAGAAATTATTTTTCATTCAATAGTGATTGCCACTTGTGAATGTAAGCATCACATACATCTATGCATGCATGTAAATAGATATATAGAAATTACTTCAAGAGAAACTAATATGAATAAATAATCCTATGTTGTTTTTGTAATTTCATGATTGTTGAATTATATCCCTTAAATTAAATTTTTAAAATTTTAATTCTATGGAAACATGAACATAACACATGATAATATCTTGCTTATTGAAAAGTTAACATATTAAAATTATAATTCTATGAAAACATGAACATAGCACACAATAATATCTTGCTTATTTAAAAGTTAACCTTGTTAACAATTAAAAGGATTCTCTAAAATATAAATAATTATATTACCTTTAAGATATGTTTCTTTTACAAATCGTGACATCTCATTGAAATTTAATTAATACATTGAGATAATGTGTATTATATTAATTATTAAAGGTCAAGGTCTATTGAAAATTTATATATTTTTGAAAAAAAATGTTTAAAAGATTTTATTATTAATATGTCAAATCAAAATATGTAGTCCATTATCAGGTTGTTTTTAGTTCATAATTAATTAAACCATCATTTCATTCAATCTGGACATATTTTAGTCTAGACTAAAATTTAAAACTATTTTTAATAGTTTTATAATGTCAACTATCAGAATTGTAAATTATTATTATCGATTTTCAATTTTTTTTTTGGTATTAGATATCATATTTTTTGGATTCCAAATTAGTATTTTTTTGTATTACAAATCATATTTTTTAGAATCCATTTTGAAAGTTATTATAATTCAATTTAAAATAAATATATTGTTAATGTTTTATTGTGTAAAACATGACACTAATTAATTTTTAAATTTTAATTTATGGAATCATTTCAATATCTTTTCATACTAAAAACATCATGTTATAATTATTTAATACTTCATTTAAATTAATGTAATTGATTCAAATTTAACCAGGATAAATTACAATAAATTTATCTTAAAGTTTATGGTTTTTTATTATTTATGCAATATTTTGTTAATTTTTAAATGATATTAATAAATTAAAAATTAAAAAATATGAGTGTGAGAAAAATAAATTATCACAAGCATCCATGCAATTTTTTTTGTCTGGTGTAATTAACACACATGCAAGTTTGTAACATTTATTATAGATAAATCCTGACAAATACTTTCACATAAGAATTCAAACATGAAATTTTATAAAAAAATATTTAAAATATTTTACATAATATAGTTTACATATTAATTTTTATATACCATAAATATAAATATCATTAATAATTTATTTATGAATACTTAAGGCAATCTATGTACTACTTGTCTTACATCTACAACATCTTGTACATGTAACAATATTGGCCATAATCCATGAAACAAATAATTGTCTTCATATAAATCA
The DNA here is from genome assembly GCA_037957365.1 of Torreya grandis. Taxonomy (NCBI): domain Eukaryota; kingdom Viridiplantae; phylum Streptophyta; class Pinopsida; order Cupressales; family Taxaceae; genus Torreya; species Torreya grandis. Next base: position 2,818,118 of record JARHVA010000222.1, on the reverse strand, counting down.
TTATTAAATGTATTTATGATGATATAATTACCTTTATTGTTAATAATATTTTCTCATAAGAGCCATCAATTAACATTGTATTGAATTTATTGTATAGACCCCCACTACGATTCCAAACAAATTGTAGTGATTTCTAAAATATCACAGGGTTTTTGAAACATGTATAATCATCTTGATGACCATATTTGCATTGTTATTGAGAATATATAAATTCAAAGATATCATGTTCCAATGTTATTTTTTGAGGCAATGAGAGCATTAAGTCGTCTATGTTTTTGAAATCATCTGATGTCCATATACAAATTTTGAAAATAGATAGACATTTGTAAAAGAAATCCCTTAATCATGGTTGAAAGAAGTAGCATTTTATTTTGAGCTCAATATCCCTTGATATATCAATATTATTTGTAATAACTTTTTTTTATTAATTTTATGAATTAAAACCACATTCAAGTTGAACACAATAAAATTTGATTGGTGTGCTTTATAATCTACATACAATAAATTGATTTAAATCCAAATCCATTTAGACAACTACGTCTTAAAAATAATAAAAATATATTTTATAATTTTTAACATGATTATTTAAGAACTCAAGTTCAAATTATCTAAACCACAACTTACTAATATTTTTACTCAAAATAAAAGAACATGTTACTCAAAAATAATTAACTTGTTACTTCAATAAAAAAAAATTACAATAACTTAAATCAATAATTAGTTATATTACTATTTTTTTATGGAACAAATCAAAATAATAATTATTTATAGTGAAACATTGAGATACAAAATCATTTGATTTATTTATAAAGTTATTTTCAAAGGGAATCAACATATTATAATTTGTTTCAAAGCAAACAATGTAATCATAATCAATAATGGTTAACTTAAATGACTCTAAAATAGAAACACATGTTTGTGTGTGGCCCCATATGCTCTAACCATGCACCTAATCATATGAATATTTTTTATTAGAATACAATTTTTGGGCCCCTTTTTGTGCTACATAGTGGATCACACCAACTTAATAGATCTTGGCACGTGGCAATCATTACAAATGATTACTCTTTTGAAATCATTAGAACCTACTAGAATAATATTCAAGGATATTATACCAACTGGTAGGAAGTTGTTTAGTACCCAAGTTTGAAGGAGAATCTCTTGAGTGCTTATGCATGGCAATTGGAGAGCACAGGTGTCAGAGTAGTAGATCTAGTAGAATAAAAACCCCCAGTGATAACTTAGCACCCGGTATGTGCCCATCCAACCTAGCAAGAATATTTTCCTCCACATATAAAATAAGATTGAACTTGAAGGAAGAAGGAGGCAATTAGTGGTAATGAAGCTCTGATGAAAACCAGAAACACCAATATTATATTCTAATCTGCATGAACTAGGTTAAGGATTCTAAATGTATAAATCAAGATCACATATGAGCCTTTGGGCATCATTAGTTTTGAAGATAATCACATGCTCTATTTTCATGTTATGGACTATGTATATTGAACTATGAATTAATGAATAATGTTATTGAAAGTAATTAAGTGTTGGTCTTTTCTAGATGGTTATAGCATTATCTTGTGTTTGTGACTTGAATCAAATAGTTATGATAGTATAAATGCCTTGCTTACATATTTTGTTGAGTGAAGGTTTGCTTTAGGCCTTTAATGGCATCCTTATTCTAGATAGTGACTTGGTTTAGTAGTAAAATTGACTAAGTATTAAAACTGGTATGTGTCGAGTCCCTATTAATTGTGCCTAGAACACTACCTTGAAGAGTGAGTACCAGAACATGATTCATTCCCTTGAATTATCTAAGCACCTAAAGGACACTTAAATTATTATCCCTATGGCTTGTACCACTAAGATCTATACCTAGCCAAACATGAACTCACACTAAAAGACTTGTGTCCTTGAATGGGCTTGCACCTCTTGATCCCATCCAAGATGACATGTACCGATAGGCTACCTAGGCCTGATTTGTAAATGACTAAGTCCTATTAAGACTAAGGTTACATCATGTTTCAACTAGCCTAACACAGGCCTAATCCCTTCATTATTGTGCTTTGAGTGAGTGTAAAAGGCCTGCACCTTGTGTGAAATTGATGCCAACATAGTAGTGCATTTAAATGTTGTGCACCATAGACCTTACTATGCTTGCACCTAATTGTATCAAGTATAGGACTAACTTGTCTTGACTTCTAAGTGCATGACTAAGTACAAAAGCTAAATAGGATACTTTTCTACAATAACAATGTGTCATCAAATTTCTAATTATAAGGAAATCCAAAGCTAAGGGAATCTTGTTTTTTAGAATCAAACATGTCTTCTCATATATGAGCAATATATTTTCTATTTCATACACATGTTTGTATTTATTAAGAACCATTTATATATTTTTTATGTATACCCATCATAATATTTTAGTTTTTTATCTAAAAACTCTATCACTTATATCATAATGTGATACACCCCAATTTTTTTTTAAAAATGATGTTTTGTAACCATTCAAAGTGATGAATGAATAAATTAAGCACTCTTAAATGTATATAATTAAACCATAACCCAATATCAAAATGTCTATTTTAAATTATCAATAAATTAGGACTAAACATGTGGCAAAAATATCTATAAGATGAATCTAAAAAATTAGGTTTCCTCCATGCCAAACAAAAATTGATAATATTTAGAACTCTAAACAGCAGTCCTTCCAATCCCAACACCAATATTTTTCTATGATCTAGAATGAAATGTAAATTATGAGAGAAAAAAATAGTTTTAAATATCAATTAAGTAATCTACAATGGCCACTTTATAAAAAAAAAATCCTAATTATCAATCTTAAACAATGGATATGCAAATAATGTTGAATTTTATCCACTTGCAATTATATGATTATATTTCATTCAAAATATTTTATCAATATTATTATGCAATCCATAACGATATTCAATATAACCTTTATGCATCATAATAAATTAAAATAAAATAGTTATTTATAAAAACTTTGGCCAAACGCATGTCAATGGTATGATATCATTATATTCAAAATATTTGAACAAATAATAGTGTTTAAAAGATTCAACAAGAGTGTGGCTTATATAAAATCAAGAAACAACTATTTGTAATCATAAAGTTTGAATTCAATGATTAGTTTTTATTAAACTATTATGACTTTAATCATTACTTGTACAAGCACAAGAATCTATAGATAATTTATGATGCTTGGAAAATTTCTTTCATCCTTGCCATACCCAATCAAGGCTAGTTGTGTAAATAATAATATCATCATCCATTTACCCTTTTTGAATTATTTCCCTTGAGTGACCTTCATGGATCACCAAAAACACCCTTTTTGTGAACTAACTATAATAAAAAAATTTAAATATAAGAAAATTGAGAATCCTTCCAAATTTTATCTAGATTCTTAATACAATTTTCATCTTCTTTAACACAATGCTCTTCACCCCAACAAAATAGAGGTCGCTCATTCACTTTCACTTATAATATTTTTGCTACATTTTTTTCTATGTTATTTTCCATAGCAATTATAAATTGGTTTTCCATTCATCATATTTGATAGTGATATTTTTTTATTTGGAAGTTTTTTTTATTTTTTGAATTACATCTATATGCTAGTAACCCATATAAATTAAGAACAAGCAAGTATTTTTTGGGCAATGCTGAAAATATTAATATTTAGATTCATAAATAACTAGAAATATAATAATTATATAATTATATATTTAACCTTTGAAGTATATTTTATATGAAAGTCACATGTATAAAAATTAAATTAATAGTTAAAAAGTAATGAATGATTATCAAGAGTTAATTATTTTTGAATAGTACCTGATTGGGATCCAAAGATAGGGATTGATGTCATTTGATATGGTGTATCTATTATGTTTGTTAGAATCAGTTACATAGCATCTTGATAATCATAATGGTCTACATTTATGTCATATTTTTATTTAATACACTTTTTTCTCCTAGGTTGGAATTTATTCTTATGTATATTTATTTAGTTATAGACATCTTTGATTGTAATGGCTCAATGAGTTCTAATTAAAAATAATATGATGGAAACAAATTTATTAATATTAATACAAAAATATAAGACTATTTTATGATATTTATTTGTATTTTATTCTGGCAACTTACCTTGATTATCTGTCAGATATTTGTAATAATGTTTCAACATCATATCCTATTTTATATTCTCAACAATGCATATTATTGAATCTCTTTTTAAATTTTTTACTACTTGTAATGAATTTTTCTTGTCATAAATAATTAGAATAAGAGATGAGTCTATATTGCATCTATTAATCATATACTCTTAAAATTGCACTAATCTCTCAAATTTGAATGGATAATTTGATATAAAAATGTCAATATCCATTGGGCATATAATATACAAGGGCTTTGCATGTGATCAATCAATTTATATGGTCACAAACTACTCAATAATGTTTTTTACACTATGAATACCATATATACCATAAATCATAGAGAAACCATAAAACCCACCTTCATCATCTATACTTTTATAGCATTCTTTTGAAATGATTCCATTCATGTTTTTAATTTGTTTTATGTAGATGAAAATAGCCTTAAAAAAACAAGTGAGCTTCCACCACTAAAATAATAAAGATACAAATGAAAACCATTGCACTAGAACCAATGTAAGAGAGATCTATAATATCACTTTCTATGTTTTTTATTACATTACAAAAATATACAATAACAACTTTAGGAGTAAGTGGATGGAGATGATGTTTTAATCATATCAATGTTATACTCAATTGAAATGGAAAATAACTTTCGCATATGAATCTTCAATCCTCACCTATGTGTTATTTATGAAAAATGATATATACATTTCCAAAAGTGTTTTAGCATCCTTAGAAATTGTTGTTTCTTCATTATTTTATTTAACTCTCTTTCCTTGTAGCAGTACTAGTTGCTCTTGTACATTTTTATTTATCATCACCAAATTTATAACAAATATTAATAAAGTGGTGTTCATTAATATGAAATATTCTCATAACATTAGATGTAGTGCACTCAATCAAAGAAAGTTATCTAGGTATTTGTGACTTGAAACTCTTACAACTCTGTCTTGTTTTTTATTTTTTAATAATCACTTGGAGTTTTTGATTTGATATCAGGTTCCAAATTTAGTCTTATCCAAACTTATTCACTTACAACTTTATCTACTAGTATGGAAATATCTTATACATACATTCCCCTTATTCCTCTAAAAATATTTGTGGTTATATTTTCAAGAAAATTTTGTTAAAAACTTGGGTCACAATATATTTTTTAGACAACATGATATACCAACATTTATATATAGTTCAAAACACAACACCCAATTTTCTCATATATTATCAAACAAAAGGAGAAATGACATCTTATCATTCAAATTGCCCATGTTTTATTTATCAAAAAAATGTTATATTTGTTTTCCAAATGCTTGATTCACAACATGAAAATAATAATAGAAATATATTTAGAATAAACTTACTAATTAATTATTTATATTTAATTACAATTATAATTAACTATATTCTATTTTTTACATTTTCATGGCTTGTACCAGGTTATTGTAGTCTTCTCTTTATAATCTAAGTTGACCTTGATTTGTATGGTTAGTCAATAAATTTGGTGTGAACCCATATCTTATTAACCACATTATGTTGTTTTTAAATACTAATTATTTGCTTTGTTGTATCCTTTGCTAATAAAATATGAGTGAACCTTTATTTTATTTTATCATGCACATATGTAAAATTATGATTTATCAGGATATTATTTTGTGTTTCAATAGTATGTTTCCCATTTATAATATAAAATTAAATATTTAGGTCAATCATGTCTTTCTCAAACTCTATATTTACAATTTCACCAGTGATTTTTTTTAAATGGTAATAATATTGGATCAATTTGAAGAGGTTCAGGGTTACATAACATTGAGTGAACTATTTATTCAACACTATTATTGATGTGAATTTTGGCACACATATGTAATTTAAGTGTATAATCACCCAACCTATCCTAAAATGAGGTTATGATAAAACTCCAAGGTCTTTTTTGCCTTTTCTTAGCATACTAATCTCATTGAGTTGGTTGATATGGTTTGTTCTGGGTCAAGGGGCCTTTATTAGTTAACACTTCTGAAAATAAGCTTAGACTAACAAGGCTAGTTCACTCAGGTTATGAATAAAAAAATTTAGCGTAGTATTACTTGTCACTTTTTAACTAAATTCAATAATGCATCAATAATGAAAAATAAACTGATATCATGCAATCTAGATAAAACTTTAACAATTGATTGCAAATCAAACTATTTCTAAGACTAATCTAACCATGTTTATAAAAAAAATCAAAAGAGAGAGGGTAGGGAGAAAATAAAATATGAGCATATTCTATAGTATAATAGATTTGATTTTGTTAAGTGGAAAAATCCTTTGATAAAATGGTCTTTCTTTGGTCAATAGAGCATATCTATCATGAAAATATGGTGCAACAATCTAGGATAATGTTAGATATGTAATGGAGGTAAACAAGGTCACTATATGCATACATAGAACAAGAATATCAGATGATAAAGATTTCATATTAAATGTATTTCATGAAGCATAAATAAGATTCATTACACACTCTAGACTAACAAATAAATAAACCTCAATAGTATTAGCTCATGTAAAGAAGAAAACTACTTAAGAAGTATAAAATTACATAAAGGGAAGAGGCAAAGCTATTTTATCTCCTACCTAACTACTCTAAACTATCATTTGATTAATCATCCAACCTTTATTTAAATTAAGAGATGGTATTTTATAGGCAAGGTAAGCCCATCAAGTCATTAATCCATCTATGAACTGGTGATTATAAGAATTCAATGGGATCAAGCCATTTGAGATTTGAACTGTTTGAATATCTTGCTCAATCCTGAGATAATCAAAAACTAAGCCATGGTCAACCAATCTTAAATTTAATTCTAGGAATCTGAATGTCATTGAAATACTCTTGGTATAATATTTTTTCTATGCTTTATGTAGAGGTACCAATGCCTAATTAAGGCATTTTTTTGTCTCATATGTCCTTAGTTTACTGACTCCAATGTGCACACCAAGTTTGACTTTAATGACACTACTTAAATAGCATCAAATTTTATATTTCATGATCAAATTTCCATTAATAATCTCCCTCTATGATTTAGTGTTATAGGTGATATTAGTCACAGTCAATTTCTAGGAAATAATGGTTTGATGAGCTAACACGGTCATCAATTGTAAGGTTATGAGATGCTTAGGATGACTACATCAAAATGACCTAGAAATAAAGATTCATCATGGTGTCTTGTTGCCACTTGGTAATATTTCACTAGTCAAGGGACTTGTGGTAATATCTTATCATTAGGGAAATGCTACATGGTGTATTTTTACTTATTCACTATTCATCTAAGGGCACATATTTTGTTGATCATCCTTTTGGCTGGGATGCCCTGATATCTTAACACATGGCCACATGGAGCATCCAAAATTATATTTCATATTTATTATGTGCCACTTAGAATCATCCTGAGTACTCAAAGGGTTCTTGGGTAGGCTTATTTTTAATGTGTCTTGACTACTCTAGAGCCCCAATAATTTTACACATGACCTCATCCTAGGGACTCACTTAATCTCATGTCCATATGACTTCTTTGATCAACCTAGGGGTAAGGAGAAGTGACATGTTACCATGTGGCATCATCTTGTTCACCTAGAGAGTTTATCACCTTATTTACCATGTACTAATGATCTTAGGCACTTAGGGAAAGAGGATTATACCATGTATCATCTCCTAGATGTCTAGAGGATCCTTGGATAGACTTCTCTAAAAACTAAAAATTGACTAAGTCTTGAAAGTGAGAGGAAGCAAGAAAGTGACAAGTAGAATAATCTCACTCATATAGGCTTTATGGGAAAGGAAATGACCATTGGCCTAAATAAAAATCAAATATTCATTAGAATTTGAATACAAAAATTTACTGAAATTAACTAAGTAATAGACTAAAATGTAGTAAAATTAAATGAATAAAGGTAGGCATTTTGTTGAACTTGAAGCTAATTTATTTCATTTAAATAAAATGACTACATCATAAAACTAAACCAATACAAACCTTTAGTCCATTAAACTCAAAATAAAATAGTATTATACTAAATATCTTAAGGAAAATACATTAGAACTCTGCAATTGTTAGATAATTTATATATATCGGAGGTGAAATGGTTTAAAAAATGAAAATTTTAAATTTGTTCTAAACATGATCCAAAATAGACCAAGAATCATTAGATTCATGAAAATTAATATATTTATATTAATTAAGCCTTAAATTTAGTTACACTGAGACCAATTACATAATATATAAATATGAATTTTAGACTTGGTAAGAAAGTTAAGAGAGCTTAAGCAAGGTGATTGCAGCACACCCCAAAGACTTTTTCTAGTCAAATAAATAATTACTATAGGTCCAAGGCACAAACTTGATTGAATTACAAGACCAAAATCTAGAAAAAAATTAGGATTCATGATTTTAGTGATGAAATTAGGGATTTTTTTGTAATCAACAATAACTGATAAATCTACTAAAAATACTCTTAAGTATTTTGGAACAAATAAAGAGTTAAAGAACATAGAATTTTTTGCTAAAATAGTTATGGAGCATGAATTAATTCAATAAAAAACAAGATGGGAGTATCTAAGTGACTAAATATATTATATTAATTAACCTATTATGAAAATAAATTAATTTATCATTCTTTAAGACCTATAAGGATTAATTATTGTGACTCTAATGATCAGAATAGTGAGTCCTACCTTAGAGACATTTACCTATACATTTCTTCACTGTTAATTAGGAATATATAGCCTTGATAGAGTTGCATCTAATCCCACTCAAGGCCTTGATCTACTACCATATGATCATTCATATCCTTGATAGAGATTTCATGAATCACCCAAAACTAATTTTTTCCTAAATTGATTTTCTTTTATGCTCTATTTTTATATTGTCTCAATTTTAATTTTGGGGACCACTATGGAAAATGAAAGGCATAGCTATATAATTTTCACCCTAGGACCTCACCACAATAGCTTCACCCAAGTATATTTAGAAATCATTTAAGATATGAAATTTGTGCTTGGTTTCAAAATGTTGCATTCAGTATCAAACTAGCTTCACCCAAACTTAGCCAAACTAGAAAAAAATTCAGAACATATGCAGTAGTCAAAGCCTTCAAGACTAACCTAATAACATGATCTAAAGATATAAAACAACTCAAAAAGAACCAACATTCAAAATTTCACTTATACTATGTACTCATAAGCCTTTCACTTTATCAATTTTCATTGATCAACATGAGAACCATAGGGAAAAATAGTTGGGGCAAACTCAAGGATGAAAGTAAAAGAAAGATAAAATATACAAAATCAAAATAAGAAAGGAAATAAATAAAAAAGTAAAAAGGGAAAATATTAAAATAGAAGAAATATATTTATAAGACTGCACCAAGATAGTTTAAGCCTGGAAGTAATGTTTGAGGAATTATCCATTAATAGGTAATGGAACATTCTCACCAGTTAGACATCATAGGAAGAAATAATTCTCACCTAGGATTTCAAAATTTTGGAAGGGTCCTAGCCAAAGGTCATAGAATTTATCATTTTGACACTTTTTTAGGAGCCTTGTCCCAAATAATGACTAAATCAAAGATGACCCAAGATTTCTATCTCTTATTTTGAATAGTCTTATGTTGATGACCCAATATTTCTATCTTACTTAGAGTTCTTAAAATGTACTTATCTTCCACTTCTACAAGTTTTGATCCTATATATACTTTTTTGTTCCCTATACGCTAATGTCTGGGATAGACACTAGCATTGATGTTAGTGTTTTGACCCAATACAATTTTCCATTGCCCTAAAGTCATATAATTTTCAAATTAAACATATGCTAATGGTTAGCCTAAGAGCTTTAATGTGATTTATTACTCCAAAGAGATTGATATAAATACAATATCAACCCTCATTCATTCTTCACTTAACAACACCTAGCAAAAGACCAAAGAGACTAAGGTAACTTAATAAAAGCACTCTATCAAGCATTTAATTGAAAAAACATCCATATCTTCATACTATTTATGTAGGTACAACACATCTACAAGTTTAAAGTACTAAAGGAGCATCCCAAGATCCCAATTTACCAAGTTATAAGTTATGCCATTTTTTTACTTGATTTGCACACATTATATGATTCACACACAAGGGATAACTACATGAGTCTAAGGCCCTATTATAGAGTATTGGTTATGTAGGAAACACCTATTAACAGTGGGGTCTTTGGAGTTATCTCAACACCATATTCTCACTAACCCATTTTTCCCCAAGGTCACTATGAAGATGAAGAACGAAGGTTTTTCAAATTCATGAGGAGTGATAGTCCATGACCCAAATATGAATACACTAGAGCAAAGGTAAATTCAAACCCAAACCTAGATGCATCTAGGTGGTTGCATATATTTTAATAAAGTATTTCATACATAACACTTATGTTGAACCCAAATAATAATGTCAATGCAATCATCTTACGTTGATGTTAGTGTCTAGAGCACTAAAAACATCAAATCTAAAATATGATGACTATTATAGAACTATATTCCAACCTATTTCCTACCTATTCATATCTAACACTATGTTAGCATCAAAACTAGCTAAATGTATTACTTATTTATAATTTTCATGCATAGCTTAATTGTGATTTATATATTTAGTCTATACTCAACATAATAAATTCATTATATGTGTATATCTAAGTTTGACAACTAATTAGCCTACTATAAATCTATGTATCACCCTTGTGCATTATCATTTCTATATTATTAACCTTTGAACTAAAAAGGGATAGGATAAACCCCTTATCTAAGTTAGAGTTAAACATTTGGTGAACCCTATGTTTGAACATCAAACCCTAAGTCAAATAGAGTTTTTTAATTTTTTTTCCCTCGTTACTAATTGCTGTAATTTTTCAATCACATTTTCCATGGACATGTCTATAAATTATTTCATGGTATAATAACTTATAATTTATATGGTTGTATACATTATTTGTATTGTTCAAGTTGTTAATCAAATATGTGCCAATAATGAGAGGGTTTCAAAGTGAAAATAACACTTGATCTCTCTTCAAAATTATTTTTGCAATGCCACAAAGCCATGTCTAGACACCAATGTACATGCTCTCAACCTATTCTTCCACCTATTAATATACAACATGTGCCTCATAAACCTAATATTGTAATAAATTATAAATGATATTAAATTATTGAGTAATATGTATGTAAAATTTCAATCCTTAAGCTCTTAAATCAATCTAATGTCTATAAGGATTTCCTATATGAGGCATTGTGTGATACACAAATTCAAATTAGTATTGAGCCTACTTATTTTATAGATATTATGAAATATATTAATATCAATAACAATCTCATCACATTTTATCCAACAAATTTACCATCCAAAGATATTATTGACCTAATTTTGTTTTTTCATACAAGTAACAATACAAAGTAAACATACCAAAAGAGTTCTAATTGATAATGGGTTAGGCCTAAGCATTTGTATCATCTAATGAATAACCACCATGGGTATTAACACAAACCTTAATCAAAACATAATTATCCACATAAAAGGTTTGGCAATTCACATAGCCCTCTGGTTGGTCAAACTACCTTGAATATTAATGTGGGTCCTCGTACATTACCCACTTTGTGCCAAGTCATGCCAAATTATTTGAACTATATCATTCCATTGGGATGCCCTTCAATGCATTAAATGTATGTGGTTCCCTCTACATTGCATGCATTCTTGAAATTTAATCATCTAGGATTAATTTACACGTGTCCAATAGATCCTTATCCCTTCAAACTGTTGTTTCCAAAATCAGCTTATCTCATTTTGGAAGCAACCCCCCACGAAACTTGTCTGTTTCATCTTGTCTCTCTAAGTTCATTTTTAAGACATTTCCGTGGTAGGTTTTCATCTTGATCGGATCGGGAAATGGTTACTTTCCCGTCGAGACCAATTTTCCCCTTCCCCTTTTCCTTTTTCTCCTCTTTTCGGAGTTAGTCTCCCTTGCTTTTTTCTTGCAAGGGCAACGATTTTCGCCGCCCCTGCATTTTTCTTGCAAGGGCGGCAATTTTTTCCGCCCCTGTATTTTTCCTGCAAGGGCGGTGATTTTTGCCACCCCTGCATTTTTCCTGCAAGCGCAGTGATTTTTGCTGCCCCTGCACGTCTCAGTTTCTGTGCAAGGCATTAATGGCCCTACGTGGTGCGTTGTTGGGGTTGGTTTTTCACCCTATATAATCCGATTTGGGCCTCATTTCTTCTCACTTCTTCCTCCTCTCCTCCTGCCTCTTGCACCTGAGTGCTCCAAGGGACTTTGTGAAGTGCCAGCTCACGGATCCGACTTCGTGGCACGCGCATTTTCTAGGTAGGGTTTGTTTTTAGTTGGTTTTGTTTTTTGTTTCCTCTTCTTCCTAGCTTAGTCTTTTCTTTTTGTTTTTCTTTTTGTCTTTTCTTTTTCTCTTCCCCCGCGGCCTCGTAAGGGCGGCATTTCCTTGCCTCCGTTCCCCCTCTTTTTATTCCTTGTGTAAGGGCAGCGATTTTTGCCACCCCTGCTTTCCTCATGCAAGGGCAGCGATTTTCGCCGCCCCTACATTTTCCTTCCTTTTTCAACTAACTCCCGGATTTTTTCTGGGTTGTCCTTTTCAAGCTTTTTTCTTCCTTGTTTTCCATCCCTTTGCCCATCCTAGCCTTTTTAAGTGACCTTCTGTAACCTATGTCACTTAGATTACTCTCCCCCTCTCTCTCACTCTCCTTTCAACTATGGCTGCAGCTCCTTCAGCAAGCTCCTGCATGCCTGCTCCCATCCAAACAAGATCGTCCCCCATGACGGAAGCATCTCCTTCAAAGGCGAAGACGATGAAATAAAAATACCAGGGCATCTTCCCACTCACATCAATCACCTCGAATGTCGATGACATTTGGGACACCGAGATCGGCCACGTGGATATGGCCGAATTCCTGGGATGAACCAAAGCAAAAAATCCCAGCACTGGGATAAAGAGAATTATTGAGAGCAACATCCACCTGGTGGCCGCCTTCCCAGTAGCAGCCCATCATGCAGAATTCATCCTTTAATGTGTGCACTTTTATGACAAAGAGACTAGATCAGTCTCAGACTCTAGTGGCAGCATGATCATTTGGTTGGACCCCGAATTTATCGACAAAGTTTTTCTATGTCCACCAGCCACCGAAGTAACCCAAATTGACTTTGAGAATGCGCAGAGGGAGTATGACAAAGACCCCGAGAGGGAAAAGAGGGTCATAAACCATAAGTGGTTAAAAACCCCAAGGGCCAGCCTATCCAGATGGCCGAAAAGCTTCCCCAGAAGCGACTTCATTTAAGAAGTTGGTGACTTAATCACCCTCCTCAGCAGAGTACGGGGCCTCCCATCCTCTTCACAATTCCATGAATGGATGTATCTGTTCATTAAGATCATCCTGTAAGGCAAACAGGCCATCTTCTCGGGAGAACAGATCAACAACGCTATTCATGAGCACCTGACCAGGGTACAAACCTCTTTTAAATTCTACATGACCTCGTACCTGGTCTACATAGCTGCTGCCATGCGATCTTTTCCGGGTCCAACAACAGAGGGGGATAGAAAGACCACCCCGGTCTATTCATACTATCTGCAGCTGACACTTCAGGGGTCAACACGTCATTTCAGGTGAGTGAATGATGCATTCTTTGCCATGTTTCTATGTCTCTTTGATCCTCAACTGGAACAGAAGAGAATGTCAGACGAGGCTTGGACAGTAGTGAATAGTTTTGGCTGCATGATCCTCCAGTTCTCTACATTTTCTTATCTTCGGGTGGGTTTCTATCAAGGATACCCTTATATGCTCCCTAGATTCCCTTCAGACAGGTTGAACCTGATGGAGCTTTGCCGATAATTGGCCATCGTGCACTCAAAATAGATGGAGCTTAAGAGACCTGGTTTCAAGTTTCCTATCTAGATTGGCAGATTTTCCGTTGCTACATCGACTAAAGCCAAGGTTATGGAAATAGAGATGCAGATGGTTACTATCAAATCATTCAAAAGGTGGGAAAAATTTGATTACAGGGGAGTCAGAGAGACAATCTGAAGGAAGACTCAGTTCCACGAGCCCATGATTGAGGACATCTGGGTGGATTTGAGGATGGCTGAAGAGGTAAGGAAAATGGACTATTGACGTCTCACGCTAGAGCAAATAGAGTACCTCGGGCTTGCTGAGATCCCTTCAGGGTTGATTGACGATGGGAATATTGTGAACAACAGATATCTGACAGACAAGGTCGCCGGTTCCCCTCTTCCTCCGATTAACTGGTCTCAAAAAGAGTTGACTTCTCTAAGGAAAAGATTTGAACCAGTATTGGCTAACACCAATAGTTGGTTGGCAGCAAATGGAATCACCCTAAAAGAGTTCGTCACAGGGTCAGAGGCTGAATACCAAGCAGAGATGAAGAGAAAGGCAAAAAGCCGAACCAAAAACAAAGATGACGTCCCTTCATCTTCTAGACCTCATAAGCCTAGGATCGTCTTTGTATCCAAGAAGCCTAGGTCAGCCCAAGAGCCTGAGGTAGTAGCCGAGGGAACCAAAGAACAAAGTCCTGGGGTACAGGTAGCTCAACTAATGGGATCAATGGAACAACCGTCAGAATGACCAGGTGTTGGGTCTCCAACCTCAACGGGACAAGTGCGGTCGATCCAGGGCTCCTCTCCTCCTCTTCAATCTCCTATGGTGCCCACTTCTCCTATCTCTCCCATTAGCATTCCATCTTCCGGAGATGCTTCCCCTTCCAAGGTTGTTTTTGGTGATCCACAAGATCCTTCATCAGGTTCACCTCGCTCTTATACATCCATTCCGAGTTTATCATCTCCATCTTTCAACCTGCCACCAAGCCCTGTGCCTAATCCGGAATCAGCAGTTGGTACAGTCTCGCCGGTCACTCCAACTATGACTACTGTCACCACCAGTAGCGTGGAAGCCGCTACCATGACACTGGCAGAGGAAACTATTGTTACAACAGGTACTTCTCTCCCACCTTGGATGTCTGCTTTCACACCAAAGAGAAAGAAAAGGGCCATCTCCCCAGAAGAATTCGATTTCGACAAGATAGTGCCGACCAAAACAAAAGCTCCCAAGAAGCCAAAAATCCTCTCCAAGTTGGTCGAGGAAAAGGGGCAAAAAATTCTGGAAATTGCCAAACCCCCACAAGACGCAACCCTTGAGGGTTTTGAAATGAGAAGTTATTCCTTTTCTCGTGTTGAACTTGGCAAGGTTACACACGAAGGTGCGAAGAGTGATCTTCAGTCGGAAATGGACATTATGGTCCAAAAATTTGACAAAAAAAAGGAGATGAAAGATTTTTATAAAGCCAAGGCTGAGCAGTTAATAGTAGTAATCAGAAGATTCACCATCCCACCTGAAGCAGCGACTCCAAAAGCCTTTTCTGTGGATGATTCAGTCATTTAGAAAGCTGAAAAGACTTATTTGAAGGGAAAAGTAATGGAGGAATATATTGACAAAATGCATAATCAAGGAATCTCTCTGCTATCTGAGGTTGTGGAAAGAACAAGGAAAATGAAGAGGTTGAAAGCTCAGGTGGACAGTTTTGTCTCTTTTACCTCTCAGGAGATTGATGGCTAGGAGAAAGATCTCGATAGATGGAAGGAAATGAAAGATCTAAAAAAGAGTACCCTGATATCTATCGGTGTCATCCCCAACAAGGATTCATATGTTGAGATCAAGGAGGCGATGATCTTCAGGATCTAGGTACTTAAAGATCTAATTGATGATCTCAAAGCTTTTAAAGAAGCTAGTGATAAAAGTGACCTGAGCTTGTTAAACAAATTAGAAGAGCTGCCCTGCGACTTGACCTCTAAGGATCATCAGTTCCTCCCAACAGATGAAATGATTCAGAATTTCGAAGGGATGATTCAGAGGGATTTCAAAGGAGCATCTTTCTCCATGACTTCAGTAGACAGCGTTCTGGATGCTCAATTGACTTTAGAGAATTTAAAATCCAGGTTAACTGGCCACTCTAAAGCCATCACAGCATTGAAAGATGCACTAATCAGATCAAGGGTCGTCTCCAAAAATGCAGTTGCACCGGACAGCGTAGGAATTCAGGCATCAATCACCATGTACGATGCTCATTTGAAGAAGTCTAGCAGCAAGAATTGACACTCTCTCTCCCCTTCTCTCTTCTTCTATCCTTATGCATTTCTGTTTTGTGCAGAATGCATGCAATTTTGTAATATGTAATTACGAATATTATATTTTTGGAAAATATCTAAAAGTCAAAGATGAGTCATCTTTGACCAAGATATGTTTTTTATTTTATTATTTTCTGTTTTTGAGGATTTTCTCCCTATATATAGTGGAGACCTCATTTGTAAATTATCTTGGAAAAATTGAGAGCAAACACTCTGCTGAAATTGAAGCAACTTTTGAGACTTTGTGCTCAGATTTGTAAATCATATTTTGTCAAATGAATGAGAAGCAAGTGATTTCAGAATTTGTGTTGAAGTTATCTGTGTCATCTAAGAAATAGTTTCTTATGTACTCTTTCCTGATAACCTCTTGTTTATCTGATTTAATAAGCAAAGTGAATGTGTTGATATTATCTAAGGGCGCTTCTAGAGGGTGGGAGATAGACTTTATGCTACTTTCATCTTTCAGATTCATTTATCTTTTTTAGTTTCAGGGGAAGACTTTGTGCTTCACTTTACTCTACGATTGTATTTGTTCTGGATCCGTGAAGAAGCTACGGAAGACTTTGTGTTTGCGTGAGCGTTCTTATGACTTTGTTACTTCAGGTAATCTCTTGCTCTTCATTTGATACCATTCCTGAAAGAAGAGGAGTGTTGTTAGCTTTGGATTAGGGATTTTCCTCTTTTGTCCTTCATACATTACTTCTGAAAAAAGAGAAGTAGATGCTGTCCTACCCCCCATGTGTTATTTTCTGCTTAATTATATACATATTTATAGCACGCAAATACTGATAGGGAACCTCCCCTTGATGAGAGGAGAGATTTACCTCATCTAGATCTGGTAAAGCCACCCTCTTCGTGGTGTAAATCTCCTTTACGCTGTGGCTGATATCCCCATTTTGCCATCAGTTAGTTGATGACAAAATATTCACCCAACAATTTTTTGGCGACTCCACTGGGGACCGAATGTGCAGTCTAAAACCTCAAGTTTCAGATTGAAGTAGTCCCTACCCTTCTCCATTGCGTAATCTGGCGACTCCATTTCATGTCTTACCCATTATCATTTTAGCTTTACCAGTTGCCTCCTTTATATTATTTGGTCTACAAAACCAGAGCTAATGGAAAGAACGCACATCTTGGAGCCTCAAGCTTCAACTTGAAGTGGTTTCGGTCTCAATTTTGTTTTAAAAATCTGGCAACCCCACGTTACACCAGAGGTCAGAGATCTAAGGGTGTTGTTGACCCGGTGTTCGAGTTGGCACAACAGAGTAATTTTGATCTATTTCCCCCATCAACTTCTCTCCGACAGTCTAGGAGTGTTCCTTCTAGCCTTGCTAGGTCACCAACACAAGGTAGAACTCCTTTTCCCACTGTTAATCACCACCTACCTATAAACACTCCACCAAGGTTTGTTATCCCACCTTTTCATCCCCTTATCATAATGGCTCAAGGCCCGTGGGGTAATTCTTTCGGTCCTCTTAATTTAACCCCACCTCTGCATGAACTACCTCGTAGTTCTAGGAAAAATTTTCCTAAGTTTTTTGGTGATGGAAAGGTTCATCCCGATGAGCATATTGCCACTTTCTCCATAGCATGTGGCATAATTGGTGTTGAATTTGAAGATGTGGTGGTGAGACTTTTTGTGGAGACTTTGCAATGTGCTGCTGCGGATTGGTTCTATCACTTGCAGGCTGGGTCAGTAACAAGCTGGGATACGCTCAAGTCCAAATTCGAAGCTAGGTTTAAACCCGCTAAAGATGCACATGCTTTGTTAGCTCAGCTAACACAGATGAAAAAAGAATCCCAAGAACCCATGAGGGATTTCATAGCTAAGTTCAACAAATTAAGAAATCAAATTCCTACTGTGGCTCAACCCACGCCGGAGAATCTCAAATGCTTTTTTATCAACTCACAGCTCCCCAAAGTAAGTTTTTTGTTGAGACGAGCTGGCCCTATGGACCTAGCCCTGGCTCAAGGATTGGCCACCGAGATTGAAGATGATCTTATTCTGGCAGGGAAAATCAGGAAAGATTCTGGTAAAAACAAATACCCCTCACCGGCTGAAAGCTCCTCCACGGGCACTATTGATCCTATGGTGCAAAAATTAACAAATAAACTAATTGCTTTAAAAAGACAAATTGCTCAAGGCCCGTCTGCCCCTACTTATCGAGATGCACCTAGGAGGACATTTCAGAATCAGCCATATCAAAGTAATACTGCCCGAACCCAAGCACAATCAAATCACCTACCTCCCCCTTCAAGGAGATTAGCCATTGAAGCAGCACCTACAAATTCAGCGGTTGGATACCTAGAAGCTGAGCACGACCTTTCCTTTTAGCCACAGCTAGATCAATCAGAAAGTGCTAACCTCTTTGATGAATAGGATGAGGAATTATCTGGTGACTCTAGTATTGGTTTCCTAGATTACCAAGATGAAGCTGGACAAAAAGGGGAAGATTCAGAGGGAGCTTATGCTATCTTTACCAGATCTCAAAATCAATCGACTTCACACGCTGATAAAGGGAAAGCAGATGACGAGCTCCGACCAGCAGTTTCCATTGCCCAATGCGGGACTCCATTACCTCTGCAATCAAAAGATTAGGTAACTCATAAAAGAGTAACTGCTCCCGGTCACTTAATATCCCCCCCTCCTACTACTCAGGCCAGTGAAGAACCTGTCAAAGTCTTTGATGAGGAGATTGCTCCTTTTTCTATTGTAACCACCTTTCAATCATTTGATATTATTGATCATGCTAAAAAGACTAAGATTCAAATGACAGAGGTTGAGTATTTGAGAGCTAATCCAGAACAGCTTGATAGGTTAGCGGAATATGTTAAAAATAAAGCTGTTCCTGTAGGACAAAATCCTTCGAAAGTTGTTCTGGATCTCCCCAAAGACAAACCAGCCCAAAATAATCTGGTTGTGACACCTCCCATCGCTCCTGAAAAAATAGAACCTTTTTATGTCTCTCTGCTTATAAATGGTTTCAAACTGAGTAACTGCATTATAGACTCTAGGGCTTCAGATAACGTCATGCCTGCAAAGGTAGCAGATTCTCTCAGCTTAACTTTAACCAAAACTTTTGGGAGGTGTTTTTCCATGGAAAACAAGCAAGTTCCCCTCCTTGGCCAAATAAAATATGCCCAATATGCCTTCACATATTTTCCAAAAAAGTGAATTAAAATGACGGTTCTAGTAGCGGATGTTCCAGCATCTTACGGTATCCTGCTCGGGCAAAATTTTTGTAAAGATGTTGGAGGCGAGTTAAGCATGGACCTATCTGAAGCAAGGATTCTGGTGCAAGGCATCATGAAAAGATTGCTTCCTGAGAAGGAAGCCAGGTATGTAGTTACCCGTTCCATAGCACCTAAAGCTCAGATTTTATTTGAGTCATCAGGCATGGGCACTTATTTCTTATCCACAGACGAGATCCACAGTGCATTAGATGAAACTCCTATGGGTGATGATTTGATTTTGGTTTCAGCAGATGCGAAGGATGGGACGCCCAAGCAAAATGAATACATAAAACAATCTTTTCCCCGAAACGGGAAAGTTTTTATGGAAAGAGTAATACCTGATGAGCTATGGACTTTGGAGTTCGACGGTAGCTGCTCTTCTACTGGATCAGGAGTGGGAGTTGTGTTAGTGTCCCCTTAAGGAGAAATTACTCCTTTTTCCTACAAATTACAATTCAATAATACTAACAACACGGCTGAATACGAATCCCTGTTGCTCAGACTACAGGCTGCCAAAGAAAAGGGCGTAAGGAAACTCCATGCTAAAGGAGACGTTGAGTTGATAGTCTGTTAGATAAGGAACCTCTATCAGACCAAAAATGAGAGGTTGTGCCATTATCCCAATCAGGTATGGGATCATATTGAGGATTTCGATGCCTTCAATATCTCTGCCATTTTGAGGGAATTCAATGATCGAGCAGACGCATTAGCTGTCTCTGCAACTCTCCTGATTCCCCATCCTAATTTCAAGGGAGATAAGTATACTATTGAGTTGGTTTTCTGACCAAGTGTACCAGACAATGTTGACCACTGGAAAGTATTTAATGATGATGATCAAATCATCACTTTCTTGGAGCAAAAAGACACTTTCAAACAATTGTGTTTCGAAGGCAGTAAGCCCCGGGAGTATGGACTAACCCCTGAAACCCAGGCCCATACAGGTGAAGATTTGTTGTAGCTCAAGGGGAATAAAATTCCCAAAGGTTTAGTTTCCCTGGAGAAGCTGTTCAATGACCATGATCGGTTTGTCAAACAACAACGAATAGATTCAAGTTCTTCTTCAGATTTTGATCAAATCAACTTGGGGACCAAGCACGACCCTAAGATGGTAAACATTGGGAAATGTTGCACTTCCAAGGAAAGGTTTGAGCTTGCTAGTTTACTCTGTCAATATAGGGATGTGTTTGCCTATTCTTATGATGACTTAAAATCTCTCAGGCCACATGACATCCGTCATGACATCCCCCTAAAAGCCAACTCTGTGCCTTATAAACAAAAATCGAAGCAATATAATCCAAAAATCTCAGATACCATTTTAGCCAAGATACAAAAGATGCTAGATGCTCAGATAATTTTTTTGATCCATCACTCAACATGGGTTGCTAACATAGTACCTATCAGAAAGAAAAATGGTGAGATTCGAATCTGTGTAGATTTCAGAAACTTGAATCAGCTGTCCTTAAAAGATAACTACCCCCTTCCCATTATGGATCAAGTCCTACAGATGGTAATAGGTTCAGAAATGTTATCAATGCTTGACGGTTTTTTGGGTTACAATCAAGTGGAGGTCGGAAAAGCAGATCAACATAAGACAGCATTCACCACACCCTGGGGTACTTTCGCTTACCGCAGGATGCCTTTCGGTCTGATAAATGTAGGCGCTACTTTTTAAAGGGCTATGGATCTCGCTTTCAAAGATATAATGGGAAAATTCATTGTAGTATACTTAGATGATCTGACGGTATTTTCAAAACAGCGTTCTGAGCATGTTCACCATTTGCAAAGAGTACTAGAGCGCTGTCGTCAAAACGGCATCTCGTTAAACCCAAAGAAATCCATTTTCGGAGTAACTGAAGGGAAGCTTCTCGGACACATAGTGTCCCGAGAAGGTATCAGAATTGATTCAGAAAGAGTTAGATCCATTCAGGAACTTACTCTGCCTACCAGCAAGACCACAGTTCATTCTTTCTTTGGGAAGGTCAATTTCCTTAGGAGATTTGTTCCTGAATTTGCCGAGAAAACCCGTCACATTGTCAACATGATGAAGAGCAATGCCACATTTAGGTGGACTGTCGAAGGCAAAGCAGCGTTCAAAGAAATTAAAAAAGCAATTGCAGGGGCACCAATCTTGGTTTGTCTGGACTATACTAAAGGTTTTAAAATATATAGTTATGCCTCTGAGCATACACTATCAGCTATTTTGGTTCAGCCCAATTCAAAAAATGCAGAATCTCCTATTTCGTTCATGAGCTGCCCACTCAAAAATCATGAGTTGAAATATTCCCTTATGGAGAAACACGCATACGCCGTGGTCAAGGCTGTCAAGCATTTCAGGTTTTATATCCTGAATTCTCACACTGAAGTCCTTGTACCAGATACAACAATAAAATCTATTTTGACTCAGCAAGAGTTCGGTACAAAGAGGGGTAACTAGATTACCAAAATTCAAGAATTCGATCTGGACATCAAACCAAACAAGCTCATACGGGGACGGGGCCTTTGCCAATTGATCGCCAACAACACTTCAGAGGAATTAAAAAATGAAGATCAAGATATCGAAAGCGTGCCCACAGTTCTCTTTGTCGCCACTACTGATGAGTGGTTTTCTGACATTGCTTATTTCCTAACATATGGTGAATGCCCTTCTCATCTTTCTTTTAGAGAAAAATGGAATGTTAAATTAAAAGCAGTTGGTTATGTTCTATGGGACCATGGTCTTTACAAGAGAAACCTGGATGGGGCATTTCTTCGTTGTGTTGATAAAGCTCAACAAGAAAAACTTTTAGAATCTTTCCACAATTTGGCCTGTGGAGGACATTTCTCTGCACCGGTGACGGCACACAAGATTCTACGAGCAAGGTACTTTTGGCCTACGCTTTTTCAAGATGCTTAAAAATGGGTGCGTAAGTGTGAGTTGTGTCAGCAATTCATCGAAAAACCTAAGCTACCTACTTTGCCCCTCAGGCCAGTTGTGATCGATGAACCATTCCAGGAGTGGGGTATTGATTTCATTGGTGCAATTAACCCATCTTCAAGTGCCGGACATGATTATGTCCTCATCGCGATAGACTATTTTACTAAGTGGGTGGAGGCCAAACCAACTAAACATGCTACCTCCGAAGTAGTATGCACCTTCCTCAAAGAAAATATCATCTCCAAGTTTGGGGTTCCACTAAAAATTGTGACAGATAATGCAGCCTGCTTTTCGTCACGTGAAATCACTCAATTTTGTTTCCACTATGGGATTACCTTGTCTCACACTTCAGACTATTTCCCTCAGGGAAATGGACAAGCAGAATCAAGTAACAGGAACCTGGTCACCATCATCAGGAAGTTGGTGGATGACAATCAGAGAACATGGCACAAAGCTTTGTATGATGCTTTATGGGCCGACAGGATAACACCTAAAAGAGCTATAGGTATGTCACCTTTCCAACTCCTATATGGACGAAATGCAGAAATCTCCATCACCCTTGAACTACCAGCACTCAGGTTAACTAGAGCAATCAAAGACTCGACCTTTGAAGGCTCAATTGACAAGCGTATCATGTATCTGACGGAGCTGAATGAACAATGAGTTATGGTGGTAGATCAGATCAGGGAACATCAGAATCAGGTGAAGGCACTTTTTGATAAAAAAGCTAAAGCGTGTGAGTTCCAAGTCAGAGATCAAGTTTTGTTATGGGAAAAGTGGCGTGAACCAAAAGGGATGCACAGCAAATTTGACTCCCTGTGGAGGGGTCTGTTCACCATTCGACAGCTCTGTGGTGAAGCTAGCTTTTTGCTAGAGTATAAAGATGGAACGTCGTTTACACTACCTCACAATGGGCAGCACCTAAAGCTTTTCAACCCTTGAAGCTTGGATGAGTCCATTTGTAAAATATGTACAGTTCTTCTTTTTTATCTGTCTTTCTTCCTCTTTTTCTTTTTTTGCTCGACTCCATAGCCCAATGGCTTGGATGAAGGCACTTAGAGACTGGATTTTGCTTCTGCTAATCTTTTCGATTGAGCGGAAGTTCCCCAATAGCAGCCAACTGTTGTTTCCAAAATTAGCTTATCTCATTTTGGAAGCAACCCCCCACGAAACTTGTCCATTTCGTCTTGTCTCTCTAAGTTTGTTTTTAAGACATTTCCATGGTAGGTTTTCATCTTGATCGGATTGGGAAATGGTTACTTTCCCGTCGAGACCAAGTTTCCCCTTCCCCTTTTCCTTTTTCTCCTCTTTTCGGAGTTAGTCTCCCTTGCTTTTTTCTTGCAAGGGCGGCGATTTTCGCCGCCCCTACATTTTTCTTGCAAGGGCGGCGATTTTTGCCGCCCCTGCATTTTTCCTGCAAGGGCAGCAATTTTTGTCGCCCCTGCATTTTTCCTGCAAGGGCGGCCATTTTTGCCACCCCTGCACATCTCAGTTTCCATGCAAGGCATTAATGGCCCTGTGCGGTGGGTTGTTGGGGTTGGTTTTTCACCCTATATAATCTGATTTGGGCCTCATTTCTTCTCACTTCTTCTTCCTCTCCTCCTGCCTCTTGCACCTGAGTGCTCCAAGGGACTTTGCGAAGTGCCAGCTCGTGGATCTGACTTCGTGGCACGTGCGTTTTCCAGGTAGGGTTTATTTTTAGTTGGTTTTGTTTTTTGTTTCCTCTTCTTCCTAGCTTAGTCTTTTCTTTTTGTTTTTCTTTTTGTCTTTTCTTTTTCTCTTCCCCCACGGCCTCGTAAGGGCGGCATTTCCTTGCTGTCGTTCCCCCTCTTTTTATTCCTTGTGTAAGGGCGGTGATTTTCGCCGCCCCTCCACATGGCTTGTCCTCATGCAAGGGTGATGATTTTCGCTTCCCCTACTTTCCTCATGCAAGGGTAGTGATTTTTGCCACCCCTGCTTTCCTCATGCAAGGGCGGTGATTTTTGCCGCCCCTACATTTTCCTTCCTTTTTCAACTAACTCCCAGATTTTTTCCGAGTTGTCCTTTTCAAGATTTTTTCTTCCTCATTTTCCATCCCTTTGCCCATCCTGGCCTTTTTAAGTGACCTCCTGTAACCTATGTCACTTAGATTGCTCTCCCCCTCTCTCTCACTCTCCTTTCAACTATGGCTGCAGCTCCTTCAGCAAGCTCCTGCACGCCTGCTCCCGTCCAAACAAGATCATCCCCCATGACGGAAGCATCTCCTTCAAAGGTGAAGACAATGAAATACAAATACCAGGGCATCTTCCCACTCACAGAAATCACCTCGAATGTCGATGACATTTGGGACACCGAGATCGGCCACGTGGATATGGCCGAATTCCTGGGACGAACCAAAGCAACAAATTCCAGCACTGGGATAAAGATAATTATTGAGAGCAACATCCACCTGGTGGCTGCCTTCCCAGTAGTGACCAATCATGCAAAATTCATCCTTCAATGCACGCACTTCTATGACAAAGAGACCAGATTAGTCTCAGACTCCAGTGGCAGCATGATCATTCAGTTGGACCTCGAATTTATCGACAAAGTTTTTCTATGTCCACCAGCCACCGAAGTAACCCAAATTGACTTTGAGAATGCGCAGAGGGAGTATGACAAAGACCCCAAGAGGGAAAAGAGGGTCATAAACCATAAGTGGTTAAAAACCCCAAGGGCCAGCCTATCCAGATGGTCGAAAAGCTTCCCTAGAAGTGACTTCATTAAAGAAGTTGGTGACTTAATCACCCTCCTCAACAGAGTACGGGGCCTCCCATCCTCTTCACAATTCCATGAATAGATGTATCCATTCATTAAGATCATCCTGCAAGGCAAATAGGCCATCTTCTGGGGAGAACAGATCAACAATGCTATTCATGAGCAGCTGACCAGGGTACAAACCTCCTTCAAATTCTACATGACCTCGTACTTGGTCTACATAGCTGCTGCCATGCGATCTTTCCTGGGTCTAACAATAGAGGGGGATAGGAAGACCACCCTGGTCTATTCATACTATCTGCAGCTGACACTTCAGAGTTCGACATGTCATTTCAGGTGAGTGAATGACGCATTCTTTGCCGTGTTTCTATGTCTCTTTGATCCTCAACTGGAACAGAAGAGAATGTCAGACGAGGCTTGGACAGTAGTGAATAGTTTTGGCTACATGTTCCTCCAATTATCTACATTTTCTTATCTTTAGGTGGGTTTCTATCAAGGATACCCTTATATGCTCCCTAGATTCCCTTCAGACAGGTTGGTCTTGATGGAGCTTTGCCGACAATTGGCTGTCGTGCACTCAAAATAGATGGAGCTTAAGAGACCTGGTTTCAAGTTTCCTATCCAGATTGGCAGATTTTCTGTTGCTACATCGACTAAAGCCAAGGTTATGGAAATAGAGATGCAGATGGTTACTATTAAATCATTCAAAAGGCAGGAAAAATTTGATTATAGGGGAGTCAGAGAGACAATCCAAAGGAAGACTCAGTTCCACGAGCCCATGATTGAGGACATCTGGGTGGATTTGAGGACGGCTGAAGAGGTAAGGAAAATGGACTATTGCCATCTCACGCTAGAGCAAATAGAGTACCTCAGGCTTGCTGAGATCCCTTCAGGGTTGATTGACGATGGGAATATCATGAACAGCAGATATCTGACAGACAAGGTCGCCGGTTCCCCTCTTCCTCCGATTAACTGGTCTCAAAAAGAGTTGACTTCTCTAAGGAAAAGATTCGAACCAGTATTGGCTAACACCAATAGTTGGTTGGCAGCAAATGGAATCACCCTAAAAGAGTTCGTCACAGGGTCAGAGGCTGAATACCAAGTAGAGATGAAGAGAAAGGCAGAAAGCCGAACCAAAAACAAAGATGATGTCCCTTCATCTTCTAGACCTCACAAGCCTAGGATCATCTTTGTATCCAAGAAGCCTAGGTCAGCCCAAGAGCCTAAGGCAGTAGCCGAGGGAACCAAAGAACAAAGTCCTGAGGTACAGGCAGCTCAACCAATGGGATCAATGGAACAACCTTCAGAATGACCAGGTGTTGGGTCTCCAACCTCAATGGGACAAGTGCAGTCGATCTAGGGCTCCTCTCCTCCTCCTCAATCTCCTACGGTGCCCACTTCTCCTATCTCTCCCATCAGTGTTCCATCTTCTGGAGATGCTTCCCCTTCCAAGGTTGTTTTTGGTGATCCACAAGATCCTTCAGCAGGTTCACCTCCCTCTTCTGCATCCATTCTGAGTTTATCATCTCCATCTTTCAACCTGCCACCAAGCCCTATGCCTGATCCAGAATTAGCAGTTGGTACAGTCTCGCCGGTCACTCCAACTACGACTACTGTCACCACCAGTAGCATGGAAGCCGCTACCATGACACCGGCGGAGGCAACTATTGTTACAATAGGTACTTCTCTCCCACCTTGGATGTCTACTTTCACACCAAAGAGAAAGAAAAGGGCCATCTCCCCAGAAGAATTCGATTTCGGCAAGATAGTGCCGGCCAAAACAAAAGCTCCCAAGAAGCCAAAAC
The DNA here is from genome assembly GCA_037957365.1 of Torreya grandis. Classification (NCBI taxonomy): domain Eukaryota; kingdom Viridiplantae; phylum Streptophyta; class Pinopsida; order Cupressales; family Taxaceae; genus Torreya; species Torreya grandis. The sequence goes on along the minus strand of JARHVA010000222.1, from coordinate 2,791,050 downwards.
TCCTCTCCAAGTTGGTCGAGGAAAAGGGGCAAAAAATTTTGGAAATTGCCAAACCCCCACAAGACGCAACCCTTGAGGGTTTTGAAATGAGAAGTTATTCCTTTTCTCGTGTTGAACTTGGCAAGGTTACACACGAAGGTGCGAAGAGTGATCTTCAGTCGGCAATGGACATTATGGTCCAAAATTTTGACAAAGAAAAGGAGATGAAAGATTTTTATAAAGCCAAGGCTGAGCAGTTAACAGCAGTAATCAGAAGATTCACCATCCCACCTGAAGCAACGACTCCAGAAGCCTTTTCTGTGGATGATTCAGTCATTCAGAAAGCCGAAAAGACTTATTTGAAGGGAAAAGTAATGGAGGAATATATTGATAGAATGCATAATCAAGGAATCTCTCTGCTATTTGAGGTTGCGGAAAGAACAGGGAAAATGAAGAGGTTGAAAGCTCAGGTGGACAGTTTTGTCTCTTTTACCTCTCAGGAGATTGATGGCTTGGAGAAAGATCTCGATAGATGGAAGGAAATGAAAGATCTAAAAAAGAGTACCCTGATATCTATCGGTGTCATCCCCAACAAGGATTCATATGTTGAGATCAAGGAGGCGATGATCTTCAGGATCCAGGTACTTAAAGATCTAATTGATGATCTCAAAGCTTTTAAAGAAGCTAGTGATAAAAGTGACCTGAGCTTGTTAAACAAATTAGAAGAGCTGCCCTGTGACTTGACCTCTAAGGATCATCAGTTCCTCTCAACAGATGAAATGATTCAGAATTTCGAAGGGATGATTCAGAGGGATTTCAAAGGAGCATCTTTCTCCATGACTTCAGTAGACAGCGTTCTGGATGCTCAGTTGACTTTGGAGAATTTAAAATCCAGGTTAACTAGCCACTCTAAAGCCATCACAGCATTGAAAGATGCACTAATCAGATCAAGGGTCGTCTCTAAAAATGCAGTTGCATCGGAGAGCATAGGAATTCAGGCATCAATCACCATGTATGATGCTCATCTGAAGAAGTCGGGCAGCAAGAATTGACACTCTCTCTCCCCTTCTCTCTTCTTCTATCCTTATGCATTTTTGTTTTGTGCAGAATGCGTGTAATTTTGTAATATGTAATTACAAATATTATATTTTTGGAAAATATCTAAAAGTCAAAGATGAGTCATCTTTGACCAAGATATTTTTTTATTTTATTATTTTCTGTTTTTGAGGATTTTCTCCCTATATATAGTGGAGACCTCATTTGTAAATTATCTTGGAAAAATTGAGAGCAAACACTCTGCTGAAATTGAAGCAACTTTTGAGACTTTGTGCTCAGATTTGTAAATCATATTTTGTCAAATGAATGAGAAGCAAGTGATTTCAGACTTTGTGTTGAAGTTATCTGTGTCATCTAAGAAATAGTTTCTTATGTACTCTTTCCTGATAACCTCTTGTTTATCTGATTTAATAAGCAAAGTGAATGTGTTGATATTATCTAAGGGTGCTTCTAGAGGGTGGGAGATAGACTTTGTGCTGCTTTCATCTTTCAGATTCATTTATCTTTTGTAGTTTCAGGGGAAGACTTTGTGCTTCACTTTACTCTACGGTTGTATTTGTTTCGGATCCGTGAAGAAGCTACAAAATACTTTGTGTTTGCGTGAGCGTTCTTGTGACTTTGTTACTTCAGGTAATCTCTTGCTCTTCATTTGATACCATTCCTGAAAGAAGAGGAGTGTTGTTAGCTTTGGATCAGGGATTTTCCTCTTTTGTCCTTCATACATTACTTTTGAAAAAAGAGAAGTAGATGATGTCCTACCCCCCATGTGTTATTTTCTACTTAATTATATACATATTTATAGCACGCAAATACTAATAGGGAACCTCCCCTTGATGAGAGGAGAGATTTACCTCGTCTAGATCTGGTAAAGCCCCCCTCTTCGTGGTGTAAATCTCCTTTACGTTGTGGCTGATATCCCCATTTTGCCATCAGTTAGTTGATGACAAAATATTCACCCAACACAAACATTATGTAGTGGTCCAAAAAATAGATAATCCTAAACCACAACAATCTAAATATGAGTCTAAATTTGATACACTAGTATAATAACCTAATCAAACTATGTTATCTAAGGCACCTAAGAGATGGTTCTCATGTTTACCTAAGTCCCCAACTTCATTAATCCTATGGATAATAGTGTGTAAGCTTATATTTCTCCCTCATCCTATTGAGGTTGATATGAGTCATCCTCTACCTAAAGGGTATAATGTAAATGTTTATTATCACTATCATTAGGGACCTGGGCATTCTATGAACCAATGTTTTACCTTGAAACATAAGATCCAAGATCTCATTGATGATAAAATAATTATATTCAATGATCCTTTAAAGAAATTAAGTTCACAAAAACTCCAAAATCATCTACATCTACAAGATTTAACAATTACATTATACATGGGTGGTGATTATTTTTGGGATAACCATATTAATCCTACAAAAATAAAAAACACTTGTAATATAAAGCATTTTTATTAGCTTTGTTTTGGACTACAAGACTTGTAAAAGAAGGTCAGTTAGAAATAATCCTTAGGCAACATACTAATACCAATTTCTTATGGTCCTAAATTAATTTAAACATGGGTTTGGGTTATGCCCACACATCTCCATATGCACTTACACTAGGAACTCTTTGGTTATACCAAATGGAATCAAACTTTGATCTAAATTAGCAAGATATTTCCTTTCCTCAAAAAGGAAAATTAGTACATATTCCAAATGATACCATTAATTATTATACTACACATGTAAAATTTGAGGAGGAACATGCTATGTACCTTTTCAACCTATCTAATCATGATGCAAATAATGTAAAATATACAACTTAGGATTTTTAGGAACTGAGTGGGGGAGATACATTTGACCATCCATTGGATGGTATCATAGTGTAGTCTATTCAAATATTCCAAAAATAACAAAAAAAACTAAAAATATTTTTGTCACTTACATGTTCTATTAACTCCTTATTATCTATGTGTTAGTTCCATGTTGATGGATGGCATACTTAGTTAATCCTACATACACATGTGTGTAACACTTCTACTTGAGTGTGATAACAAGCATACTTAAATACATGATCTAATCATATTTTTGGATATCAGGCCTTCCTTCTACTCATGTCATGCATGCATTGAGGGTATCCACTTCTTTAATCTTGATACACATAGATTATATGGTTCTATGATCACATTTCATTATCATGTTTGAGCTTACATAAATACTTACACATACCTTTATCCATGATTATATCTTACAAAGGGCACATACCTTTATACATTTGATATTTTTTATAACACATTAGATCTAAGGGATATTATGACATGTTTATGATGGTTTCATATGCTTTACTTTATGCACTTCCCTGAGTGTCTTGCCTTGCTATTTTATTTCTTATTCAAGCATTTGAATATGTTCCTTTGCTTGTGGCCCCTATGCCTATGTATGTTTTCATTGATATTTTCATGTCATTATTTGTTTTATATACATTTAAATATGTCATCCATACTTTTATGGGCATTTGAATATGTCATCCTTGATTTTGTGGACATTTTACTAAGTCATGTCCCTTTGATTGAGTAGAATTTGAACATGCCTCTTATTTTTAGTCTCCTCAGACCATTGCCTTTTGACTTACTTTAAGTACTCTTGTATGTGTGTTTTTTTTCTTGTTGAGATTGTATTGTTACCATCTATACATTTCCATGATTCTTATCATAAATATTATGACTTCATCTGATCACATTGGTTTGATGCATTTCAATGATATATCTAGAACTAGGGTTTTCTCATTTGATAAGGAGTGACAGTCCATGACTTAGATCTAAATGCACTAGAGAAAAGGTGGCACAAAACCCAAAAGCATCTAGGTAGATGCATCCAATTTGAATAGGTATTGTCTACTAGACATCTAATTCTAACTAAGATAGTAGCATCAATGCAACCATCCCAGGTCAATGCAAGTGTCCATGGCTATAGAGGCATAATTTTTATAATCAAACAACTACTCCATAATCTAGATCTATTCCAATTTCTACTTGTTCTATTTCTAGATCTGCATTAACATCAGAACTAACTAAGTATATTCTTTTCATTTTTATGTCTAGTATAGCTGTAACTTCTATCTTTAGCATTTTAATATAATAAATTTAGTATATGTTCTAACTAAGTTTTGTAAACAATTTTCCTACTCTAGAGATAGTATACCATCCTTGCACCTTAGGCTATCTCTTTTCCTTTTAACCCTCGATCCCTCTTAACATATATTTTAGGGTTAAATATACAAGGCTACAATCTAATCCTTAATCATTTTTGTTATTAAATTCTCTATTTCTTCTAGGCCACTTTCCTACACATCAGTAAACTTACTATTTTCCTTATCTTTCAACCTCTTGTCATTCTTGCACTGCTCTGCCCCTCCTTCCTCACTTTAAATACTTCTTTCAACACATTAATATTTGAAACAAATATTAATATTCACCCTACTAAACTAAACCATAGAATTAATTTCATCCATAATCTTATAATTCTCTTCCTCTGATTTTTTGATTTTATCATTCATTTGTTTCATTTTCTTGACTACATCCTCCATATCTAAAATCTCACTACATTACATATTTATTTATTTAATGGATTCCTTTAGACCCTAATTATCACTTATCAACCTCTTCATAATGTGCTTGTATATATCATCATCAGTCACTAAAGAATTGAACTTATCAAGATTAACAACATTAGGGTATTCTAAAACATGTTTTGTCCCTTTAAGATCAATCTTTTCCTGATTGGTTATTACATCTTTTCTTTTTGCCTCTTTCCCACCTAAAATATGATCCTCCAAAATCTCCATCAATTGAATATCATTATTTTCAATCCCCATCTTTGAATTAGAAGAACCAAAAAAAAAATCTTCCTTCTTGAACTTTGACTTCTTAGACATTGACTCAATGGAAATAAGGGATCTCTCAACTTGTTAAGGCATAATAGTCTTAACACTCAGCACCTTGATAGTGATAGTATTATACTTATTACCACTATCACTAATCTTTAAAAAAACTTTTTTCATAGGAACTTCCTTATTATCAGTCTCTATAGGCCTTATCTTTGGAGAAGGGCCAATATCAAAATCCTTGGCATGTTTAAACAAAAGGTATATTAAACCTTGGTGGAGTGATATGGCCATTTTACTAAGATGCATGTTGATAACATAACTCTCTAATGACATCATTAGGTAAAATGGAATTCTAATATCAATTTTATGTCAAAAATGATTAAGAAAGGTAAAATAGTAGGCATACACTACCTTATAATGACCTTCCAAAGTGATATACTTCTTAACCTACTTCACCACCTCATTATAGGGAATAGGAAGTAAATCATGAATATATCCACCTTGAAATTTTATGAGGTTTTCATTGTCTTTAATAAATATCTACTTTTATATCCCAAGTTGATTTGAATAACTTCATCCCTTACATACTCATCCTGGTAACATGAGCAATGACTTCCTCTAAAATAATTATTAGACACACCCCACATATTCACCATGCAACATTTCCATCCATGTGTGAATTCAATAAAAATGTGAGGGTCATAACCCTCAATTATCTCCATGAAATTCAAAATTCATCCTTATTATAGAATGCTCTAAATTTTTGTATTATTAATTGACATAGTTATACTGTTAGGTTCATTCTTAAACAAATATCCTCCTATGATGATTAATTTAATGTAAGATATTTTATGTGTGTACTTTTCATCATAATATAAAAATAATATTTAAGACTCAATAATTTAAAATTTCTTAATTAATCCATTAAATTAATAAAATTATTGATATGAATGGTAAATATTATATGCAATGAATTATGATGTATCTACAACTTTCCCTATTTAGTTAATTCTAAACTCTTAGAAGGTAATCTTTCCAAAAACTCACTTTATATCTATTTATATTGATACATGACCAATTTGGATCTAGTAAGCCTACCTAAGGGATCTCTTATCACACAACACCACTAGAGACATTTTTGAAGTCTCTAGTAACATAGCACCACACAATAACCCAAGTTAGATCTACAATACATAAAATAAATATAATCTAGTGATCACTAAAGCTTGTGTCATAAAGGGGGATAGTTAAATAGAAAACATAACAGGCAAAGGAAAACTCTAATCAAGTCAATATAGAGGTAATTCTAATCAAGGAGTAAAACATTCATCCTATTACTTTGTGAAATATTTATCTAAAAAAATGAAAGAGTAAGAGTTAGGAATACTTACCTTATATTAACTTGTCATGTCTCAATATCTCTCTTAGCCAATGGTGATTTTCAAGAGATTATTGTGTATTTTTAAGGATCACACTATATAAATAATATATAGGCTACAATATTCCTACTTTGCATCCAAGACTTTCCCATAAGATAATCTTCTTTCCTTCCAAGGTAAAACCCTATGCAATGACTTCTCAAGTGTAAAATTTATAGAACTATGAGATGTAATAATGTGAAAATTAATGTTTTTCTCTATTGGATTGAAGTGGGTATTTATAGTTAATTATTGACTCTAAACCCTCCTAAGAATGTATCTAATGTTAATGACTATCTTGATTTTGTTAGGTAGGAAAAGTATTTGTTAGCTCTCAAACTAGGTTGATCAAGCTAACTTAGTTCCATAAAATGCATTGAATCCTTTATAAAAAGATTGACCTAGCTGACTTAGTAAGAAAATAGGGTGCTTTCTTGGTTAGGGGCTATTTGATAGGAGAATTTATTAGGGAGGTAGATAAATAGGATTTAATTTTTTAGGAAGTTAGATAAAAGGGACTCATAGTGGTTTTAGGTAATGGTATAGGGACCAATAATCTTTCAAAGAACCAAATGTCTACCCACCCCTTTATCAGTGCACCCTTTAAAGTGTGCACTTAGAGAGATTGAAACTTGACAAGTTTATGGAAGAGAGAAAGTATCAGTAAATGATAAAGTTTAAAAATATTATGTGTACACATATGCCCCACTCAAATATCATCATGTATCATGAAAGTGTAACATGGGATGGTGCTTTGAGAAATAACATATAAATACATGAAATTGAGATAACTAAAAAATAAAGTACTAAAATTAATGTTGAAATTAAATGAAATTAATTAAAAGTAACATATACATACTATTAGCCAAATTTGGCCTACATACCAAAATTTGCCTAATTTAGAATAAGAAGTTGAGTAGTGTCCTAATTGAAGGGTGATCCAATGGTGGAAGGAGTAGATAGACTTTAGGAGAAGATCACTTGCCATTCTAAAGCATTTGAAACAATTTAAGTGAAATTAAAGTGTAGTTGATCAAATTTTGAGAAAGTAGGTTTTCATGGTGATCGATGTAGTTATGATCAATAAAATGAGTTTTCATAGGCCTTTAAGACTCATCAGAGATTTAAAATATCAATTAATAGTTCAAGTACAAGTCTAGAAGAACTAAACCATCATGACACATCATGCAGAAATGAATGGGTCAACTTGATTGTGAATTTAATAATTATTCTTAGAAATCCTCTCAAGCCAAAAAAACACATAGACAAGATGTATTTCATGCCTAGATCATCCTCTAAAAATTTCATATCTTGATGTCTTTTTTATATCAAGATATAAAGCTTCAAAGTTAGATATGTAGAGTAAGACGTGCATGAGGACAACAAGATAAAGCCATAGTAAATAGCCATTTGAATTAAAATATTCTAAGGATGAATACATGGCTAAAAAGTGTTCAAATATATATAAAATTTAATGGTGATTGTTAATATAATGATTTAGTGGGTCCCAAATATCCAATGATGCACATTTGATCACGTACTAAAGATCAATGGTAAGCATCAAATCAAAAGGTCAGTAGATCCCAAGAATGAATAGAAATATAATAAGTGTCAAGATATTGAGTACCCAAAGTAATATCTAATGGTACATGTCAACTAACAAGGCTAGTGGGTCCAAATAGATCAATGGAGCATGTTTAATCATACCAAAGTAGATTAGTAGAGAGTGAGAGCTCAAAGAGTCAGTGGATCTCAAATATGAATGAGAATTAGCCAAGTGTTAAGACCGTGGTACCTACTAGATAAATCAATGAAGCACATTCAATAAAAAAAAAATTAGAGCAATGGTTCACATAGGGTCAAAGGGTTAACAAGATCTTGAGAATGAATGAAGAGCTACCAGGTGGCACATTCTTAGAAACCTAGATCAAGATCAATAGCCAATATCAAAATTTGAATCTAAATATGATCAAGGTCAAACCAGAGCAAATATTTTTAAGGGAGGCCATGGAGGTAGAAACTTTAGGTTTGATGTGTTCATTTCCAAAGCCAACAGCATGATTATGACCTTTTTCTCCATTATTACATGCTAAAGATAAACTAGTAGGGAGCAATCCATGCTAAAACAAGATCATAACAAATTGATCTAGCTATTATAACTACTTTAACACTAGCATTCAGCTTTTAAATGACTTGATCTCACCATTGTAACCATAAGGAGCATCAATGTAGGCCATACATAGATTGAAGGAGTCTAATATTGTTTTTTATCCATTTTATAAAAGTAGTCTTAGACATTATGATCTTTTATAATTGCATCAACATTGGAATGATTAGAAATTTTGGTCATTATGCTCCCTTATCCATCTTTATATGAATTATCCCCATATGTCTCATCCCATTATAGATAAATATAGGATTTTAAGCCGTTAAAATGATCCCCCTCTTTGGCATGACTAGACTCTGCCAATATTTGTACTATAACACCTATTTGATGTATTAAAATACTAAATTCCTCTATTTTCAAGTTGAATCAAAGTGTGTTTCATGAGTTTATTAATTTTTTTAATTAATAAATATTTTCCTTTCCTCTAAGTCTTCACACCTTCATGCAGTGTTTTAGTAGTTCTCACAAGTCATTCTAAGTGCATACATAGTTTTTTGGTTAGTGTGGAAGTGGAAAATTGCCCTCCCATGCTAGGTCAATAACTAAGTCCATGCCATTCTATGAAATAATTATGTGAGGGTTAATTAAAGAGTGAGTGAAGTGATATTTTCTAGTATTGAATACATCTTATAATGTCTCTTATGTAATTATAAGGATCAAAATATTTGGTGCATCACCACCCCTTTTACATGTTTTCATTGATTATTGTTAATCTATCTTCCCTTTTCCAAGTAAGAAGCTAGTTTAGGTTTACTATAGGTGATAGAACCAAAAGGTATTTGACCTTATCTAGAGGTTTTACCAAAGCTTAGGTGACCCACAGCCTAGGGTCATTCCCATTTTGGACTAAGTTTGAGAAAGAGGACCTGAATAATCCCCTTCTTAGCTAGGGTGTAACCTATGATGCCAACAGTTCTAGCATGCTTGATGGGATCCATTTTCCTTAGCATAGCTAAATTTTGGAGTTGAGAAGAATTATTTTTATTAGAGGGATACATCCATCATCATCAAAATCTAAAGATTATTTAAGTTATAAAGTTCATAACATCATCCAAATTGCATTTTCATGCCAAAGGTTACTACAATGTCAGTTAGTAAAGGTATTTCCCTTGAATTAATTTAGATACCTTATATTTAATATAATAAATAAATATTTATTAGGATACTACCTTATCCCCAAAATTAATATTCATCTCTTGGTCATCTTATTATCTTAAGCAGTGCAATTCCCATTGCCTAAATGGTCATCAAGAATCAAATATTCATCCCATTCCATAGAGTTAATCCACTAAATTTAGCCCATTTTTTTGTAATTCCTATGTATACCCTTAAAATTATCCCATTATTCTTAGGATAAGGTCAAACAATAGATATTGAGCACATCCACGACATTGCCAACCTTTGTTCCATTCATAATGTTGTTCAAGATAATATGACTATCAGACTACTTATTGCATCTTTGAAAGGAAAATAATTATAGTGGTATAAAAATATTCCATTTAATTTCATTTTTACTTGAGATGAGATAGGTTCGGCCTTAGTTAGACAATTTGAGGACAAATTTGACCACCTATCTTTAGTTGAGTAGATGAGTACCATTCAGAGAGATCCCCATGAGTTCATGTTTGATTTTAACCTTAGATTCAAAAATAAATAGACTAAGATTCATATAGTGATTATACCATCCCAATAATAGGTCTTCTTGTACTATCTAAAATCACTTAATTTTGGTATTAGTGTGATGATACAGTCAATGGGTGGAAATGCCTTGCCAAATGCTTATGAGATTGTAATAAGAGTAGAAAATAGTTTGATACAAGCTAGTAAGCTCTCCTTAAGCCCTCTAATGCCTATATTCCTAAATTTTTAATCTATTATACCCCCTCAAGTTCCTCATTTTATATCATTATCCCCTATTTCACCTCCTCAAGCTCAAGTTGTAACCCCTTCTAGTCAGGCCAATGAGCTTAGTGACTTGAAAGGTTTGCTTCAATATTTTGGAAATGAAATACTATAACTCAAGAGGTAATAACATTAGACTAATAGGCCCTATCAATAAAAAAATTAGACTAATAGGCCTTATCAACAACAAAATTAGACTACCTATCATCCCTTCAGAGATCAAAGGCCTCCTTATCAAGGATTTAGAGAAAATAGACCACCCTACCAAGCATAAGGATCCACAGTCCTAAATAAACCATATGAATCTCTTGATCCTAATGCACCTTCCACATAAAAATTTATTGTTCCCACACCACCTTAAAACAATTTGATACATGACTCAATTTGGCATCCCTCCAACCTTAATGATGCTCAAGACCAAGCCTTGGTATCACAAAACATTACCATGCCACAAATGACATAAGAAGAGATTTTTATTCAAGGATTTTAGTATAAGGAGACAAGTTTGGTACTGAAAGGATAAGCTCAACAATTTCAATGGAAGTCTTATGTTATTAATGTAAATTGGCAAATGGATGATTATGTTGCTTTTAATCATGGTGGTAATACTAGCAGATCAAGTGGTCAAGTTGTAGATATAACTAGAGCTAAAATAAGAGCCATTGATGAGGCTCAAGATGTGAATAATGCTTCAATTACTCATAATTTTTTTTCCAATAGTACCAAAGATCAACTTGTTTCCCCTACAACATAGAAAAATTAGATTGCAGAGGTTGGGAAGGTCCCTCAAATACCTCTGGTCTGTAAACAACTAGTGGTTTAAAAGGTGTAGCCAAAGGTTAGTGGAGCTTCATTAAACATGGTAGATCAGATGAAGAATAAAATGTAATAATTAGCATGTGGGATTCCTTTGATATTCTAGGATAAAAATATATGCTCATTTAAGAGATTTTAGTTCTCAAGGTGTCCTCAGAACTAGTTGAGAAATAAGGTGTTGTCCTCACCAATTTAGACCAACCAATAAAGCATCAAGTATAATAGGTACACAAAATGGAAAAAGGGGATAAATCTAAGTAAAATTCAAGTAAAACTCCCCCCTTTTACCTCTCTCTGATATTTGGTGACTATTTAGTTCATAATTGTATGGTGGATAGTGGAGTTAGTAGCAATATCATGCCTAAGCAAATTGTAGATAAGCTTTGTCTTTTCTATGAACCAAATGTTAAAGTGGTATTTCAATTGTATGGTTCACCAAAAAAGACAATAGGAATCATTGAGGGTCTAAATTTGACACTACATGTTTGTCCCAATGTTACCATTTAGGAGGATGTAGTTGTGGTGGACTTGCCTCCCTATTTTACCATGTGTCTATCAAGGGACTTTAACTCAAATATTTTAGGATACTTATCATCTGATTAAACATATGTAATGTTTAATAATAGGTATGGTACCAAGGTAACCATACGTTATGAACCTATTTCATGGTTTCATTTAGAACCGTATATGTCAAGTGTTGTGAACACTAATTGCCTCATCTCACATGAGGTGATAGAAGATAGTGTAGAGGAAAATAAATCACCTTTAAATGGGATTATAGATTTGTTACTTAATGATTTGGCCTATATATCACATGAATATGATCCTTATAATCTAATTTATGAATAAGGACTTGGTGTTTATTACCTCCATGAGAAATATACACCAATTCCAGCCTTGATGAAGGATGATAAATCTAGTGATGGTCTATAGAAATTATACTTTAATTTATCAAGGAATAAGCATGGTAACAAGGCTAGAATGATGTTTATTTCCTTATAAAATCAAATTTACTTCTCATCTATTAATTTTTAATTTTATTTATCAAATAATGTTGTAGAATAGGAGGTACTAGTTCATGGTTTGTAATGGGCTAGGAAGATGAAAGTTAATGCCTTACAAGTCTTTGGTGATAGTGAACTTATAGTTCACCAAGTGAGAGGTTTTAATGTATGAAAAACCCCATTGATTAAATCTTATAATCATATGTTATGGGACTTACTTGAAGAGTTTCAGGCCTTCAACATTCAAGTGATGCCAAGAGATGAGAACAAACATGCAGACAGGTTGGCTACCATTAGGGCACAATTTAGTATCCCAGTTGATGTAAAGAATAAAAATGTCTAGTCATATATTAAGGTGGTTTTAAGGCCTTTTATTCCAAATAAAAATGATAATTGATAAGTATTTGAATATGTTAATTAGATTATCAGACTCTTGCAAGAGGCTGAGTTTTCCTTAAGAAATTAGTCAAATTACTTGTAGCAATATGGTGATCAAATTATGCAAATGAAAACAAATAAGTTTCCCAAGGGATTTGTCACACTTGAGAACATATTCAATAGTGATGATGAGCTAAGGAAGGAAAATTTATCTTTGTCAATAAAGGAAGAACACTATGCCAATGTGGATTTTTCACCTGGTAAGAGTTTAAAATTAGGTAAAGTATGCACTTATTTAGAGAAGGAAACTTTCACTAAGTTATGTACAAGTTTTTTTGATGTATTTTCATGGAAATATAATGATCTCAATGGATTTGAACCAAGTCTCAACACACCATTAAGATAGAAGATTAAACTAAGCCAGTAAGACAAAGATAAGGGCCTATTAATTCCAAGCTTGAGACTTTGATGAGAGCTGAGATTTATAAGCTCATTGAGTTAGCTATTATATTTCCAATCAAGCACTCAACTTGGGTGGAAAATATTGTTCCAATATGGAAAAAGAATCATGAAATTAGATAGTGTGTTGACTTTTATGATTTGAACAAAACTTCCATTAAAGACCACTATCAACTACCATTTATGGAATAGATTTTATAGTTGGTTGTAGGTTCAGAAAGGTTCTCCTTGTTGGATGGATATTGTGGTTACAACCAGCTTTTGGTCAAGGAAGAATACCAATTCAAGACAACCTTCACCATAAAGTGGGGGACATTTACATATAGAAAGATGCCCTTTGGTCTATCCAATGCTAAAGAATTTTTTTAGATAGCCATGGATATGGAATTATAGGGCCTTATTAACAAATTTATACTGGTCTATTTGGATGATGTAACAGTGTTCTCAAAGGATGAAAGTGAGCACATAGTTCACCTTGAGAAAGTTTTTAAAATGTGTAGGAAATTTAACGTATCCCTAAATCCCAAAAAGTGTGTCTTCTTAGTTCATGAAGGTAATGTTCTTGGACATATAGTTTTAAATCATGATTTAAGCACAGATCTTAAAAGAATATATTCAGTTATTGTAATTTCCTTGCCCAAGCACAAAAGAGCTTTGCAAAGTTTCTTAGGGTATATCAATTTTATCAAAAGATACATCTTACATTTTTCCACTTTAGCTAAGCCACTTACAGCCATGCTAAAGAAGAATTAGAGTTTCAACTAGTCCAAGGAAGGCATAAAGAGTTTTGAGGAAATTAAAAAATACATGGCTAGTGCTCCTATACTCATGAACCCATATTTATCAAAGGGATTCATTATGTACACCTATGCTAACATTAACGCCATTTCAAGAATTCTTATGTAGTAGAACCATGAGCCCTTAGAGCATCCAATATCCTTCTTCAGTCAAGGCTTGGAAGAATATGAAACAAGTTAATCTTTTTTTGAAAAGCATGTACTTTCAATTATAAGGTCTCTCAATAAATTTAGATACTTGTTATCTAACAATAAGATACACCTAATGGTTACACATCCAAGTGTCCAAGAATTTCCCTTGATCAAAGACATAAGTGAGAAAATAGCTAGTTAGATAACAAATTTAATGGAGTATGATGTGGAGATCAAAGTCACAAAGTTGATTAGAGGCAAAGGAATTTATGAGCATCTATCCCAAGTATTACAAGAAGCCAATGATGTGGTTAGTGTCAACTGATGAAGAAGTTATATCTAATCATACCTTACCTTCTAGTTGGTACCATGATCTGGTAAGATATATCCAAGATGGTCTTTATCCCTCTCACCTAGCTCCTTCAAAAATAATATATTTTATATTGCAATCCATTCCATTTCTTCTCATTAATGGTATTTTTTTAAGAAAGATATCAATGGCATGTTATTAAGATGCATTGAAAAACATCAAAAGGAAAGGCTACTTGAAGATTTCCATGATGGACATGGTGGAGGGAATTATTCAGCAAGGACCATAGCCTACAAGATCATGATAGGTGCGTATTATTGGCCAAGCTTATTTGGTAATTTTTATACATGGGTTAGGAAATGTAGACAATGTGCTATGTTTGTAGGAAAGGTGAAACTTGAATCCTTACCTCTCCAACCAATTATAGTGTATCAGCCCTTTGTCCAATGGGGATTTGACTTTGTTGGTCTCATAAACCCCCCTTCAAACTCAGGTCATAAATGGATACTAACTTCCAAAAATTACTTCACTAGATAGATAGAAGCAATGGCATTGAAGGAAGCAAATGAGACCAATGGTTTAGATTTATATGAAGGTCTACTTACTAGGTTTGGAGTCCCTTCAACTAGTATTTATGATAATGTTATGGCCTTTATGGGGTCTAAAATTAGCCAATGGGCAGTTCAATATAGTGTATTTCTCATCACTTCATAAAATTACTCCCATGAGGCAATGGCATGTTGAAGATCATAAGAATAAAAATTAAATATAATCAGAGGTCATGGAATCTCAAATTAAAGTTATATCTATAGGTTGATATGATCACCTACAAGAGATCAATAGCTAGCTCTCCATACAAGCTGGTATATGGTAAGGAAGCAAGAATGCCTATTTCTCTTAAATTTCCTTCCCTAAAACTAATGCACCAACTTGAGTTGTTATAAAATGAACTAATAGAGATTAGGTATGATAATTTTATGGATTTGGAAGAGACAAGACATCAGTCCATTCTAGCCATGGAAAGCCATCAAGCAAAAGTGGAGAGAGCCTTTGACAAAGCATCTTCTTCACAAAGGTTCAAAGACAGAGATTTGGTCCTCAAGTGTGATGAGGATAGAGCTAATCTAGGAAGGCATATAAATTTTTGAATCTCTTTGGAGTGTTCCACACATAATCTCTAGATACAAAACCCATAATGCCTTCCAACTTGAAAATATGGATGGTGAAGAGCTTCCTATCCTAGTTAATGGGATATACTTGAAACATTTCTACTGAAGGTTGAGTTCCCTATACATAGTTTGTTTTGGATTTCCTCCAAGTTTTATCCTAGCACATTTGTTTATTTTATTTTACTTTGTTTAGTTAGCTTCCATTTTTTATGTGTTTCCTTCCCTATTTTTATGAATTCCATTATCTTTGCAATTCAAAAGGTTTCTTGTAATCATGGATCAGATTCATCATTATTGGTGAGTCCAAGAGTCATGTAAATGGTTTGAGTTCTCAAGCATAATAGGCATGATACTTAGTTGAGTTGATAAAGATGTTAGAAAAATTTGGCCTACATACCAAAATTTTCCTAGTCTAGAATAAGAAGCTGAGCAATGTCCTGATTGAAGGGTGATCCAATGGTGGAAGGAGTAGATAAACTTTATGAAAAGATCATTTGTAATTTTAAATATTTTGAAATACTTTAAGTAAAATTAAAGTGTATTTTATCAAATTTTGAAAAATTACGTTCTCATGGTGATCAATGCAGTTAGGATCATAGAATGAGTTTGCATAGGCCTCAAAGGCTCATTAGATCTATGAAAGATCAAGCAAAAATTCAATCACAAGTCTAAAAGAACCAAACCATCATAGCATGTCACATAGAAATAAATAGGTCAGCTTGATTATGAACTTAATAATTATTCTTGGAAATCCTCTCAAGCCAAAATATCACATAGGCATGATGTATTTCATGCCTAAATCATCCTCTACAAATTTCATATATTGATATTTTTTCTATCTCAAGATATAAAGCTTCAAAGTTAGACGTAAAGAGTAAGACATGGGTGAGGACATCAAGTTAAAGTCACAAAAAATAGCCATTTGAATTCAAATGTTCTAAGGATGAATGCCTCATTAACAAGTGTGAAAATCTAAAAATCTAAGATCAAATCCAATGGTGAACAATGATCTAATGAGTCAGTGGGTTCCAAAGATCCAATGGTGAATATTTGATCATGTACTAAAGATTAATGGTGAGCATCAAGTCAAAAGGTCAATAGATCTTGGGAATTAATGAAAATAAAAAAAGTGTCAAGATATTGGGTGCCCAAACAAAGATCTAACAATGCATATGAACTAACAAGGCTAGTGGGCCCAAATAAATTGATAAAGTGTGTTTAATCATACCAAAGTAGATCAATGGTGAGAGATAGGTCAAAGAGTCAGTAGATCTTGAAGATGAATGAGAAGTAGCTAAGTGTCAAGACTATGGTAACTTCAAAATAAATTAATGAATCACATTCAAGCCATACAAAAGCAAATTGATGGTACACATAGGGTCAAAAAGTTAGTAGGATCTCAAGAATGAATGAAGAGATGCCATGTGGCACATTCTTAAAAACCCAAATCAAGATCAAGGGTAAATATCAAAAGTCAAAGCCAAATATGGTTGAGGATGAACCAAAAAAAATATTTTAAAGGGAGACCATAGAGGTAGACACATCAACTTTGACATATTCATCGTTAAATCTAGTAGCATTATTATGACCCTTTTTCCCATTCTTACATGCTAAAGATGAACCAATAGGGAGCAATCCATGTCAGAATAAGATCATAACAAATTGATCTAGTTATTGTAACTACTTCGATGCTAGACTTTAGCTTTCAAATGAATTGATCCCACTATCATAACCATAAGGATCATCAATGTAAGCTATAAATAGATTAAAAGGGACTGATATAGTTGTATCCATTTTACAGAAGTAGTCTTATACATTATGATATTTTATATCGACATCAACATCAGAATGATTAGAAATATTGGTCATTATGATCCCTTCTCCATATTTCTATGCATGATCCCCATCTATCTCATCCCATTTTTCTATAAATATATTATTCTAATCCTTTAAAATTATCCCCCTCTTTGGCATGACTAGACTCTACCAGATTTGTACTGTAACACCTATTTGATGTAACAAAAGACTAAATTCCTACATTTACAAGCTGAATCAAAGTGTGTTTCATGACTTTATTGATGTGGTTAAGTGAATATATGTTTTCCTTGCCTCTTTCTAAGTTTTTTCACCTTCATGTAGTGTTTTGGTAGTTCTCATAGGTCATTCTAAGTGCATATATAGTTTGTTGGTCAGTGTGCAAGTGGAAAAATGCCCTCCCATTCAAGGTCAATAGCTAAGTTCATGCCTTTCTTTGAAATATTTATGTGAGGGTTAATAAAAAAGTGAGTGAAGTGATATTATACAATATTGAATGCATCCTACAGTGTTTCTTATGTAAGTAAAAAGATCAAAAGATTTGGTACATCACCCTATTTTTACATGCTTTCATAGATTATTATTAATCTCTCTCCCCTTTTCCCAACAAGAAGCTAGTTTAGGTTTAGTATAGGTGATATAACTAAAATGAATATAGATTTATCTAAGGGTCTAACCCAATATTAGGTGACCCACAACCTAGGGTCATTCCCATATTGGACTAGGTTTGATCAAGAGGACTTGAATAATTCCCTTCTCAACTAGGGTGCAACCTAGGATGCCAATGCATACCTTGACTTAACTTTCTAATGAACGAATGCATGTAAATATAATATTCTTGATTGTGGAGGGAAAATACTTGAATTTAAGAAACCTTAGGGTTATAAGACTAATAATATGAATAATGTGTGCATATGTAGTATGGTCAAAGTGGTAATGAATAATTCTCAAAAATGATTAAATTATTCATAAAATTGTAAATTTGGGATCGTTAAGGCTAGGTTAGAACCAAAATACCAAGAATGTAAATGAAAATATTATTACATGTAAATGTATAACATACTAAATCATGCTGTGAAGCATGTAAAAAATGAATGTTAAACACACTAAATCAAGTTGGGAAGTATGTAAAACATTAATTATTAAAAGGAATATGAAACACACTAAATCACATTTTGAATTATGTAAAACATTGTAAGTAAATTAAATATAAATGTAATAAATTCTAACAAATATATGTAAGTGAAAGGTAACCTTATGTAAGATAAGCATGTTGAATCAAACATAAGTAAACCATAGATGACTAGAAACAAAACATATAAATCCAAATATAAGATAAGAATGTCAAATTAAGATGAAGAAAGCATAAATAACTAAAATATAAGTCAAGATGTAAGACAAGAATGTCAATTCATACATAAATAAAAGCATGTAATCATGTAAAATGTCATATGTAAGGTAAGTGAATTCCACAAAAAATAAAACAAGAACATGATGGATATATGAAAATTAAAAGCTCTAAATGATGAAAACTAAAACTTAGTGCTTGTTTTAAAATATGATTTAAGAAAACACAACCACATAATGACATGACTAGTATGATAATAAGATGGTGTGGTAAGAAAATAGTGTAAGTGTGTTTGTGAGAAAAAACTTCATTCTATCTGAGGTATTATAATGCAACTCAAAAATTATAAACCAAGAGGCGTAAGTAGGTATATGTGATCAACTAAAATAAATAACCAATAAGTGGATATGGGAATAATGTGATGTAAATAATGAATTTGAGGTGTCACATCAGTGATTTGAACATCCTTAGTAGGAATGAGACACACTACACAAGTGAACAAGGCTAAGAACTATCGACTTGAAGGATTTAGGACAATCTGACTAACAAACATAAATCTTGGATAACAAGTGAAATACATAGATCATCCCATGAATTCTATATGCATGAAAATTAAAATGGACCTACCTTCCCAAAACATTTTCCCCATTCCTCAAGACCCCTTATAGAGTTGCCAGTCTACTGTGGAGATTTGGTACTTATTTGAGAAAGTAGGTTGCACTAGATAATATATGATATAATGAGACTTCCAACCCTAGTCTATTGGTTTACCACACCCCAATGGAACTCATATCTATTATGATGCCAGCTATGGAATTTTAGCTTTGACTAAGATAAGATATGTGTCAAATAAAGATTACATCTTTTGGTGTGATCTGACTTTTAAGAATTATTCCTTTCCTTTTGTTTATTTTATGATTTATCTTTTAGTTATTTTGTATTTTTATATTCCTCATACATATGGATTTATATAACAAATAATAACTGACATAGGTGATGAACATGAGATATATTACACTTGGTCACTAGAGAAATGGACTTAAAGACCATGGTGTCTAAAGACTCCTAGACTTTCCCACAAGTAAGTGTGCAATCTCAAAACTAACCTGTGTACCTAAAATGAAAGGAAATATGGGAAATATTGGGATCATGAGAGATCCATCCATGTGATAATTAATAAAAATATGAATAAACTTGTATCTGATCATAAAGAGGTAAAATAATGCTAAGAAAGGGATGGAGCTATGCTCTGATAGTCATGTCATTAATAAATATGTACTAACCTACAAGGTATCTATCACAAGAAATAATGAAATTATTCATCATCCCAAAATGGGGGTTAATTTAAATAAGGTTAAAATAATAATAAATATATTAATTTAAAAATTATATAAATTTGATAAAATTAAAATCAATGAAAAACTCAAAGGTGCAACCTAGTAGGAACCACAAAGGAAACAAATGTTGAATGTAATGTGATTTAAAACCAAAGAACCAAAAAGAAAAAAATGGTGTAATTAAAATAAAATAAATGAAATAAAATTCATAAAAACAAAGAAACATGAGTCAAAAATAACAAGAAAAATCTATGCTAACATCTATATCAAATATGAGCATGTGAAATACAAGCCTATGTGTCTTGAAAGGTTTCTTGAAGTTGAATTTGTTTGTTATTATGAAATGTAGAATAATATTGGGCATTATATTATGCCCCAATAGGTAATATAATGTATGGATGGGTCTCAAAATATTCCCCTAAGTCTAAATTTATATGTGCATGGGCATCTCAAAATGCCAACATGTGATGTGGAGTGAGGTGAAATTGAACAGTTAGAATGAATTATATTAGACTGAGAAGTGTAGTTGGAGATAGGTAAAGGTGTTGGTAAATTAGATTTTTAAGATGTTTAATTTGGAATAGTAAATGTAGGAGAGGTTTGAATAGGTTCATAATTTAAAGGAGGACCACTTATGATGCACTTTAGAGTAGGCATTTGAACTAGCTGATCCTTGGGTTTATGTGATTGGAGAGGTTATGGATTGGCATATGCAACCACCCATTTGAAGTTGTTCATGGTATCCATAACCTTATTGGTGTATTAATAAGGATCAAATATGTTTTGAAAAACATTAGTGGATGATTTAGGAGTATGGGGTAAAATTTTTTTATGATTAGTTAGTTGATGTTGAGGTGATTCATTATATTGGGATTATGAGGATTGAAGTTAGTCTTGATAATGTTGTTGAGTAAGGGTATCAAGATTTAAATTTGGATAAAACAAGAAGGTAAATATAAATTGGTGAAGATAAAAATTATTTTTAGAATGACCTATCATATCATGCCACCAACAAAAATTATTTGGATTGTACCATTTTGTGGGAGGTTTGGAACGATCAAAGCTCATGGGTTTAGAGGGTGGAAATTTTGTTATAATTTTATCTAGACTCAAGGGAGGGTGGGTTGGGTTAAAATTATTTGAGTTAGATTATCCTTTTTTAGGTTGTGGATGCTTAGATGAATTAATGTAATAGGAAACTAATTATAAATATTCTATAGTATTTGCTTGAGGTGATTCAAATTGACTCATATTAAAGTCTTGCCTTTTTACTTTGTCCAAGGCTTCTTATAAAGTTTTAGTGGAAAACCTCTAAAATTTGTATTGAAGAGGAGATTTAAGAGCAATAAAAAATGGTTTTAAAATATTTTAATCACTCATGTTATGATATATTTTGTGTGTCAGATATTTCCATTGTTTGATAAAAGTGTAAGTAGATTCATTAGCAAGTTGCCTAGGATTGATGAAATGGCTAACGTAATTTTCAATAAGGTCATTATGTTGGAATTCCTTCACTATATCATTAACAAAATACTCTATTTGTGTAATGGAATGGCTAATAATTTGATTATACCATTCAATTGCATCACCAATAAGGGTTTTGGGTAGGATCTTGGTGGTATCAAATGTGTTAGTTTGGACCCATTCTTTATAGAGATTGCCAAAGATTTTGAGAAAGATAGCAGGATATTTAGTCCCATCATATATAATAGTTGGAGAAATGTTTTCAATATCTATGGATAAAATTAATGAATCTAAAGGTGAATTTTAAATATGTTGAATAGTTGTGTGATGCATGAGAGGTTGAGGGATGATATTCCAATTGGCATCTCTAAGGGGAGGAAGAACAAAATTTTGATTATTTTGATGCATAATGATAGGGGCTTGAATTTCCATTTGTATGGTATGGTTTTTCATTTATAGCATTTTATAAGTGGTATAAGCTTTCATAATGTTCAATTTTTGGACAATTTAGGCAAGGAATTGAGTAGTATCAATAGGTGATTTTTTAGTAGAGTTATTAAGATGGGGATTGCCAACATTGGGGTGGAGAGGAAGATTCCCCACATTCATGTTGGTTGTCCAAAATGTGTTAGAAGAAGAAGGAAACATGTTAAATCAACCATTCTTGTTAGGAGTGAAAATGGGATTATCATTAAAATTAGTTTAATTGATTTCAACCATGTAGCTTTGTGAACTAATAATGGTATGTGCTTTTGTTATGGGTGTAACAAGAGGATTGTGAACATTGGTTATTATTATTAATGTAGATGTGTTGATGAGTTTATGAATTATAAGTTGATAAGGTGTAAAAGTGTTATAATTTGTATGATTATCATGATTTTGTATTTTTCTAAGGATTTTTTAAATCTTCTAAATGGTATGGAGTAGATTTAGATTGAGATCTAGAATGTTTTTGTGGAAAGCTACAACATGAAGAGTATCTTCTATGGTGGATAAGTGGGTAAGAATAAAAAATACACGTAAAATCATAATGGAAAGAGACTCAAAAAAAAGTATGGATGATTTCATTATGCTAATTAGGGTGATAATAAAAACAAGAAGCTAGAAATCAAAAAGCAATAAGGATAATAAAATAAACTAAGTTAGCTAGAAGTGATGGAATTGATTAGGTCGATATAGTATAATTTGGAGAAGTCTAGATAAGTGGTTGAAGGTGAAAATAAGTTGACCAGGGAATATAGATTCATCTAAGTCAATTTAGTTTATTATAAGATAACATAGGCACAGAACTAAGTTGACCAGGTCGATTTAGTTGATTATGTGTTTACAGTTTAATAGAACTAAAAACTAATGAAAGTAATAGAGATTTTTTTGAATTTTGAACTAAAAAGCAATAATTAAAATTTTATTAAGATTGACAAGATCTAAATGTTAAGTTATTAATAATGAACTTGGAAGATAGAACATAATTGACTAGGTTAATTTAGTTGTATTTATGAAAGTGTTGAATTTTTATTAACTAGGTCATCTAGGCAAGCTTTTAATCCTATAAAGGTAAAAAGTTGAAAACATAGTTAATAATCAAAATTAACCAAATCGATCTAGTTTCAAAAAATCATATGATAAAGATAAGAAAATAAAATTAGACTGATTAAATCAATTTCATTTTTTAAGACTAAAAATGTAAAAATTACAGATTAAACAAAATTGAGCAAATCAATTTAGTTGATTGTAATTAAAATTTAGAAAATAAGAAAATTTATTGATCAACTAGTGTTATTTATTTAGTTTAAATTTAAATATGTGAGTATCATATAAATTAACATATTCAAGTAGACTAATTTAGTTAGGTTTAAATAAAATGCATAAGATATGTTAAATGACTAGATCAATCAGTTCAATCCAATTGGTTGAAACTAGAACCTATAAATAGAAGATAAAATTAGGTTGACTAGTGCAACCTAGTTGACTAAAAAACTTGTACCTAGATAAATAAAATGACTAGATCGACCAACTCAATTATTTAACTAAAAAACTTGGGCCTATAGATAGATAAAAAGCCCAGATCAGTGAACATGATCTAGTTAGATGAGAAATAAACTTGCATTAATAAAATGAAACTTGATTGACTGGCTTGATCTAGTTAATTATGACTAAAAAATTAAAAATTTAAGGGTTAGACTCACATCATGTTAATTATAAAGTATGCAACAAATCAGGATAGATATACAACTTTTCTTACTTAGTGAATTCCAAGCTCAGAGAAGGTAATCTTACCAAAAATTCATTGCATAGTTATTTATATTAGGACATGACCAATTTGGATCTATTAAACCTACATAATGGATATCTTATTACACAAAACAACTATATATGGTTTCAAATCCTCTAGTCAATTAGCACCACATAATAACCCTAGCTAGCTCTACAATACATAAAATAAATATAATATGTTGATCATTAAAGCTTTTGGCACAAAGGGGGATAGTTAAAAAAACAAAACATAACATGTAAATGAAAATTGTACTCTTGTCAATGTAGAGGTAATTATAAGAAAGGATTAAAAAAATTGACCTATTACTTTGTGCAATATCTATCTAACAAAATGAAAGAGTAAGAGTTAGGAATACATACCTTGAATGAACATGTTGTGCCTCAATATATCACTTTGTCAATGATTATTTTCAAGAGGAGGTTATAGATTTGTAATGATCATAATATATAAATTATATTTAAGTTAAATGACTCCTAATTTGCATCCAACACTTTCCCATGAGATAAGCTTCTTTCCTTCCAACCCAAAACCATAAGCAATGACTCCTAAAGTGTAGAATTTTTAGAATTATGAGACGTAATAATGTGAAAATGAATGTTCCTCTCTATTTTATTTAGGTAAATGGGGTATTTATATCCAAGGATTGACACTAAACCCTCCCAATAATATGGTAGATGAGATTGACTAGCTCAATTTTATTAGATAGGAAAAGTAGCAGTTAGATCTTGAACTAGGCTTTTTAGGCCAATTTAGTTTTGTAACATGTGTTGAATACTTTCTAACAAGATTAACCTGACTAAAGTCGTAGGAAAAGATGGTGTTTACTTAGTTAGGGGTTGTTTTTAAGGATAATTTCTTCGGTAAGTGGATAAATGGGATTTAATTGCTTAAGGAGTCGGATAAAAGGGAATTGTAGTGGTTTTAGGTAATGGTTTAGGGACTAACAATATTATGAAGAACCAAAATTCTGACCACCCCTTTCATGATGTACCTTTTAAGGTGTGCACTCAGAGAAATTAAAACTCAACATGTTCCTACAAGATAGAAAGTGTCAACAAATGATAAAGTTTAAAAATATTATGTGTATATAGATATCATTATATAAAATGAATGGTCTATAGAAATAGGTGTTTTTTAACTACCAAGGAAACCATAAAGACTAATAGCTACCTAGGAATATTTAAAACCCAACCACTACTTTGGATGTCATGGATCCCATTAGGTGCTTGGGTAGCCTCAAATCTTGATAACTACTTAGGAAATTATAGATCCTAGTAGATTTTAGGCTATATAGCTTCACAAGTAGTGGTCAGGCTTTGTGGCTACCTAGGCAATAGTTGAGAACATAACTCCCCAAATAGTAGTTTGGATCCACAACTTACTAAGAAACTGTCATGATCCAAGGTTTCATAGGCCCCTATCAGGATCCATAGCTTCTTAGGTATATTTTAGGGATATATGGCTATGTCAGTAGTGAATAGACATTCATTTCCATAGATCATTAATTTATGAACATCTACATTTGAAACCATGGAGCCTGACAACTGTTTGGGCAACTGTAACTCAAATATATAAAATTGGACATATGCAGCCTCAAATTACTTTGTGGGTACCTAGATAGATGTCAAACTCTATGGATACTCAAGCATATATTAGACAGTATGGCTACCTAGGTAGCTTTTACATTACAAAAATTTCAAACATTAACAAACTTACTCTCCTCATACTAAGCTCAGGTGTATCCTAAGCCTATGTGAAGGACTCTTCTCTGTAATAAATTTATCATAGTTATGTCTCTATTTTTGTACTTTATGTCACATCCAAATAAGATTTTAAGAATCAAATATTTAAAAATCCATACTTAATCAACAAACTAAATGAAATGGTTGATAGTAATTGTAGATATTCCCATACTAAATCACATTGTGATGTTTTTCTATTGTATGTGATACCTGACACTGATTTTTACATAGAATCACAAATATGTTTTACTTCCCACTTAAATGTAGTAAGATCTTTGATTATTATTTTTTCAGTTTATAAATAAGAAGGTAAAATTATATTTGTGAGCACTCATAATTTTAAAAAGATATATGGAAATAAATGTTGGTCTCACTCGACTATTTGCAAAATAAGAAAAAAAACTTGATGAAAGAGCTATACTATATCTTTGCTTAAAAACCCATGGTACAAAATACATCATATAATTTAATTAAATTAAAATTAAAATATTCAAAATCATTATTAAATACTAATTTTAAGTCAGTATTAACTTTATCATTAACTTTAGTGGCACAAATGACAATATCATTAATAATGATATGATTTGAATGATGATATAAGTTATATATTGTAAAAATTTGAATATCATATATTTTATATTATGATATTATAAAGCTTTGAATGATGTTATATGATGAAGATTTGTGTATCATTAACTTGAATGATGATAATTATGATACCTGATTGATGTTATAAATTTTAGTGATAATGAATTGTATATTAATTAACATAATAATGTCTCACCTCTAAATATTAACTCTACTTAGTAAAGTAATATTCATATTTACATTTATTAAATAATTTGTTGATTTCAATATGGAGATATTTGAATTTTGAGGTGTATATGTCAAATATGATATGATTAAAATGTATCATTATGATATGATTGAAAAAAATGGGTGTTATTATACCTTTAATAATTAATCATCCTTGAAATGGGTGATACAATTTTTAATCTTAGGGATCATAATTTCCTAAATTTCTAACGTTATTAAACTACTAAAATTATAATACATCTAGTCATGACATTTATGTTTATGCAATAAATTTCAAAAGTTAATTATTCTAATGTATATAAGACAATCAAAGAGCTTGAAATATATATTATGATCCATAAATATGGTGAAAGCTTGTGACAAAGCTTGTTTCAATTTATTTTATTTTTTTATCATTACAACCTATCATTATCACATGAAAATATAGTTGTTTCTCCAATATAAAGGCAACGATTGTTATAGTCATGAATTTTTATTCTCAACAATAGATTAAGGATTTAGTGAATACTTCAAACAAAATTTCAAATGTGGTTTGTTATAAGAGGAGATTAGTATAAGTTGAGATATATTGATACATGCACTAGGATATTCAAGGGTTGGATTCATTTTTCAAGGCCCAATTAAAATGTATATAGCCATCCTTGTCATCACTTTAATAACATTGAGATTTATCAAATTAAATATTTTTCGGTTATGTTCTTCTTGTTTGATTTGTTATTTTTTTAAATGTGTGTGCCATTGGTATCAAGGGTGATGTTATGATTAGTAATAATATACTAGGAATGAAAAAATTGAAAACTAAATTTCTAATACACAAGGGTAAAAGTAATAGGATGATGACGTGGAGTCTTGGAATAAGTTTTATTTTAGTCATTATTTTTACTATTGGATCTACAACTAATGCCAATACTCCTTCCCTGGTCAAATAATATCTTTAATATTAGACTTGATAAGTCATATTATTAAGGATTTTGGCACCATAATCCATCTATTTTAGTCATTTATTCTTTTGAATGTGTGTGTGTTTGTGTCTCAAAATATATTTTAAATGAAACATGATCCATTTTTTCATATGGAGAATGTAACTTACCATATGCTCATACAAATGTGTTGGAGATAAAAATGGGTCTCCAAATATACAAGACTCTAATTAGGTAAAATTTACAAGGTCATTATACAACTAAAATGTAAACATCATAGTACTAAACAATATAGTTTGTAAGTTCTAAGAAAGACAATATCCTTACATAATGAAGTAAATAATATTATTATGAAATTATAGGTAAAAAATATTTATGGTAGTTAGGCTAATATGGACCATATTAATTATAAAGGTAATTTATGAATAGTAAAGTATATAAAAATAAATAAAATGGTAAATGGACCACTTTTATATTATAAAAGGAGTTATGAGACTATATAATAGAGTCTTATAAATATTGAGAATCAAAACATAAAAAAATATAAAAAATTATCAACTAATAATAATTGAGGGTCAATTTAGAATTACTAGCATAATGTTTGTCTTCCTAAAAACCCTTGGTACTTTTTTCCCATTTATAACTATTTGTTTTGGGGAGAAGGATTTTTTGACTACATATGATCATGCCCTTGCATAGCTGATAAATTTAGAACCAACTAGTTTGAAGGATTCATCAACCAGTGAGCTTGGGGGAACTATAGGCATGCCCTGGAGTTTTTTTAGGATCAATACATGGGGTTTCTTAACACTAGTAGGTCTCTTTGTGCTCTGAATTGTCTCTTTCAACTATTGTCTTTAGTTCTACAAGTTAGATATTGAAAGGGTTGGGTAAAGGTAAGCCCAAAACCTTTTCACAGGTAGTCTCTCAAGGGGAGTAAGTTGATTCTCATGCTTATAAGACCTTGGTAGTTGAAAAGAACACATTAGTGTTATCTTTTGAGTATGGCACTCTAGAGGAGGTTCTTACAAATGAGGTTTGGTTTGCCACTCAGAGTTTAATTTTTAGATTTGATAGTTTTTATCCTAGCCTTCCTGCCCTTCACCAATGAATCTTGGATTCGAGGTAGCCTTTTATGGAGTAGAATTTGGATTTGTACCCCTACACTAGGGGTTTATTCATTTTAATTTTAAATAGATTGGTAGATCATAATAAGGTGGATATAGCAAAACCATGTTCTTAGGATCAACATTTTTTCCTAAAACCTTGGTTCCCTTCCTCCAATCTTTTTCTTGAAAATCTTGTTATCACACCTATTTGGGTTCATTTTCCATACCTTTTGCTTCATTTTTGGGCTGATTCTAATGTAACAACCATTGGTGGTTCTCATGTAAATATGTTGTTGATTGATGCTTCCACTTCTAGTTTTTCCCATAGCACCTATTCATGGATTATTTTTAGTTTAGATTTATCTCAATATCTTCCAAAAACTGTTTAATTAATTGTTAAAGATCATCATTGGATTTAAACCCTTGACTATGAGGGATTGTCTTTTATATGTCACATGTGCTTTATGCTTGGCCATTTGGCATCTTTTTACTCTTTCTCCAAGCTTAAAGTGGACTCTTCTTGGTGGAAGGATGTATTTTTTGGCCGCCTTAAATTTTTTCTTGTGATCCCTCCCTCTAATATTATAAGTGATTATGTTGATGATTTTCATAATGTGGCTCCTTAGGATCCTGAACTAAGTGTTGTGATTTCATCTTCATCTGCTAATGAGTAGTTTAATGAGGCTAATGGAGTTAAATCTCTTGATGTTTTGAATATAACCGGTAAGGATGATTCTTTTGAAGGAATTCTAATTGGTAATCCCACATCTTATAATGTGGATCATAGTAGTTCATGTGTTATGTATAAGTGGACTGTAGTTTAAAATAATGAAATAGGGTGGTTTGTCTTGGATTTTCCTTTTATGATTATTTATTCTCACCATAAAAGAGGGAAAGAGAGGCCATGAATTTTTGGCTACTTGGAATTTCCATGTTCTTTAGTTTAATTGGAGGTGGTTTATAGCTTCAAGGGATGAATAGATCTAGGCTCTTCAATAATTCTAGCCTATTTAGCTTTTTGGTTTTTTAGCTATGCCTTTAGGTGTTAAGTTGTCTCTAATTTATTCTTGAATTTTTCAAAATTATTGAGTAGTAATTTTAATAAGTAGGATTTCTAATTCCTTTTTTAAACTATTAAAAAAATTGATCCTATGAAATGGCTCCTCTATTTTAGGTTACTACTACCGAGGTTTTGACATCACCACCATCTACAAATAGGTCCATTGGAGCTAGTTGTGCATCATCAACAAGTTTCATTCTCTTCCATGTGGCTTTGGGGTGTCATGGAAGGATTTTTTCATAGGTTGGTCTACCAAGAAGGATTCATGTTTAACTTTAGATGGATATTTGGTCAGGTTAAGTTTAGCTTCCTCATAGGCATATGGTAAGTTGTTTGGCCTAGTTGTGGATGTTATAAGGTCTATAAACTTTTCTGCCCTTGGGAAGAATAAGGTAAATATAAATGGATCATAATTCTTATGGCTCATAGTAGCTACAAATTTTGAATTGGATTATCCATCTAAACCTCTTGGGGGACTCTATCATGGGTAGACAAAGTTAGGCCTATATAAGGGCATAGAATTATGAATTTGTTAGCTAAGGTGGTCTCCTAGAGTAATAAAAATTGAAATTTAAGCCTTTGGTGACTTTTAAAATCCCTCTACCTATGTATTTTAAGGGTGAGGCCCTTGATGAATTTTTGGAATATAAGGAGTGGTATGAGGTTAGATCCCTAATTTATAGGTTTGATCTTCACTATCCAAACCTCCCTTTTCTTCATAAATAGATATTTGAGGAATGGCACCTAATTATCTAAGGAGGCTTGGAGATTTATCCAAGAGCAAAAGGATTATTTATTGTAGATTTTGAGAAGCCTAAAGACCAGATTAAAATTTTACAAAAAAAATTGGAGTATTGAGTAACATATCTTTTTCTTGAAACCTCAGTTCCTATTTTTAATCCCCTTTCAAAACCTCTTTTTTCAAGGCCAGTGTGGATTTAGTTTCCTCACCTTCACCTATAATTTTAGCCTAATCAGTTCTTTTGGGTAATTGGTAATGTTTTTATAGAGATGTTGGTGGTGGATGAGGTGACTAGATGTTTTGATCACACCACTTTCATTCACATCTTGGTTTATTTGGACCCCTCTCAAGACTTGATATCATCCATTGAGTTGAAAATTTGGGATCATTGTTGAATTCAAGCCCTTGACTATGAAGGACTCATTTTAAATTAATAAATATGTTTTGAGGTGGGGCATTTAGTTTTTATCTATTGTAGCTCCAAGATAAAGGTATAATCTTCTTGGTGAAAGGAAGTTCATGCTATTTTTTATTTGTTAATGGTTTCAAAATTATGGTAGTTATTATGGGTATGGAGGGGGAATTTTTTTATGATTCTAGGTAGGTTAAAGATTCTTTGGAGGATAATTATTCAGTGCAAGGTGTTCTTTTAGATTAATTTGTATTTTATGTCCATAGAGAAAATTTACCTAGAAAATAATATTTGAGGTGTTTCTAAATTTTGAGGAGAGGGTTTTGAGCTCTATAATTAAAAAGTATCAATTTTGGCTGATAAGAATGCTAATGTTAATTTTAGGTGTTTGTCTCTTAATATTTTCTCTATTAGTGAGGATGCAGGTAGAGAGGATGAGTATGAATAATGGTCGATAGTGAGGAAGAGGAAGAAAGGGTGAAGCATACCTTAAGCCTCCCTAATGATTCTTCATTCTCATTGTAGAGAGGGGGATGGTAGACCATTTGAGGTTTGATTGATTTTGGGTAGTTTGTTTCTAGTTGGGTGTTAAAGTTGACTCCCTATGGTAGGGGGTGTGGAGAGTAGCTTTTGGATTGGATTTGTGATCCTTTTCAAATGGCTAACATCTTTCTATCTACTCCTGATAGGTCTAAATAATCTTTATCCTCTTTTTTTACCAACGAGATTTTCCCCAAGCAAATATTTATTTTAATTTTTGCTCTAGGATTATATCCTAGTTATCTTAGAGAAAAAAACATTATATATATATATATATATATATATATATATATATATATATATATATATATATATTAGTGAATTTTTTTAATTTATTTAATAACTAGAAAACTTTATAAATACATTGTGTATGGATTAAATCAGAATGCTTACCATCCATGTTTGAAAGGAGGTTTACGATAATTCTTACCATGTACAATTAAATGAAAGGATTAAAAAATTAAGACAAATACATAAATTTATACTTTATTATATATATTTCTTTATTTTGATCAATTAGTATAAATTAATGATTAAATAACTGAGGGATAACAAAAAATATATATATTCAATCTTTCCCTATCTGTCTATATAACCTTATAACTTTTTTTTTAAATGTTTCAATTTACTTCAAATACATATATATTTTTAAAATTACTTCTACAACTCTCAAATCCTTGTCCATTCATATCATATATCGTGCATTTTTTTAATTTTTTTGTGTTGCATGTGAGTTGTACCCTAAAATTTCTAATTTTAAATACGTTAAAATTTATAATTTTGAGTGTATCATACCCTCAATTTTTTAATTTTGAGGGTATGACTTACTCACATGCATGATAAAATTAGTGTTCACCACACTGCATTTCATGGAGTTTTTAATTATAATATATATTATATATTAAATTTTTATAAAATAGATTAATGATTTTACTCATTTTTATTAAAAAAATATTTGTATTATATTGATGAGTTTTAATAATAAAACTATTTATAAATATTTAAATTATTTTTAGGTAATTGCATGTCTATGGTATTTTTTAAGATATTTATAATAAAAGAGCTTTATCATAATTTTATTAGTTTTTATCACATATTTGAGTTTAAATAATAATAATCACATATTTATATGTATATCATTATTTTATATTTAATATATTAGAATAGGTTATTTATTTTGTATTAAATTTGAAATTAACTTTTAGAATACCTTTTATTACTAGGTAATACACAATATTTATTTAATTTGAAATATTATTTTGTTTTATTTCACTTTTCAATCTAAGAGAATCTTATAAATATAAAATAAAATAAATAAATATTAATTTAATCTGAAATATAATTTTTAATACACAATAGTAATGTATTAAATCTAAAATTGAAACATGCCTAATACAAAATAACTATTTTAACCTTTTAGGGTTTTACTATGTAAATCCTAAGTTAGATTAAAGGGTTGAGTTTATTGATAATCTATAATAAAATTGGAAATTATTGATTCAATATAACTTTCCCAAAATAGTAAGTGTAAGAAGAAAAGGAACTTATACGTAGATACATAGATTTTATGTGGAACAGGGTACTAGAAACGAATGAGCATAGACAAAATAATCTATCATATTTTGACTATTTATTGAGGTTTGGATCCAAAAAATAGCACCCCTCTTAGGATAGTAGTGTCATGTGGTACTAGTGTACAATTATAGTGTTAATGTCCTTTTGTAGGGACTATTTTTAACTTTCAAAGAAGTCGTAGTAGCTTCTAGAGGTCCTCTATGTGATTCTATATCACTCGAGGGATTGTTTGAGTCACTATTTTGGCTTAGTCATATCCAAAACCCTAATGAATACTTGCACACATGAAACAATGAATGAATCAAATGTAAAAATGAAAGGAAAAACTAGGTTGTGGGATGTTGTAATGGCTCTATGTGATAACATAGCAGACAAAAATGTAGTGGTAAAAAGCATAGCAATAAAAACATAGTATGACAAAAATGTAATGACAAAAACATCATAAGGGCAAAACATAGCGAGGAAAAATGTAGTGTTATTGGTAACATCATAAAAATATCATAAAGAGAATAATTGGGACATTTTAATGATTATCACATTATTTATTTGTTGTCTAGTTCATTTTGGTGATAGTAGTTAACATTTCATGGTGGAAAAGTAATTCACCAAATTTACAAGCAAAATAACAAAGGAAAATGTGATTTCATGAAAAAGGACCTTTAGTTGAAAGTTATGTCATATTTTGTGTGAGTGCATCGTTTACTATTTTTTATTCCTGTGATGTTTTATCTTTGCTATATTTTTTCCTTGATACATTTTATCCTCACTACATTTTTCATGTAACATTTTTAACCACTACATTTTTTTCTACTACTTTTTTGATGGATGTTATTATAATCATGTAGAGTATAACCCCTTTTGTCTTGGCCACTACCTATATTAACCCTAATTTTAAATTTCTTAGATTGCATGTAGTTCTCCCTTAGGGAACATGCACCATCAACTTGCATGGTATGCTAGAATGAATTTCACATAGTTCTTATTTGATCAAACATACAAATGTCTACGTGAAAAATAAGTAGTATGTAAAAAAATCGAGCTATGTTATTGGTTGATTTTATGTAAATAAGTGCCAAAATAGTCAGTGTTAGATGTAAAATACATTTTGAGTCGCTTTATATAGGATGATCTTTGTTTTTAATATAATACCTTATTCATTGGCCAATAAGTCATTAAAAAATATATCAAAAAACATAATAGAAGGCTCATGGAGGGTTTAGGACTCAAACATAGGTAAAAGGGCCCATCAGACACTAAAGCCATAAGTGGACACTAATGACATGTGGTACTACTATCCTGAAAGTGGTGCTAGTTTCCTAAGTCTCAGGATAGATCAAAACTCAAGAAGGATAGGCTAAGGGCCCCTGGGCTAGGAAAATGTTACCTATGACTGCTAGGAGTGTCATAAATAGGGAAAATAAGACACAAGAAATATTGAAGGATTCAAAATGACCATGAAAATAAGGACTATAACCATCACTAATACCCTCATGTGAAAGAGCAAAAAAATACATGGTACTTGTGGTTTCTTGACCAAATTAGGGTGTTTACAATAACATATCTACTTCACATATTATTTCTCTTTCATTACCTATTAGACATTACTTAATATACATTAAACCATGATCCATCCATTTTTTAGAGTCATTTATTATTTATTAAATATGTTTGTGTCACAATTTATTGTAAATGGAGCATGACCTATTTTTTCACTTTAAATTTGAGAATAGGCTATTTCACTTTCATTACTATTTATATATAATAATTACATATAAATTTCACAAAATGTATACTAGGAGTATTGAGATCATAAACAAAATTTAAGATATATGATTTAATAGGTTTTTATTGATTGCATAATGCTAATAATAATTATAATATAATTAAATGTGAATTATAATACATTACATGTCTGGCTCCACAAAATATGGTGATGGAAAAGATATTTATAGCAAGAAGCACATCTGCCTTTGAAATATCCAAGGTACACAAATTTTTGCCTCTATAAACTAAATTATGGTATTAGGTGTATAAATATTTTTGTAGATAATATTTTATGATTATATATAACCTCAGTCTTATACACTTGGAAAACTCAACCTTAGTTGCTCCTCTCAATTTTTTACCTTTATCACTTTCACAAGTCTCATATCTACTCTATATTTATGCCCCTTAACCTATATCTCTTAGTCTAACCAATATTATGTTGATGACCTAGGTCTTATAACTTTCCCATAATGCTTAAAATGTATTTATCTTCCATATCTACAAGTTCAAAAGCTATACCTACTTTCTTACTAACTGAACACTAACATATGGGGTAGATAGAATCATTGATGTTATTGTCTTGTCCTGACACAAGTGTCTAATGCCCTAAAGTCATCTAATTTTCAAATGAAATATATTTTAATGGTCATCCTAAGTGTTTTAATGTGAGTTATTACTCCAAAAGGATTGATATAAATCCAAGATCAACCCTCATTCAATATTAACCTATGAATACCTAGAAAAAGACCAAAGAGCATTAAATTGATCAAAATCTTCCCTATTTATTCTTAGTTTAATACCATTAATAGAGATTGCACATATATAGGTTTGAATTACTAAATTATCAAACCAAGAGCCCAATTTTCCAAGTTACAAATTAGGTCATTGTTGTACATACTTTGCATATATTGTATTATTTAGATAAATCTAACACGTAGGGGATAAATACATGAGTCTAAAGACCTCTTTAGATTATTAGATATGTAGTCAATTCCCACTAAAAAAGGGTTATTTATGAATCTTTAAAACATGTTCTCACTAACCTAGTTTTTCCCAAGGTCACATTGTAGATGAAAAATTAGGGTTTTTCCATTTCACAAGAAGTGACTATCCATGACCCAAATCTGAATGCTCTAGAGTGAAGGTGAATCTAAATGCTAAATCATCTAAGTGGTTTCATAATATTTAAGTATATATTATATACAAGACACTAGCATCGAACCTAGACAGTAGCATCAATGCAATTGTCCCTAGTTGACATTAATTTCTAGAGAGCTAAAATCATTAGAACTATAATATGATGATTGTTCTAGAATCTCCTACTTGTCTACCTTCCCCTGTTCCAAAGTATCTTACCTATTTGCCTTCAGCCTATTCCACATCTAAAACTTTATTATCATCAAAAAATTTAAGTAATTTACTTCTTTGTCATTTATATATCTAACATAGTTATACTTTCCATATTTAGACTATCTCAACATAATAAATTCAATGTATACTTGTATATGATTTTAACATCTAATTGACCTACTATATATCTGATTATCACCCTTGTACTATTCCATTTCTATATACCCATTTAATATTCTTGATAACCCCAATCTAGATCATTTAGGGTTAAACAATTTTGAATAATCTATTGACATAAATATCAAATTATCAATTAACTAATATGCTAAGCAATAATATAAAATAATACTTTAAATGTATTCTTTAAAAAATTGGGTCAATATAATTTTATTATAATATACTCATTAGCAAGATAAGGAATTTAATTAAAATTTAACCATATAAGACTTTTAAATTGCATGAAAAAAGAACCAAATATTTCATAATGGAATTTAATGAATTAACAGGCATAAAGATGCATTCATCCACCAAGGTGACTTGTGTACAAAGTCTTATATATTAATTGTATTAAATTGACTTAAAAATTAAAAAAAAAATTATTCCATTTGTTATGAATCATTTTAAATTGTTTTAGGTCAAAAAAGACATTTAAAAAGGCATAAAATGTCCAAAATTATTTAATTTGGCGTCTTCTCTTCATGAATTTGCTTGCTACTTTCCTCTCAATCTTTAGCAACTTTAAGCACTTTTAGTTTGGACTGCTCTAACCTATCATAATAATCATCAAAAATTTTGAATACTTAATTAACTTTATCCTCATTTGGTATGTCTGAATGCATATACATGATTTCACTTTCGACATGCATATAGAACATCTGATATGGAACTTGTAAAAATTTATTAAAGTCTTTTTCAAAATTATCCAAAACATTTTGATACTTGATGAACATTTTGATTGAATTAAATTTGAAATTTGATCTTAGAGTTATCTCCTTTCTAATTATATGTTCAAATTCATCTATTATGAATTGAGATGGGAGTATATAATCATTATTTTCAAATACAAAGCATGAAATTTTTTCAATTGCTTCTTCTATATCATTTCATGCATCAATTCTAATTCTTCACAATTTTGTAAATTTGGCAATGCATTCTTCCAGAATGTATATTTATAATTTGTTAGTGATAAGTAATTATGTCTGCTCACCCAACTAATTATCTTCAATAATTCATTATTCAACTAAGGTATCAAAACATACTTCTGACAATGCCTCTAAATTTGGTGATAATAGTTTTAACCTTTCTAATTATACGTCATATTTATCTTCTACATTTCTTTCCTCCTCTACTTCCAATTCAATCATCTCATACATTTTCCACCATAATATCAATAACCATATTTCCTTGTGCAATTAATTTTTTGGGCCAATCTTTGGTTTATCTTCCCATGTAACCTATTTCTTATGTTACAGTCAATATGCATGTGTCAGTTATTTACAGTGTCAGTTATGAATACTAAGTTTTTTTAACTAATTTTTGTATAATGGCTAAGATTTTATCAAATGTTTACTTCAGTTATTCTTTGGTTGTCTTGTCTTGATCAAGCTTATTAAAAATCATGTCAATTAGTGTTTGTATATTTTATTTCACCCCCTCTCAAGTGGCTTTCCAAAGAAGCACTTTTAAAATTTCATAGGCTTGAGTAGTGGCTTCTTCTTTGGACTTTTCAACTAAAAGAACTATAATTTTAGCATATATTTCCCCTTGATCATCCATCACAATAAAATATATTATTTTGATTTTCTTTGTTATATGATGGGAAGGCATGATAATTTCACTAAAATTTATCTCCTTCGATTGGATAATTTTCTTTCTTTTCTTCATGACTTCATTCAACCAATTAGATACTTACATACCTAAAGCTTATTGAGGTGATTTTTTATTTATTTGGTTTTTAGAGGAAAAATAATGAGGTTAAACTATAATATCTTGGGTACGAGAAGGAATAAATCTAGATTCTTCATTTCTATCTAGTAATCCCACATTTACTTCAATGGTGGAATATAGAGGTAGCCTTGTTAAATTCTTAAATTTACTAGGTGAAGATTGAAGATGTTTAAGGGAGGTAGAAGAGGGAATAACTTTGACATCTTTAGTTTACTTTGTTAATCCCACTTTGACATCAAGGGTGGAATATGTATGTGGACTTATTTACTCAAGTGAAGGGGTTTAAATAAGTATAGTATGAAAAGTAGGTGTAGAATATGGAGGTGTGTTTTTTTGGAAAGTACTAGGGGAAGATGTAAAATTTACTGAGGGAGGATCCATAGCCAGGAACTTTTGGGTTGTATTTGTGACCAAGGTTTGGGAGTGAACAACATCTGATTATGGCTTACTTAAGGCACTAGGAATTCCCAAACCACCTTTACTCCCATCAAAGGACCTATTTAAATTAAATTTTGGGATGAGCCTCATAACCTTCATAATATTTTCTTATTTTTATTTTTCAATGGCTATAATTTTAATTTTACTTGTACTACAAGATTAAATTGTAAGTGTTTTATTTAATGTTAATATGTGACATTGAACAAAAGCTTTGCTAATAGATTTTTACAGTGATATAAATTTTGCATTTTTGACTTTAATTCCTTTCTTCCTAAGCTGAGTGAGTTCTAGCTAGCACAACTTGAGTTATATCCTCTAATGATGTTGATTTTAATTTACTGTAATCAACTTGAGACAAGCATTGAATATAGATTTTCTACTTCTGATAGATAGTATATACATCATCTCTATCATTTCTCATTCTTTGTGGAATATCTACTATGTTAAATTCCATGACCTACTTTAAACTCATTCATGAATAATCCTAAAGTTTGACTTCCTTTTCATCCTCACAATCCATCTAGAAAAATTCAAAATGTAGAATATGTTGATATGAGGGTTTACCATGGAATGACTGAATGGTGACACATGTCACTTCTTCATCAATGTTATTCACTTTGGATAATGAAGCACATGTATATCTTTCAAGCTTGATATGGAATGTTATGCTTACTAGAAAAAAAATTATGAGTTTCACATAATTAGTGAACTAACTCCATCAACAATCATTTGCCATCAACATACCTTAGTAATAGATATGGATAATTCTCAAAGCCACATACTGAGACATACGATAAAGTGGGGAATTGAATGAGCCATGATCTCCATCATGTAATTTTCAATGTGGTAATAATATAAATTATAACATTATATGGTTCTTCATCAAACATTTTGGTGATGTAATAAAATAATGCATCATTTACATGATGAAAATGATGTGCATTTTATTCAAATGTAAATTGAGGATAGAATTCATAGATCCATGCAGAATTTATATGACTTGATATAGACAATCCTCAAAATATTATTCTCATAGCTACAACATAAACTAAATATGAGGTCATGTAGATTTTATTTATTATTTTACCTCACATAATTGGTCTTGAGTTGAATCACTGATTAACTGAGCCTAGTTAATAAATTAATTATTTTGGAGGGTTTTATAGATGTACATATACGTCCATCCATGAAACTCTTTATCAATAGGATTTAAAACTACTATGTTTAAAAGTGTGATTATGTCATTGATTTCTATTTTGAAATCAAAATGAGCCATTTTATTTGAAAGCCTAGTAGAAGTATTCTTTGTCTTTTCAAGCCATTATTTGTTGATAATTTTAGAGCACAAAATTATAGTTTCCTCCTAAAACTATTGGGCATCTTTAGGAGTAAGTTTTACATAGGATTCATGTTCAGTAATATTGAGTGTGTCTTTAATGTAC
Source organism: Torreya grandis (assembly GCA_037957365.1). Classification (NCBI taxonomy): domain Eukaryota; kingdom Viridiplantae; phylum Streptophyta; class Pinopsida; order Cupressales; family Taxaceae; genus Torreya; species Torreya grandis. The sequence goes on along the minus strand of JARHVA010000222.1, from coordinate 2,751,478 downwards.
TATGAGTCAAGGTAAAGTAAAATTAATTTTTAGAATTTTGGAATTCTCTCTGGCCAATGTCATAGGGTTTGTCCAAATTCAACACTAGTTATGGACATTAAATGGAAGTAGGAAATGTAATAGCCTTAGCTACCCTATTATCATGGATGATTTAAATCTAGTATTTCTTAGGGATAACATTGATTCTATCCTAAAATTCAATTAGGTTGATATGTCCTAAGTCTGTATCTAAGATCTTATCTACATCAAACTCCAAATAAGATGGGGGAATGACCCTATGAAATTCATACTTCGTTTCTACCTATTTTTTATAGGTTTTTAAAATATAAACTCTGAGAATACAGAACCTCAATTATCTAGACACAAGGTTTGATAGAATTTGGAGGTTATTCTACCTGTTGGATAATTTTTTATAAGATTATGGGTTATTTAATTAGTTATCATGTTTTCAGGTTGCCTAAGCAAGTACCAAAAATAAATAGGTGTCTGAGTAGGTTTTGGACTTTGATAGATGTTTAAAAATGTGTCAAAATTTGATTAATGTCTAAGTAGGTATCAAGCTTATAAATATGTCTAAGAAGGCATTATAATATATTAGGTGTATGAACATGCATCAAACTTTGTTATTTGTATAATCATGAAATTACAAAACCCTAGTTATTCATATTTATAGTGACCTTGGTAAAAATGGGTTAGTGGGTACATGATGTTGAGCTAACCCTAAAGACCCCTTTTTCAAGGAGTGTTGCTACATAGACAATATTTTGAAGATGGCTTCAAACTGATGTAGTAATCCCCTACATGTTGGATTATGTGTGAATCATGTAATATGTTGAAAGTAAGTACAATAGTGACCTAGCTTATATCTTATAAAATTATACTCTTAGGTTGTTCCTTTAGTACTTCATACTTTTAGATGTGTAGTCCTTATGACTAATATGGAAATACAAATAAATATAAAAGCTTTTCTCAATTGAATTATCTTTGAATGCTCTTCGATATGAATGATAAGTGAAGAATAAATGAGGAGTGATCTTGTATTTATATCAACCCCTTTGGATAAATAACTCACATTAAAGTACTTAGGCTAATAATTGTGATACATTTCATTTTCAAATTAGATAACTTTAGGGCACTAGACACCTACATCAGGTTAGGACACTAGCATCGATATAAGGATTTGGGACTGATGCTTGTGTCTTGGTAGTTAAAAAATAGGTGCAGGCTTAGAACTTGTTGGGGCATAAGATAAGCATATTTTAGGCATTATAGGTGAGATATAAGGTTAGTGTCATCAACATACAACTAGTCATACTAAGATATAGGCTAAGGGGTACAAGATAGAGTAGATACAAGACTTTCAAAAGTGGTAAAGGTCCAAAACTAAGAGGAAAAACCAAGGTCTAAGTTTTTCCAAGTGTACAAGACTAAGGTGATACATAATCCATAAATATTATCTAAAATAGATATATTAATTATTTTACTTTTATTAAAGTGATGTATTGATGTTATAATTAGTAAAATGAAGTTATTTTGTATAAATTAGACAATATTTTACTCAAGGCCATTTACATATGTTCCCTACCATGTAATTGAGAAGCAACATTCTTGTCTCTTAATTGACCTTTATCTCTCTTTCCCATTTTATTAGAAGATTCAATTTCATGTTTTGAATTTAAAATTTGAATGATTCCTTCCATAGTCTTCAAGTTTTCCTTCATGGACTTGTTCTCCTACTCGAGGAAGCTAACCCTTTCTTCCATTTTTCTTGAATAAGTAAAAACTTCTTTAATATCCTCTTTGCCACTAAGAATGTCTCTCCCAATTCTGATTCTTGATGAATTTTTTCAAAATGTTATGTTATTTTAAGAACCACCTTAAAAAATCCCTATGTACGTCAAGTTCCTTAAAAATATATTTATACTTAGCTTTCCCCTTAATCTCTTTAGCTATTTCTTTATAGACTTTTCCAATCTTCCTTTTGCCCTTCTCAGAATCATAAGCTTTGGGTTTCTTAGGGGAATGGTACCTTGAGTCTTTATAGGCTTTAATCCCTCTATGACCTCCTTAATTATATCCATTCATAGATCCAATCTATCTACATTTATAATATGAGGGACATTCATATCCTCAACAATATTCTCAATAGGATCAAATTTAGGATCTTCCATCTTCCATGAAGTTATTTTATTTTTTTATGCACATCTAAGTGATGGTTTATGATCTATGTGATGGTTTTTTATCATTACCATAGATTTCATTACAGGAAGAAAGAAATAAATAAATTATATTAATTCCCAAAAATGACTAAAATTAATTTAATGGGACTGAAGGAAATAACCTTATCAATAGGAAGTTTTAAGAAGAGAGACCCAAATAAATAAATTAGAAAGACATCTTTATTTTTTATATCATTAGAATAAATTTTAATTATGCAATTTACTATTCATATAATTAATAGATCAAATTATTATAAGAAAGATAAATGAATATCATTCTTAAGTATTAACTCTAAGAACCTATTGTAGCATTCAACAAGATTCAAATTGTGACACACATAATTAACAATAAGGCATATCGACTTACAACATAAGCTTTAATTTCATAACTAGATTAACAATGTTTTATATGTGGACATATCATAATTTCATAACATGTGCATATAAAGATTATAATTTGAATTATAATAACCCTCATTAATAAATAATAACCAACTATAATCTTACTTTCTCTAGATTTATATTTTAGAAATGTCAATTAATGACATATATAACCATTTATCTCTAACTCTTAATGACATATATAATAAGGGGGAGGCAAAGGCAAAGATTGGGTTTGTGTGTGTGTGTGTGTGTGTGTGTGTGTGTGTGTGTGTGTGTGTGTGTGTGTGTGTGTGTGTGTGTGTGTGTGTGTGTGTGTGTGTGTGTGTGTGTGTGTGTGTGTGTGTGTGTGTGTGTGTGTGTGTGTGTGTGTGTGTGTGTGTGTGTGTGTATCCACTTCCATTATGTTATAACATGTTTTTAGTTGGATACCTTCTAAAAGACTCTATAATATTTCCTTGTTATATTGATGTGCACCTAAAAAAGGATCTCTCCTAATAAACGATTATATCTTATGAGTCTTCACTTCTTCCATAGAGCTCCTCTTTGTTGATGACTTGTGCATGAGTCAAGATGAGTTAACTTATCACAATCACAAACTTATTTAGTGTAGATACATTTTTGAAACATTCAAATAGGATTAGACTAGATACATTCTCAATTGTTTCACCTTTATGTGTAGTCAAAACTTATATGGCATTGTTGAATCTCTTTATGAATTCTTGATGATAACCTAAAGGATTTTTAATTCCTTTAGATTATATTTTTATTTATTTGAAATGTGAAATAAATAAACTAATCCAAATAGAAACGAGGAGTAACCAAAAGTCATACAAGCATGTGCTAATGAAGACAAGAGACAAATCTCATCTAATGTCTTTGTTTGTGCCTGAAGTGGAGGAATCATATCATTTGGTTTGATCTAGCTATGCATATATTTTATTCACTCTCTTTCCCTCTCTCTAATCTAAATTGAAATTTTTTTTAGCATTCTTTCTTATAGTTATAACTCTCTCTCCTACTAGCTTACTTATTTCTATAACTAACTTGGGTGCCTATTGTAGGAGATCTATGAGAGGTAGAGATGAGTCATCAACACCTATAATTTCATGGGTGATTCCTATGAACAACCCCTAGATGATTATCCATAGCTTGGGATGAGTGAAATATGACTGCACATTGTCTCTCGCAACTAAATGTCATTTAAGAGACCAAAATTTGATCAGTGAGAGGCATAACTTATGACTCACTATCCAAATCAAAAAACCATCTACATTGATGCATCTATATGAGTTTATAAATTATATAATTCCCCCATACACTCTCTATCAATCCCCAAGATTGAAATTTTTAGTTGGTTAGATGAGTCCCTAAAGAGAATTTTCTCATCCCTGAGTGGGAAAATGGACTGAACTTTCATTTTGCATTATAGGAGATTCATGAGGGGTAGATATGAGTTGTAAACACATAAAATTTCATGGGTGAGTCCTTTAATCACCCCTTATAATATTATCCTTATCTTAAGATGAGAAAGACATGGTTTCACATTCTCTCATAGCTAAATCTCTCTTAAGAAACCAAAATTTGGTCAGTGGGGGGCATATCTTGTGACTCGCTATCCCAATTGAAGAATCATCTATATAGATATGCCTATACAAGTGAAACATGGTTTCAAATTTTATCACATGGTTAAATTTCTCTTATGACACTAAAATTTGGTTAATGGGAGGTGTATCTTGTGACTAGATAGCCCAATAGATCAACCATCTACACCAATGCATTAAGATAGGCATATAAATACTTGAATGGCCCTCATCCACTCTCTATCAAGACCTAAGACTGAGAGTTGCAATTGGCAAGATGAATCCATAAAGAGATGTTTCTCATCCCTGAGTAAGAAAAGGGACCTAACTTATGCCACACATTATAGGAGATCCATGAGGGGTAGATACAAGTTGTCAATGCATATAATTTCATAGGTGAGTCCTTTAAACATCCCCCATATGATTCTCCCAAACTCAAGATGAGAAAACCATGGATGCACATTTTCTCTCGCAGCCAAAAGTCTCTTAAGAAACCAAAATTTGGTCAATGATTTAACTTTTAAGGGTTATGGAATTTAAGCCCTATGTTATTAAAAGGTTTAAGTATAATAAATCAAGGTATAAAATATGTAATAAATACAACCACTAGTTTGTGAAATAACTAAGCTAATTTGATATTTCTTATAATAGAAATGAACGACACAAATGAATAATTAACTATAAACTACCTAAGACAAAGGATTTAGAAGCTAAAAAATGGTATAGGAGTTGGTCTGAGTGTCATCACAAAGATGATCTAGGTGTCATAAACCCTCCTAAAAATGGCATCCTACCTTAGATAGTAGTGTTATGGTGATAGTGTCTACTTTTGGTGTCAATGTCCTTTATGTAAGAATGGAATTATACTTCTAGGAGAATGTGTGTTTGAGTCTGACAAACCTATCCCCATGCAAACAAATCCTATTTCACTATTTATGACCTATTTTGACTAATATGCAAACCCTAGACCTCCATGTGATTAGGGAACTTGATTGGCACAACTATCAAAAGTTTAGTGTTATTGGGTATGTTGGACATCCTCAACACCCTAATGTGATGAGATTCTCCTACATACCAATACTCTGATGAGGGATCAAGCCCAATTTAGTTCTTCCCATCTAAGTGTTGTTGCAAGTGAAAGTGAAGCTACTATGAATGTTGGTTTGAGTGTTTTAATTGAGGCTTGAGACTAAATATTTGTATTCTGAGCCTAGGAGGGTTTTAGATGATTGTATATAGAAGTAGGACAAAATGGGGATTGATAAATTTAATTGTGCATAACTTTTTATGAGCTTATTTGTGTGTATTTACATCTCATTTCCATCTAGTGAGAAAAGGGCTAAAATTTATATGTATATATTGATGTGGTTCTTTTTAAGGGTTTAAAATAGGTCTAGGTCAACCCTAGGTGTCTTTAGTATTGAAAAGATATCTGTTGGGGCTAAAAAGAGGGGAAAGGATGATAACACCCAACTAGGACACTAGCATTGTGGTGCTAGTGTCCAATTATGGTGTTAATGTTTAGGTGGAATAACCTAAGGCACTAAGGACTTGGATGCCTAAAGGAGGGTCTAAGACTAATTTTGGGATGTCTAGGGATGTGTAAAGCTTACACAAAAGCTGGATAAGTATCTAAATAGGCCCTAAAATAGGTCTAGGGATAAGTTATGTATGGTTGGTCTCAAGTAACATTATTGTCACTCAAGTGAGATTTTATATGACTACAACCCCCCCCACTTTATTATATAAATGCAAAAAATCAAAATGAATAAGATAAAGGAAAAGAAATGTACCTAGACTCACCTAAGAATTAAAGCCCATGAATCTAGATCTGAGTATGTGAAGTGTGGTCCATGGTGTGCCCTACATATTAAATATGCATATATCATTCCTTATTTAAGAGATGTCAAAAAAAATACAAAACTAATTAAAGAGATAAAAAAGAGGAAAGGAATGAATTCACCTCAATAGGTATGTGAACCAATGCATAAACTTGGTGGTATCTTATGTGTGTCACTAGTGGTTAATTAGTGAATAGCTTGGACAAAGTTGAATGGCTTGCTTAATCCTCATATGTGAGTGGCTCAAGAACGTAAGTTGGACTTGACTCCATCATTGCCCACCCCCTTTTGATAGATCATGACCTGTGAATAGTTTAGATTGGATTGATGGCTTGTCTATTCCTCTTATGTAAGTGGATCAATAACTCAATTAGAGTATGAATCCATCATTTCCTACCCATGTGTAGTAGATGCATATATAACTAAATTGTGTAATGTAATTGAAGTTATATGATTATAACTAAAATTGTATATAATGACTCTATGACCATTTAGGAACTTTGGAATGAAAATTAGCCTAGGGGTCTCTAGGGTATGAGGGTATTTAGTTCAAGGACTACACAGTAATGCCAACTATTGCAGATGGAGTAAGGCATCAATCTAGTGGATAACTAGAATATGGTGTCTAGTATCTATAATGTAGATAATGACATGGATTTTATCAGTCCATCTGATCAAATAGTGTATAAGTGAGCATATAGAAATAAATGTGTCATTAACATGCCCCTAAATTTGATATCTAAACATATTAATGTTGGATTAATTTATAATAATATTTATTTGAGTATCTAAAACTGAAATGGGAGTGATCATTCCATGCATGATGCCCCCAATATAAGTAAATTGGTATGATTTTGTGTAAAACTGAGCAAAAATTGATAATCTATAACTAAATATATGCAAACATGGACTATAACTATTGTGCCTTTTTGTAAATTCCATAATTTCCATTTTTTGGGGCTACTAGATAGTAGCATTATGGTGCTAGTGTCCACTTTTGGTGCTAGTGTATAACTATGTTATTTTTATGCCAAACTAACTATGAGCTCTATCTGACTATTTTATACTATGTTTTCCTATAATTGAGCTCTATATTATATGCCTACATGTTGAAAATTATACTATGAGTGCATTTAGATGGCCTAATCTCTGTGACAAACCATTAGGACTTCCCCCTCTTTTGAGGGGAGTTGTTGAACTTGTGAAAGAATTTGTCTTCAAAATAAAAATCTCTACATGATATGTTTTAGCCTAAGCATATATGATATCTTCATAATAAAACAATATAATGTGTAGACATGACATTATAATGTAAGATAATGTGAGGATAAGTTGGTAATGTACAATGTATGTTAGATTTATCATTTAGAAGGTAGTCAAGATAGATATAATAATGTAATCATGTATATGAACAATAAATCTTAGTAATAAACTAACTACCTAGGGGGATGGGGTATGATGTCCATTAAGGCACCCAAGGAGGAAGGAGAGATTTGTGAGGTCCCTCATGGCATCTAAAACTAGAGTTTGTAATAACCAATAGGCAAGTGTCATGGACATGATGCATACATGAAAGCATATATACAACATACATGAGGCATGCAAAGTAGGCCAAGGGGCCACGATACAAGGGACATGGGCATATTTCACTAAATATGAGAAAGAAATACATAAAAGGACATGTTCAAATGTCCATATATGAAAATAATTAGAAATTTATCATGGATCCATATGGAAGGACAAGTTGAAATGTCTACATACATAATCAAGAAGGCACACACAAGGACATGGGCACATGTCCAAAGCATACATATAGTGAAAGGATGTGGCATAGAGTCATAGAACAATGGCATATTCAAATTCTCTCAAATATATGTAGAAGAATAGATATGAAATCAAGTCTAAAATAGTAAAGCTAGAAATGAAATTATGCACGAACATGTGGTACAAATCTATCAAAGAGAAAATATGTACATAAACTAAGTCTAGAGTAGTAGTAGTCATCAAAACATTTGTGTAGTGTAGGATAATCAATATCAATATATAATTAATACTAAATATGTGATATAAAATTTATAAATATGTAACCTAGAAATTGGAACTATGTATAGGATGCCCCCAAATAGGCTAATGTGTCAAATGAGGAATCTGTGTATCTGTGTATGTGCCCCAAATGGGTAAATAGTAACAAATTTAGATATATATGGTGGACCTAAGTCTTGTAGGAATTTTTGAAAACTCAAAAATAACAAGTGAAGAATGTATGTATGATAAAACTAACTACACTAACATAGATAGAATATGTAGTAACTAAAAAGTATAAAAAATGTAAACATAGAAATGGATACAATCTATAATTTGCATTTTTTGAAAAAATATTTGAATGTTTTTGTGTTTTTCACATATTATATTATTTATTTATTTTTTGGATATAAGTTATGTAAAATTAATCATGAAAATGAAACTATATACTAGAAGAGAGATACTACTAATCAATGGGTCTCATCAGAGACCCATCCTTAATGGATCCTATATCAAAAAGAGGAATGGGGACCCCTTATGAAATGTGATGGATGTGATGTGACTAAATTGAGTTGTAGTGTGAATATGAGTATTATTCATTGTTGATATTTTGGCAATCATAATAACTAGGATTGTTCCACTCATCATTATGATCTTGATTTTGAACCAATGGAATGTTAGTGTTGACTTTTGTTGTATCAAGATGAGCATAGGGAATTGGCTCATATTTTGGAATTGGCCTTTTTGAATTGTGCTTTACAATATTTTATGTGATTGTGCCCTTTGAAACTATGCTTATTTTAGGCATATGGTGCTTTAGAGGCTCCTTTTTTAGAAAGGCTCTTTTGAGAATGCTTGTTGGTTTACCATGATTTTGACTTAACTGATATGGTTTCTCCTTTTATAATATGCATTTGTATCTTAATATTTTTCCTTTATAAACTATATTTGTGAATGATTTTCCTTAGTATGTTCCATAAATCCCAAACCTTGTTTACCAAAATTATCAATTCCTAGAATAGGAATAGTGATGCCTTGGGCATGCTTGCCAAAAATTTGATCATGATAATCAAATTATTATAAATATTTATTACCAAACCCATACTGATTTGAAAGTGGGACCTCAATGTGGAGAGGTATACTTGTATCTTTTACTTACTTTGCATGTGCTTATTGTATTGTTTATTGCTCTGATTATGATTTTTGAATGTTTTGTTGTTATGAGTTGTGCTTTAGTAACCATTGTTATACTATTTCTAAGTTTTACCCTTTTTGAATTTATACATGTGTCATTGTATGTTGTTTGGATGATGTGTCATTATTTGAGGCATATATATCTAGTACCTATTGTTTTTGTTTTTATTTTTCTGCTAAACATGAATTAGTGTGGTGCCCATGCATTCTATGATATGCACAATAATATTTTTATCTCCTCATTAGATGTAGAGAAGGTAGGTTGATCAACTTATCTTTAATCAATTGCTCAAAATATCACTTGAACTTATATTTTATCTTTGAGTACTTTTTGAATCACTAGTTGTATATGCACTTTGTTATGATTTATTTTTGTGATATATAACATTGTTTGCCATAAATTAACTAGGTGAAGATGCATATACATGATTGACACTAATGTTATTTGGAGACTTTTCTCTTGTAATCTAATTTTCCAATGTTGTAATATTTTCATGTAATAGTTGATTCTAAGTTTGAAATTTTGAAATGATCATGTGCATACTAATAATCCCATAGAATCTTACAAGTGCAAACCCTAGTTACTTTTGATATAACATGTAGGTACACACCCTGTAGAGAAGAGGTGGATGCATGGATAGGTTAAGTATGGGAATCAGTAACAGTAGTATAGGTTGCTTAATATTATGAAGTAGTGATAGCATGGGCCTATTTAGATGGAAAGAAGCTATCACCCTCATAGAGATGAGGAGGAGAAGAATTTATTTCATCTGCATAAGATATGACATTGAATCATGAAACATGGTTTTTAGGGTATTAAATTTGTGGAATAAGTTTAATAAATTATATTGTAATTGATATAGGACATCATGTACATATATGTGCATATATTATTTGAGTTGATTTCAAATGAAAGGAAACAAACATGCAAATGAAACTAGAAAACTTTGCATAATAAATTGATAAACATCTTTTGTCATTATTATCATCATTTGATAAAAATAAAAATTAGAAAAAATAAGGATCTAAAATCTAAGTCTGATTTATAGAATGTTATAAACATAAACCCTAAAATTAGTCTATGGTTAGTGTTTTTTAAATATTAAAATTAATTTAGGTTCACCAAATGATTTAAATTTTTAGGGTTATAATGTTTAGGCCCTAGGTTGTTAAAGTGTTTGAGTACAGTAAATTAGGGTATAAAATATGCAATAAATGTAACCACTAATTTGTGAAAGAACTGAGCTAATTAAATATTTATAATAATAGTAATGAATGACATTAATGAATATATATATATATATATATATATATAAACTTACTGAGATGAATAATCTAAAAGCTAAAAATTGGTATAGGAGCTAGTCTAAGTATCACAAATAGGATTTAGGTGTCAGAAATCCTCATGGATAAAAGTACCCTACCTTGGATAGTAGTATTGTGTTGCTAGTGTATACTTTTGGTGATAATGTCTTTTGTGCATGAATTAATTTGTACTTATGGTAGCACATGTGTATGACTCTTCCAATTATATTCCTATGTAGATAAACCTTATTTTTCTATCTATGACCTATTTTGACTAATTTTGTATGCAAACCCTAAACCTCCACGTCATTAGGGCATTTGATTAGAATAACTAGAAAAAGTGTGGTGTTAGTTGGGTAGGCTAGACATACTCAACACCATGATAAGATGTGAGTTACCTACATACTAATAATCTTAAGAGGGATCAAGCCCAATGTAGCTCTCCCCACCTAAATGTGCATTTGCATCTGATTTCCATCTAGTGAGAAAAGGGCTAAAAGTCATGTGTGTGTGTATTCATATTGTAATTTTGTGGGGTTTAAAATAGGTATAGGTTGAACCTTTATGTCTTTATTATTAAAAATACATCCATTGTGGATAAAAAGAGGGAAAATTATAATATAACCCAATTAGGACACTAGCATTGTGGCATTAGTGTCTAGTTATGGAATTAATGTCTAAGTGGTAGAACCTGAGGCACTAGGGGTATGGATGCCTAAAGGAGGGTCTAGGACTAATTTTTATATGTCTAGGGATGTGTAAGGCCTAAAAAAAATCTAGATAAGTGTCTAAATAGGACCTAATATAGTTCTAGGACTAATCTATGGATGGGTGATCTCAAGTAACACTCTTGGAACTCAAATGACATTTTAGATGAATATAGTAAGTGGAGAGACATATATTATGACTCATTATCCCAATCGATGAATCATCTACATTGACACATCTAGATAGGTTTTCAAATTCTATAATGTCCCCCTCTACTCTCTATTAAGCCCTAGGACTGAAAGTTGTAGTTGGTTAGATGAATCCCTAAAGAGAAGTTTTTCATTCCTAAGTGGGAAAATAGACTGAACTTATACCATGCATTTCATGAGACTTTTGAGGAGTAGATATGAGTTTTTAGTGCCTTTATCATAGGTGAGTCCTCTAAAAATTCCCCAAATGATTCTCCCCAGTTCAAGATGAGTGAGACACATCTTCATATTTTTTCTCATAACTAAATGTATCTTAAGAGACCTAAAATTGGTTAGTAAGAAACATATTTTGTGACTCACTATCCCAATTTATGAATTATTTATGATGATGCATCTAAATAGGTGTATAAACACTTAAATGGCACCCTTTCATTGTTTATCAATCCCTAAGACTAAAATTTATAGTTGGTCAGATGATTCCCTAAAGATAAGCTTTTCATCCCTGAGTGGGAAAATGGATTAAACTTCCACTATGAATTATAAGACAGCCATGATGGGTAAAAACAATCCATAAACATCTAAAATTACATATATGAGTCTTATAATCACCCCTTAGAGTATTATGTGTCACTTGGGATGAGGGAGACACAGCGGCATGTTTTCTCTCAAAACTAATGTCTCTTAAGAGACTAAAAGTTGGTCAATAGGAGGCGTATCTTATGAATCACTAGCCCAATCGATGAATCATATATGATGATACATTATTATGGGTGTATAAACACTATAATTTCACTTTTACACTCTTTATTAGGCCCTAAGACTAAAATTTTTACTTGGCCAGATATAACCTTGAAGAGAAGCTTCTTGTCCCTAAGTGGTAAAACAAACCAAACTTATATTACACATTGTATAATATCCATGAGGGGTAGAAATAAGTTGTTAGTTCCTATAGTTGAATGGGTAAGTATTTTAATCACACCCTCTAGTATTTTTTTCCACTTTATATGAATAAGACACAATAACAAGTTTTCTCTCACATTCAAACATCTCTTAAGAGACCAAAAGTTGGTCAGTGGGTAACATATCTTTTGACTCACTAGCCTAATAAATGAATTATCTATGCAGATGTATATAGATGGGAATATAAACATGATAATGGCCACCCTCTTCTCTATTTTAGTCCCTGGGTTGAAATTTTTAGTCATTTAGAGGCATCCCTGAAGATAAACTTTTTTTTCTTGAGTGAGAAAATCGAGTGAACTTCTGATGTGCATTACAGGAGAACTATGAGGGGCAGAGATAAACCATCAATGCCTATAGTTGCATTATAAAGTCATGTAATCACCTCCTAGAGTATTATGTGTCACTCAATAAGAGTAACACATGCTAAAGAGTTTTTTCACATTGTGAAATGTCTTTTAAGAGACTACAAGTTGGTTAATAGGTAGCATATATTTTGACTCGCTATCCCAACTGATCAACCTATTGTCACATTGAGTTGCACCCTTTGAGGAGGTATTTCAAATTTCCTCACCCAATTAGCATAATGGTAACACCCCAAGGTTATGGGTCACATATGGTTGGAGTGAACCTCCATATAGGGTCATCTTCCCCTGATGGATCACCTAAGACTAACACTAACACTATTACACTTACAAGTAAAAGAGAGGAGTACATAAAAATAAAGAAGTTGAAATCAAAAGGGATGATACAATATAATATTTTATCTCCTTCACTTACTTGAGATTTCATAATGGAAACCTTTAGAACTATATCATACATAACTCAGTCATGAACTTCTTAGCATCAATGTTTCATAGAGAGGTACAAGGATCTATGGTAGCATTAGAAGGAGAATCATTCATCACCATAACTACCAATGCATAAGCCATGAGGTACATAGACTATGACCTATAAAAGAGAGGTCACTTGTATATATTTGAATGGAATTAGACATAATCAAAGGGAAACAACACTTCACCATAAATAGAGCATCAATAATTCATAAGATACACATAGAATGCAAGTCATTGAGAGGGTAAAAATAGTTCTATTTACATTCAAAGAAATAAAATCAAGGTAGAGGGATCAATAATAGGCTAATTTTTTAGCATTTATGTGAGAAAAAGGGTCCCCTTATAATGATAATCTTGACTATTTAAATATGAAAAATATTCATAGCTTGTGTCTGATTCAGTCTTACCCACTATCAGGGTGATTACAAAATTGATGATGATCAAGGAAGGAGATCAGGGAAATAGGAATCTCCTTGAGATAACTAGAGCCAATCGTGTATGACTGCTTGTGATGTTCCCTCAAGCTTGTAGCTTCTCTTTTACATGCACTCACCTCTATGGTTTGATGCGCAAATTTGGGGGATAAAAAATTTGACATCTCCAACTTTTTAATTTTTTTAGTAAAGGGATTATGCCCTTTAAAAAAGGGTGTATGCATTTTTTTTTTTTAATATAGGCTCAGGCTTGTACCTGAGCCTAAAGGGCATATGCCCTTTGTAAATTTATAAAGGCATACACCCTTTTTTTATTTTTCAATTGAATTTATATTTGTTAAAACCTGTGGTGTGTTTTACAAGTTTAAAAGAATTTTTTTCATTTCCCTTCTCTCCATTTTATCATAGTCCATGTCCATGATTCAAATTTACATCTTGTCAGTTGGATTCGACGTATCGGTTTCTATCCTAGGTATGTTTATTTTTAATTTTTAATTTTTTCATTTATATTTATATTTAAATATGCATGAGAATTTTGATATTATATTTTCATTATATTCTCTTGAATTTCTTGAAAAAACTTGTCTTTATGTAATTATAGATACACAATTGAATTATGGACACATTGCATGAAGAAAATTTAAAACAAGACCCTAAACAATTTTATTTTTCTCAAGAAGAAGCTAAATTCTATGAATAATACATTGCAAAATGTTAACAATTACAAATAATCATCAATGGTTTGCATCACTCCTCAATTGATAGTGCATGCAATTCACTTGCCAATAACTAAAGACTATTTTTAATGAAGTAGGAAATGTAATTTCATAACTTGATGTAATGTTGCATCAAAGAGAGGTCCTAAAATAATTTTATTCTGATAAATTCTCGTATGAAGATGTTAAGAAAAAAATAACAAAAGAATATGTGTGCACTTTGGTTTTCAATTCTTGAACCAACCAACTACCACTAATGAATTAAAAATATATTAGTATTGATTAGTGTGTTCATGAGGGGATAAAAGAAAAGTTTTGGGATAGGTGGTGGATGGTTTTTTATGAGCTTCCATACAACAATAACAAGGTTTCGTCATATTTTTTGAGAAAACTCTATTATGATTTTATGAGAAATTTCAAATTAGTTTCACATGAAGGCCTCCCAAGGTAGAGGATGTGGATCTTCATTTGATAACCCTAATGTTAGAGGAGACCAAAACCATCCTAACTGAGTTCATAAAAACAAAAGGTTGATAACACATGCTTTTATCCCTAAAATTTTGCATCATGTCATACATATGGACACCTTTGAGGTAGTTATGAGAATAACACAAGTTATGGTTGACAATGGTATTCATGAATTAAGGAATTCTAATCATCATATAGGTGGTTAGACATCTTTTATTGGTATTAGTTCTAGTGGTAGTGGCACTAGTGGTATTGGTGGTAGTTGTAGTGGTACTAGTAGTTTTGGTGGTATTGGTATTATTGGTAGTGTCCCTCCTCCTTATACTCATGATACAGTCCATGATCATCATTGTTTATCATGTGGGAGGAAGTGTATGGGACATCTTGTTTAGGTATGACATACACATACTACATTTATGGAGACTAGACCTACATTTGTGTAGTGTACTAGTACCAAGAAGCTATATCATACACAATTACTTCAGCATCTCAGAACACTAGTACTTCTCATTATATTCCATTTACAATTCCTTCAATACCTTAGGAAACTAGGATGGTTGAGTGTGTTCCTTTTGTAGTTACTTCAAAACCTAAGGAGACTATCATGTCATAGCATACATCACATGTATATGCTTCAACAACACATGGCAATAGCATGCCATACACTATGTCAGTTGTAGTAGCTTCACCAACTACATTGAGGACATGTTAGCCTATTTTTTAGGATTTATCTACTTCACCATATGTATTTGATACACTGGTTTAATTTTAATTAAGTTTGTTTGTGTTTGTAAATGAATATTAAGTTTATTTTCTAGTATGTGTTTACTTAATTGACTAATTTATTTAACTAGACTTTTTATTTGTTACTTGTATAGATGATTAACAAAATTTGTGTAGCTCATCATGCCTTGACTCTATTTTAGATTCCACAATTGACATTGGTGTACCCTATACTCAGGGTTGGAAACCTTCATATTACATATTTATTCATATATATTTATTGTCCCTTGAACAAAAAACTATGTTTTAAGATATTTATTATAGTCAGATTTTTTATCATGCTCATTGGATTTACACATTATTTATTAATTGGTTTTATATATGATGATAGATGTTATGGGAATCCCACATGGATGATAAGAGGTTTGTTTGATGTTGTGGTTACATCTAAGGATCCACTATCTCCATAGTAAGTCATGACTCAAAGACTAAAACTGGTGACAACACATAGTAAAATTGGTGTTTAGCTTCAAACAATGATAATCTATATCATATTTACATAAATTTATGCACATCTAGATCTAAATATATATGTATGCTCCATAGGATTCCCCATCATAGGTGTATAGGTGATCTCACAACCCTAGACAACCATTTAGATGGAATATACTGAGTCTAGAATCATTTTTCAAAAATTTTGTTCTTGAAAAAAATATCATTTTTAATATATAATTTAATGCATTAAATTTTATATTTCATATTTTGTGTAGACATGACACTTTTAAGAGGTTATGGATCAAATATTTGATGACTCATATGCTGAGAGGAGAGTCTCTCCTTGTATTAAGGCATCCAACACCCCTAGTTCTACATCTATGGTAATAAATCACAATTTATTTAGAGGCTATGAGGAGCAAGAGAGCTAGTTGTTGTGTTATAGGTTTAGTTGAAGGCACAATCAATTTTTTATGCCAATATGGCCCACATTGTATGACTATATGGTGCATTTTTTATATGTGCATGTTATGGTGTACATTTTTTCTTGATATATGTCCTATTTTATATGTTGAATTATGATATAGAACTTTGCATATACACATGTATACTATTCGACAAATGAGCTTCCTTTACATATGTGGATATTCTATTTTGATCATTTAATGTTTACACATATTATGGGTTAGTGATCATTATTACTTCATATGGTGCTTTAAAAAATCTACATTTTACTCTAAGTTAGGTGCTTCATCATTATGTATAGTTTATATTTACATGTGATATTTACTATTTCTTTGTTTCATTTACATTTCATTATATATCAATTTGGACTATGTTTTAAAATTCAAATTATTTTTTAAATGGATTGTGAACATTCCTAAGGGCATGAACATTGAGAGATTGATATCAATCTTCTACACTTTAATCCATATGTGATGATGTCTAGGACCATACTCCTACTTACTCACACTTTTACTTGTTCATGTCACCTAATAAATCTCATCACATTATTAATGGCCAATTCTTATTTTATTAATAATTTAGTATTATCCTTCAAGGAGGTATGATTCAAAACTACTTTTTATAGTTTTTCATCAACTCTTACATGCTTAGGTATGTCATCTCTACCACATCAATACTTTTATTCCACTTAGGTTGGTCTCAAGTTGTATTCTGATGACATTCTTCAAATTTTCAAACACTATCCCAAGATTCCTTGAACCAAATAACCTTATGTTATTAAAAAAACAAAATTTCATTTCAATAGACATATATTTATGATTTATAATCCATTATCCACTTTAATTCAAACTCCTACAATCTCTTATACCTTTCATAAGAATGTTCATTGACCATTTTTTTTAAACTCTTCATTTTAGGCATGTAACCACTAATAGGTTTAATTTATTGTTTTATAGGTTTATTTCACTATTATTGTTTCAAAAAATTTATCAATTTTTATATTTTTATTTATAATACCAATGATATCTTTTACAACTAACAGGGGTCCTGATAATTCTATAGTTGATTTCTTCAACTAGACTCTTTTCTCTATGACTACCCTCAAGAACTTATTTTTGCTTCTTCTTCTTATTTATTAATAAATTAATCTTATATGTTTATATAAATTTATAAAATTCACTTGACTCAATATTTTAAACCTCCTTCATGATATTTTTCATGATGTTCAAATTTTCCTTTTTTTACATGATTGTCCTTAATCTATCCTAGACTTATCACTATCTACTCCATATGTATTAATACTATAACTTAAGACTATTGGATTTCATGATACTTTAAAATTATTAAGGACATATTAATTAAATATTACTTTTCATTTTATCATGTTCCAACATCTTTAATTACCATTAACTACATGTACCTTTTAGCTCTTGACTATTCTCATATGTTCAACGAGCCCTTTTCATAGGTCTAATCAAAACCTTACTATTTTTTAATATTAATAGATAATGTTTGGGTTTTAATCCTTATCAAAAAAAAAATTAAATTAAATATGTTCTATACCCTTACTTTAGATTAATTTATAAGGTATTGATTGATAGGTCTATATGAACCAAAATCCTTAATGAGGGTTAAGGATTGTATCTTGGTCTGAGAGATCTTCAAAGGAGGATATTTGATTATTAAACCCAATAATCACGTGGATAATAATTTTTTATATCCTTATTAAATATATTTATTTATTTACATCAACTATGTCCATTGAACAACCCTTGAAAGAGATTAATTTCAGTTGCAACTCTCCTAAATTATATTTTTCTACTAATTTATAGACCTATAGAACTGGGTCACTTATAATTTTCCTTTAAAGGTAATCCAAGTATTAAAAACACTAAAATTTATCATTAAATTTCTGTATGTTTATGTCTAAAAATTTTCATGCATAGACCATGGTTCATTTTGGATATCTGTAGATTTTTGTACTAGCATCCTAGTTGAGGATTTGAACTATCTTGTATAGACCTGAGAGGGAAATTTAGATGTTTATTGAATTTTATGAACCTTTAAAACATTATTATATTTTTATTAGTTACCTTAAATACCCATTCACCTAATCCAAACCTTTAAATGTGATCATGTAGTCAAAATTATGTACTTTTAGCTTGATTTTCAAGATTGTATCAGAAAGTTCTAATTTTCTCTAACCCAGGAGCATAGAATTGGTAAAATATTATAATTTAATCAACATAAAGAGTTATAATCAACTTATGGAGACTCTAGACTCTTTGAAATTTATTTTACAAACACACTTTTCAACTTATACTAATAAAAATGAATGAAAATCACCATTTCTTATTACTGTACCCATCCATTCAAGATTAACTGTCTACTTGAAATCACTCACAATCATAAGATTTAATTAAATCATCCATAAGAACACAAAATTATATTCATAGAGATAAAATTAAACTCATAAAAATCATATAAACCTCTTCATTCTTATATTTTCTTCTAAATCTTCTTACAAATACACAAAATACCCCTATTTTTTAAATTTGCAGCCTTCTTTAGGTCTACAATCTTTATTTTTACTACTTATCCTCTCTCCTCCTCATAATAATTAATAACTGATTAAGAATCAATTTTTATGAATGAATGTGGGTATGGTCCTAATTAACATTATCAAAACATCATCAGATTGAGTATCTTGTGTTTACTTGGACACCTTGAAATATGATGTTTCAAGGGTGTATTAGTGATGACTTTCTAGGATCAGTTCCATTAACTTCTATTACACACTATTAATAAACTTGTAATAGTTTATGGTTCTTGATGAGTTCCCTTAATAATTTTAGCTTAGACTATCATTGAATGACTCCAAATGATCTAAAAAAATCTATATTGATTTAAAATAAGTGATAAATCAATCTCCCTTATCAGTTTCTTGAATTATTAGACTCAATCTTCTTAACTCAGTGTTTATCTTAAAGTGCAACTTTATTGTAGTGAACAAACAAGTGTTTGTCCTCTAGATAACATTTCTACCTTTGGGACCTCCAAGTGAAATTCCATCACTTAAAGCACATATAGATATGAAAATTACATTTGCTACCATGACCATGATGTCCAAATCCACTCAGATGTCAATTTTCACTAATGTTCAAGAGCATGGAAACACTGACAACAAATGTTGTCAAAGTTGAAGTTGTAATTGGAAAACTCCACTTCCTATTATTCTTGGCTCAAAACTATCACTTCCAACACATCTGGGGTGGTGCATAACATCAAATACCAGGTTATTTGACTCCCATCACACTTGATTGATGTACCCATCACCCATTCTAACCTCAAGAATGCCCTTCCCAAAATAAGAAAAATGCAGGTTTTTTACCTGACTTCAGGCATACATAAAATGGAAACTATAAGTCATTGTCACAAACTAAAATAACCCTTATGTGTGTTTATAATCCCTATAATTACATCCCATATAATGTTAATGGAATATTTAATACCAATCTATGGTACAAGTTGTAGTGATAGGTCCTAAAATGTACCCTCACTGTAGTGAAGAGACAAGTGTTTGTCATCTAGTTGACATTTATGCCTCCAAGACCTCCAGGTGAAAATACATAACTTTGAGCACATCTAGATAATAAAATTACACATTCTACCATGACCACAATGTCCAAATCCACTTGGATGCATGTTTTCACTACTATTTAGGAATGTGGAAATAATGACAACAAATGTTGTCAAAGTTAAAGTTATAGTTAGAAAACTCCACTTTTGGTGTTTCTTGGCTTGAAATTGGCATTACCAACACATTTGAGGTGGTGTATAACATCCAAGACTAGGTTTTTGGCCTCCCATCATGCCTATATTTGAGATACCCACCTCCTTACACACCATTCATTTTATGGCCTTCTAAACCTTCTCCCAGTTAGGTTTAAAGTCTATCCATCTCAAATGATATCTAAACATAGTTTATTATTATTTTTGTTTACAATAATCTCTCAACAATCATAAATCCACTTATAAAATGTTAAGTTTTTCCTTCTATCCTCTTTAGACTCTCTACCTTCTCTTCTCTCTACCTACATACATCCTCCTTCATTGGCTCTTATAAAATGCATTGAAACTTATCCCTACATAAAAACATGTCTTTATTTGGTCTTGGTCTTGAAATAGACCAAGAATCTCTCACCTAAATTATTATATCCAAATAAAATTGCATTTTTTTCTTCCCTACATTGGAGACTAGCTTCTAAATAGGTAATGAGGTGGATCACCTTTACATAGAGATGAAAATAACCTACACATACCTAAAGAACAGAATTACCATTATATTTCTCTTATGAGAAACCAATAGACTAAATATTGGTTTCTCACTAATATAAATAACCCATAACCATTAAGAAGGTCACTCAAAAGGATATTGAGAAGATTCACAAGCTAAAACACTTATTCTAAAGATCTAAAAGACCCATACACAGTCTTGTAGTATTTTTTGGGACTGAGTCAAGATTATTGGTCATTTGGTGACCTAAATTGATGATTTTAACTTTCAAAAAAACCTTTAAATATCTAATATCATTACAAAAATTCTCTTAAATGTCTTGTGAATTGAATTTAGTGAAGAGAATAGGGTTAAGGTAAAAATTGTCTTGAAAAAGATTTAAGTGATAGTCCTACCTAAAGTTATAAACATCTAGGTAAATCTACTTTAAGATAGAATGAATTGGATTCTCCTTGGCATCAAATGGTGGCATCTAGAGGATCCTTCGTGAAGAAACAAAATTATGAATGAGATCAGGTCAAGTAAAACTAGGGTATTGATCTTTTGAGTAATCATTGTTAGCTTATACAAGAGTTTATTTCAAGGTATCCTAGGATAGTTCTTTAAAGGTATGATATTATCATAATTAACTCAATTCCTACTTTGGTAAAAACTAATACAAGACAAGGCATAGAATATCAGGTTTGTAGACCATAATTAAGGCCTAGATAAGACTATTTTCTTGAAAGGACAAGTAGAGAGAAGGTGGAAACCTATTTGTTTGAAGTAGATAACATTAATAGAAATTATTTTTTGGCTTCTCTTTATTTCAATAAGATAATATTATCTAGTCATATCACCAACCATGTGAAGGTGAAAGCTCATCTAGTACCACTAGTCTAAATTAAAATTGTTAGTAAAATTTTTAAACGAAAAAAAATGTATAATGATAAAATAATTAAAAATTAAAATGCATTAAATAAAATAAGTTAAATATATTAATTTTAAATTCAAGATACATTTTTCATATACTAAATGTATTAATTTAATATAATGTACCTTTGATATCAACTCTATTTGTAAGTGTTTCAAGAATCAATTCATGGTCAGATTCATGCACTTTTATAAAATTTTATTATGAGGCTTTCCATGATATTTGATCATTTGAATATTTGTATTGATAACCATATTTTAATAATGAAGCACCACTCTATGTTTTTCAAAATACTCAAATAAAAATTGTTTTCTTTTTTTGTGATAGTACCTAGGAAGCCAAGTTCTTGTAATTTTTATCACTCAGAAGTGCACCCTTATAAGAATGTGTGCTTTTTCTCACTCTTTTTGACACAATGTAAACTCTCCAAGGTGTGGGTTCCCTTATATTTTAAATAATATCCTGATTAAGGGTTGTTTCCCTTTGTTACACTCATCTACATCTCTCTAAACTCTCTAATTTAGTGATTTTTTGACTAGGAAAAGGGTAAAGGAGCAATACTCAAGCTAAAATTGAACATGAAAACTAAAATTTTAGGGTGATGCACTAATTTTAAAGTAAATTATGCCTATACTTAACATACTTTGGAATCTAAATAACTTGCACACATTAATTTCATCTTCATACAATGACTCTTACATTAGTATTTCATGTAATGGTCTTGACAAACATTCACACTAACATGGAAGGAATGAACATTGGTTGATATCACTTCCAAATTAGGTATAAATTAGACTTAGACACTTGATATGACCTGAAATAATTATAATATGTTGCATAAAGGTGAAAAATTTAGAAAAACATAGGAAAATAAATCATTCACTAAGTTACATCAATGAATATGAGGCACACACTTCATGACCAACCTAAAAATAGAGGAAAATAAGCTTCTTATTATTTTAAAGGTGATGTAGTAAAAAAATTTGGAATATTTTTGACATATCCAAAATTATAATCTCATATCTTCTTTCAAAAAATAAGCATACATATATAAAATAAAGCTAGGAGAGAGGAGATAAAGCAGCCCCAAACTAAGGATGAGTCATCATGCCTAGTCATCCTTCACTCTTGTTTAAACTCAACCACCAAAATCCTACATATTTCATGCTATATATTAACCTCCTATTATTGGAAAATGGTGTAGGAGACAGAGATAAGCTTGTTTGAATGCATTGAAGAAGTCATAGATTCTCATTCATGACTTATTTGAAGGGAATTGATATCCTTGCATGTTTTGATGGTCTTAAATACTTGAAGAGGTCTCGATCATATTCATTAACTCCTTTTAAACATCTCATTTAATCTCCTTGAGACTCTCCATCTTTCTAGTGAGTGACTTCAACGTTCTTCCTTGTATCATAGAGTTTGACCAACCTATGCACATATATTCTTGCTTGCATGTTTCTCTCTCTCAATCTTCTCAAATAAATACAAGGTGGCATAGAAGGGAAATGTTTTCATGTTTAATTTGTTGAACTCTTCATGAAATATCCTTGATAAAAGTGCATTTTATTATGAACAATCATATACCTTTATACTAATCCTTCTTGGATATGCTCATTTTCTCCATTTTGATAAGCTTGTTAAATACACAATAATAACCTAAAAATTTTATGAATTTAAATTATTAAAACATATAATTATTATAAATATTATTTTAGCATCATCACCAAGGTGACACAGACCTTTAAACAAATTTTTAGCTCCAAACTCCACATGCAACTTCCAAAAATGTTATTTTATGCTTTCTAGGCCTCAAGAAACCTTGATTTGGATTTGGGGATCTACAATGAGTTCTAAGTCTCACCTGAAACTCCATTAAAATAGTCCCTCAAGTCTTTATAAATTCTTAAACTATACTCCTCCATTATTTCATGTTGCTTCTCCACCTTAGCTGATTGAAGGTTTCTTCTCATTTGATTTGATTTTTTCCACAAATAGATCCAAGGTGACATAGAAGAAGAGAGGTTTCATGTTTTATTTTTTATATATTCATGAAATATCCTTGATTATAGTGAATTTTATGATTAAAAATCATATCTCTATATATTGATCCTTCTTGGATATGTTCATTTTCTCAATTTTGACAAGCTTGTTGAATGCATAATGAGAACTTAAAACTTTGATGAATTTGAATTATTAAAATAGAGGACGAGTATAAATAGGATCATAAAATAATCACCATGGTTTCATATACCTTAAAACAAATTTTTATCTCCAAAATCCATATATAACTTCCAAAAATGCTCTTTTGTGCTTTTTAGGCCTTAAAAACCTCTGATTTAGATCTGGGTGTCTAAATTGAGTTATAGGTATCACCTGACACTCATCATATGATCATTATATAGGTTTAAATGGTTTATATCTTTAAAAAAATTAAAATATCTAAAATTATTCACCAAAATCTAGATTAAAATTTCACAAAAAGGTGTCTGCTTGTTACCTACATGGTCACCTGGAGATATTTTTCAATGATATAAGCCTATTTTACATTGATTTTCATTATATAATCATGTATTTAGACATTTAAATTAATTATAAGTCCTTTCATATTATTATATTCCATTTTAAATATCTAAAACTCCCATTTTTCACTCCATTTATGAGCAAATTAGTCAAAAACTTTGATTTCCCCAATGGTACAGACGTGTTTTGTCATTTTATCTCCCATAAGGTATATTAAGAATATTAAACCAATTTAAAACATTAAAATACATTACAATATAACTCCATGTGAAATTTTAATATATTTTACTTATTAAAACCAAAAATATGCACTTTCAGTGTTTTTTAGCTTACATTTTCTCAATTTTGCATGCCTACAAATCTACATTTTGGCATTTTTTTGAGTTTTATGAAATATAAAGACTTAATTATTTTTTAATTATAACCTTTAATAACCCATATAAACATTACAACTATTTTATACGCTCAATCAATCACTTAAACCTCTCAAAAAATGCATTTTTGATTGTCTCCCTTGCATGCTTAAAACCCTACAACCTGTACCTTTACCTTTCTCCATTATTTGCATTGAAATTTTGATTTAATAAAGTTTATTAAGGTTATTTATTCCCCCTAATATCTCAAAAAACTTTTCATTTTCAATAAGGAACTCAAAAATGTAATCATATTGCCTAAAATCAAGCTATTAGGTTTTAGAATAAAACACCTTTCCTTATTAATGATTGTTCATAAATTTAAGCCCCTATAACATTAAACTAATGAATTTAATATTGAGGTAATAGAGGCCCATATCTTAACATAATATTAATTAAACCAACTCTTCTTCTCCTTCATGTACTGAACATCTAAAAATTGCCTTTACTAGCTTATTAGAGGAATAGATGAAACTTTTGCCAAAATCTGGACCTGTGAGCTATTCCTGAGCATGCTTTTAGCTTGCTTATTTTTTAGGATGTTTTGGAGATATTACTAAATCTTCACTCTATGAATGGAGTCTTCTTTAAGACCTACACATAAGCAACCAAACATGCCAAGATATATTTTTTGTACTTTTTCCACGCCCTTGACCAATGGTGACAAAATTTGTCAAAAGTAACCACTACGTATCCAGTGGGATAAATTAAATCTTCTCCATTCATGAAATTTTCAGTTAATTTTTTTTTCCTCCACATAATGACACAAGTAGTATTTTATTCCCTCATCATTGTCCTTACGTGCAATGACTACAAAAACATGCTGAGCATTTAAAGTTTAATCAAATTGTAAGTACATATATAAAAAATAAATATGTCACTAATAGAACTAAGGATACATTTAAATTAGGAATAAATTGTGCATAGTTGCACAATATTTAATATGTGGTCAAATTTAACTGATGATACCATTTCATGATCAGTCAATTATTAGAGTGAATGGATACTCTCTATAGATGTTATGCATTTACAATACCATTTATCAACACTTTCTTTTAACTCACATTAATTCCAATTAAATTTCATACATGTAGAAAAAAATATGACATATACCTAGTATGAATAGTCCATGAACTTGAATTTGAGTTTTTAATGGAGTGAAAAACACTTGATCCAAGTATTGTACTACAATATTCATACATGTTCTTATGTTGTTCCTCCATTAACCAAAATAAGTTTCACACATGAGAATATTTATCTGATCCATGACAAAAAAATCATGACACCAAATCACAATACTTATAGCATCGATCAAATTATCACCCTCCTTTTGCTTTCCTTGCTTTTTTTAAGGGCTCTTTTTACACATGCACCTGCACCATCATGTTCCCCTTTACCATGCCCAACCTCAAATAATCTCCAAAAATGTTGAACACCATTCTTATTATGCATTCTACTTAACCAGTAAAACATTAGATAATTCTTAAAATACCTTGCATAATTGTCTGACCAAATGTAGTGTGTATCGAACATGATTTATCTTATTCATATTTATATACAATATCTCAAAATAACCTTAGACAAATTCTAGATAATATGATCTATCATCACTCATATAAAAGTGGTAATCCCTCAAAACCTTTATGTTGTCATTTATGATATCAAGTGCATGTCTAAATGTAATATGTACAAAAATTCCAACTTGAAATGAATTATAATATTGGGATTGAACCTCATTTTGTGGTTGTAATGTGTATTTCTTAGCAAAATCCACAACCAAAACAATGGTGCCAACTAGGAAGTTATCCTTGCATAGATTGAATTATTTATATAACCATTTTTATGTATGTGTGTCTTTCATATTGATAGATAATATTATTCTTGAATTCAAACATGAAATTAGATACAATAAATTTGTTCATAACTAACTCATATCTTGATGACTCTTTTCCATTTTTAACACATAATCTACAGATTTATAATTCTTATAATCAACTATTTTCTTTCCAAATTCACATGAAATTCTTTCATGTATACAACTCATCAAATTTTACAAACCACCAAAACTATTAATAACATGTTTCATATAAACATTACTTTCCAAAACAAATTATCCATCGGGTCTTTGATAGAAAATACTTTGGATTAATTATCTTGATGTCTTAGGTGTGGAAAACACCATACATTCTTGCATAATCTTGATAGCATATTAATTACAATATATATGACAAAAACATCAAAATGTATAGGAAATTCAACATGTACCCTAAAATAACATGTGTTGCATGCTTAGTTGATTTTAAAATAGAAAGACTTTCACATCTCAAATGACCTTTGGCTAATTATCAATCAGACATTAAATATTTCCATGAACTTTTTATAAAATTTTGTTTGGGTCATATCTAAAAAATGTTTTGCATGTGGCTCACAATTTTTTAAACCTTTTATTCTTTTAAAAACATCTTTTATATTAGATGAGACCTTTGTGTTTTCATGCTAAAAAAATTCAATCAAATGTCTTATTCCTTCAACTAATACCTTATCATTTCCTAGGAGTCTACCACTAAATGCTCAACAATCCTTGAGTGAAGGGTCATCAAGCTTTGTTCTTCTTTTTACGACATTTATTAAAAAATTGATATTCAATTTCAAATATTTACTTGTTTCACTAAAAATTAAAGCTTTAGATTTTGACTTACTCACTATAGATTCCATTATTACTTGTCTTACCACATTACCATTTTTTTCTAGATTTTATTACTTTTTGCCAAATCCATTAAATAGATTATTTACTATTATAGTATTTCTTCCCTCCATGTTGGATGTTCTTAATGCTAAATTATTCATCACATGCCAAATTTTTTGCATTTTCATTAATTAAAAAAATACTTGACAACATTTTCTATGGATTTTATTCTTAAATGCATAGTCCCATACACATTGAGCATGAGATTGAACTGATATTTTTGACATTTTATCTTCCATAGGTTTTATTATTTTCTCATCCATTTCAACCAAATACCTTGGTGTTCATCTCATTATCCTTGGAGGTGTAAGTCTAGGAGATATAATTTGTATTAAATTGGGTGGTGTTACCACTTCAACCATAGTCGAGATAATATAGGATTGACTATCTACATTAGACTCTACAGCCAAATTGAATTCCTCTTCGTTAGGAGAGACATGAATTGGGGTCATTACTTGATGTTGATTCTGACCATGCTAATAAATTCATTATGGATGGATGTTTTATTATATTATGTTTCTTCATATATTTCATCACTCAATACAAATTCATTAGTTATGTGTTATATATTTTAAATTTCATCATTCAACAATAATTAATTGTGTTTTCTTATCTCATTTGAATACATATCTAAATTAAATTCCATGGAATTGGGCATGTTAATTTAATTTGAAATATTAATTGGTGTGGAGGAAGTACCTTCACCTTACCCAAAAGATCTTATGGATGTTCTCCTATCTACTTGTCTTTTTCTTTATTTCTCTTTCTTTACTTTAATTTCCTCATTTGTTGGCTCTTTAATTGGTTTTTTACAATGATGACCCAACCCCATTATTTATCTTTATGAAAATAGGTCCACATATAGAGTATAAATTGATGAATTTATAGTAATAGAGACAAAATAAATGAAGAATTCAAAGAATTTGTAGAGTTTCAGCATAAAAAACTAGTTTTAAATTTGTAAATTTTAAAATGAATGAGTGAAATTCATTGGCAAACAAGATAAACATGTGAACAATAAAAGATAAACACCCTTTCACAAAGAATGCACACCCTATTTTGATGATGAATCAAAATGGGAAAATATATTTAATGATTTTTGGGTCTTGAAAAGGGTGTATGCCCTTTCAACATTTCAATCTTTGCCTCTTATGTTTTTCCTTCAAAATTGCTTTGGGTATAGGCTTGGAGAGGTCCAAACCTAGTCTAAAACCAGCCATGAATTAGCCCACATAGTTTTTAGGAAATTTAAGAGTCTTTTTAATTTTTGTTGACACATATGATTAGGTATAATTTATTATTTTAAAAAAACATACATGAATTTTTAGAGGAAAAGCGTAGTTTTTTAATATATAATTTTTTTAATGTTAAATTATTTTTTATAATTATTACTTAATTTATACATAACATAATTTATTATGGACTATATACATATCGTTACAAATACTTTTCTAACTTTTTAACTATTAATCAAAATTTTATAAAACTTATACCTAACCAATCTATGCATCATTGGCTATGATTTGTAAAACAAGGTTTATTTTCATGAAGTTAATGTCAAAAAGTTGTGTTCATACACTTGCAGTTCCAATTTTTCAATTGTCTTAACTTGTAAAATTGTTTAAAAAATATATATTCATTTAAAATTAATAAAAAATATCCTAACTAATCTTTGAAATTTTAAATATGCATGTATGAATTTTTATACATCAATTCATTTGTTTACTCAAAAAAAGTGTATTTGTACACATATAGTATTCTTATTTTTTCACAAAAAAGGTCAAGTCAAATTCTTATTCTGCCATTGATTATGAGAATCAAATGTAGCTACACAAGCTACTCATGAATTTAACATCTAAACAGGAAAAATGGGCCATCAAATTTACCTCAGTCAGTGCCAATGTGGATATCAAAAAATTACTTAGTGGTAGAATCCATACATGTGTTGACATTAGGTTCATCATGGACATTTCTAATTTTATGAGTATATTCCTCTTTGGGCCCTCTTTCAACACTTACTCAATTATTTTGGCTTGAAGACTTGACATGGGTTCATCTCTGAATGCCACATGGCATTATTTTATTTTACATGGGATTCATGTCACTCCTCATGAAATCCCCTTTGACCTAATTTATCTTATTATTGGCTCAGATTCTACCATGCATCACTTCCTTAGTGCTCTATGCTCTAGGTAATGGCTTCATCTTCTAGATCAAGGGCTCTGCCAAGTTCATATGGTAGCTTCTTATTTTTTTACCCCTTCCTTGGGCTCTAGATCAAGATATATCGAGTTTTAACTAGTGTTATCCTATTCATTATGGGCTCTTGTCTCTATGTGCTTGCGGTCTGTCATCATGTGGCTCCTCGCTATTACATTACTCATTTTGGGGCTTCAAGTGTAAAGTTAATTATTCTTTTTATGGTAAAGTGAGATTTAATAATGTGGCAACATATCATTCACCCACTATCCTGACATTCTACTTTGTTTACACAAACCACCTTGGGACTGCAGAGCATAGGGATTGTGTCATGTGATTCCATCCCACTCACCCATTATCTTGGGACTCTAACATCATCTCTAGACTATATGAAAATATTTGGGAGAGAAGAGCAGTGGGATTATGCCACATGGCATCATCTTGCTAACCCACTAGCATGCTACCTTATTGATATGGAGATTTCTAAAAAACTTCATGAAAATTTACTAAGTGTCCAAAGGCATTTAAAAAGGTCTTAGGACCATTGAGAGATCAACACATGGCACCAAGAAACTTATATAAAATCAACTAAGTGCCAAAAGTATTTTGAAAGAGGAACATGCCACTACGAGATGTGAATGATTGTTGCATAACACAATTTGATTGGACCAGATTCTTGTTATGACTAAAAAATTGAGAAGTTGTCAAAACGTCACTAGGGGCCTATCAACTTTAGTCTTATCACCTATTGAATCCATCACTAGAAGATAAAAGAACCCTAAAATGGCTAAGTGTCAAAATGCTCTCTTGGCCCACCAAGAAACTTTTGAATAAAAATGGCTAAGTCCTGCTGAGTGAAAACATGACACATGGCTCTAAGAAAAATTGAAAGAACCAACTAAGTGTAAAAACTTTTCCTCTTCATGTATAAAGTGTGACATATCATGGTGTTCATAAATTTTATCTAGAACAAAAGTTTCAACTAGTTCATTTGTGTAAAATATTGGACTTACTTCTTGACAAAAAATGCAAAGACCATTTACTTTGCCAAAAAGTGTGAAGACCATTTTTGAAAACCTGTTAAGTCTTTTGCTTCCTTATAACTTAGCTTCTTTTGTTGAACCTTAATGGGATTTTGAGAATCCTTCCATGTTGAACCATGAACTAGATTTGGATGTTTCTCTTCCATGGTGACACAAAATGGTCAACATTCTGGCAAGCTCTATGGGTTGCTTGCCTACTAAGTAAGAATCCAGTAGCCTTTGAAGCAATCCATTGGGCATGGATTTATATAAGATTTTTAAAACCCTTGTTTTTTAGAACATAACCCTGTTGCAACTTGCTCAGCCTAATATTGAATAATTCAATTGAGATTCACCCCTCAACCAAAAGAGAAAGCAAGGAACAAATAAAATGTGTAAAAGTACTTAGGGAAAGGAAAATAACTAAACTAATTTGTAGCATCTCTTGGAGGAAATAAAATTAGCTAAACTAACCTAAACTAGCCAATCAAAAGGTTGTCTAAATAAAGCCATTATATAGTTCCAAAAAATAACTTCCCTTTCTTATCAACTTAGAATGTTTTTCATGTTTGAGAGAAGAAAAATAAAGGTGAAATATTAGAAGCTCAATATAATGGTGATATAATTCTCCAAGAATAAAAATAAACTAGTTTACCCACTCAAGTTGACTAGAAATGTATTTGTCTCAAAGTGGATGATAGGTTACTTTTGGCCTTCTTGATACTCAATTTTGTGCTCTAAATTGAGCATAACTTGCGATGGCTTTTCCTTCTCAGCCTCCAAACAAGATAGGTACTTGATATGACATCCTCTTATCAAGATAAAGCTTGAACATTCAAGGTTTCTCTCGTGTTTGTGTTCAGCTTCTCTATCATCTTGTAAATTATCATGCTCTTTTTGAAGCACATGCAATTGACTTGGAAGCACACCCACTTCCACTTATTTTCCATACTAATCATGGGTTTATTCTTGAATGGATGTTAGTTTAATTTCATGGCTTGAGTAGAAGTCTTCTAGTTCATCCCAAAACTAGTTTTCTTACATGTCTTTTTTGTTCTTTTCAAGACTGATTTCTTGCCTCCAATCTGAATTAGAAAGCAAGTCTTCCTCAAGAGGTTTAATTAGGTTGTCTTATAAATGATTTTTCATTATAATTTCATTAGGAAGGAAGAAATGTCTCCCACATCCTGAACTCTAATCCCTTGGACTGACTCCAGGCAATATTTCAACTCTTCTTGGCTATGAAAAGTGATGCTCTTAGCTTCAAGATATATTTCCTCTTCATCAAAATTAGACCCATGCCAACCATATTGACCTTAGTTTTCTTCTTTAATGCATAATGCAAGCTCATCTATCTAATAAGGCACTTTATCATCTTTCCCCTGAATGTAGCCTTGACTAGAGAAACCTGGCCTCTCTTTATCAAGACTATCTTCCTCCTCTTCATCTTTGTCCATTTGCTCATTATTATGTTGCTCTAGCTGATCATATTCATCTTCCTCTTGTGATGGGTCTGATTTTTTTGATTTAGAAACATAAAGAGGAATTCTAATAATTATTCCCTCATCATCCTCACATGAAACACTCTCTTATTTCCCTAAATTATTTTTACTTGATCTCCATACAATGGGTCTTCCTTTGAAAATGGAGATGGTGAGACGGTAAGAAGGTTCAATTGGTAAAATAGGAGTATATGACATTATGAGTTACTCTTGAATTGGATTTGGGGTTGAAGAATCACTCCTAAAACTTGGAAACTTCCTTGATTTTTCTTCTAAAAATTTATCCCTTTATTGATTTTGGATTGGCATATGAGGAGTGGGTGAGAAAATTAGAAACTTCCTTGGTTGAGGATTTTGAGGGATTTGAGGAAGAATGGATGGCTTTTGCACAAGTATAAACTCTTTCAAATAATAGGAGCCTCTAAAACATGGAATTATGGTTAGTTTATCTTCTACAACTATTCTCTTTTCTTGTTTGGGAATGGACTTACCAAGACTTGGCATCTTAAAGTCAGGATGTCTAGTCCATGAAGGCTGCCATGGTTGAGAAGCTTGAGTCTTATGAGGAGGTGAATTTTTAGAAGTTGGTATACTTGGGTGGAAAACTACTTAAATTTTAGCTTTAAGTTTGGATTCATGTACCTTAGTAGCCATGTCTATCTTTGCATGTGCACATGTTGAATGATCATGAGGTTGTCAACAAGTAAAACACACTTGGATTTTTAAAGTATGTCAACAAGCTAAGATATATTAGGATCATGAGGAGGTTTACTTGGAATAAGAGGGATAGGATTGATTTGGCTCAACAAATGGCTAGTATACATGTTGAAATCTTGATAGTAATATTGTTGATGAAGGGGAGGATAACACTCATGATAGGATGGTGGAAATTAGTTGGAATTTCCTCTAATCTCAGCCATATAAGAGGTATCCCATGGAGTTATAATTCTATAAAAGTTATTATAACAATAATTATACTAAAAATACTTAAAATTTTACCTAGCAAATATGTTTGGACTACTAAAACCAGTTGAATTAGACTCAAAGTCACCACTGGTGTTTGTCAAAACCATCCTTAAAGGCTGATATACTAAAGAGCACACCAATAATTATCTAGTAGATGAATGGAGGAGTCTCATTAGGCATCCTATAAACTATTGTTGCATTGAGTTTCACCCTTTGAGGAGATGTTTCACATATCATCACCCAGTTGACATAATGGGAACACCCTAAGGTTGTGCATTACCTATGGTTGGAGTGAACATCCAAATAGGGTCAAATTCTCATGATGGATCACATAATCCTAACACTAATGTTATTACACTTACAAGTAAAAGGGAGGAGTGCATAAAAACAAAGAAACTAAAATCAAAAGGGGTTATACACCATAGTAGTGTCTCCTCCATGTACTTGATACTGTATAATTAAAACCTTGGGAATTATGGTATACACAACTCAATTGTGAAATTTTTAGAATTATAGATATACAAAAATCTATGGAAGCATTAAAAGGAGAAGCATTCATCACCACAACTGACAATGCATAAACTATGAGATACATAGACTATGACCTATAAAAGAGAGTTTACTTGCATAGAGGTGAAATGGAATTGGACACAATCAAAGGGAAAGAACACTTCACAACAAAGAGAGCATCAAAAATTCATAAGATACACATAGAATTCAAGTCATTGAGAGGGTAAAAAATGGTTCTATTATTCATTTCAAAACATAAATATCAAGGCATAAAGATCAAGGATGGGCCAATTTCTACATCATTTTTGTACTAAAAAGGGTCCCCTTATAATGACAATACTACATGTTTAAATAGGTAAAATATTTAGAGCTCAAGTCTAATTTGATCTTACTCACTATCAGGGTAGTTACAAACTTGATGATGATCAGGAAAGGGGGATCAAAGAAGTGGGAATCTCCTCAAGATCGCCAGAACTAAGCTTATATGACTACCTACCATGTCCCCTCAATCCTACATCTTATTTTATACATGCACTCATCTTTATGATGAATATGTCCAAATTTCATTTCTCTCTCATCATTTTTTTGGCATTTTTGTTGAGTTGTACCTTGATTTTCACATCAAGACACTCTGCCATTAATTCCACAAATCAAATGCAACTACACAAGCTATTCATGAATTTGAGATTTGAACAAGCAAAATGGGCCATAAAATTTAACTTAATTAATTCCAATGTAGATACCAAAAAACTCCTCGGTAGTAGAATCCATCTATGCATTAACATCAAGTTCATCATGGAATTTTTTGATTTTATGAGTATATTCCTCCTTGGGCCCTCTTTCAACACTTAGTTGATTATTTTTTCTTGAATACTTGACTTGGTTTCATCTCCATATGCCACATGGAATTATTTTATTTATCATTGTATTCATGTCACTATTCATATCATCCCCTTCAGCCTATTTTATCATGCTCTTATATCACCTTTTTCCACACATCACTTCCTCGACACTTTACACTCTAGGCAATGGCTTCATCTTCTAGATCAAGGGCTCTATCAGGTCCACATGGAAGCTTCTTATTTATTTACCCCTTCCCTAAAATTTCTTAGCTAGGTCTATCAAGTACCAACTATTATCATCCTATTTATTGGGCACTCCTACCACTATATACTTGGGTCCTTCCACCTCCACATGGATCCTTCTCACTCTTTCATTACTCAACTTGGGGATTTGAATGCAAATTTGATTGTTTTATCCATGGTGAAGATATATTTAACCACATGGAAACATCTTGCTTACCCACTACCTTGACATACTAATTTATTTAGATGGATTGCCTTGGGTTTGTACAGTAGTGAGATTATGCCATGCAGTGCTATCCCACTCACTAGCATAGGACTCTGACATCATCTCTTGGTTGTGCATAAATCTCTAAGAGAGTGGAGTAGTGATATTAGGCTACATGGCATCATCCCTTTAACCCGCTAACCCAATACTTTGTTAATGTGGACATTGCCAAGAAACTTCATGAAAATTGACTAAATGTCTAAAGGAATTTAAAAATGGTTTGAGACCATCATGAAATTGATGCATGGCACTAGGAAACTTTTACAAAATTGGATAAGTGTTGAAAGTCTTTTGTAAGAGGCACAGGCCATCAGAAGATGTGAATGATTATCATGTGGCACTGTTTGATTGGACTAGAGTCCTACTATGACTAATAAACTAGGAAGTCATCAAGACGTCATCAGGGACCTATCGAATTTGATCTCACCACCTCCTAAAGCCATCACCAGGAGATAAAATAACCCCAAAATGGCTAAGTATCAAAATGCTTTCTTAACCTATAGGTCATATTTTGAATCAAAACATCTAAGTCCTACTAAGAAAAAGCATGACACGTGGATTTGAATAAAGTTCAAAGAATCAAATAAGTGTTGAAACATTTACTCTTTACATAGAAATCATAACATATCCTAGTGTTTTAAACTTTTATCTAAAATAAAATTTTAGATTTGTTTATTTGCCCAAAATCTCTGAATTGCTTCTTAACAAAAAAAGAAAAAATTATTTACTTTGTCAAAAAGTGTGAAGACCATTTTTGAAAACCTATTATTTCCTTTGTTTCCTCATAACTTATCCTCTTTTGTTAAACTTTAATAGGGTTTTTATAAGCCTTCCCTATTAAAATATGAACTGTATTTGGATGTTTCTCTTCCATGGTGATCCAAAATGGTCAACAGAACCATCTACATGAACATGTTTAGATGGGCAATAACCACTAGAATGGCCACCCTCCACTCTTTATTGGGCCTTGGGGTCAAAATTTACAAACATTTGAAGGCATCCTTGAATAGAAGCTGCGTGGGAAAATAAAGTGAATTTCTAGCACGTATTTCAAGATAACCATGAATAGTAGAGACAAGTGTTTAATACCTATAGTTGCATGGACAAGTCCTCTAAGCACCCCTTGGAAGCTTCTATGTTACTAGATATGAGGGATACAAGGTAATGAGTTTTCTCTTATGGATAAACGTCTCTTACAAGACCAAAAGTTGGTTAGTGGGTAGAATGTTTTTAACTCGTTAGTATAATCAATGAACCATCTATGAAAACATGTCCATATGGGTGTATAAATGTTAGAATGGCCACACTCTAGTCTTCATCAGGCCTCAAAATTGAAATTTGTAGTCATTTGGAGGTTTTCTTGAAGAGAACCTTCTCATCCCTGAGTGGGAAATTAGATCAAACTTTCATCAGGAATTGTAGGATATCCATGAGGGGTAGAGATGAGTTACTAGTGCCTATTATTATATGGTTGATTCCTATAAACACCCCTTAAAGGATTCAATTACACTTAACATGAGTAAGACATGATAATGAGTTTTTATCACATCTAAATATTTGTTAAGATGCCAAAAGTTGGTCAATGGGTAATTTATCTTTTGACTCACTAGCCCAATAAATGAATAGTCTATATGAACACATCTAGATGGATATATAAATGTTGGAAAGGAAACCCTCTAATCTCTTTCAAGCCCCAAAGTCAAAAGTTTCATTCATTTAGAGGCATCCTTGGAGAGAATCTTCCCATTCTTAAGTGAAAAATCAAGTGAACTTCTACTACATGTTGTTATATAACCATGAGGGGTAGAGATGGACTATCAACACCTAAAAATGCATGGGCAAGTCCTTTAAGCACCCTATAGAGGATTTTGTGCCACTTAGTACAAGCAAGACATGAAAATGAATTTCTCTCATAAATAAATTTTTCTTAAGAGATTAAAATTTGGTTAGTGGGTAGTGTATATTTTAACTCGCTAGCCTAATCGATGAATTGTCTATTCAAATGCATCCATATGGACATATAAATTATAGAATGGCCACACTTAGATATTCACAAGGACCCAGGGTAAAAATTTGCTTTAATTTAGAGTTAAATTCAAATATGCACCTAATAGCATAGAGGATACTATAAATATTTTGAGTGAGTACCAATTTTATATGAATGATGATAGGGTTGTCAATCAAGAGTGCTACTCTTATGAGAATGTGTACCTCTTCCCACTCCTATTAAAAAAATGAAATCTCTCTAAATTTTGGGTGACTTTAAATGTGAGATAATCTCTAGATAGAGGGCTAGCTCCCTTAATTCACTCACTAAATTTGATTATAATCCTACTTTTTATTGATATTTTGACTAAGGGAAAGGGTGAAGGGATAATGCTTGCACTAGAATTGACATGAAAAATTGAAAGAAAGGTGATGTAAAAAAATTTTGACCACTTTTGCTTATAATTTTCACTCTTATCAAGCAACATATCTTGCACACATTCACCTCAATTCAAGTCTATAGCTTCTACAATAGTGTTTCACATAAAATTACTAACAACACTCACTCTTTGCATGGATGGAATGAAAGTTTGTTGCATTCACTTTCAAGATTGGATTGAGATTGAACCTAGACACTTATTATGACCTATATAATCTCACATATGTTTTATAAAGGTATAAATTATACACTATCATAGTAAATATACTGTCACTATGTTATATCAATAGAAATCACACATACACTTCACACAACCTAAAAATGGAGGAAACCAGTTTCTTATTTATTCAAAAGGTGTAGTATAAAAATTGTATAGCCTTTCAGCATAGCCAAAGAAAAAAAGTGAAATGTTTAGGATATAAAAGAAGATACAAATATAAAAAAGAGTAGGAGAGGGGAGATAAACCATCCCCAAAATAGGGGTGACTCACTTGTCCTCACACCCTTCAAATCCTACCTAGTATTTCTTAGATTTTATCTCTCTTTCTTTCTCCAAAATGGTGTAGGAGTTAGATATATACTTGTTTGGAAGGATTAAATAATTATTGAGCATTGATTGGTGAATTTTGACCCATACAAGTGCATATATATTTTCTTGCATTCCCTATAGCATTGCTTGCATGTCATCCTTGATGAATAAGTCATCTTCTATGAAAATAAGTATTAAAGTCTTCATCAATTCCTTAGTTGAATACTTATCTTCATCCATTTATGATGCCTTTACACTTTTCTTAGTTTGTTAGAACTCTATTGAAGCCTCTTTGACCATATCAATTTGACTTGGTGTAAGAAGAGGGAAGGTCTCCTAGGATTGGTGGAGACTCCTTCAAGAGTTTGAATGTTTTTTGAAACTGACTCTTGAATTTTTATTTCTCTCCATGTGGCATATAATTTAGGGTTCGCCTTGAAAATTATGTTGAATAGATTCTATGTATTGACTTGGTTATTTGATCACTTGAATTATTCCTCTTACAACATGGCATAGAAAGGTGAAAACTTGGTTTTGCTTCCAAGAAAGAAATTTTCCTCTATGTATGACCTCTCAAAATCATATTATACCTATAAAAATTAACTTTAATCCATCAAATATTTTAAAATATCTAATTTTTCACCTTTATCTTATTTTTTCCCAATTCCTTATAACCCTAAAAATAGGTAAACCTCCTTGTGTGGAATAATTTACATATCATAATAGATAATTAATTACATATTTGATGACCTAATATCCATTTACATCTCCATTCCAAGTTTTAGGAACTAATTCTAAGTGGAAGTGTCCTTTTTTTGTTATTTTCTCTCCTCAAGTAGGCCTCAATTAGGCCTCCTTGCCTAGAAACTGATATTTTAATCCACATGCCACCCACATATGTGAAACATCCAATAAAAAAATTATTCAAGTTACCCATTCCAATACCATGCTCCATGTCAAATTTTAGCTCCTAAGACCCTTTACACATAGGTGAACCATGAAATGGTCAAAAACCCTAGTCTAGGTGTTTGTATAAGCATGAAAAATAGTTTGAGTGTTTTTCCAATAAATTTATAGGTTTTAATGATTAAAATAGGTTAAATTAATATTTAAAAAAAAATCTTAACTCAATCTCCTAAGGATAGGGCTTTTGAATAACTTTGTAGGCTTATATAAAGGCCTTTTAGCTTGAAATTTGAATTTTCTTCTCAAATTGACCAAGTTGCCAACCTGCAGAGCTAATATATCTCCTTATGAGTATTTTATGTGTTTTTAAGGTTTAAAAAACTTTATTCAATCTCAATATACCTTTTTACCTGATTTAGAGACCATCTCAAATCTTGTTTCTTCACATAGACACCTACAACCATGCTTTTCAACCTATTTCGTACACCTGTACATGTAAATGTATGATCAAGTGACATAATCATATTCTTATGAGACCTTAATATGTCATAAAAAAAAATTTGGAATTTTAATTTTTATATTTGGGTGCATTATAACCAATTATTCTTTCATCAGATCCTTTAGGAGAGTTTAAGGGGTTTATTATCTTAATGATGGTTCATAAAGCACAGGGGGCTGATCCAAAAACTAATACCAAGAATTGGTAGTATGGGGACCCCTAAAACATACCTTATGTTCTTTAGTTCACATTAAAAAAATCATGAAATATCTTATCATAATAACATGAACTTCAATGGATATACTATTCATTTTGTGAGGTTTGAGAGAGAAACATGCCTAAAATTGTAATTTTTGAGTTTGATTATGAGTGTTAATACCTCAGGAAGGTATAAAACATTCATCATAACCATATCCAATGATAATTATTATCATCTCAACCCTTTAATGATGTTTTATCATCCATTGGTTCATGTTAGGGTTCTTAACCAAATCACTATTAGTGACCCTAACTATCTAAATTTGAGATATTCTAGTTATTGGAGGAGTTTTAAACTTTATAGAACATCCCATTGAAGATTTAAACACATTATTAGGTCCCTATAGGTTTCATCTTACCTGTCACAAACACAATTTCATCAAAAATTCATATGTAGGCTTGTGTGTGCAAGCCTAAGCTTATTTGGTGAAATAGGTGTAATCAGAGCTTTTGAGCCAATCATGACATGATATCTTAGTCTATCAAACCTTTTTTTTATCTGTATTAACCTTAAAATTAAATTTTGAGTTAAATAACTCTTATAATATCATAAACTTAAAGATTTCATGTATACATATATGTAGCAATACACAAGATGAGATATAGAAGTGTAAATGAATAAGCAAAGCATATGAGATATATGACAGATATTTTAAAGTACAAAAACCTCCAAGAGGTAAAAAACCATGAGTTAAATTTAATAATTGAGAAACAATAATAACCCAAATACAAATTCTTCTCCTTCTCACTTTCTCATGCAGTGCTTCACAAAACTCACAAATTGAATATGATCAAAATAATTTCATTTTTGAAAAAAATCATAATAGGGGTAAAACCTTATTTTATAGTGAAATTCCAAGGGAGGTGACCATTGTAAAAATAATGGGTCTATCCATCCTGATAAAGTTAGTTATTTAAATTTTTGAACAAATTCATAATAGGGGTAAAACTTTATTTTATAGTGAAATTCCAAGGGAGGTGACCATTGTAAAAATAATGGATCCATCCATCCTAATAATTACAACTTTTTTATTTATTTTCATGAGATTTTCACCTTGTATTAATAAATAATATATTATTGTTATTTAATAACTTTACCAAGGCTAAGGGTTAATAAACCCACTTAGTATTAAATTTTATAACACTCCCCCTTAATGCTAAGTAGGGATAAATGTCATAGTCACCTTAGAAAGGAATTATACTATGTACACAATTGAAGAATTTAAAAACCTTCATCATGTCAATCACCACCTTTTGAAACAAAAGGAATTATAATTCATAATTTACTCGAAAGTAAATTTAGGCTAACATGATCGTGAGACTACATCTCATAATTTGTCATGAATAATTACTAAGCATATTTGGAGCCTTTTATAACATAAGGACCTCCATTGCAAATTATGTTTTTTAATGTATTGGGGTATAAAATTAAAACTTCCACATGAAG
Source organism: Torreya grandis (assembly GCA_037957365.1). Taxonomy (NCBI): domain Eukaryota; kingdom Viridiplantae; phylum Streptophyta; class Pinopsida; order Cupressales; family Taxaceae; genus Torreya; species Torreya grandis. Next base: position 2,710,411 of record JARHVA010000222.1, on the reverse strand, counting down.
TTTACTTAAATCACATAACCTCCACATGAAGTTTTTAATGATTTACAATAATAAGAAGTATAGAGAAGGAGAAGAAACATGTGTCCATCAAGAAGTGGCATTGTCATGCACACTTCCCCTCAATGGAAAATCTGAGAGGCCTAACATTGCATGAAACTGATAAAACATGGTAACATCAAGTGGTTTTGTGAAGATATCTACCACTTGTTCATCCATAGGACAAAACTATAGATTAATATCACCATTGAGAACTTTATCTCAGATGAAATGCACATAAACTTCAATATGTTTAATTCTTTGGTGCTACACTAGATTTTTTGTCACAGCTATACAACTTTGGTTATCACAATAAAGGACAGTACTCTGAGAAACATCTAAATGAAGTTCTCCCAATAGGCTTCACAGTGCCTCACAAAACTCATAAATTAAATATGATAAAAATAATATCATATTCAAATGAATTCACAATAGGGGTAAAACACTATTTTATAATGAAATTCCAAGGGAGGTGACTATTGTAAAAATAATGGGTCCATCCATCCCAATAAAGTCATGTAATAAAATTTTGGTAACTCATTAAATAATTATAACTTTATTATTTATTTTCATGAGGTTTCTACCTCATGTTAATAAATAATATATTATTATTTAATAAATTTACCATTTATAAGGGTCAATAATCCCACTTAATATTAAATTCTCTAACATAAATTGCCTTCACATATCAAGATCTACCTCTAAAGTGTTATACCACTATCTTTTTAGCTTTATGACCTATTAGTACATCCTCAAGGTGATTTTAAGAAACTAGTCACTAATAAATTTATTTGAAAATGAAATATACATATCTAAAATGCATATAGCCCTTTCCTCATCTGAGTTACCTTTAATAACTCCATGACACTATTCATAGGATTATTTTCTTTGCTTAAATGACTGTAAACATCCACTAGGTGTCAAGACTATGTTTTGGAGTCTAAGGAACTCTTCAATAAATCATTAAATGATTAAAAGGTTCTTGTCATAGTATTTATGTATCATAAACTTATATTTAACCTTTAAAACCTTTCTAAGATCTCATATCATCTCTTGAATACCTCTCTCTCTCAAATTATGCATGTAGGTGTATTTATTGGCTTCCTAACCTTCAATGGAGAAAGTGAATAGTATAAAATCCTTAAATAGGTCTATGTAGACATTGTTTACCCTTTATAACTTTATGAAAGTGTTCAATACTTCACCTCTTCCTCTTAATCAATCTTTATTGACACATTTATACATATACATAGGGTTTAAGACACCTAGGCTTGTAATTATACCTGTAGGTCTTCCATAGCAGTAGGCATCCAAAAAATGGTTTGTTGGATTAAGGAAATAAGTCTTAAAAACATTAATATCCTTGTATTCATTTAATATACTCCACATCATATGTATATGGCCTCATTTGGTCATCTAATCATCATTCATAGTTCTCATCTCTAAACTCCTAGAAATAGGCTTGGCTGTGTAGTTATAGGTTGAGTGATTGTAAGTGCTTGAGATGAATATGTTTTAAAATTTTAACTTGATCTTATTTAGGTATTTCATACCCTTCATGACTTCATACACTCATATACCCACCTGATATATCACCTTAATACACACATTCACTCCCATGACTCTAATAGATCTGATTATGTCATTATGGTTCATAGTACGGTTATAGATGATCATTTGGTCTTTTTTGCCTCTATATAGATAGAGGAAGGTATGATGAGGTTGATCAAATGACAAATGTGTATTAATAATTTCATTTATTATGCATCACCTTACATTATCTTGGAGTATTATCAACTTAATATGAAAAGGTTTGATTTTATCTTTACCTTAAACATTGCTAAATAACCTTAAACAATGCTAAAGTGTGCTTCAAAGACCTAATTTATGACCCTACTTAATACATTGGTGGCATATTGGATCATGATTTCAAGTGGTTTTTTTGAAATATTCTCATATTATCATCTCTCCAATGAGCTTAGATCACTTTTAATATCCATTTGACACCTTCATAGTTCCTTCCTGGGTACACATAGTCCATCTAACTTTACACAGTATATTTGAAGGCAAAATGAATTGAGGTGTGTGCCCTTTTAGATATTTAGAAGGTTTATATAAACTTGGTAATAATATAGAGTACACAATATCATGATTCAAATTAAACATAGACATTCTCAATATTTTAAAATCTTGCATCCATGACCTGCCTCATAATGACCTCAAAATAGATGATGTCATTATCTGCAACCTTGTTATAATTTTCACTCTTGGCATAAAAATAGTATATCTTTACTTTCTTTACTTGTTTGGTTATCATTTATCTAAATCATAATGATTATTCTTAATACATTGGTCTCTCAACATCCCATTCTACATCATAAAACATGTCTTTTTCTCATCTTTGCATGTAATAGGCCTAAATTATGGCATATAGGCATAGAAGGCCTAATCTAGTCTTTTGTTCTCATAAGTACCATTAGTCATCTTGGAAATTATCAAAGATCATTATGAAACTACCTCATTCTCTTTCATAAAAATAGTTACTCAAGTCTTCATGATTTCTCTGTTTATTCTTCATTTACCATGTTATTCTTTAACTTGATCATTAAAGTCCATGGGAAAGGTTTATGTAGTCAGATATGCAGTTAGACCTATGAGTGATCTCTTGAGTCTCAAGATAGAATGGTCTCTTAAATTTAATTTGATCTATCTTATCAAGTTGAAATATTATTTCCTCTCCATTTAGGTACCTACCAAGATCATTTGCTGACCTCTTAAAGATCTCTAACATCAAGAAATCATGTCTTGGTGACTACACATTACTAAAAGACCCTCTCACTATGGGATATCTCAAGGAATCCATCCTTAAATATGAAGGCATATGATATTTTACTAGATAAGATATGTATCATGACTGAGGCATAATTTTGATACCCTTTGAAGATGAAACCAATCAGTTATCAAACCTTTTATGTGTTCCCTAGTTGTTCCATGTTCTCAATCAACATAGGCAACTAATTTTATGATAAAAGAGCATTATAAAAATAAGTTACTTGAGGATTCCAACATTCAATGTCTTATTTTAACTTGAAATCACCCCACCATAACCATTTTCCTTGATTTAGTTCTGACATGAAGAAACAGAGGCAAACCTAGACCTTATTTAAATGAATAAGATATAGTGACCCCCTAACACTCTCAAAAATTGTTTATAAATATGGGGAAATTAATATTACAACCAATGTCAAAAAATTTAATTTCATTATGTCCCTATCATTTATTAAGAGCTTTTGACCTAACCTCTCTCTTGGTCATATTAAGCAAAAATCGTTGACCCTCCTTGAGCTGCCAAAGAAGCTAATAGGAGAGATGAATGGGTTTTCTTCATTTTATCACCTATAACACCTTCCAAACCATGTATTTGACCTTAAAGATGATAAATAAAGTCCTTAATATTATTTAAAATCAATTTGACCTTGAAAATTTGTATGAGTAGACTCAAAAGAGCCCCTTTTAGCACTAAAATTGCCATAACCACTTAAGAAACTTGATAAAATTGTTGAAAAAAGTGTTCATAAGACCTTAAATGTCTGAATAGATGTATCATGATGTGTTTCAACCTTATTCTAGTACTTGACTACCATTACCTTGTAAAACCTTCTCTAGAAGCCATAAAATGATCCAAAATGCAACACATTTGGGTTATGATGTTAGTCAAGAATATCATCAACCTATTTTATCCTTTGTGAAACATGTCATGAACTTGACACATGATATGAGACCTATCAAGACACCTTATACTCTTTTCATCACTTCAAACTCATTGAAATAGGTCATGGAGTGACTAGACATACACAAAGCTATGATGAACAAAACCTTAAACTTATCAAATTTACCTTAAACTTTGCTAACCAAGATTTAAAGTCACCATTCCAAGGACATAACAAGACCAAAATAATGATCAATCAAGGTAAACAAACATGACAAGAAAAAATTCAAATTATAGGTGTGATAGTTTGACATGGGAGGTCAAACTTATCAACATTTTTGTGACTCAACTGGGAAACATGATTGTTATGCTTATGAACCATTGCATCACTTTTGGATTCATGAAGTCTCTCTCACACTATGAAATAAATTTGATCAGACTTTAACCAATGACTACAACTCTTTATTCAAGACAAGACATTTGTTGTCCTTCCAAAAATAAGAAAATAAAGACACACAAAACCAAGGAAACTAACTACCAAGACACATTTTCTAGATAAATACTTATTGAAAACAAAACATAAGAAACCAAATGTGTTGAATTTCACTTGGAGGAAAATAAAACAAATAAACTATGTACAAAATAACTTATCTCTTAGCAACAATGTTTTAGATGTATCCCATTGACTATAATTGAGAGCTCTTCACCATCTATCTTGGAAATTTGAAAGGCATTATGAGACTTACAACTAGAGATTGTGTAAAGGGCCACTCCAAATTGAATTGAACTTGGTGTGCCTTCTTGGTTTAGCTCCGTCTTCATCCCACTTGAGAACTAAGTCACCTTCCTTAAAACTCCTTGAAGATGCTCCTATATCAAAGGTTCTTTTCACTTGTGCTTAAAGCATCTCCGTGTCCAACATGGACTAATTTATGAATTCTTCTAGATCCATAAGCTCAACATATCTTACCTTCATTATTTCATTCTCTAACAACTTTGGTTGATGCATTAGTTCTAAAACAGGGAGCTCAAGTGAGATTGGCAACCTTGATTCTCTTTCATAGACAAGCTTATATGGTGAATTATCCATAGACCTTTTGAAGTTGATTATATCATCCCATAGAGTTTACTTAAGCTTTAAATGCCATGTCTTCTAATTATCCTCAATTGTTCTCCTTAGGATCTTTAACAAGTTCTTATTAGTGGAATTAGCAAGACCATTACCTTATGGGTAATAATTTGATGAAGTCTTGAGGTATACACCATGTTGAATAGACCATTGACTGATCTTAACTCCCATAAATGTCATGGAACTATCTAAAATGATAGTGGAAGGAATGCCAAACCTTGTAATCAAACCTTCATATAAATCGAACACACTGTATTTGTTTGTTTCCTTCAAAGCCACTACCTCTATCCATTTAGTGAAGTAATCCATCGCAGTAAGGATCCACTTATGGCCCAATATCTAAGGTGTATTAATGAGGCCAATGAATTCCAAAACCCACTGAGCAAAAGGTTGATCCACTAAAATAGGTTGAAGAGGTAAGGCATTAATTCTTTCTTTTCTTGTAAACATTGCACATTTCTTGAACTTTCTTACTCAATCATGGCAATCTCTAAATATTATTAGCCAATAATACCCACCACTCATGATCTTAAGGGTTGTTGTCCTTGCTGAGAAGTGACCTCCACCTTATCCATCATGGAATTCCTCAAGCAATCTTTATAATTGGCTTGGCTTTATGCACCTCAACAATATGCCATTGATGTCTCTCTTGAAAAACACTCCATCAACAAGGAGAAAAGGAATGGACTACAATATAAAATACCTTATCCTTGATGCACTTAAGTGTTTAGGATACATACCATCTTGGAGGTACCTTACCATGTCTTGTAACTAGATTGATGATGATGTATGATCATCTCCAATTCCTTCATCATTTAATACTAGAACTGTCTCCTTATTTTCTTGTAAGTCTGAGGCTAGGTTTTCACACAATACTTTGCCTCTAGTATGCTTAGTCACTTTTATCTCAACATCATACTCTATCACTCTTTTTATCTAACCTTCCCTCTTCTCACTTATGTCCTTGTTCAACAAGAACTCCTTGATGTTAGGATGAATAAACATTAGATAGATTATGTTGTTAGATAAAAAAATGTTTAAATTTCTTAAGACATCTAATTATTGAAAGTACATGTTTCTCTACATAGGTGTACCTTGTCTCATATTCTTCCAAGCCTTGACTGAAGAATGTTATGGGATACTCCAAGCCTTGCTGATTTTATTGCATGAGTATACCTGAAATTGTGTCCACATTAGCATATGCATACAAGATAAAATCCATTGAAAAATCAAGATTAATGAGAATAAGAGCACTATCTATTTCTTGTTTGATCTCTTCAAAACAAGTCAAGCCTTCTTTGGTCCAAGTGAAGCTCTGATTTTTCTTAAGCATCATTGTAAGTGGCTTGGATAAAGTTATAAAATCATATATGTGTCTTCTTATGAAATTTATTGTGCCAAGAAAACTTTGTAATGCCTTATTATGTTTAGGCAAGGATAATGCAAGAATGGAATCTATCCTTTCAAGATCAATGCTCAAACCATGTTTAAAAATAACATGTCCAAGTACTTACCTTAATGTACTGAAAACACACAATTTTTGGGGTTAAATAACACCCCAAATTGTCTATAACTCTCAAACACCTCCTTGAGATGAAGCATGTGTTTACTTGCATTCTTTGAGAGTATAGTTATATCATCCAAATATACAAGAACAAACTTGTTAATTAGACCTTGAAATTCCATATCTATTGCTCTTTGGAACATTGCTCCAACATTAAATAATCCAAATGGCATTTTACTATAGGAAAAAGTGCCCCACATGGTAGTGAAGGTTGTCTTAAACTAATCTTCCTCTTCTAAAATTATCTAGTTATATCCACTATAACCATATAATAATGACAATATTTTTGAACCAACTACTAGTTGAAATATTTGCTCCATTGATGCTAATGGATAATGATCTTTGAGAGAGGCCTTGTTCAAATCAAGAAAATCCACACAAAGTCTGATTTCTCCATTTTTATTCCTCATAAGAACAAGGTTTGCCACCCAAGTAAAATTCTTGATGGGAAAAATGATGGTTGATTCAATTAGATTATGAAGTTCAATCCTCATTAAAGGCTCAAGCTTAGGATTGATTAGTCTTTGCCTTTGTCTTACCAATTTTGTATCAGCCTCTATCTCAATGGTATGTTGAGATAATCTAGGATCAAATACATCAGCAAACTCTCTACATAAATCAACAAATGACTCCTTTTTAGATGGAGAACATACTTTACCAAGTTTGAGAGTCATCTGTTATCTCAATAGTAGTATAGTGTTCTCCTTTGGTAGACAATGAAGACTTATCTCTCCTAAACTCATAATATATACTAAAGATGTTCTCAAGCATGACCAGAACTTTTGGTAACTTTTTGGACTTGAGTTGGATAATCTGATTGTCATATTGTTTCAAGAGATTTGACTGATTTCTAGAAGAGAATTCAGCCTCCTCTTGCAAGAAGCAAACAATCTGGTTATCATCTTTAAAAACTTGCTAGTTATCATGATTGTCAAGAATAGAAGGCCTCACCATAATATTGATATGTGACTAATTTTTGTCATTCTTTTCATCATCTAGAATTTTGAACTGGGCTCCTATGGTAGCCAATCTATTTGCATGTGTGTTGCTTTCTCTAAGCACTACTCAAATATCAAAAGCATCAAAATCCTCAAGGAGATCCCAAACTCTGTGTTTATAATACCTTAGAAAATAATTCTTACATACATTTATCCCTCTCACTTGGTGAACCACAAGTCCACTATCACCAAAGACTTGTAAGAGGTTGATTCCCATATTTCTAGCCTATTACAAACCATGGAGTAGATCTTTATACTCTGCTACATTATTAGAATAACCAAACTAAAACTTTATAATAGAATAATAAATTTGTTTAGTGGGTTAGATGAGAATCATTCCAACCCTAGTACCATGATTGTTCCTTAAACTATCAAAGTATATTTTTCGAAGGCCATCCCTTAATTCATCTTCCTTGACTATAGTTGGAATTTATGCATCATTCTCATGAAGATAATAGACATTGAGTCCTTATTCTATCATTTTTTAAGGATCATGTTCATACAAGTTAGAATCTCATTCATCAATAAATAAATTAGGAACTCCTTTAAGAGGTGAGTTGGATTCTACTTCACTAGTTTGTTCCACCTCATCAAAGATGACACAGTTAGAATTCACAACACTTAGCATGTATGGTTCCAAATGAAAGCATGCAATGGGTTTAGAGTGAATTGTGACCTTCATTCCATACATTATCCTAAACATGAGATAATACCAATTAGATTAAAGGTAACCACCTATCTTTGATGTGAAATCTCATGATAAGCATATGGAAAAATATGGAGGTAGGTCCACCACCACTACATCCTGTTGAATGGTTACATTTGGGAAAGCATGTAGCATTAATTTAAGGTTATTTATCATGCCTAATATTTTTTTGGGATCCATAAATCTAAAAGACACCTTTAGTGTTTGTCTCATACACCAAACCTAACTTGTTTGTAATTTGCTTAATCATCATTGTATTACTAGCTCCAATGTCAACCATACAATTTTGGACTAAGATGTTACCAAAAATTAAATATAGATAAAATGGAGGTGTCATATTTGTTAAATTTTACCTCTTTATGTACCTGTTTTACTTATTATTTTAGTTGATGATCTGAATTGGTCAAAACGACACTCTCCTTCTCAGCTAGATTTGTAGATAACTTGAGGGCTGAAAGCTCTTGAATAAGCAAGTCTTTTTGTACTGGGATTTCCAAAGAATATAACATACTCATGATGATATTTTCCTTTTTCATGTGATCAACTATACTAAAAGAAGATCCACTCATCTTTGGCTAAACCCTTGGAGCAACTGGATGATCTTGCACTTAAGAAACTTGGTGAGTTTTACTAACTTCCACATTCTAATTTTTCTAAGGTGTTGGGATAACGAACTAATTATTAGCACTTTTATAAAAAATAGGAGGAATTTTTGGAACATGGCCCACCTCTTGAGTCTCATCAATGATCTTTTTAGCTCTAGTGATAGCTGTAACTACATTGTTTGAAGTACTAGAATCACCAAATTGATTCAAATCCACATGGTCATCAATTTGCCAATTTACAAAGGTTATATCAGGCTGCCCTTGTCCATTATGAACCTTGCCTTGTTGTGCCATATCCTCATTGTGTTGAATTTATTAAAGAGGAGCTTATTTTTGGGTCCTTTGAGGAATTTCCATAGATTGAGTTACCAAAGCTTGATGTTGAATATCATTTGGATTAGATGGCTACCAACCTGACTTTTGCATCATGTTGTTTTGTGTTGGTATAGGTACAATGGCTTTATATGAAGAAGGATAATTTGGATCCACTGTATCATAATTCTTGGCTTGTGTGATATCTCCTTGAGCATGATATGAAGGTCTTTGCTCTCTGAAACCTTGATAAAGACGTCTATTATCTTTGAATGGTTGATAGTTGGGATGATTAGGTGTTTAATAAGACATATTAACTAGGTATTGTTGCCTTTTTATCTAGACTATTTCCTTTCTAAAGGATTGAAAAATTACCTTAAGTTCACCAATATCACTTAATTGACTAGGAGGGGCTATAATTTGAGCTTGAGGGGATGGAATTGGATCTATTGAAGGAGCTTGAGGGGTTGGAATTGGCTGTGTTTCTGGAAAAATAGGCATTAGAGACCTAGGTGCCAGCTTTCCAACTTGAATCAATTTGTTTTCTCCTCTATTGGCCACTTCATATGCATGAAAGTGTAGTGCCACCCATAGACTAAATCATGATAGAGATATCAAAATTTAAAGATCTTAATAATTATAAGAGGCATACTTAGGAGATGGCCTAATCATGAGAGGTATCATAGTCCATGTCTTTTGAAACCTGAGGTTAAAATCAGTCATGAACTCATGGGGAGCCCTTTTAATGGTTGTGAGTTTCTCGACCAAGGATAAATAATCTAATTTATCTTCAAACTACCTATCAAACACTGCACCTAAGTCATCCCAAGAAGTAATAGAGTTCAAAGGAAGGTTTATATACCACTACAATGCCTTTCATTTGAAGGATGTAGCAAGTAGATAGATAGCAATGTTCTCTTGGATAACATTATGGATAAAACATAAGTTAGCTACATATTTAATGTGCTCAATAGGTGTGGTTTGGTCTTCTCCTGAAAAATAAGGTATGTTTTTAAGAGTTGAAGATGGGATATAATCATATTGAGCAAGATTTAGTGGGCGTCCTCTATTAAAATAAACAACACCTGGTTCCTAAGGACAACCATTTGAATAGGTCCTATGTAGTAGTTCCTCACTTGTCCCACTATTCAAATGGTTGTCCTCACACCCTTAAAATCCTACATAGTAGTTCCTAGATTTTCTCTCTCTTTCCTTCTTAAAAATGGTGTAGGAATTATATCTAGACTTGTTTGGAAGGCTTGAAGAGGTCGTGAGCATTTATTGGTGAATTTTGACCCATACGAGTGCCAATATCTTTGTTTACATTCCCTATATCCTTGCTTACATGTTCTCCTTGATGAATAAATCCTCTTCCATGAAAATAGGTCTTAAAGTCTTCATCAACTCCTTAGTTGAATACTTCTCCTCGTCCATTTATTATGCCTTTACGCTTTTATTGCATTTTTATAAGGCTATTGAAGCCTCTTTGACCTTTTCAATTTGACTTGGCGTAGGAGAAAGGGAAGGTCTCCTAGGATTGTTGAAGACTCCTTCAAGATGTTGAATGTTTCTTAAAATTGAATATTTACTATTTATTTCTCTCTAAGTGGCATATAAGGTAGGGTTCACCTTGAAAATCATATTTAATAGCTTCTATCAATTGACTTGGTTTTTTGATCACTTGAACTCTTCCTCTTGCAACATGGTGTAGAAAGGTGAAAACTTGGTTTTACTTCCAAAAAAGCAATTTTCCTCCATGGATTACCTCTCAAAATCATATCATACCTAAAAAAATTCACTTGAATCCATAAAATAGCTCAAAAGATCTAATTTTCCACTTTTAGCTTGATTTTCTCCTAATTTTTTGTAGCCCTCAAAACAGGTAAACCTCCTTGTGTAGAAGAATGAACCAATGGTAATAGATAAATAATGACATATTTGAGGACCCATTATCCCCTTAAATCTCCATGACATGTTTTAATACTTAAACCTAAGTATAAGTGTCATTTCCTTCTATTCTTTCTCTTCAAATAAGCCTCAATTAGGCCTCCTTACCTAGAAACTAAGATTTTTCTCCACATGTATCCCACAATTTTGAAACCTATAGGAAACACTTGATTCACTTTCCCCATTCCAATACCATTCTCCATGTCAAATTTCATCTCCTGAGACCCTATATGGATGGGTGAACCATGAAATGGTCAAAAACCCTAGTCTAGGTGCTTGTATAAGCATGAGAAATAGTTTGAGTATTTTGCCAAGAAATTTCTAGATTTTAATTCTTCAAATAGGTTAATTTTATAATTAAACATATTTTCAAAATTCAATCTCCTAAGGATATGCCTTTTGAATAAATTTATAGTCTTGCATATAGGCCTTTTAGCTTGCAAAACTAAGTTTTATTCTCAAATTGACCAAGTTGTCAACTTGCATAGCTAATATAACTCCTTATGAGGCCTAAATAGGTGTTTTTAAGGTTGAGTAACCTTTAATCAGTCTCAATATACCTATATACCTTATTTATATACCAACACCTATCTTGTTTCTTCACATAGGCACCTACAACCATGCTTTCTAGCCTATTTTGTACAACTGTACCTACAAATGTACCATCAAGTGCCATTCTCATATGCTTATAATATTTGTATAGGTCATAAAGTTTTTTTTTAAGCTTAATTATTAAATTTGGGTGTATTAGAACCACCTATTCTCTCATCAAGTTCTTTAGGAGGATTTAACTAGGGTTTAAGGGGTTTACCATCTTAACGATGGTTCATAAAGCACAGGGGGTAATTCAAGAACTAATTCTAGGAATTGGGAGTATGGGTACCCATCTAACATCCTCTATGGGCCTGAATTTCCATGTAAAATTTCATGAAATATGTGACCATAAAACCATGATCTTTGATGGGCATATTATGCATTATGTGAGGTTTGAGAGAGAAGCATGCATGAAATTGAAATTTTTTAGTTTTATTATGAGTTATAATACCTCAAGAAGGTATGAAACATTCAAAATTATCATATCTAATTATATTTATCATCATCTCAATCCTTCAAGCCTATTGTAGCATCCATTGGTTCATGTTAGGGTTCTTTAAAAAATCATTGTTAATGACTCTAGCTCTCTAAATTTGAGATATTCTCATTTTTGGAGGAGTTGGACACTTTATAGAACATCCTATTTAAGATTTAAACACATTATTAGGTCCCTTTAGGTCCCATCTTACCTTCCACAAACACACTTTCATCATAAATTCATATGAAGGCTTGTGTGTGCAAGCCTAGGACTATTTGGTGAAATAGGTGTAATCAGACCTTTTGAACCAATGATGACATGCTCTCTTAGTCTATCAAACCTATTTTATACTCTGTATGAACCTTTATATTAATTTTTGAGATAAATACCTCCAATAATATCCTAAACTACCTTCAAATATCAAGATCTGCCTCTAAAGTGTTATACCACTATCGTTTTAGCTTTATGACTTGTTCGTACATCCCCAAGGTGATTTTGAGAAACTAGTCACTGATAAATGTCTTTGAAAATGTAATATACTTATCTGAAATGCATATAGGCCTTTCATCATCTAATTTACCTTTTAATAACTCCATGACACTATTCATTGGATTATTTTCTTTGTTTGAATGATTGTAGACATCTACTAGGTGTCAAGGTTATGTTTTGGAGTCTAAATAACTCTTCAACAAGTCATTGAATGCTTAAAAGGTCCTTGTCATAGTATTTATGTCTCATAAAATTATTAACTTTATAACCTTTATAATATCTCATATCATCTCTTAAATTCCTCTCTCTATCAAATTCTGCCTGTAGGGGTATTTCTTGGTTTT